>OZ038487.1:15204979-15312479 GCA_964036315.1 Acanthosepion esculentum | reverse complement strand
TAATACCTCATCTCAGAAATATAGACAGATACTGATGAAAAAAACAAATTCAAAACAACATCTTTTACTCGCATATACTTTTCACACATATACTTTTCTTTATAAATACAATTTGCAAAACAAAATCCTTACATTTGCCTTGATAAATTTTGTAAGAGGACGAAACGCGTCGGCTAAGATAAGTTTTATTTTTGTTTTTATTCATTTGCATCAGTGGTTCCCAACCGATTTTGGGCCATGCCCAACTTTGGTCATTCTAAAATTCTGACCCCCCACCTGTAATATTTAATCCTTACATAGTCAAACTTTTACTGCAATTCACGTGAAAGAAGCTCAGAAAGCCATTAACTCTCTAAAAAAACCTTCAAAGACCATGGCGTCCATGAAAGAGAAAAAATAAAAAATAAAAAGTCAGTTAAATATATATATATATATATATATATATATATAGTTTCAAAACATATAATAGAGAACTGAAAGGCAGAAATATAAAATATTTGAATGAAAGCTCATCTTGTAATATACATTGATCATTTTAATCGTGAAATAATAATGCAAAATGAAATGTGAGCTCGCGTTGGTATAGTAAGCCGAAGGGTGCACATTCTCCGCATGTCCCACCAAAATATTACCATGGCCCACCGGTGGGGCATGCGCCCAACGTTGGGAATCATTGATATACATTATTTACATTTGTTGAGTCTTGACTCATTGTTGAATCTCGCCTAATGCATGGAATAATAATGCAACACAAAATGTACTTAGAACAAGATGTATCATAACAAGAAAGTGTACACAATAAGTACATATAGTATTTCTGTATATTTCTGGGAAGACGTTCCTGGAGAATGTGTTGACTAGTCGCAGTAGATCAGAGTCTCTAGTTGGATCTCGTGATTCCACCTCCTCGTCTTCCGGTACCAACCACTATTTATATAGTTGGTAGTCACCTATGCAGATTAGGTGGATCCCACCACAACAACATTGTTAGGACTGTTGTCCTCATCTTTGTTGCCATATTCACGACCTTTTGGCCTTCTTCAGGTGATCGGAATTTCGAACCGAATCTTTCATTTTGTCTACTGGGGTGAAGAGTTATGTTTGAAATTCCAATAACCTGAAAGAGGCCGAAGCCTATAACGACCGAAACGTCGTAAATATGGCAGCAAAAATGAGGACGATAGTCCGAACAATGCAAATAGCCCAAATAATTACGATACTCATCTCAGAAAAAAAAAATATATATGTGTGTGTGTGTGTGTGTGTGTGTGTGTGTGTGTGTGTGTGTATATATATATATATATATATATATATATATATATATATATATATATATATATATATATATATATATATATATATATATTGTGAAATGGCCAAAGTTCGACAATTATTTTAAGACATTTTTATGTTTATACATTCTTTTTATAAATACAAATATTTAAGCAAATGCTCTGTTTATAATAAACAGTATTAATAACATTTACCGGCTTGGATGTCCAAGAAATTTTCATAGAAAATATTCGTTTTCCGACATGATACACGTTCGATTCCTGTCGGAGGACGAATATTTTTCTATGAAAATATTTTTTCTATGAAAATTTCTCTGTAATTCAGGCCGGTAAATGCTAATATTTAGTTTCATGATAATTCTTATTATATTTTATATTTGTAAGTATTTTTAGTTACATATGATCGTATTTGACATCCTTATGGGGTCGCAATCGCCGAATGTTAGTGTCAAATTGTCGTATGTTTGTGGTGAGTAGTCATTTCGCAACTGAAATCAACCTATGAAATATTATTTTTTTAAAAGATTTGTTTTGTATCTATGCATAATACGTACTCCTAATTTTGCTTATTATTTTATTTTATAAAATAGCGTATTATACATGGGTAATTACGGTAATCATGTTGTTCATTGATATTCAAAAAGAACAACAAAATAATACCAATGCGAATACAGCAATATTCTTGGGGAAAATGAGATGATAATATAATCTACAAGCAAAATATTTAGACTGCCAAATGGCAGGGATGTTAGGAAGGAGTTCAAAGCGGGCTTGACAAAATGCTCGATTGTCACCGGTGTGATCGTGGCTCAGACGAAACGGCTGAGTACGCCTTTGATTGTCGGCTGGTGCTCCAGATCTGGGTTCATGTTGGTGAATTGAATGCTCATCTAAATCCCGACCATCTCGTGTCCATCGATCTTGCATATGTGCGCGCGATAATGTGTCACCGCCATGGTCTAGATGAAACGGTTGGTATTCCTTACGCTGCTAACCGTGGTAAGACGAGAATGGAGTGAATGCTACGGGACAAACACTATTCCCATCAGGATTTGATTGAATTCTTTGGGCATCGTCTCTCGGTGAATATTTCAACTAATAGAAAGCGTTGGCTAGATTATAATTTTGGCAAAAAGGCAAGGAGGAATCAAAAACAAGTTCTAAGGAGAATAAGAACTACAAAGATAGTGTTGGTTAACAATCAGAAAGAAACGAAATTTTGGTGTCGTATTATCCGGAAAAAGATCTGGAAAATTTAAAAGCCATAAAGCATAGAAAAGACAAGAAATAAATTGATAAAGTCGTTTTTTACGACTTATCAACACGTTACCGTTTATTTAAAGTCCTAAAATATTTTTAGATTGTAAGATTTTTTTCTTATTAAGAGATTCCAAAAACGTGACAAAGTATTACGAGACAGGAGGGTTTCGTTGGTTTTAATGAAAAGAGTGCTGTCCTCCCTTACGGTAGCGAATGTTGGACAATCTACTCAAAGATGAAGAAGAGATTCGAAAAAAAAACAGGTGTGGTTCTACAGAAGGAATCTAGGGATACCATGGTCTGAACATGTGAGCAACGATGAGGATGCAAACAAAGAGGGAGCATCAGCAAGAGGCAGCTGCAATTTCTGGGATACGTAATGAGAAAAGAGGGCTTGGAAAATCTGATACTCACAGAGCGGATAGAGGAAAAGACAGAAAAAAGGAAGCAATCTGTGACACACTTAACCGGCTTAAGCAAGTAGAAGGCAGAATAGGTTCTGGAAGAAATAACAAGAGAGCTACAAGTGACAGGAGGAGGTGGAGAAACATGATCGCTTACGTCTTGAAGGGACACATAAAAGAAGAAGAGGAAAGCAGCGGTTAAGACAAGGTTGCCATATAGGAAAACATGCAGGATCAAGTAGGAAAAAATACAGGATCAAGTAGGAAGAGATGTAGGATCAAATAGGAAAATATGCAGGATCAAGTAGGAATAGATACAGGATCAAGTAGGAAAAAATGCAGGATCAAGTTGGATAACATACAGGATCACGTAGGAAAAGATATAGGATGAAGTAGGAAAAGATTCAGAATCAAGTAAGAAAAGATACAGGGTCAAGTAGGAAAAGAAACAGGATCACGTTGGAAATGATGAAGGATCAAGTAGGAAAAGATGTAGGATCAAGTAGGAAAAGATGCAGGACACCGTAGGAAAAGATACTGGGTCAAGTAGGAAAAGATGCAAGATCAAGTAGAAAAAGACACAGGATCAAGAATGAAAAGATGTAGGATCAAGTAGGAAAAGATACAGGATCACGTAGGAAAAGATTCAGGATCAAGTAGGAGAAGATTCAGGATCACGTAGGAAAAGGTGCATGATCAAGTAGGAAAAAACAGGATCAAGTAGGCTAATATGCAGGATAAAGTAGGAAAACATACAGAATCACGTAGGAAAAGATATAGGATCAGGTAGGAAAAGATTCAGGATCACGTAGGAAAAGATACAGGATCAAGTAATAAAAGATACAGGGTCAAGTAGGAAAAGGTGCAAGATCAAGTAACAAAAGATATAGCATCAAGTAGGAACAGACACAGGATCAAGTAGGAACAGACACAGGATCAAGTAGGAACAGACACAGGATCAAGTAGGAAAAGATACAGAAAAAATTATCACAGTGAAAAAGATGGGAAAAAAGCTGTGATCATTAAAGTTATTCAGAAACATGAGAAGAAAGAGAGATAATTTGAAATGTAGACATTTTAGAAAATGATTCTGGAATAATACATACATATATATATATATATATATATATATATATATATATATATATATATATATATTCGTGAACTTTATTTCAATCCTTCATGAGCTTCTGATCCTTAGCTATGATTAATTAATGATGAACATGTCATTTTCTTTTATGATCGATTTGATCAAGTTTCTTCTGTTAAGCTTAGAGATTAATTATACATCATTTTTCCTCAATGTAGTGTCCAATACTGTTATAAAAACTTCGGAAAATTCCAGTAAGATATCTTTAATTACTTCTAAGATAGAACGATTCAGATCTTAATCTAAAAATTGGACAAGTTTGCTGTTACACCCAGTATGTTGCTGGAGTCGTATCGGATGCAAACATTCAACAGTACATTGGTATAGAAAAAGATTTATTCCGGCTGCTAAACAAAGGATGAAGAGATATGAATATTTCATTGGAAACAGAAAAAAAAGCACAGAAAACAAGGGAGATAACTGAACTGCTACGTAATATGTATTTTCCGATCTGAGAGTGAATGGTAGATTTGAATCAAAAGATATGGTTCCAAGGATACTAAGAAGGCTAAAGAAATGTGATCAAAGACGAATTCTTCAGGAAAATGGGGGAGAAAATCTGCGAAGAGTTTCAGCAGGAAATGTTTTACAGAAATGCGAAGTAGTATACGAATAGAAAAAGAAGCTTTTCGGAAACTAAGCAAATTATTAAGAGATAGGAACATTTTCGTTCCGACCTACTTGCCTTAATTACATAATATGAACTCTTATCCTCACCTTCATTGCCATCTTCACAATTTTCCGGTCGTTGTACGCTCCGGCCTTCTTCAGGTGATTGGAATTTCGAACCAAACCATTTGTTTCGTCCATCGGGGTAGATTGCTCTAGTTCCGTGTGTCATACCTCTTGCGGGTGTCTCAGATATTTCCTATTAACTCAACTCTCCAAGTTTTTGGTTCACCACTGCTGTGGCCGGGAAACTGAACTCACAACTCTTTGTGCCCACAAGGACACATGGCCCAGTGGATTGGTTAGATCATGTGACTAGAGACAAAAGGGTTATGAGTTCAATACAAGGCCACAGCAGTGGTGAATCAAAACAGGAAAGGTTGAGTTAAAGGGAAATAACCGGAAGAGGCATCGCACGTGGAACTAGAACAATTTACCCCGGTGGGCGAAATAAAGGTTCGAATCGAAATTCCAATCAACAGAAGAAGGCCAGAGCGTACAACGGCCGAAACGTTGTGAATATGAGGATAGCTGTCTGAATAATATAAATAATGCAAGTAATCATGATACCTCATCTCAGAGATATAGATAATCCCGACCTGTTATGCAACATTCTAATCCACTATCTAAAATATTGGTTTGCTATATATTTACGCAACTGGCTTCTTTTTTTTTTAAATTCTGGCGTTCTTATGTTTGAAGGAATTTAATTTCAAATCACACTAAGTGAATTCATTTTCTATAGAAACATACTTCAATATACGTTCCACTCTGGAAATACTATGGAGACACACTTCAATATACGTTCCACTCTGGAAATACTATGGAGACACACTTCAATATACGGTCCACTACGGAAACACTATTGAAACACACTTCAATATACGGTCCACTATAGAAAAATGATACCTTATGCAATGTTAGCTCCTCTTTTATCACAATATCCTCCAGATTTTGGAGTCTTTCTTTGCACTCTGCCCTTTATGAAATTTTCACCAACGAGCTGTCACGTGATCCTCAATGTCGCCTCAAGACATCAGTAAATTCGTCCTGTCTAAAGGGAGGTAAATGCGCTTTTTTTTTAAAATCCTTTCGGTGGGTTCCTAATTTTTATTACTTCCCACGGAGATGTCTGTTAATATCCCAGTTTGGTTTAAAATAGTTCGAGAATATGATCAGAAATATTTAATCGAAGGTATCAATTTATTTTTTCGCAATATAAAACTAAAGCAGGGCTTTGAATTGACATAACGCTTTTAATTAATTATAGTTTTTAGTGCGTTTTTTTTTTATGCCGTATTTCATTCTAAAATTAAACTCAGTCACAGCAAACCGAACGCATGAAAATGAAAGATAATAGCACAACATTTTCACAGAAATACTTTTGTTTCCCTTCGATTTTACTTTCTTTGTTTCCGTTATTTTCTTTTTTTTTTTATTTAAAAAAATACCTCACAAGAGACATGTCCGTTTGCTTTCATCATAAGACAAACAATGAAGCTACTTCAAAAAAGTTAGCAGACGATAATTTCAAAAGAAAATAAAATCTTTCCTACAACAATTTTCTCTGTTTCCTTTGATGGAATTCTAAACATTGACGAACCAAATCAAATGTGTTGTATAAAATTAGTCTGGAAATATTGTTTTGCGAACATGAAATGCTAAAATAAGACATTAACGCTTTCGTAGCCGAATAAGTCTTCCAGCGTCAACTAACTAAATCTTAGGCATCGTCCGGCTGTCGTCGTTAAAATAAAAGATTTGATGAAGCACAAGTGTAAAGGATCATTTTCCTAATAGCGTCTGTATCGCCTAAGTTATTTCGACGAAAATCTCACACCAAGCGTATCGTTACTGTTTCCAGATCCGAAACCGGTTCAAATAGGAAATAAAATGAAAATGAAGATATGTTACTGTAAAAGAAAATAGAGAAAAAGAGTTTAATCGATAACAGATTTAAGTTAGCCGCATTCTTAAACCAAGCGACATACTGAAATACAAATTGTTTATAGGTTATTTATTTAGTTACTTAATTAGTATATATCATTCCCTCAGATAAGCAATGGGCCATAGCTATTTGATTACGAAGAGAAAACTGTAATAGCTTGCCTGTCCTCTGACCACGAAACTGAACAAAACATATCTGAAAAGCACTGTTTGGTTTTAGGGAAAGAATAGAGGGAAGAAAGAAAAAAAGACAGACGGAAAGCTAGAGATATTTGTTGTTTTTCTGTTTAAGTTTCTGTCTGAGATAAAGAATGAACGAAAGAAAGAAAAGAAAGAAAAATGAAAGAAAGTAAAGATAGAACGGGTGATAATACTTTCATATGTTACACGTATGCTTTCTGTGAAATGGCGAATCTTGTCAATTTTTAATCTTATAATTTGCCCCCATTTATTTAGTTAAATAATGACATATATTCATATTAACTACAAATGCTCGTGAGAATTTCACGATTTTCTATTTGGATTTTCAAATCAATCTTAATTTGTTAACGTTAGATTAAAAGACTTGCAAGTTAAAAAAAAAAATTATCAACGAAAATCCCCCCCCCCCTTTGGGTTTCTTAAATAGCTTAGCAAATTTAACATAATATGGCAATAACAATCATAATTATGGATGCATTAGTTTTAGTAAAAAGAAATGATGCTGAATTGTAAATAAAATTCGTTAATGCTATAAAGTGAAAGAAAATAATGAACAAACGAAAAGGACAAGTGATCACGACACCCTATACGTACGCACATCCGCGAAGACAGTCGCGAACACACAACGCAGAAACGGGCGCATGTCTGCACGCACACAAATGCACACAGGAACAGAAAAAATAAAGACAAAACATTCACCAATGTTAAAAGCATAAAAAGGATGAAATATTAGCAGTAAATTGCTGATGCTGCTGAAGAGAGGACTGAGAGGTTCGCCTATTAGAGTCAGAATGATGAAGATAACATCAGTCAGCTAAGTGAAACTCTTTTACTCATATTAATCGTATATATATATATATATATATATATATATATATATATATATATATATATATATATATATATATATAGAGAGAGAGAGAGAGAGAGAGAGAGAGAGAGGCAGGCAGGCGCGGTGGAGTAATGGATAACGGCTTGGATTGAGGAATCAGAAAGCCGAGTTCGAATTACAGTCGACTCCATTACATTCACTTATGTTCTAATACCCTGCTAATACCGTCCAGCTATCGGTAAATAGCAGGAGAGACTGTGTTCTATAGCCTTGGATGGCAACTGGTCTAGGAGAAGAACTCTCTGTATTCAGCCCTTCAAAATGTGTGGATGGTTCTGCACAAAACCTTCTCCACTATAAATAAATCTCATGTGCTGGTGTCAGGCTATCAGTTTCCTAGGAACTGATCTACTTGACACTCATACACCGAATTCGACGGGAGAGTCGAGTATATATATATATATATATATATATATATATATATATATATATATATTACAGCAAAAAAACAAGAATTATCTCAACATAGGTATAAACTATTTCAAACCGTTGTTCAAACGGCTATCGTCTGCCTCTAAGTGTTTGTCTCGGAGTGTCGTTCTAAATTTATTTTCAAAGTCAGTCCTCCTCTAGTAGATACCCTGTTATTAAGTGTGGGTTAGCGATTGGTGGGGGGAGTAAGTTACCTTATCCCGGGGGAAGCGGTATGGGGTTGGAATTAATTTATGGCCAGGGTTTTTGTTTGTAGTTTAACACAGTTCTTACCGTGTGGCGTTTCGTCTATCGGCTCCGGTGTGTGTTTTTCTGGGATTCACAGTAAAAAGTTTTTTGTATTAATAAACGATGGGGGATTAACAAGGCACCAACTAGAGGAAGAATGATTTTGAAAATAAATTTAGAACGACGCTCCGATGTACCATATATATATATATATATATATATATATATATATATATATATATATATATATATATATATATTTAATTAAATAATATAGACAAGTGTTGCCTATTTATTTTATGTAAATTCTTTTCATATCGTCTGATAAGCTTAATAACATTATCATTAAACGAAGAAAGAAAATCACAATATTGATACATATTTTTTAATCCAATCTAAGCTTTCGGCTTGCATAAGCCATTATCAAAGATGACAATTACATGACAATATATTAAACAATACACGGACAAAACAGTGATGATAGTCTGTTTCTGTTTACATGAAAGATTTACAAGCAGCGACAAACTCGTGCATATAAGACTCTGGAAGCGAAAATCTTTGATAATGGCATATGTAAGCCTAAAGCTTAGATAGGATTTAAAAAACATGTATCAATATGGTGATTTTCTTTCGTCTTTCAACGATAATGTTATTAAGCTTATCAGACGATATGAAAGGATCTTACTTAAAATAAATAGACAAAACTTGTCTATATTATTTAATGAAACATGCATCAATGAAAAATTGCTGTCTAAATACACACAATATATATATATATATGTGTGTGTGTGTGTGTGTGTGTGTGTGTGTGTTGAAAGGATTTTTTGATGAGCAAAGGGCCATAGTCATCCTTCCTGGCTCTTTGTGATTTTTTTCTTTTCCACCTTAAATGATCCTCTTGAGGTCATTAAGCCGAGGTGGTCATCAAGAGGACCCGTTTTCGGGACGTGGAAGCTGTTAAGAGTGCCGTGACGGCGCAGTTGAGCATAATCCCTGCAGAATACTCCTCGGTGTGCATGGGGACGTGGCGGGAAAAGATGAGAAAGTTCGTTAAATTTAAGCGGTGGCAATTTCGAATGGGAAAACTTGTAGTTCGAATTTGACATTCATTCGTTCTGCTTTCCGCCCGGTTTTCATTCTCACAAACCTCGTACAAGTTTGGCATTTTTCATCCACGGAAATAAGCTTCTTCAGTCATTTGCTTTTCAACCCCAAATCTGGATTTTCGCTCTTTTTGTTTTTTCGTACTAGTGGCACTCCTGCCTTGCTTGGAGTGAAATGCTTATAAAACACGCACATAAAAAAGCAACAAAAATGAACTGAAGCCAAGGATTATGTCAACATTCGCCAACTTAAACACAGAGACTGCCCGGAAGAGATGCTGGAGATTCCGAAGTCGTCTGGAGACCGTGTTTGAAGCCAATGATGATTTCATTGAATAAATTTATTCTTCAAGAGCTTCAGGACGTAGTGCTTTCCTGGGACAATAGGGTGGCTCCTGGAAGGTCCTATGTCTGGTAACAAGGCTCTGCATCATGTTGCACACGCAGGAAGACCAGTCATGGCTGTCAGACAATACACCACCCCTTACATCTGGCCACCTAACTCCTCACACTGCAACCCCCTTTTTTATTATATGTGTGGCGCTGCTAAGCGATGGACCAACAAAACTCGTTGTAACACCAAAGATGAACTGATGACAAGCATTATGGCAGCATTCACTAACTTAAGGAAACCGCCAAGAAGATTCCGAAAATTGTTCGGAGGCCATGGTTGAAGACAATGGCGATTTTATTGAATAAATTTACTCTTCAGTATTTCAAGATATTTTTGTGTTATTTTGGTAAATGTATCTGTTAAAATGAGATGCCAGTGTTATTTTCCTTTTTGCGCTATTTAGACGACAATTTATCCATCGCAGCCTTTAGAGAAGAACGTCGGGAAAACAATGAACTGCAAATGTGAGCAATGCTGAAGGTGTAAGGAAATGGAAATAAAATAGACGTTGTTATTTAGAAAAAGAAAGAGATCTTTGAAATATCCAAGAAACAGTGAGAAAAAAGGGTTTGGAGTATGTGACAGACAGTGGGTAAGGGACATTAGTGTAAAAAAAAACATTTTATTTTATCTTCATGTTTGTGCATTCCTTTGAAGTGGCAGCCATCTTTGTTATGAAATCACATATTTATTTACTCAATATAAAGTCTGCTCTAATTGTTGCAACAAGTATTCAGTAAATCATTTATGTGCCATGCGTGATAGACGCTTAGGCGATCATGTATATTTCGATACATAGCTGACGAGGTAGATTTTTTTCCCGCAGTAGGTTGCCATTTCTTTCTGCGGTAGACCAGTTGCCATCTAAGGCTATAGAACCCGGTCTTTCCTGCTATTTACCCATAGCTGGGGAAAAAAAGAGGATTCATACCTTTCCCAAGGGTATTAGCACGTAAGTGAATGTACTGGATTCAACTGAAATTCGAACTCGGCTCTCCGATTCCTCAATCCGAGCCGCTAACCATTAACAAGTATGACTTAAGCCATTTGTTGCTTTTTGCTTACAACATTCAGAATGTTTTAATTCTAATTGATTTATCTTTAGTTTTATATTACTTTTCAAGGCTTACGGCCATATCAGTCTGAAATACCGCTTTCCGTACGATCGTCGAAGTTAAGAAGCATCGAGTATAGTCAGTCTCTAAATGGGTAACCAGTTGGAGATACGAGGTGCTGTAAACTTGGATGCGCAGGTGGTGTAATGGATAACGGAAATTCCAGTCGCATTCGTTATATTCACTTGGGAAAAGTATGAATGCACATCTTCTTCCCCCCACCTATGGGTTAATTAAAAGGACACGTATTAGAAAATCATAATTATCTAAAGAAAAATGCTTACAATCTAAAAACATTTTCTGGTTTTAAATAACCTACAAAGGGTGGATAAACCGTAAAAAAATAAATTTTCTGGTTTAAAATAACTTACAAAACGTTGATAAGCCGTAAAAAAAGAACTTTCTGTTTTTAAATAACCGGCAAAATATTTATAAGCCGTAAAAATTTTTTTTCTGGTGTTAAATAACCTGCAAAAGGTTGATAAACCTCAAAAAAATAATTTTTGTGGTTTAAAATAACCTGCAAAACGTTGATAAGCTGTAAAAAACACAAATTTTCTTTTTTTTAAATAACCTGCAAAAGGTTGATAAGCCGTAAAAATATAAATTTCCCGGTGTTAAATAACCTGTAAAAGGTTGATAAGCCGTAAAAAATACAAATGTTCTATTTTTTAAAAACCTGCAAAATGTTGATAAGCCGTAAAAATATAAATTTTCTGGTTTTAAATAACCTGCAAAAGGTTGATAAGACGTAAAAAATAAAAAAATTCTATTTTTAAGAAACCTGCAAAACGTTGATAAGCCGTAAAAATATAAATTTTCTGGTTTTAAATAACCTTCAAAACGTTGATAAGCCGTAAATAACACAAGTCAATCAATCAATGAAATTACTTTTCAGATATCCCGCAAATTATCTTTATGCAAATTACTAGTTTCAGAGTCTCTTTCATAAATAACTCCAACAATGTTTAGAAATAAAAAATTGTAAAAGCAATTATGATATTACAGAAGGCAGAATTATGTCAACAGTAATGACATAAAACAAAGATCTTTCTTTCTCTTGACAAACAACTTCATTCAATCTGTCCAATGCTTCAATGTCTCTGACTGTATTAACTCTATAACCCTGTGCTACAAAGTTCATTAGTAGCACACCTTTTGTATTCCAAAAGACAGTTGCACTTAGTTTCCTTGCTAACTGCTGAACTTTGAAATTTGGTGGGTGGGTGTCAGTGACGATGCGGGTTTGCAGGTCATAGAATCAACGTTGTCCATTGTTTTATGGTCTCACTCGCCATTGTTGTGACATCACTCAATATTAAGGCTGTTCCGGTTGTTACAAAAAGTAATGCATACCTGCTGTTGCTTTGTGCTTACAGCATTCACGTTTTCCGTTCGATGTTTGTGTGTGTGTGTGTGTGTATCTTTACCTGATAGATACGGACATACAGACTGAAAGAGATAGATAGATAGATAGATAGATAGATAGATAGATATGAACATATACTGATAGATAAATAGATAGATAGATAGATATGAACAGGCTGAGATAGATAGATAGATAGATAGATATGAACATATACTGATAGATGTGAATAGACTGAGATAGATAGATATGAACATACACTGATAGATAAATAGATAGATAGATAGATAGATATGAACATATAATGAGGAGCAGATAGATAGATAGATAGATAGATAGATAGATAGATATGAACAGGCTGAGATAGATAGATAGATAGATAGATAGATAAATAGATATGAACAGGCTGAGATAAATAGACAGATATATATATATATATATAGAGAGAGAGAGATAGATAGATAGATAGATAGATAGATAGATATGAACATAAACTGATAGATAGATATAAACATACACTTATAGAAAGATAGATAGATAGAAATATGAACATACACAGATAGATAGATAGATATAAATAGGCTGAGATAGATATGAATAAACTGGGATAGATAGATAGATATGGACAGGTTAAGATAGATAGATAGATATGAATAGACTGAGATAGATAGACAGCTATATAGATAGACAGTTATGAACATACACTGATAGATAGATTTATAGATAGATAGATAGATAGATAGATAATGAACAGCCTGCGATAGATAGATAGATAGATAAATAATGAACAGCCTGAGATAGATAGATAGATAGATAGATAATGAACAGCCTGAGATAGATAGATAGATAGATAAATATGTAGATATGAGCAGAGAGATATATATGAACATACCTTGATATGAAAAAATAGATAGATATAAGCATACAGAGAGAGAGACAGAAATAGAGACAGAGAGATTGATATTTATAAACAGATATGAACATGCACATGCACAGACAGACAGTTTCTGAGCAGATTTAGATAGATAGACAGATAGATAGATAAGTTCTAAATAGATTTTGATAGTATTTCCCCAAAGCCACATGGATCAGTGGATAAAAGCGTTTGTTGAAGTAAACCAGTCATTTTTCCCAAAGAATTGTGTGTTCAATACCTGACCACAGCAGAGGCGCACAAAAACTTGGAGAGTCGAGTTACTTAAGCGAATTATCTGAAAATGAGATATATAGAAAAAATAAATGACAATTAGAACTAGAATAATCCCCGGGGATAATCTAAAGGGTTCGATTCTTAATTTCAACGTATATTTCCTGAAGAAGGCCGGAGCGTAAAACGGCCAGAACGTTGTGAATATGACAACACTTTGAACAATGCATATAATGTAAATAGATACAATACCTCAACTCATAGACATGATATACTGAAGGACATAAATGATAAAATCCCAAGTACGTAGAACAGAATTTTAATAAATAAGGATGAGTCCATTGCGTCAGCCTCATTTCAAATACTAGCTAAATGCTATAGTTTCTCTGTAGAATATCAAAATGATAAACAGAGCAAACAAAAAAATTGAATATTGTGAAAAAGGAAGTTGAAAAGGACGCGAACATTATGCTGCTTCCTCTTTCTTGTGGCTTTAAGATTCGAAAGTCAAAAGAGATTGACCATATGTTTCCAGATAACATATATACATGGTTCTCACTTGTACTCTTAATAACATGGAACAAAAAAATGTGGTGTGTGGAGGTCAAGTCAGAAGAAATAAAACAAAAAAAAAGATGAAACCAAAAAACAATATCGCTTATTGATGATCGGTAACAGGGGAAAATTTGTTCCGGGGGCAAAATATAGATTTGAATATCATCGCTGGAAATTGTGCTCTCAAAGTTTACTTCAATGTTCTATATATAACTTGCGGGAAAAGAAAATATTTACATAGAAAGACGTTTAAATATTTAAGTTTTTCATAATTATATATATATATATATATATATATATATATATATATATATATATATATATATATATATATATATATATATATATATATATATCGCACATAGACAGCCGGTGTTAATGAAATAGTACATAATATAATATCTTCTTATATGCCGTGTCCCTTCATCTTTGATAATGGCTTATGTAAGCCGAAAGCTTAGATTGGATTCAAACATGTGTCAATATGTAGAGCCGAGTTCAAATTCCAGTAGAGCCGAGTTCGAATTCCAGTCGAATCCGTTACATTCACTTACGTGCTAACACCCTTGGGAAAGGTGTGAATCCTCTTCTTCTCCCTCCAACTATGGGTAAATACCAGGACAGACTGGGTTCTATAGCCTTGGATGCCAACTGGTCTCGGAGAAGGTCAACTCTGAATTCAAAACCATTTGGCGTCTGCACCGGCATCCGGCGGCCTCTTGGTTACTCCTGCCTCTGCGTCTGTGGAAATTCTGTGGCAAGTAAGAGCATATTCCTCCCTCCACTGGGATAGCACGCGAGGTGTGGGGACCGCGTGTGAAGTTCAAACTCCCTTGTTACTCCGTTTCAAGAATTCACCGCCGTTGGAATCGGGAATGGCTGTCGCTCGTTTCAGCATTGGATCGCCGTGCTTGGTCGGCCTTCGTTCCGGACGCGGTGAATTCCTTGGAAGGAGCCGGCTTAACCGATCCAGGGTGAATGCCGCAACATACATATATACATACAATATGGTGTTCTCCTTTCGAATTACAACGATAATGTGATTAAGCTTATCGGACAATGCGAAAAAAAATACTTAAAATAAATAGACAAAACTTGTCTATATTATTTAATGAAACATGCATTAATATATATATATATATATATATATATATATATATATATGTACAGGATGCATCTGTAAATTGTTGCCATTTTATAATTTTCTAGTTTCACGAATGCGGGTTTGTTTTTGAAATTGCCAACAGCACAGTATAGCAGGGTCAGATTGTTGGCCATGTTCACCATAGTCTATGAATATAGAATCCAGCGCAGTTCGTAATCTGTTCAATGAAACAACGTTAAAGATTAACACTCACGAGTCAGACACTCTCCAGAATCTGACTATATAGTCAATACCACCAGCAGCTGTTCCGTAATTCTTCGACATCAAAAGCTGGCTATGAATATTGCGGGAAAAACATAGCCGGCTTTATACACATTACATTGAATATTTTGAGCCTTCTGATTGGTTAAATTTCTATTGGTGAACTATAAAATGAGTCAGCTCATTTTGGCTGGCTCACTAGGATAACAAGGTACCCAAAAACTCCAACACAGATTAGCACCGTCTGTAGGAAAAGAGTACCACGGCGCAATTAACTCCGCCAGAAATTTGGAAACGAGGCGATGTTAACACAATAACATTTTCACTGAAGATGTTAACACGTTTTAACATGCCTTTCCCAGTCCCTTTAGAATACGGGAACCCTGGTATGACGGAGCCTGTTAGAGACAAAATCAAGAAACGTTGCTTTTATCTGAGAAGTCACGATATCGGCTGATGATAATGCTCTTTATGCTGTTGTGGCCTCGAGACGACAATTTCTTTGGCATCCTAAGCCTCTGTTTATTGGCTTAGCTTCAAGAGAATGACTATTCTCTTTGAAAATAGTCTAGAATTTTCAGAAAGGCTAATACCTGAAGCGACCAAATCATTAGCTAAATAAACACAGTTCTTCGGTTGACAACTTCGACAAATGGCTGTTATAATTCTTCTTCGTCTTTCATTTTACCGATGACTTTCTTTCTTTTTCAACTTTAACTTGATAGATTATGGGAAATACTTCTCTCTATACATCTGCCAGGAAATGCTACCCACACTACACCACACCAATTTGTATATCTCTCCTTCTCAGTCAATGCTTACAATACATACATATATATATATATATATATATATATATATATATATATATATATATATATATATATATATGCTTACAATACATATATATGTATATATATATATTGTACTCAGCTTCCCTTCTTCTTCTTCTTCTTCTTCTTCTTCTTCTTCTTCTTCTTCTTCTTCTTCTTCTTCTTGTATGGGCCGTGTCACAAAAGGATGTTGATAGTGAGAGCTCTCCACAATTTCCTGTCCTTTGTAGCTCTTAAAAAATATTGTCTTTTGGTAATCTCTCCTAAACATTGTTCCGCACTCCATTTATTCAAGCTTCTTCTTCTTCTTCTTCTTCTTCTTCTTCTTTTTCTTCTTCTTCTTCTTCTATGTGGCCTTTCATCCTTTCGTTCGTTTTCTTTCTTCCTTCCTTTCGTTTTTTGTTTGTTTGTTTGCTTGCTTGTTTCTTTCTTTCTTTCGTTCTCTTTTCCTTCTTTCTTTCGCTCTTTCATTCTATCGTTCTTCTTTCTTTCTTCCTTCTTTCTTTTCTTTCTTTCTTCCGTTCTTTATTTTTTCTATCTTTCTTTCTTTCTTTCTTTCTTTCGTTCGTTCGTTCCTTCGTTCGTTCTTCCTTCCGTTCTTTCTTCCGTTCGTTTTTTGTCTGTCTGTTTGTTTGTTTGTTTCCTTCCTTCCTTCCTTCCGTTCTTTCTTTCTTTCTTTCTTTCTTTCGTTCGTTCGTTCGTTCGTTCGTTCGTTCGTTCTTCCTTCCGTTCTTTCTTCCGTTCGTTTTTTGTCTGTTTGTTTGTTTATTTGTTTCTTTCTTTCTTTCCTTCCTTCCTTCCTTCCTTCCTTCCTTTCTTCCGTTCTTTCTTTCTTTCTTTCTTTCGTTCGTTCGTTCTTCCTTCCGTTCGTTCTTCCGTTCGTTTTTTGTTTGTTTGTTTCTTTCTTTCTTTTTTCTTTCTTTTATTCTTTCTTTCTTTCTTTCTTTCTTTCTTTCTTTCTTTCTTTCTTTCTTTCCTTCCTTCCTTCCTTCCTTCCTTCCTTCCTTCTTTTGTTCTTTCTTTCTTTCTACTTCCGTTTTCCTTCTTGTCCTCTCTTTCACCCACACCAAATATTCATTTATCCCATTTTTCATCCCTTCCTTTATTTCTTGTCAACAAATCAAACACAGACGCATTTCGTTTTCTCTTTTTGAGAACTTCCTGGCAGCAGGAATTTGTTGTTACATAGCGCAGAAATAAAACTGCAATTCCCCACGCAATATTGTTGTCAATATGGCCGCCTCATATTCTCTTATCTAAGCGCATATCTAACAGAACGATGACAAATATAGTTCCATGTATACCTATTGTTCTCAGCAATGACATCTTAGACAAATATTCCTGAACGCTAGTTTCTATCACAAAGTTACAATATCCAAATTTAACTGCATCCGCGCCGTTGACGACGTGCAAAATATGAATGCCTCCGCGTACAGTGTCTTTCATCAATCAATCATTTTCTTAACTTTTCAGCGAATGTTTTCTAAAAACGAGTAGCAGCGAACTATAAAAAGACGTGGAATACATGACACGCCCACTTGGCTATCGACGCTCAAATAATATATACAATGTTTTTCAAAATATAGATCAATTTTGCCAGTCCATACTTCTATAATACGTTACGGGATAACAATTTTCCTGAAATACTTCTACAACGATTCATAGTATGAACTCCCAGAAAGTATAAACTGACATTATTTTTTTAAATTTTTCACCGAGGACAGTAAGCTGTGGAAAAAGAAAATTATATTAAGTTTAAGGCCAATGGGATTTCCTTTTGCTTTTTCTGGAATGGAGCTAATATGCAGACAAAAGGCGAATACAGGACTTGAATCCTCATTAATTAACATTACTTTTTATATTTTACATATTACTTATATAATCTTATATATATATATATATATATATATATATATATATATATATATATATATATATTACGCGAATCATTCATACAAAAAGCAGATAATGAAGTTAATTATATGGCAAGAATCACTCTCGCAAACAAATTTTTAATAATAAAATACAGTAACCTCGAATCCGTTAATGAATGGTATGATCCTTGTTTATAAATTCCGGTTTTATCAGGTCTTTTTTTACTACTAGCTTTCAATCGTTTCATACAATCATCCTCATGTAGGGAAATAGGTAAGTTTTTTACATCAAGGTAATAAGAGGACATCAAAAGATAAAATGTAATCCGAAAGAATTGTTTTTCGAAATGTGATATTGTTAACTGTAAGATATACTTTTGGAGCGTGCAGTCACGACGCTGAGGTTGAATTTTTTTAAATTTTAAAATTGTGCGTTCTTGTACTAATATAGTAATATGAGAATTCTTTCGTAGAAGTAGTTTTTTTTAGTAAAGGTGGCATGAACTAAATTGTTCTATAAATAGAATAATGTCACAGTTATTATTAGGAATTCGCACGTCGGCTCGGTTATTTTAATCTCAATTATGTGGTGCGGGTTCAATTTATATTACGCGAATCATTCATACGAAAAGCAGATAATGAAGTTAATGATATGGCACGAATCACTCTCGCAAACAATTTTTAATAATAAAATATATTAACCTCGAATCCGTTAATGAATGGTATGATCCTTGTTTATAAATTCCGGTTTTATCAGGGTGTTTCATTAAGACGGATCAAATAGCAAAGGAAAACCATATTGATCTTAAATATAATAGCTATATAATAATTGTATAATATTATATAATAAAAATGTGAAAAAAAATATTATATAATAATTAGATGTAATAATTATATAATAATTATATTATATATTATAATTATAATTGTAAAGCGTGTTTCATTAAGACGGATCAAAGTCAGCAGTAAATAAATCAGTGTTATTGGCGAAAAGTTATTTATTTCTCTATTGGATCATGTTATTTTAGTCATGACAATTTTGTGTGAAAAATAATATTTGCTCTTTGTTGTGGCGGTGTTAGGGTCAGAAATCTCTTCTCCAGGTTCGTTACGCGGACCCTACATTCTCGTCTGCGATATACGAGAGACTGACTAAAAATCATCTCTTTATATAAACCATCTGACCAACATTTTCGTTCCCAGGCTTGCATTACTGAGTGCAGGTGTGAAGTCAGTTGCTTCTAAATCCGTTGGCCGGAAGTAACCCCATGTTTCACCCGGTTCTTTGATAATCTGGTTTGGCTTTGTATATGACGTCTAATCCCTTCTTATTCAAAATCTGCATGATATGTTCAATGAAAAAAACAAAAAGAAATTAAGCTATGTTAATATATATTCTTTATGTGCCGTGTCTCCTCTGATCGTATACTATGCCTCTCCACAATTTTCTTGTCTTCGTAGCTCTTAATAAACTTTGTCTTTCTTCCAGACCCCTGATCTGTTATCCGTTGAGTCAAGCTCACTAAGTTGGTTGTCCCTTGTTTTCCTCTGCAATTCTTGCCGTCTGTCTGTCCCGTGCGTATCAGATTTAAGAGATTCTCCAAGTAATTAAGTAATATATATATCATCAGTAGCTTCTGTTTAAGCTGTAAATTATGAAATAACTTCTGACATCTGCAACGCATTTATTGAAGCTCTTTTCCAATTTAGCAATTTGCTATCAAAAGTAAAGACAACCAAGGAAATCCATTTAAAAACAAATTATTACAAGAGTAATCCTCTTCATGACATATACGATCATGGCTCTCCACAATTTCCTGTCCTTCGTCGCTCTTAATAAACTTTGTCTTTCTCTTATTTCTCCCAAACCCTGGTCCATCATCCGTTGAGTCAAACTCACTAAGTATGTTATGCGTTGTTTTCCTCTGCCCCTCTTGCCTTCCATCTGTCCCCGTGAATATCAGACTTAATAGGAATTCATTGACTAAGCAGATAACAGGTATAGCTTCTGTTTAAGCTGTGAATTCTGAAATGACTTCTGAGATCTGCGACGTCTGGATTGAGACACTTGTGCCAATTTAGCACTTTGTTATCAAAAGTAAAGACAACCATGGAAATCCTTTTAAAAACAAGTCATTGCAAGAAACGGAGTAACCCTCTTCATGATGTAGGCGATCATGGCTCTCCACACATTCCTGTCCCTTATAGCTTTTAATAAACTTTGTCTTTCTGTTTTTTTTCTCCCAAACCCTGTTCTGATATTCATTTAGTCAAGCTCACTAAGTATGCTGTGCTATATTTTTTCTCTGCCCCTCTTGCTCTCTATCTGCCCCGTGTATTTCAGATTGTCAAAGTAAATAAGTAAAACCTTCGCAAGAAACGTAGTGATAAAGAATTCATTGAATAAACATTTCATCAGTAGCTTCTGTTTAAGATGTGAATCCTGAAATGACTTCTGAGATCCGAAACGCATTTATTGAAGCTCTTTTCCAATTTAGCACTTTGCTATCAAAAGTAAAGAGAACCAAGGAAATGCTTTTAAAAACAAGTCATTACAAGAAACGGAGTAATTTTCTTTACGTGTTGTCTCCCTTGACGTAGGCAATCATATCTCTCCGCAATTTTGTGTCTCTTGTAACTCTTAATAATCTTTGTCTTTCGGTTATTTCTCCCAAACCCTGATCTGTCACCCATTTAGTCAAACTCGGCTCGGATTGAGAAATCGGAGAGCCGAGTTCGAATTCCAGTCGGATCCATTACATTCACTTACATGCTAATACCCTTGAGAAAGGTAAGAATCCCCTTCTTCTCCCCCAGCTAAATGGCTAAATAGCAGAACACACTAGGTTCTATAACCTTGCAGTAACCGGTCTAGGAGTAGAAAAACACTGAATTTAAACCAGCTTTAACAGGGTTGGGTTCCGTCAGGGTATCTTGCCCAGGAAGGACCACTACTGCTCTTGTAGTGTATTTGGTGACCCTACGTCTCTAATGGGTTACGGGTCTCCTGGTCGTGAAATGTCAGGAATTTTGCTCGAAAGCAGAGAAAGTCCATAGAAAGAGATTTTAACTTTTATAAAAAAAATACCCGTCAAAAAATATAACATACTTTAGAAAACAGATTCAAAGAAAAAATAATTTTAATACCATTTTCTTCAATTTGCCGCGTCCCTTCATTACATGGATGAGCATAGCTCTCCTAAACTTCCGATCCCTTTTGGCCCTTAGCAGTTTTTCGCCCTTTTCTAAGGCATCCTGCGCCCATTTCTCTCACCTATTCATAAAATTTCGTTAGGTAAGTAGCTTTCCCGTATCTCCTCTAAGCAATGTGAGGATTAAACTTGCCAATCCCTTCTTTGACATTATGCACTTAAGGAATTTTATCTGATTCTGAGCATAAATATTCCCTTTGTCAAAAAAAAACATACTCGTTTCTAACTATCTCCGTTAATGAAATTCTCACTATCCTTCTGTAGAACAATATTTATATTGCCTCCAGTTTTCTCCTCGTCCGCATGGAGATTGTCAAGCATTCCTTGTCATGTAATAGGATAGATATCACATAGCAATCAAGCACTTTTTAAAAATTTCCAATGATATTTTTATGATTCTCAGCGCCTTGATTAACATTTGGAACGCCTCGTTTGCTAATCTACGCCACATACGGATTTCTATGTGGCATTTTCCATTCTCTTTTAGAGCACTTCCCAGATATATAAAATTTTACCCTTTCTGGATGTTGATATCTCCAATTATTAACTGGAATTTTGTTTTGTTTTTTGTCCCCTTAATGATAAACCAGACTTTCTGTATTCCTGTGATTAATGGCTAATCCTTTTTTCGAGGAGGTCCTGCAGTCATCTTTTTGTTTCAGCCATCGACACGGTGTCATCTGCGTCGCTTATATCTTTAAGATTCCACTCACTGATAATATTATCAGGGTTTCGTGATAATTAGTCATATTTATAGTTCAGTTTATACATACATTAGTTGCTTATATATCATAACATGCAATGGAAATACCTACGTGCTCTTTTCTTCTGCGTGCGATGTCACTTCAAGACTCTCCTGACATTAGTAAGTATTAACAATTTGTACCTTCCCTAGCTCCCAGGTTCTGCCATCCATTCCTAAAAGCTCCACAGATTGGTGGTACGTTGCCTCTCTCTGCCACTTTTGCTTGGATATGATGATATCAAATATAAGCTTCACACTCTTATATATCTACGATATCAGATCTGCAGCATGGCAATCATCGCGATCTTAAATTCTGTGCAAAAGATATTTTACTCTACTAACTGTATGAGACTAAGTTCATTTCATTTTAACAGATATAACAAGAAAACGTATAACAATATATAAAAAGAAAATTTCGTGGATTTATAACTTATCAAAATTCAAACAAAATTTTCATTTGATCGATTTTAACAAGAACTTTAATGTTGCGGAATATCACGCTCCAAAACATATATTTTACTGCCAATAGCATAATTAAAAAAAAAATATTTTTCGATCTACACATATTTCGTCGTAGTGTTAGCCTATATATTGGAAAATTGCGCCAGAAGATGACAATTTGAAATTGTCGAAAGTACTTGACAGGTGTCTTCTATCTGAGAAGAACTCGAATATAAGGATCTTTCAAGGAATTAATAGTAAGTTAATGTCTCATTAAGTTCTGTTAGCGAAGTGATTTCGCCATTAATCACATTAACATTACCATTTAATTATTTGTATAAATTGTTTCTTTATGATAAAAATATAAGCCGCACACTCTAATATATATATATATATATATATATATATATATATATATATATATATATATATATATATGAGTGTGTGTGTGTGTGTGTGTAGACTAATAATAAATATACATTTAGTAGTATAAGTTTTTGCTCCTGTTATTATATAGGGTGACCCAAAAAAACTGGAACTTTTTAACAATCCAATAAAACCAAGAGTGATGGGAGAAAAATATTTAATTCATAGTAATTAAAACCTTAAAATATGCCATTTAAGAAACAATGATGGAATTTTCATTTTTTTTAAATTACGTCCTGTAGATGCCGTCCTCCTGTACGAATGCATTCTTGAAATCTGCTGTTGAGATTCCTCATTGACTGCTGCAACATCTCAGGTGGGATACTGTGAATTTCATTCTCGTTACTAAAATGGCGAAATATTTACTTGCTCAAGGTCACTGTCGCGCAGTGTTGCCACTTGCTCATGTCTGGCAATACGCACTTCAAAAATTCCCATTTTTTGGGTCACCCTATACATCGAGTGTTGTTTTATTAACACCACCTCACAATGTACTTGACAGGTACTCTTAGAAAAAGAAGTAAGGAATGAATAATTCAAAACCATATAACAAGTATCTTGTTTTTTTTCCCGAGATAATGACCATACTTTCTGCATTTCTGTGATTGATAGCTAATCCTTTTTATTCGCAATCCTGTCGAGGAGGTACGGTAGTCTTCTTTCTGTGTCAGTCATCGACACAGTTTCATCTGCGTATCTTATATCGTTAAGCTTTCACTCATCGATAATAAACACCGTGATAATTAGTCATATTTATCGTCCGATCTTATACATACATTAGGTGCCTTTATATCATGACAAAGAAAATTCCTTCGGCTTTTTTCTGCATCCATTGTCCCTTCAAGACTCTCCTGACTTTTGCAAGTATTACCAAATTCTCTACCTCTCACGTCCTGCCATCTATTCACGAAAGCTCCTCAGGTAGGTGGTTCCCTGCCTCCCTCTGTCACTTTTGCTTCGATATGTTCACTAAATCCTCTTTATTCATTCTGTGTCCTAGAAATTTCACCTGTCTCTTTCCGCTATCGTGAATAAGTGACACTTTTGTTTCCATTTTCCTTAAGACTACCTCGTTGCTTGCGCACTTCATCCGTGGTGTTCTCACTATCCTTCTGTAGAACCGTCGTTACCGAAAGTGAAAAAAGCACGAGATTAAAAGTGGGTTTACCGACAATACCGTGGAAAAATTGCACAAGCCCACTGGTCACTACCTCTTTTGGGGATATCCCTCAAACGCCGGGTAATGACCACCGTCCCCATGCCTAAGGAGAGGTACTGCCTGGGGGTATGCAACCATAGAAGTATGATCGGTGTCATATAGCAGGATTGGCATCACCTTTCAGTTCAGAATTATTTTCTTTTGCTAACATGCTAAAATTTGAAGACAGTTTCAAAAACGTTTAGCCTCGCTTTTTGGTTGCCTAAGGAGAGTGAAACAAAAAAAATATTTCTTGAAGATTTCTTATTCACATGAGAAGATTTTAGAGAATATTTAACAAGTCTCTAGCGAAATATTTTCTCGATAATACTATTAGTCGTAAACTAGAATAGCGAAAGGTGCTGGGACAGCCTTTGGGATACAATATGAGTAAAATAGGCATCGCAGTTTAAAACCTATTAGACACATTGAAAAGATACATAGAAATAAAGTAAACCATAATGGACTATCGTTGATTTTAATTAAACGTTAACAAATGAAATAATTAAAATTAGGTAATTAAAATAAATTAAAAAAATACATAAAATGAAATAAACTCATTATATACACATCAATTGGGCATTTAATCTCCGTCAAATTATTCCCGCTTCTGAAACCACGCATTTTATCCAACGTATGAAAAAATTTATCTCTATATATAAAATGTCAATGTGTCTGTGTGTGTGTCTGTGAGTGTTTCTGTCTGATAGCGTTTCACTCGAGATCCAGCCAAACGATTTGGAACAAACTTGGCACATACATTGTACAATGTAAGAGATCGGTTCTCAGCGTAGAAAATCGATAATTTAAAAAAAAAATCATTAATCGATAAAAATAACTTTTTTCCTCCGATTTCTCATCAGCAGTGCGCATGGACTACCGAGAACAGAACGCCGTCTGTTACGATACCACTGGGCCAGCGGGCCTATATTCATCCAAGCATACATAACCCACCGGAACCGGCCCACAAGATCAGCGTCTTCTTTCACCAAGCCGCTCCCTCCAGAGCATTAGAAGCGGGATCAAACATAGTTTTATAATAATTTTTTTTAGATTTAAATACTTTCTCATGATAATTGATTGAGTCTAGAACAAGAATCCTCATCAGAATGCAGAAAGCACTGGACGGCCATTTCGTCTTTTATAGGACTCATCAGCAGTAAATACGCAAAGGATTCTAGTTCTAGACTCGATGAATTCTCACGAGAAATTATTCAGAACTCAAAAAAATCTCATATATATATATATATATATATATATATATATATATATATATATATATATATATATAGTAATAAATCTGTTGGTATATAATCCAAGTGGATTCTAGTAATATAAAATATTAAACTAATCCACAAAAAGACCTCAATGTATTTATTATTATAGAGCAAATAATTAGTCGCAATAAAATACAAAACTACTTCATATGGGGAATAAGCTTATTTCAACCGACGTGATTTCAACGGACGAATCTTGTCAGTTGAAATAAGCCTATTCTCTATATGAGGTAATTTGTTTATTTTTTGTGTACTACCTATATATATATGTATATATATATATATATATATATATATATATATATATATATATATATATATATATTTATATATATATATATATATAGAGAGAGAGAGAGAGAGACTGACAATTGCACTAGCATAAAACAGACTCTCGCCTCTAAGTTTTGACTTCTATATTCACTTTTATATTTACACTTTAAGACTATATTTCTTCTTTATATATATATGTATATATATATATACACGCACACACACGCACACGCACACACATATATATATATATTTATATATATATATATATATCTATATATATATATATATATATATATATATATATATATATATACTAATAATAAACACCCACTTAGTAGTATAAGTTTTAGTTCTTGTTATTATACACAATGTACTTGACAGGTACACTTAGAAAAAAGGAATGAATAAAGAATTCAAAAGCATATAACAAATAATGAAATTGAATGATAGAAGATTTACGGAACCTGAAAGAAAATGTACAAAACCGATTCCAATCCGAAAAGTGCCAAGGTAAAAATATATCCACACTAGAAAGAAGCAAATTAAGTACGCGATACCGAAAAACAATTAGCTTTCAATCGTGCCTTTATGTCTAAATGGTGACATGCGTGCTGGAAACGTGATGTTGGTATTTGAGACAAGTAAAATGCTACAAGGGCTTCTACAGAATTTAGCGAAGGAAAGCGAGAAGAAAGGGTTAAATATAAACTCCATGAAGACGCAATGCATGGTTGTCTGCAAATGGATGTTCCTAAAATGCAATTTACAAATCGGTTGATGCTAAAATAAAACAAGTACAATTATTTTGGAAGTGTTCTAACTTTATAATAATTTACCCACGCACGCATGGACTCTCCCAGCTATAAATAGGAGCAGGTACTGCTTTTTTCCCACCAGGCAGATTCGTTTGTCCAGCGTTAGTTCTTTGACATACGGACTTGAATTCAAGTGTTGTATTTCATTTTTTTTCAAAAACTTTTGAAGCTTTTTTTCTTCCATTTTCCATTTTTATTCCTGTCTTATTTTTTCTGTATTATTTTTCATTTTCCACCTTTTGGCGTTTTTCCCAATTTTTGTTTCTTTCACTTTTTGTTAGTCAAGTTTTTTAGTTTTCCTCCGTCGTGTCCAGGGTACGCTACAGCAGCAAAGAAACCCACCTGGCCTTTCATTTCCCATATGCTGAATAGACGACAAAATCGCTAGACAGCACACACCCATCGACGTTGCAAACAAAGTGGGTCTCTTGGATCGCGGCGACATCCACTCAGAAAGAAAAGAGGTCCGGAATCAGGCGGGCAGCCTACTCCAATCGCTCAGGCCCCTCTCATTCAGACTGGCTATCTTGATAACCAACCGTTAATTTTTGTCGTCCTATCACTCTTTTTGTCTCGTCTCACTCCCATTTTTGTTTTCTTATTTTTGTGTTTTTGACGTGTGACTTGTCTTTTTGCAAAATTTAATTTTATTTTTCTTTTGTTGACCTACTCGTGTCTGTAGTTCATTTTCTATTTTGTTTGAAAATTATAAAAGAAAAAAAAAGAAAAGAAAACGTACCACGAATGAGTGACGCAGATGAGTCACTGCCGGAATCCGGCCTGGAAAGAAAAATGGCTGAAAAAGGATGCGGCTTACTATGCCGCTGTTTAAAGACCAAGTATGAGGAATTCATTAAGAGAAAGGCGTTGAATGCTGTTAATACATGGATAATCTCCCTGCTGACCACCGACGTGAAAAGTCGGAAATTAATTGGGGTCATCAGAGAAACCATGGAAGAAGCCCTGAAGATTGTCATTATTATTACTTAGCGAGGAGATCAAACGCGATGTGGGACATTCTTCTTTCGGTTAGCGAAGAAGAAGCCAAAAAGCTAGCCAGAAATATATTCATGACCAAAGCAGTAAGACTGCAAACGGAGTACATGGGGACCTGTAGGATATGTGTAACCGTCCATGGTGTGCCAGCAGACATTAGCGAAGACAGAATGGGGGCCTTTTTCTCCAAGTACGGAGAGGTGGACGAGGTCAGTGCGGTTATAAGCAAGTCTAGCATCGGCACTGGGGATATCGTTCTGCAGATAACCCTCAGCCGACAGAGCTTTGGCGAGATCTCCAACGTACTAATGTGCAGTGGCAAACGGATGCTTGTTGCAGTGGAAGGGCGGAGACCATTTTGTTGAACGCGTGGTGCCTCTGGGCACAAGTCAAAGGCGTTACCCGGGAAGAAGGTAGCAGCACAAACACAACCGCAGGCCACAGCAGCAACAACACCAATGGTAGCAGCAGTAGCAAAACAGAAACGACGGGAAATTCCCTCAACTCTGGATAGACGGAGGTAAAGATAGAAAAGATGGCGACACGCGCACCCTCTCCCCAGCCCCCGAAGCACCAGGGACCACCACTGCAGGAGCGGCGTGAAGAGGTGATACAGTAGCAGCAGCAACAAACCAACAACAGAAAACGCAGCAAATGACACCAAAGAAACAGGCACATAAAAAGAAAGGAACATAAAAAGCAAGAACAACGTCAACTAGAAAAAATCCCACCAAAAACAGCAACAACCAGAAAAGCAGCAATGACCCCCCAAACCGAGATAAAGGTGGAGGAAATGTCTCCGCCACGCTCTTCATCGTTGAAGAGGACTAGGGAGGAGGAAGAGAAACCAGTAGAAAAGCGTGTTGGGCGAAGTAGGGCGGAGAGGCACATGGACAAAGCAAGGTCCCTATCCGTCCCTGCTTCGCCAAAGCATGTTTGCGAAATGGTCTTGCCTAAAGCAAGGATCCCCCTCCCCGTTGGAGTTTTGTGTACATGGTATACTAGTGAGCCAGCCAAAATGAGCTGATTCATTTTATAGTTCACAATAGAAGTTTTAACCAATCAGAAGGCTCAAAATATTCAATAAGACGTGTATAAAGACGGCCATGTTTCTCCCGAATATGCACTGCCAGCCTTTAATGGCTGAACAGTCGAACTCTCTGCCTTCGGAGAGAGTGGAACCCGGACGAGGCTCCGGCGAGGGGCAGAGTCTCGTTCGGGGTGGTAGACTGTCCCTGAACCCGTTTTTAGGGGTTCCAATAGGGAATATTTTTTGAAAACCCACGTTAAACCCGGCCTTGTGCCACATGTACCCCTGGTGGGGGGATAAATATTACTGCCAGCCTTTGATATCGAAGACTGAAGAATTACGGAACAGCTGCTGGCGGTATTGGCGATTTAGTCAGATTCAGTCGAGTGTCTGACTCGTGAGTGTTAATCTTTAACGTTGTTTCATTGAACAGATTACGTACTGCGCTGGATTCTATATTCATAGACTATGGTGAACATGGTCAACACCCCCTTCAGCTACCCGAGCGCCATCCCCTCCCCCTCCATCAGTTCAATGTCTACTCCCCATCACTCATTCACTTTTTCCTGGCCACACCCCGTCGGAGAAAAGAAAAAGAAATAGAAATATTTCCCTTGCCCAGAGTCCATTTTTAAGGTAGACAAAAAGGAACTGGAAAAGAACCTGTCAAATCAGAAAAAAAAACTTATTAAAACTTCTCGTGAAAATGACAACGGTCGATAGAAATTCAACAGAAGTCCCCCGCAATTTTCCTGATGCCCCTTAGGTAATCACCTGCATAACAGACACTGGTAGCTGCCTCAGGGTGTGGACCCACCTCTACGAGGCTAAAGACGCTTTCCTCAATATAAGAATGATGGTGATAGATTCACTATTTCTAAAAGAAACTGAGACATTTTTGTGCTGGGAGGGTCCCTGTCAGACTCCATCCATCCTTTTATAGAGTAGCAAAATTAACCTGTCCTATGGACGTCGGCGGAATTGTCCTGGGAGAACAGATGACGTCGGAGTTGGGCACAGGGTGCCTGGGACAATCCGTCGAGTTTCTTACCAACGTAGATTTCTGTCCCGTATGTGAATAAATCAATTATTGTTTTTCTTTTTTCTTTTTCAGGCCTAAAATATGGTTATCAAGATAGCCAGTCTTGAATGCGAGGAGCCTGAGGGATCGAAGTAAGGCTGCCTGTCTGCTTCCTGACCTCTTTTCATTCTGAGTGGATGTCGCCGCGATCCAAGAGACCCACTTTGTTTGCACCGTCGATGCGTGTGTACTGTCTAGTGACTTTGTCGTCTATTCAGCATACAGGAAACGAAAGGCCAGAGGGATTTCTTTAATGCTGAAGCGTACACTGGACGCGAGGGTGGACCTTGTCCATATGGATGCAGAGGGCCGGTTGATCGTGGCCGATATTGCTGTGAAAAGTGACTCGTTTCAGATGGTTGCGGGTTATGCACCCAACTACCGGGAGGAGCGCCGCTCGTTTTTTCGGCAGTTGGGGTAGATGGTGGCTTCAACGCGCCTAGTTCTAGTCGGAAACTGGAATGCCCTCCAGAGCCCCAAGTTAAACAGAGGGCTATAGGAAAGGCGGGCGATTGTAACTTGGTTGATCTGATCGGCGAGTTTGGTCTCGTCGATAGATACCGAGTCGATAACCCCTGTGGATGTGGAGATGTGGACGCGGGTTCTTAATTGGCCTTCTAGCCAGGTTGTTAGCTACCTGGATAGAATGTTAGCCAGAAGGGCCGACATAGATCTACTATATTTCCCCACGTTCCGCTGGTTAGGCTATTCGGACCACAGACTCGTTTGTACCCGGGTGGTGTTAGCCTAGAGTGGTTGGCTCCTGGAAGTTCAATCTCTACTGGACAGGCAGGACTTCCTGGAGCAGCTAACTAGCGTAGTACAGAGGGGACTAGTGGGAGATTATCGGGAATAGGTGGTGGGAGAAGCTTAAGGATAGGATTAGGTCCTTCACTACTGAGTTTAGCAAACGGCTTGCACTAGACAAGGCTAACAAGGTGAAGGCTGGTGCGGATCCCCTAGAGATAGCCCTAGCTAGGTAGGCCCTGGACCGCTATATGGGTCAAGTAATTAAACATAAGTTAAGCAAGATGTCTTCTGAAGCTGTGAACATTGGCGCAGAATTGCGCAAGGAAGAGATTCGTCGAAGTTCCGAGCGTTACATTCGTGAGGTCACAATCCCGGAGGGGCGTACTCTTCGGGACACTGATGATAGGCGTTTCGGTGGCATCTCTTTACCAAGGAGGTCTAGGTCTACGCAGCATTAAAGAAGGTCGGCAGTGGCAGGTCGCTCGATCCGGATGGTTTGCCCTATGAATTTTACGTGAGGCTGTCGCACATCTTTGTCCCGATATTGACAGTGGTGTTCAACAACTGGTTCCGCCTGGGGTCCGTCGCTGATCGGATTTCCAGAGGTGTGATCACTCTGTAGAAAAAGGGCACGGGTGTTGGGCGGGATTTAGATGATTATAGGCCCATAACTCTGCAAAACACAGATCCAGACAAGAACCCGACGGAGCGTTTACTGTCAGTTGCCGAGAGTCAGTTGGGATCTGAGCAGACTTGTGTTGTGAAGAGCCGAACAATTCAGAGAAACCTGGATCTGATCCGCACGATCCTCGAGGGTGTAAAACACCACAGGAAAGCCGCGCTGATCAATTTGGATCAGTCCAAGGCATTTGATAGTGTTGACCATCGCTACCTTGCTGCTGTCCGTCGATTAGCCTCCTGTATCTCTCTCCCAGTGCTGTGGTACGGGTGAACGGGAATCTGTCGGGCGCTTTTGCGCTGTCTCAGTCGGTTCATCATGGTTGTCCACTGTCGCCCCTACATTACTCTTTGGCGTTGGAGCCTCTCCTTCACCGGCTGAAGGACAGGGCGTGCAGTCCAGCCCTACGTGGAATCGCTGTGCCTGGTGGGGCTCATAGCCAGGGTTTCTGTGCACGCCGATGACGTATCTACTTTCGTGTCATCCCGCAACGATATTGAGGTGCTTGAACGATACGAAAAGGTGACAGGGCCAAGACTTTACCGCAGCAAGTCGTCCGGATTGCAGTTAGGTGCCTGGAAGAGGGGTCAATCTTCCGGGGTCCTTTGATCGGGCGGACGGTCCTGTCTGCATTTTCGCAGTGTGGTTTGGACCCGACCCCCAGCTGGAGAAAAATTGGTCAGAAGTACGGGCAAAGGTCGGCGTGGCGGTCGAGACTTGGCACTGTAGGAAGTTTTCCGTGAAGGGCAGGGCTGAGGTGTGTCCCGCTTACGTCTTTCCTTGCGTCCTTTACCGTTCGTCTGTACTTCCGCTCTGTAAGGAGCATAAGAAGGCGATCGAGCACTTGCTCTCCTCACTCTTGTAGTGGGGACGCAAATATCATGTCGACAGAGCAGTCTGTTCTAAACGTCCGTGTCATGGGGAGGCTTGGATTACCGCACTTGGAGAGTCACAAGCTCGCCCCGAGGCTGGCTTTCCTACTCTGCGCATTGACAGGAGATTCGATTATGGCGGGGATTGTAAGGTACGCCTCCCTTGCCTCACTATCAATCCTCCCATCTCGCGGGTTGAGCGCCGTTGTAAACTCCGGGATGAATCGAATTTCCTTCGCGTGTGTCTATCGGCCTTGAGGGTCATTTCTCAGTCCAGTGACCTTTCTCGGCCTAGGAGAATCTTCTATCGTGAACTAGTGGAGGGGGCCGCGTAGTATCCACTACGTGGGCGGCTCGGCTTGTCGGAAGAGGAGTTTCGCTGCTTCTGTTCTTGGGCGCCAGCGGCGGATTACCTCAGTTTTCACTTACATGGTGACTGATTCGGAATAGGCTATCTCTCAATGACATGGCCTTCATATGGTGTTTGGCGGATTTGCAAGACTGTGAACCATGTGATCTTGGCCTAGAAGAAACGGCTTCATACGCCTTCTACCATTGTCCTCGGGTTCACCCCTAATAGGACCATGACGGCAAGTTGACGGCTCGTATCGCTCCCGAAAAACTCGTGCTCTTTCATCGTGCGTACGCGAGTGACAATGTATCGACCCTGTATTTTGGGGTGAATGGAGTTTCTATCGTTGCTAACCACGGCCCAAATAGTGATTTGGACGACGTGAATGCAGGAAGTCTTGCGAGGTGATCGTTTTTCTCATCAGGATCTAATTTGATTCTTTGAGCTCAAGATGAAGATTAGAAATGAAAGAAAACGCTTGGTTTCGACAGATTTCAACGAAAGGTGGCTGACTATTGGCAACCTTGGTTCGAGTGAACGCGGCTAGCCTTGAATTTCTTTTTTAGGTCGGCCCAATAGCATCCCTTCCCTGGTTAGGTAGACAAGCTTTGTGTACCTAGTTAATGTGAGTAAATGTAGTTCCCGGCTGTTCCCGGCTGCTTCTTTGGTTATGATCTATATTGAGATTCCCAACCTCCCCAGTTAGTTTGGTCCTATTTATTTTCATCTCGATTGGGTCAGCCTTTTTCTTTCCCCAAGGCCGTATTTGTTTTATCCTTTCCTCATTCCTTAGCGAGAGGAGCCTCTTTATTTTGTCCAAGGGCGGAATACAACGGCCGCTCTTTTTTTAGAGTTGGGCGGGTCCAACTAACATCAGTTATCTTTATTTGTTTGTTTTGATATTTTAGCTTTGGTGGGGCGTCATCCCCTCCCCGCTCATTGTTCATCATGTATAAATTTTTATCTATTGCATTTTATAATCATGAAATCTTTATATCATGGGGTGCGTTTTTAGCCCCACCCCGAGTATGCGGTATTATGGTGTATGGAGGGTCGATTGGTGATGGATGAGTTCTTTTCGTGAATGGGCAAATTGTAACGAGTGAATGGATCATGAATCGGATCATCTAGGTATAGTATAGGAAGTGACGACCAGCCTTCACCCGTTCCACTTTTTTAGGCCTTGTGCCAAAATTGTATATATTATACAATAAATATCAGGAAGTTCCCATAAGGCCTTTCTTTTTTTTGCAGTCCTTATAAGACGGCTGATTACCAGCAGATCTGTTTTTACTGCCACTACGACATTTGTTTTTGAACCGTAAACTCTGTTTTGGTTAAGTTTTGATTTATTTTACTTTTTTCTTACATTCTTTTCTATTGACCGTTTTTGCAAATGGTTTTCGATGGTTTCTTTTTCAATTTATTATCCTCCCCATTTTTAAAATTTTTTTAATTTATTTTGTTCTTTCGTTATTAGATATTTGGTTTTCTCTTATTTTTAAGTACTTTGAATTTATTTTTTCCGTTTTAATTTTCTGTAATTCCTTGCCAGATTTTATCGTTTCATATTTTTTTCTACGTGTTAATTTATTCTTCTGACTTTATTTTTTTTTGTTTATTTATTACGTGATACTTCGTTCTTTTGTTCTTTCTTTCTTCGTTCTTTGCTTTTTCTTTTAAAATCTGTTAAGCCTTTTGTGTTTTACTTGTTAAACTTTCCTTATGCATATTTGTTTTGATTTTTCGTGTTTATTTTGTCTATATTTCCTTTCCGTATTTAATTTATCCACCCCGCAAGACTTGTTTGTTTATTTACTCTACATTTAGCCTTATTTTCTTTATTATTTCTTGGTGTTTCACTCATTATTTATTGTAATTTTCTTTTAAGTCATCTGTATTTTATTCTTCAAAAGTTCCGTTTATTTAGTCTTGTCTAATCTGTCTATTTTTTAATTTTATTTTTGTATTTCGTTAATAAGCTGACCTTTCAACGGCAGCCATATTGAATTTTTGTTAGTTTCAAACTGCTACAAAGGACAAGCACGGTGGGGATTGATTAGATAACTTTCGCCTTTTAACCATGTTAAATACAGAATTCAAGATTTTGGCAAAGATCTTAGCCATGTAGGCTGTCCTGTCTAGTCTGATTGGCTCCGAACAGACTTGTGCTGTGGGTAGGACTATTCAGGACAACCTTCATATGGTACGCTTGATCATTGAGCAAGATGTCACTGAAGCTGCGCTGATCAATTTTGATCAAGTCCAAGGCCTTCGATAGGGTTGTCATCGATTCCTGGAGGCTGACGGTTCGGCGGACGGTTTCGGGCTGGGTTTTCGCACCTGGATCCAACTTCTGTATGCGACTCCCGGTGCGCTTGTGGCGGTGAATGGGGTACAATCGGAGCCTTTCGTATTGTCTCGCTCAATTCATCAACGTTGTCCGCTTTAGACTTTGCTTTACGTTCTTGCGTTGGAACCTTTCCTTCGCAAGTTAAAGACGAATCCGATCCTGCTCGGAATATCCCAACTGTTGCTAGCACCTCGTCTAGGTACATTTCGGTTCATGTGTCGAGCAGAACAGAGATTGAAGAAGTCAGCAAAGAAATCGGTGGTTATGAGATCGTAACAGGGGCCAAGATCAAGCGCGATAAGTTTGTTGGCTTGCGGTTGGGTGCGTGTAAGGGAGTTTCTCTTCCCGGACCTTTTCTCTGGACGGCCGTCGACGGGTGGGCCGGTCAAGATACTCGGCCTTTGGTTCGGTCTTGATATCCAGTTGGAAATGAATTGGTCGGAGGTACAAGCGAAGGCCGAGATCGCAGTTAATCTGTGGTCTCGGAGGAATCTTTCCTTGAAGGAAAAGGCGGATGTTTGTGTTTCACACATCTACCCGGTTCTCCTTTACCAACCCTCTGTACTTCCACTTCCGTATGTCAAACTAATGTCATTAGTAAGGCTCTTGTTCTCTTTCTTGTGGAGAGACACAGCCGCTATGGTATCTCGGGAGATCTGTTGCCTTCATCCATCTGAAAGCGGTCTGGGTATGCCTAGCATTGAGATTCGTCAATATATGCTTCGCATCGCGTTCCTAGCCCGAATGTGTAGCGAATCGGATGAAGAGGCTGCCTTCTGGAAGGAACACGCCCGTAAGAACTTTCCACCCCTGCACTCGAGCGAGGAGGAGGCCCGCCGTTTACCCCGAGCCGAATGCTCCTTCTACCGTGAATGTCGTATTGCTCTGATACGCCTCTTATGGGCGTCGGATGGCCTCTCCAACATCCGGGCGTTGTCTCGCACGGCATTTTATCAGGGGTCCGTTCGTAATGAGCTGATTGATGCTCGATCTTACGAAGTAGGAGGCTCGCTCAATATGGACATTGGGCGGCCGGGGTGAAATGCCTCAGTAACGATGAGGCATCACTCACCTGGCTTGTGATTCGTGGGGGCCTCTGAGTCGCCAGAAGTCTTTGTTCAGCAGGCTTGGAGAAATCTCCAAACTGCCAACGCTCTGATAGAGAAGTCGAGACCATGGGTCACGCTTTCTTTCATTGCAGTGTGGTATCGCCGTTGTATAAGTTTGTTGAAGGTCTCATGGGCTGCATGCTGCAAGTGAAGTTCTTTGTCCTTGAGGCCAGTTCTGTTTTGTAGTAATGTGGTGCCGCAGATAACGAAGGCTAAACAATATGTGTTGATTTGTTTCCTATGTGTTATGAGAGTTGTGATTTGGACAACACGCCAGAAGAGATTCTATGATTGCGAGAAGTTCCCTTCTTCGCAACTGATCTTGTTCTTTAAACATCAACTTAAAGTCAAGATTGGGACGGAAAAGCGGCGGCTCACTTCATCAGAGTTTGACAAAAGGTGGGTGAACCTTGCGCGTTTGTGTCGTGTGAAAGGGGCTGACCTAGAGCGGAAGTTTGATGCCGGTTAGGCATCATGATATTGTTCTTTCTGGGTTAAACTATGGCAACCCATCCCGAATTTAGGTTAGTTTAGGTTTGTTTTTGAATCTTTTAGTTTTCCTTTTTTTCCAGTTAACTTAGCTAGGATATGTATGCTCATTGGCCCCTTTTATTTCTGTCACTATTTTCCTTTAGTTTAATTCCCCATACTTACCCTCGTTAGGTGGTCAGTGATGTCAGTTCTCTGGTGGATGCGAGGCCCCTTTCGTTTCGCGTGTGTGTTTTCGCATTTGTTGAGTTTGAATGAGTGCGTGTCTGTGTGAGTGCTTGGGATGGATGAATGTTTTTATTTTATTATAGTGTGACACTATGAGTTGGATATATGCGCACGCGTGTGTGTGTGCGCCCGCACATCTGTGTGTGTGTATATATACACCCCCACATCTGTGTGTGCGTGCGCACGCACACATATGTGCGAGAAGATTAGTTAGATTTGACCTGGGTATCAAACTTCAAGACCCAATGACTAGATTAGGAATCTAGATAAAAACATGTTTTGGACATATGGCCAAAAGGGTAGATAAGTGTTAAGTACTTGTCAAAATACGAAGATAGGAAAAAGACCGGCTCTGGTCAAAACTTAAAAGGGTCTGAATCGGAGTCAGCTAGGCTAAGAAATATTTTTATGTCCACTTTCTTCAAAGGGAGAAATGGTCATGAAAAAGTTATGGGTTTATTCGTGGGTGTCCCTTGTCCGGAAATGATGAAAGAGGATTCTGCATATATACGGGAGCGCTTTGGGTCACGGCAGTTAGTTAGACTTAGTTTAGGTTCGAGGAAGGTTGATTTAGGCCGGAGCAAGTAACGACGAAGAGCGACCCATTAGCAGCCGGACATTGTTAGCTAAGATATATATATATTTTTTGCCAGCCGAGAATCAGCCCTGAGTTAATCATCCACAAAAAGGTCACACGCCTTCCCTCCTCTTTTCGTCCTACCCAAGTTTGTAGTTGTGTTTTTCATTTGCCTGTGATCCTGCCTCTCGCTCGATCCGCCGCACAGAAATTCTACGACGTGGGGTCTATATCTTTGTGCAACGAGTTGCAGAGGTGGGTAGTCCCACATAGTCCCGCATTGATTTCGTCCAGTTAACTGATGTTTGTGTCACATTTAATGATTGCGGGGGGTGGATTATTACTAACATTATTTTGTTTAGTTTCTTGTAAATAGATTTTCATATTGTAAATACTCACTGGGGCTAGTTTTTAAACTTGTGTTTTAGCCCCCGGCCACAGACAGGGAATTATACATATGGGGACTATTTAGGATTTTCACAGAAACAATGACGTATCATGGTGGATGCAGTAAGAAAGGTAAGTAAGAGTTAAAACAGAGTTCCCCTTTTCCCCCTTTTGGCCTTGTGCCACATTTTGTATCATTATAAACATAAATATCGTGAAGTTCCCAGCAGTCAGTTCTGACAGTCAGACCGAACATTCTTGTTGTAACACACTCGATTGAATATGTTTGTATTACTGTTAATATATTTGTTTAACTCAATTCCTCTCTTGTGTCTTTATTTCTGGGCCTTACAAGGCCACAACGCTTACAGAGGACGGAAAGTGCGACGGTGAGATCCGAAGATGCAGTGAGATGGCCAAATGTGCATTCCAAAACCAATGCAGAGTATTAAGTGACAGTAAAACGAAGAAAAGAGTGCTAAACTTTTAAGTGATATCTGTCATCCTATATAGAATGCTGAAAAATCGAATCAAAGATGAAGAAGAGACTCAAAGCAACAGAAATATGGTTCTACAGAAGGATACTGAGGATACCATGGACTGAACATGCGTGCAACGTTGAAGGTTTTTACAGAATAATGGAAACGAAAAGGAAACTTTTATTAAACATCAGAAACAGGCAGTTGAAATTCCTGCGGCACGTAACGAGGAAGGAGGGTTAGGAAAATCTGATACTCATAGAGCAAATTGAGGGAAAGAGGAAGTTAATACATGACATACTTGATGGGTTTGAGTCAATGGATGATGAACAGAATTTGAGAAAAATAGCAAAAAGACAAAACGTATTAAAAGCTACAAGGGACAGGAAAATGTGGAGGTCCATGATCGCCTACTTCCTGAAGAGACACAGAACATAAAAGAAGAGGAAGAAAATATACTCTTATGAGTTTACTCCGATTGCCTGTTTATTATTTAATAAAATTGCCGCCAAATTAACCGATTATCCTGGTGTCAAGAAGCAAAACACATTCCTAATTTGATGGCGTGATTCCAAAAATTACCTTAGTTTTATATGGTTAGCTACCATTTGTTATGGTTAACTACCATGTAGCTGTACTGAAATTGCTCATTTTTAGAAAAAAGAGAAACATTTAAATAATTCAGGTCGTTTTCTGGTAGGCCGAACAATTTATATCAGCCACCTAAAATAAACTATCTTTAAGTGATTTTGAGTAATAAAAAAAAATTAAAATATAAGTACAGATTTTTTTCCAATTTATCGCCAAAATTCAAATTAACTGATAAACTTTATCAGTAATACACTGTAGTAAACCTGATATAAAAAAAATGAATCTTCTGTTTGATATTCATAAACTTATCCGATCACTACGACTGGAAACCAAGCGTATTGAAAGCATTTTGTTTTCACAATTGGAAAGAAACTCCAACTAAAGACATCCCAATTAAATTCACCTATTCCATTGTACATGATACGGCTGGAGTATCAAAAGGGACTTAAATAACATTGAACATGACAGACAATCAAGGAAGAGAAAACTTTTACCATAGTTCTTATATTCATGAAGATTTTATTTCTGCTGTTAGTTTATTAAATGATTTGATGAAAACACTTGTTGCGCTTGGTAGATTCAATCGTGTTATTTTTAAAGATTTAGGCTCTGATTGTTATTTCAAAAAGATAGTATATCTGTATAATCTGACCAATATTTGTTGGATTAAATATGAATTGAGAGGTTTCTACTATTTTATTTTCAGAAATATTGAAATCGGGCAAACTCATATATACATAAAACAAATGAAAAAAATGCTTTTTTTCCAAAATGGAGGCATTTCTGTACAGCAAAAACGATAGCTGACCCCAAAAAAGTAAGATCATTTTAAAATTCAGCGCCCTCAAATTAGCCAAAAAAAATAGTTGGTGTCTCGACACCATTTTAATTTTTTTTTTGTTCACCAAGGTTATTGCATCAAACAGACGTGTCGATGAAGTCCCAGTCTTCCTTAGACTTTGTCGTCCATTATAAAAAGAGCTTCGCAATTTGTGGTAACAAATAGAATAGTTTTACGCTCGTTTTGTCTCTGAAATAAATTTTTCTTCCCAACAGTATAAGTGGTCGATGGTTGACGCCAGGAATACGAAAACTTTTTTTTAAGTAGCGCTTGCGATCCTCAGCGGGGCTCTTCTTCTATGTGGCCTGTCCCTGCAGGAAGTGATCGACCATGGCTCTCCACGACGTTCTATCCTTTGGGATTCATCGTAACGTTTGTACTTTTATCATTCCTTCCACTTTCCGTTCCAACACCCACGCGCATCAGCACGTTAGTTCACTCGCTGTCTTCCCCTGTCGCTTTTACATTCGATATGCTCTGTGAGTGTAAAATTCTCCAAGCCATCCATCCTCATTATGTGTCCAAGAAATTTAATCTGACTTTATCTGATTGTAAGTATAAAAGTCCATTTTTTCCATTTTCCTAAAAGCTACATGATTGTTTACATCTTCTTCCATAGTATTCTCAGCAACCTTCTGTGGAACCACATTTCTGTAATCTTAAGTCTTCTCTTCATCTGCGAGGAAATTGCCCCGCATTTACTGCTGTATAGTAGGACCAATGTAATATTGCAATTCAGTACTCGATCCTTTGTATATCTAATGAAATTTTCTAGTTTTTAACCCTAAGAACACTAACCAAGGTAACCAAAAAAGTTCTGTCCGTTTTTAAAGGAAAAAAAGAAAACGCTTCACAGTATGTGTAACTTATATTTAGTCTTCGAAGTAATTACAATCGGCATCCAACACCTTCTTCCAACGTGTCTGCAGCTGTTCAATGACTTTGCGGTAGAACTTGTTGACGCAAAGATGTCCGTGAGGGCTTTGCGCAAGTCTGCTTCATTGGTGGAGGATTTTCCACGAAGATGATTATCCAGGGAGTGGAAGAGGTGGTAATCGGATGGCGCAAGGTCAGGGGAATAAGGTGGATGGCACAAAATCTCCCACCCAAGTTGCTATATGGTATCCATGACCACTCGCGCGACATGCGGCCTGGTGTTGTCAAGGAGGAAAAGCACACCTTTGCGATTCACCAGTGCTGTCTCCTTCTGGCGCAATGCCTGTTGCACACGTTGCAATTGCTGCGAGTACAGGTCTTCAGTGACCGTTTGGCCCGTTGGTAGCAGTTCATAATGAACCACTTGACAACCTGTCAACCAGACACAAAGCATAATCTTGCGTGGGTGTATAGGCGGTCTTGCGGTGTGAGGGACGGCATCCTGAGGAGATAACCAATGTCTGGAACGCTTGGGAGTTTCGTGCAGAACCCACTTTTCATCACTGGTATGCACTCGACTGAATAAGGATGCGGTACGGTAGCGAGAAACCAGCGATACGCAGGCTGCGACCTGTTGTCCCTTGTGGACATCCAGTACCGTTTGCGGAACCCACTTGTTCAGTTTGTACGTTTTACCTAGGCGGTGCAGGTGAAGTCTAACTGTTTCATCGGAAACGTTGAACTGTCTTGCACGTTCACCACACGTTAGACTACTGCCCTTTTCAATGGCCGCCTTCAGGACTCCGTCATTCAAGACCTGTGGTCGTCCACTGAGAGGCTCCTCATGGAGAGACAACTCTCCCGACTTGAATTTTCGAAACCACCGCCTTGCAGTACATTCATCTACAGCACTATCCCCAAACGCTTGACATATGCGGCGACTTGATGCAGCTACTGATAAGCCCACTTTGAAGTCGTAAATCAAACAGCCCCGACCGAGATCTCTAGACACTTCCATCCTTCTCACAGCTGTCTGGCTTATAACTGATGGCCGGGAACAGTGCGCGTGTTTTTTTTTTATAACGTCTGATATTCCTAGTTCCGGCTGTCCGAATTTGAAAACAATTGCTACACGCATTTCGTATATATTTCAACTTCATTCAATGACTAATCAAAAAACGGATAGAACTTTTTTGGTTACCTTGTAGTACCCAGCGCAAATTTTCCTATTTTTAATTACAAATTTCATTACCTGATTTTCTTACCTAAATAATGTTTTTCAGTTCCTATTAATGTTAACTCAAAGTACAAAGTTTGAAGTGCCTGCATGTAAAATATTTCAAATAAAGATTTATATTTAATTTTTTTTTTGTTATTTTCAAAATCAGGTATGATATACCCATGGTTAGTAGTGGTGTAACTTTAATTGATGGTTAGTGTTTTAGGGTTAAGAAGTTTGCAAGGGTTGGGAACATAACATGAACGAGCTTCTACACTTTTTCACTGATGAAATATCAAGAGAAACAAAAATAATTTATTTCGATGACTGTTCTATCTGAATATAAATTTAACGATTATATATATCAGAATATAAGAAATGTATATAGAGAAATTGAATTTGAACCAAGCACAGGATGAGGTTATTGTTAGTCACCAATTTGTAGCTGAAGGAGTTACAACTTGTTCATTCGGGTGAATACTTTAAGAATAAAATAAATACAATATTTTCAAAAGAAAGAAATTCAACATGGAGGATTTTTTTTAATGCAAACAGTTTTATATTACTTACAAAATAGTTCACAGCAAAAGAGAAACAATTATATTAACATATGTGTAGATAGTTGAAAAAAGGAATAAAAACATTTATGTACTTAGCCGTAGTGTCTGTGTGATATCAAAGTGGTTTGATTGAAATTAACCCTAGAACACTAACTATGGGTATATAGTATCCAGCTCAAATTTTCCTATTTTTAATTACAATTTTCAGTACCTGATTTTCTTACCTGAATATGTTTTTCAGTTCCTATTAATGTTAACTCAAAGTACAAAGTTTGAAGTGCCTGCATGTAAAATATTTCAAATAAAGGTTTATATTTAATTTTTTTTTTTTTGTTGATATTTTCAAAATCGGGTATGTTATACCCATGGTTAGTTGTGGTGTAACTTTAATTGATCGTTAGTGTTTTAGGGTTAATACCTTATTAGGTTTTCTCAGGATTGACGTAAAAACAACTTTCTGATTTTCTTAGACGTTTTTCGCATCATACGCGGTTGGCTAAGCTTAATAATGTAATTATTCGGGTATAACACGCACCACTGAGTGTTGGCTATGTAATTCTGGAAAAATCTACTGTGTATAAAACTATTTTTTTTTAATTCATAGCAGCTAAATTTAAACAACATTGACTTATTTTTTCAACTTTTTTTTCGGTTCGTATCGATAAAAAATAGCAATTTGTGAAATTTTGTATGCGATTTTGAAGCACAAAATTCAGGCCGTATTCAAAGCATCACACGGACATCTGAACATAAAAATAGGAAAATAAGAAAGGCAAAAGAAAATTAAAAAAAGAAAAGTGACACAAAAGCATTCAAAATATGCTATCCGCCGAGCGCATTAAATGACAGCAAAGATGACACACATTTTGAGGATGACAAACAAGATGTCTCAGTGGACGTTGACGACATCGAAGATGTCAAACACATCTACGCCGGTGACAACATTGATGAGATTGCCGTGACGTCCATCTTTGACACACACAGCAGTGAAGTAGGCTAGATGGGCTAGAAATGTATGTAAATATTTTATTTTAAAATAAATGCTGTTGTTGGTTAATGATTGAAATTATTTATTACACATTACTTAGTTTGGATCATAACACCGCCCCATCCTTCTTTCTTTCCTTGCTTATTCCCCCCTTCCTTTCTTTACTTCTTACCTTCCTTCTTGTCCTTCTTTTCTTCTTTCTATTCTTTTTCTCTTTCCTTTTATTTTCTTATTGATATCATTCTTTATTTTTTCTTCCTTCTTTCTATCCTTCTTTCTTTCTTTATCGTCTTATCTAGCTTCTTTCTTTTCTTTTCTTCTCTTACTTCATTCTTCATTCTATTCCTACTCTACAATCTTCTTTTCTTCCGTCTTTATTTTCCTTCCTTCCTTCATTCATTCATTTTCTCTTCCTTCTTTCTATTCTTTGATTCTTTCTTCTCTTCTTTCTTTTCTTTACTTCTTACTCCTCCCCTTTCTTTCCTTCCATCGTTTCTTTCTTATTTCATTTGTTTCTTTTCCTTTTTTAAATTCTTTATTTTCTTTTCTTCTTTTCTTTCTTCCTTCTCTTCTTTCTTGCTTCTTTCCTCCCTTATTTCTTTTCTTCTTCCTTTGCTTCCTTCGTTTCTTGCTTATTTCCTTTCTTCCTTTCCTTCTTTTTTCCTTCCTTATTTTCTTTCTTTCCTTCTTTTCTTTCTTTCTTCATTCTCTTCTTTCTTGCACTTTCCTCCCTTATTTCTTTTCTTCTTTCTTTCCTTCCTTCTCTTCTTCTGTCCTTATTTCTTTCTTTTTCTTTTCCACTTGTCTTCCTTCCGCCTTTCTTTTCTTTCCTACTTTCCTTTCTTCTTTCCTTCCTTCATTCTTTTCTTCTTCACTGTCTATTCATTTCCTCTCTTTCTTCCCTATTCATTTTTTCTGCGTTGGATCTTTATTTCCAGCTCTTCTTCTCTTATCCATAATATTCAACCTCGTTTTCTTTCATCTTTTTAATTGTCTTCTTCTTTTCGGCGTGTATATTATTTCTTTCTTCAATTGTAAGACCATAACATATATATAAAACAGAGGATGTTCGTGTGTCTGTCAGTCTGTCTATATGATACGTTTTTACTCTAGATCCATCCAATAGACTTTGACCAAACTTGGCACATATATTGTACAATGTAAGAGATAGGTTCTGAGCGTAAAAAACATAGATAATTTTTTAAAAATTAAAAATCGATAAAGCCGATCAAAGATCGATAAATTCAACTTTTTTCTTCAGATTACGTTCAAACGCGGTATGTAGGTTATTTACATAATGACGAGCTCAACGATACCTCATTTTTATTTCTATGCCACTGCGTTTAGCAAAAAACCGCGAAAAATGAAGATTCGAGTTCAACATAAATCGATTTCAACACAGATTTTAAAGTAAATCTCCCTCAATATATTTTCAAGCAATCTAATACAGACTTCACTCAATTGTAGACAAAAATAAGTTGATTGTTTAACAGTTATTTAACTTGATATTTAAGTCCACATATATAGTGAAAACCTGCGTAAAATGGCGATTTTACTGCTTTCTTTCTTATTTTTCGTTGATCGAACTTAACAATTGCTTTATCAATGTATCCTCTTTTACATCCACTGACAAATTGAATTTCAAAAACTTCAAAATAATTGAGGTCTGAAGTGGGTCTTCATGTTTTACCCCTTCATGTCCTCGGCTAACTTCGATTGAATAAATACAGACTACTTCTGTTATAGCAGTAACTGCATTAATTCAAAATGTTTTTTTATAAAAGTACTTTTAAGTAATTGAAGAAGATAGACTCTATTACATTTAAACATGATACTGATTTTGCTCCATTCTAATTGAACGCCTTTTTCTGGTCGACTATTTGGGTATGACTCCTATCTCTCTATATAAAACAGAGGATGTCTGTGTGTCTGTATGTGTGATACTTTTTCACTCGACCAAACTTAGCACATACATTGTACAATGTAAGAGATAGGTTATGTAAGATATGGGTATGGCTGCTAGTAACATATAAATGTACGTTCTGGAAAATAATCAATGATTGCGAAGAACTCTAGAAAACATTTAAACATTTTTGCATACATTGAAATTTATCATCTGTTATCTTGCACAGAAAACAATTGGAATTACTGTTTTTCAACTATTAAAAGAATTATCTGATATATAAGAAAATATGAGCAGACTGATTAATTTTTACGGCTTTCAACACTTTCTGGTTATTTAAACCCGAAACATATTTTGAATTAAAAAAAAAATTTGTGAGTAAATAATTCATTAACAATTGTAGAGAATAAAAATGCAAATAGAAGTCCTACTATTTAATCTATAGCTGGGGGACGACATTAATTTTTCCAGCAGCATTTCCGCTAAACTGAGAATAACGATTTTGACTGGAATTCGAACACAGTTGTCCGTGTTAAAATTTCGAGCCGCTATCCAACACCATTCGAACATCTTTGATATGAGCAGACAGAGATAGATAGATAGATAGATAGATAGATAGATAGATAGATAGATAGATGTGAATAGGCTTAGATAGATAGATAGATAGATAGATAGATAAATGTGAATAGGCTTAGATAGATAGATAGATAGATAGATAGATAGATAGATAGATAGATAGATGTGAATAGGCTTAGATAGATAGATGTGATTAGGCTTAGATAGATAGATAGATAGATAGATGTGAATAGGCTTAGATAGATAGATAGATAGATAGATGTGAATAGGCTTAGATAGATAGATGTGAATAGGCTTAGATAGATAGATAGATGTGAATAGGCTTAGATAGATAGATAGATAGTTAGATGTGAATAGGCTTAGATAGATAGATAGATAGATAGATAGATAGATGTGAATAGGCTTAGATAGATAGATGTGAATAGGCTTAGATAGATAGATAGATGTGAATAGGCTTAGATAGATAGATAGATAGATAGATAGATAGATGTGAATAGGCTTAGATAGATAGATAGATAGATGTGAATAGGCTTAGATAGATAGATAGATAGATAGATGTGAATAGGCTTAGATAGATAGATAGATAGATAGATGTGAATATGCTTAGATAGATAGATGTGAATAGGCTTAGATAGATAGATAGATGTGAATAGGCTTAGATAGATAGATAGATAGATAGATAGATAGATAGATGTGAATAGGCTTAGATAGATAGATGTGATTAGGCTTAGATAGATAGATGTGATTAGGCTTAGATAGATAGATAGATAGATAGATGTGAATAGGCTTAGATAGATAGATAGATAGATAGATAGATAGATGTGAATAGGCTTAGATAGATAGATGTGATTAGGCTTAGATAGATAGATGTGATTAGGCTTAGATAGATAGATAGATAGATAGATGTGAATAGGCTTAGATAGATAGATAGATAGATAGATAGATAGATGTGAATAGGCTTAGATAGATAGATGTGAATAGGCTTAGATAGATAGATGTGATTAGGCTTAGATAGATAGATAGATAGATAGATGTGAATAGGCTTAGATAGATAGATAGATAGATAGATAGATGTGAATAGGCTTAGATAGATAGATGTGAATAGGCTTAGATAGATAGATAGATGTGAATAGGCTTAGATAGATAGATGTGAATAGGCTTAGATAGATAGATAGATGTGAATAGGCTTAGATAGATAGATAGATGTGAATAGGCTTAGATAGATAGATAGATGTGAATAGGCTTAGATAGATAGATGTGAATAGGCTTAGATAGATAGATAGATGTGAATAGGCTTAGATAGATAGATAGATAGATAGATAGATAGATGTGAATAGGCTTAGATAGATAGATAGATAGATGTGAATAGGCTTAGATAGATAGATGTGAATAGGCTTAGATAGATAGATAGATGTGAATAGGCTTAGATAGATAGATAGATGTGAATAGGCTTAGATAGATAGATAGATAGATGTGAATAGGCTTAGATAGATAGATGTGAATAGGCTTAGATAGATAGATAGATGTGAATAGGCTTAGATAGATAGATAGATAGATAGATAGATAGATAGATGTGAATAGGCTTAGATAGATAGATAGATAGATGTGAATAGGCTTAGATAGATAGATAGATAGATAGATGTGAATAGGCTTAGATAGATAGATAGATAGATAGATAGATGTGAATAGGCTTAGATAGATAGATAGATGTGAATAGGCTTAGATAGATAGATAGATAGATAGATAGATAGATGTGAATAGGCTTAGATAGATAGATAGATGTGAATAGGCTTAGATAGATAGATAGATAGATGTGAATAGGCTTAGATAGATAGATGTGAATAGGCTTAGATAGATAGATAGATAGATAGATAGATAGATGTGAATAGGCTTAGATAGATAGATAGATAGATGTGAATAGGCTTAGATAGATAGATAGATGTGAATAGGCTTAGATAGATAGATAGATAGATGTGAATAGGCTTAGATAGATAGATGTGAATAGGCTTAGATAGATAGATAGATGTGAATAGGCTTAGATAGATAGATAGATAGATAGATAGATAGATGTGAATAGGCTTAGATAGATAGATAGATAGATGTGAATAGGCTTAGATAGATAGATAGATAGATAGATGTGAATAGGCTTAGATAGATAGATAGATAGATAGATAGATGTGAATAGGCTTAGATAGATAGATAGATGTGAATAGGCTTAGATAGATAGATAGATAGATAGATAGATGTGAATAGGCTTAGATAGATAGATAGATGTGAATAGGCTTAGATAGATAGATAGATAGATGTGAATAGGCTTAGATAGATAGATGTGAATAGGCTTAGATAGATAGATAGATGTGAATAGGCTTAGATAGATAGATAGATAGATAGATAGATAGATGTGAATAGGCTTAGATAGATAGATAGATAGATGTGAATAGGCTTAGATAGATAGATGTGAATAGGCTTAGATAGATAGATAGATGTGAATAGGCTTAGATAGATAGATAGATGTGAATAGGCTTAGATAGATAGATAGATAGATGTGAATAGGCTTAGATAGATAGATGTGAATAGGCTTAGATAGATAGATGTGAATAGGCTTAGATAGATAGATAGATAGATAGATAGATAGATGTGAATAGGCTTAGATAGATAGATAGATAGATGTGAATAGGCTTAGATAGATAGATAGATAGATAGATGTGAATAGGCTTAGATAGATAGATAGATAGATAGATAGATGTGAATAGGCTTAGATAGATAGATAGATGTGAATAGGCTTAGATAGATAGATAGATAGATAGATAGATAGATGTGAATAGGCTTAGATAGATAGATAGATAGATAGATGTGAATATGCTTAGATAGATAGATGTGAATAGGCTTAGATAGATAGATAGATGTGAATAGGCTTAGATAGATAGATAGATAGATAGATAGATAGATGTGAATAGGCTTAGATAGATAGATGTGATTAGGCTTAGATAGATAGATGTGATTAGGCTTAGATAGATAGATAGATAGATAGATGTGAATAGGCTTAGATAGATAGATAGATAGATAGATAGATAGATGTGAATAGGCTTAGATAGATAGATGTGAATAGGCTTAGATAGATAGATAGATGTGAATAGGCTTAGATAGATAGATGTGAATAGGCTTAGATAGATAGATAGATGTGAATAGGCTTAGATAGATAGATAGATAGATAGATAGATAGATAGATGTGAATAGGCTTAGATAGATAGATAGATAGATGTGAATAGGCTTAGATAGATAGATAGATAGATAGATGTGAATAGGCTTAGATAGATAGATAGATAGATAGATGTGATTAGGCTTAGATAGATAGATAGATAGATAGATGTGAATAGGCTTAGATAGATAGATAGATAGATAGATGTGAATAGGCTTAGATAGATAGATGTGAATAGGCTTAGATAGATAGATAGATGTGAATAGGCTTAGATAGATAGATGTGAATAGGCTTAGATAGATAGATAGATGTGAATAGGCTTAGATAGATAGATAGATAGATAGATAGATAGATAGATGTGAATAGGCTTAGATAGATAGATAGATAGATGTGAATAGGCTTAGATAGATAGATGTGAATAGGCTTAGATAGATAGATAGATGTGAATAGGCTTAGATAGATAGATAGATAGTTAGATGTGAATAGGCTTAGATAGATAGATAGATAGATAGATAGATAGATGTGAATAGGCTTAGATAGATAGATGTGAATAGGCTTAGATAGATAGATAGATGTGAATAGGCTTAGATAGATAGATAGATGTGAATAGGCTTAGATAGATAGATAGATGTGTATAGGCTTAGATAGATAGATAGATAGATAGATAGATGTGAATAGGCTTAGATAGATAGATAGATAGATAGATGTGAATAGGCTTAGATAGATAGATAGATAGATAGATAGATGTGAATAGGCTTAGATAGATAGATGTGAATAGGCTTAGATAGATAGATAGATGTGAATAGGCTTAGATAGATAGATAGATAGATGTGAATAGGCTTAGATAGATAGATGTGAATAGGCTTAGATAGATAGATAGATGTGAATAGGCTTAGATAGATAGATAGATAGATAGATAGATAGTTAGATGTGAATAGGCTTAGATAGATAGATAGATAGATAGATAGATGTGAATAGGCTTAGATAGATAGATGTGAATAGGCTTAGATAGATAGATAGATGTGAATAGGCTTAGATAGATAGATAGATGTGTATAGGCTTAGATAGATAGATATAATATGAACACACTGATACCTACATAAATAGGTATGGACAAACTGCGATAGATATATAGACAGATAAATATGAATAGGCTGGGATAAATAGATACAGGGGTTGGACAAAATAATTGCAGCACATGTTAAATTCAAAGAAAATTTATTTAATATGGACTTGGTCCTGCTTTAGCTTCACATACAGCTTTAATACGTCTAGGAATGGAATCAGACAGCTTCCTGACTTCATCCAGAGAAGTCTTCAGCCATTCTTCCATTAACACCTGCTCCAGCTCTTTAAGACACGCTCCAAAATACACCCACAAATGTTTAATAATATTGATATCTGGAGATTGGGGAGGCCACTCCATATCTTCCCGCTCACTTTCATGCTCTTCATACCAATTCTTAACCACTCAAGCAGTATGTATTGGAGCATTATCATCTTCGAAGATGCAGTCACCATCGGGGGATAAAGTCTGGGCCATTGGATGAACATGATCACCCAAAATGTTCAGGTAATCTTTGCTGTTGGTTCTACCATGTAGGGCAACTATTGGACCGAGACATTTCCATCATATAGCGGCCCAAACTATAACTGATGCGCCACCATGCTTCACTGTTGGAAGAAGGCAGTCAGGGTTGTAAGCTTCTTTGGGCTGCCTCCACACATAAACTTGCCCTGAAGTTGGGAAAATAGAAATACTGGACTCGTCTGAGAATATGACTTGCTTCCATTGGTCTGCAGACCAAGCATTGTGATCTCTGCACCACTTCAACCTCTTCTGAATGTTGCGAGAGGAGAGAAGAGGTTTATTTACGGGGGCTCTTCCATGATATCCAGTCTTATGGAGCTCACGACAAACAGTTTTAGTAGAAACTGGACTATTCAGATGATTATTCAACTCAGCAGTCACTTTGGCCGCAGTAGTCCGATGATTTTTCGCCACATTGCGTTTCAATGCACGTCGGTTCCTGTCAGTAAGTTTGCAAGTCCGGGCCGACTTGCTATGCTTGTTAGAGGTTTTACCCGGTTTCTTGAATTGCGTCATAGTTCTTGATTTGGTAGCTCTTGAAAAACCAAACAGTTTAGCAATCTTAGTGATCAAGGCTCCTGCCCATTTTCGAACTCGGAGAGGTCACGCATTTAGCTTAACTTTTATTAAATTCTAAAAATAAATAAGACAAAGACAGTAAATTAGATAAATAAACGTATTTACAATAGATATAACCTGCAGTGTTAGTTAAAATTCTTAATATAATAGCTCTTTGAAATATAGGAGTGGAATTTGCACCTGTTCCAATTATTTTGTCCAACCCCTGTAGTTAGATAGATAAATAGACAGATACGAATAGGCTTAGATAGATAGAGATAGATAGATAGAAAGAAAGTATAAGAAAGAAGAGAAAATCAAATAAAGGGGAAAAGAGAGAAAAATAAAAAGAGAGGGAGAGTATTATAAAGTAAGGGAGTGGATAGGGAGAGAGAGAGAGAGAGAGAGAGAGGGAGGAAATAATACACAGAAAGGTTTGAGAAGAGAGGGTGAAGAATGAACAGCTGAATAGAGAGAGAAGCAAAATGAAAAAAAGATTTAAAAAAATGCCGAGGAATTGAAGAAACAAAATGGAGAGAATGTTAAAAACAGACACGAAAGAAAGAAAGAAAGAGGAAGTGAAAGAGAGTGAGAATGATAGACAGGAACTGTTTCTAAAGATAGAAATGAATCCATTCTTCACTGCCAGCATGTAAAAACAAAATTTTAACCGTCTTCAACACTCAGTAACATTCGCAAGTGAATCGGCAAGAAATTTATCCAAAGAAACTTTCTTTTTCTAATAGAATTCTTTTAATGCAGAGATTAAAAAAGAATCCAGTCATCTCCGTTAACATGCCTATTTGATAGAAACAAAAAATGTCGTTGCAGACGACAGAAGAAAAAACAACTTTTTTTTTCCATCATCCTATTAACGAAAGAGCTGAAGCAAAAAAAAAAAAATGCCAATAACCGTTTCAAATTTCTTTGTGATTGTGACATGTTGCGACTCTCGGAGACGCACGCATGCGTACAAATATTACGTTCAACTGGTTAGTTTAAAACCAAAAACTGGCCGTTAGAAGGAATGGAACGAAAGCAGCTATTTTTTTTCTTTTTAATGATTAGAAGCACAGATCAACGGTGGCAAATTTTCTTGTCTACTCTAATAGAAAAAACGAATGTCTTTTCATTGACGATTGTCATTTCTATGACTATTTTAAGCGCTTTCATCGCACGAGGAAATACAGACATTTTTAAATCAAAATTCTTTTCAGTACCCAATCAAGTTGAAACATCTTCAGAGATTAAATGGAACTGTATTTTCGAGAATTACCACGCCTTGTGTAATGCCATAAAGAATGACAAAAAAATCTCCATCAACCTGTTAATTCTAAACACAAAGTTATTATTTAGTGTGCATGTTTTAAACACGTGTTCAGAATTAATAAAATAACGTAAAACGAGACAATGCATTGCATTGTAAGAAAAGAAGACAGATAGCTAAGTCCATCACATGAAATAATTCAGGCGATCATGTTGAGAAACTAAGATAAATAAATATGACTGACAAATTCATGGCCAGTTTAGATATAAAATAACTTTAAACTAATATCCCGGTTGAAAAATGCTTAAATCTCTTTAAAAAGCATGTAACAAAAGAAAACCCTCTCCCTTAGGTAAAATAATAAAAATCTGCCGTCTTATAACCAATGAATACTATTTCACATTCAATAACAATTATTACTGTTATGGGTCCTTACCTATAACTACAGGTAACTGTAACTACATTCACTGCCATAGGAAAGGGTCGATAATGCTTAACAGTTTCGTATGCGTTTCTTAACATGTTATGGGTCCTTACCTATAACTACAGAATGAACTCTTCCTAACACTATGTATACTACGCCTCTCAAGAGAGAGAGGAACGAATCGAGTCGAACCGATAGTAGTTCACTCCAAACCAGACTGACAGTCATACTAACACCTTCCACATCTTGTATTATTATTCCGTGTAATATATCTTCGTTATTTCTATTCTTGTGTTCGTTTTGTCCTTCCTTGGTCCTAACCTGGACCATAACAGATAGATAGATAGATAGATAATGAACATAGATAGATAGTGTTATGGGTCCTTACCTATAATTATAGAATGAACTCTTTCTAACACTATGTATACTACGCCTCTCTAGAAAGAGGGACGAATCGAGTCGAGCCGATAGTAGTTCATTCCAAACCAGACTGACAGTCATACTAACACCTTCCACTTCTTGTATTATTATTCCGTGTAATACATCTTCGTTATTTCTACTCTTGTGTTCGTGTTGTTCTTCCTTGGTCCTAACCTGGACCATAACAATTACAAACAAAAATTTGGATTACCAATGGATTGCCTCTCAGTAGAGTGATAACATGTATTTTCTTAGAATTTCTTGAATCTGTTTTTTTCCAAATCGTTATACCTAAACAGTCAAATTACTTCCGGTATACTGATGATGCTCTATTAATGTATTCCCATGATACTAACTTAAAGGATGCTGGAGATAAACAAAACAAAGTCGAACACTATAGAATTTACATACGAAATAGAAAGAAACAATACTTTACCTTTCTGAGACATCATGTTATACCGAGTTAACAACACCCCAAAACTTTCTGACAAACGCAACGAATCAAAAATACATATTATTCTGTCCACTAACTCTTCACAACTACAACCGAAAACAATTTAACTAAACTCAACATACAATTTGTCACAACTACATTTAAAACAAAGATTAATCAACAAAACACAAAACAACCATCTAAAACTTGAAGCAGGAATTTATTCTATCAAATGCAGGAATTGCCAGGATAAATACATTGGAGAAACCACAGGAAGTTTAAACAAAAGACTATATGAACACAAAAGGGACATTTTAAATAACAACACACAACACGCGTTGGTTGTTCACCGTAACGAAACCGACCCAAAACTGACATAGGGAATGCTACTTTGATTAAAAGTGAAAATGATCCACTGAGATGAAAATGTCGGGAAAGTGGCTTGATCGCTAGTTCAGCTACAGTAAATTTGCGTCCAGGCTCTTAAAATATATCATCGTTCTTGATAGATTTTCTATTGTGACAATGTGAGATGGAGAGAAAAAGAAAAAGAATACAGATGAATTTGACAAGATTAAAAAAATATTCTTTCAAAAATATTCTTTCAAAGATTTTAAAACTACCAGTGTCTCCCGTTTCGTGCGCATGTGTAGACGTGTCACTACCAACAAAGTCCAGTCCACAGAAATCCTAACGGATGAAACGCGTCACAAAACCTTTTTCCAATTTGTCATACTACTTTTCTAAATAGATAGATAGATAGATAGATAACTTAACAGACTGGGAGAGATAGATACGAACAGGTTTAGATATATAGATAGATAGATAGATATGAACACGCTTAGAGAGATAGATGTGAGCCAGCTTAGATAGATAGATAGAAAGAAAGAAACAGGTTGGTGATAGATAGATAGATAGATAGATAGATAGATAGAAAAGAAAGAAACAGGTTGGTAATAGATAGATAGATAGATAGATAGATAGATAGATAGATAGATAGATAGATAGATAGATATAAACAAGCATAGATAGAGATAGGTATGAACACGCATAGATAGATAGATATGAACACTCTTAGAGAGATAGATATGAACACTCTTAGAGAGATAGATGTGAGCCAGCTTAGATAGATAGATAGAAAGAAAGAACCAGGTTGGTGATAGATAGATAGATAGATAGATAGATAGATAGATAGATAGATAGATAGAAAAAAGAAAGTAACAGGTAGATAGATAGATAGATAGAAAAAAGAAAGTAACAGTTAGATAGATAGATAGATAGATAGATAGATAGATAGATAGATAGAAAAAAGAAAGTAACAGGTAGATAGATAGATCGATAGATATAAAAGAAAGAAAGAAACAAGTTGGTAATAGATAGCTAGATAGATAGATAGATAGATAACTTAACAGACTGGGAGAGATAGATACGAACAGGTATAGATAGATAGATAGATAGATAGATAGATATGAACAAGCATAGATAGAGATAGGTATGAACACTCTTAGAGAGATAGATGTGAGCCAGCTTAGATAGATAGATAGATAAGAAAGAAACAGATTGGTGATAGATAGATAGATAGATAGATAGATAGATAGATAGATAGATAGAAAAAAGAAAGTAACATGTAGATCGATAGATAGAAAAGAGAAATAAACAGGTTGGTAATAGATAGATAGATAGATAGAGAACTTAACAAACTGAGAGAGATAGATACGAACAGGTTGAGATAGATAGATAGATAGATAGATATGAACAAGCATAGATAGAGATATGTATGAACACGCTTAGATAGATAGATGTGAACCAGCTTAGATAGACAGATAGATAGTAATTTGGGGGAATTGGTGTCTTACATACAAAAAATAGTGAATGAAATTATTTACATATAAACTACTACATTTCTACGTATGACCCCAATAAAAATTTTACAGTTTGATTGTTACAATAACTGAGTATTTGTCTATTATTATTCTGCCGAGCGACCAGCATTAGCCACTTGGAGGCGACACTTTTCCAGATGTACCAATCCAATAGCCCAATTACAGGTTGAATTTCTATCTTCAACAATTACCACATTACAAAGTCTATTACAATGTAAGTGCTTTCTGTTTCGTGACAAAATTATCTACAATTTAGCAAAGGAACGATTGCTTCAAACATTCTCCAAATTACAAACGGATATATTCCAATTCCTCCGTAATGTCTTTCATGAAACAAACACGAATAAGCAATGGGCGTATGTGTAAATTAGTCCTGTGTGAAAGTCGGCCATTAATTTGCCACAAGAGTTTTAACAAAATTTTCCTTTCATCTTATTTTTGTTGCCTTTTTTGCCACATTCTATAACTTAAGTAGTATGGACAGAAAATGAAGAATTAACTCCCGATGAGATTCGAACCTGCACCCCTTCTTATTGCATAGCAGTCAACAATGATATGATCTGATTAGAAAACAGCAGTCGCAAATTTAGTCAAATATACCAAGAGTTCAAAGAAATAGCAAACGAAAACAGAAACTATGATCTGGAATTTGAAAATAATAATGGCATATACACTGAATCCAATAAACATTCAAAATGTGTAATTAATAAAAAAAAATTAAACAATACTTCGGTGTAATTGATTAGTTATGAGGAATTTAGTATAGGAGAGATATAAAAATTAAACGATAGGGTTATGCATAACTAACTCTTACTACAAAACCAAACTGAGGTCAGTTTCTTAAATAACCTCGTCTGATATAGACCCTCACACGGATGTCATAAATAGCATCACACTCGTTCAGTAATGTTTACAGCAGGGGTCGGCAACACGTGACATGCCAAGCAATTTTCAATGGCACGCAGCCGCAAATGACATCACGAAGTCCGAACCAATAACTACTACAACGCAAAGATATTTAGCTGTTTTAATTTTAATATATACTAAAGTATATATTCTATATATTACTATATAAAATATATTGTAGAACGAGTACATTGACCTTAATTTGTGTAAAAATGTGCATGCTGTTGGCACACTGAATGATTTTAAATCCCTAAGTTAGCATATAGTTAGAAAAAGGTTTTCTCAGAGCAATCATTAAAAGTGGCTTCGAGAGAAAGAATCTTCTAGGTCAAAGCCTATAGACTGGCGCTACATAATCTTAGTGAGATTTGCCAAAGGACAAAAACCACGTCAGTTGAGGACTTTCAACAGCAGAAGCGACAAAAATGGATATTACACATAACTCAAAGAGAAAATAATGACATAATCAACATGCTGATATTCCACACGAACTTAAACAAAAGGTTGGGAAGGAAACTCCAATCAATAGTAGGAAAAGTGATAACATGTTGTGAATTCCGGGAATGGAATTCTGCACCAATAAATAAACAACGCCAGTAATTGAGATAGAAAAATAAGTGTATTAAACCTAAGAATACAGACTTGAAGTGAAGATTAGTAGTCCAGGAATGCGGGTTAGTAGAAAGTATATGTACAAGTCTCTGTAAGTGAAACCGTAATTATCTCTTTCTCTGGACTCTCGTATAACTCTCTGTGGACACCCTGTGTACTGTCTCCGTATCTATAACCCTGATTCAACGTATCTCAACCTGCAGGTATTATCTCTGTCAGTATAAGTATACGTTGGACGAGTCTATCTTGTGTAAAAGGGGTCTGCCCCACAACATAACAGTTAGTGATCTTGAGAAGTATATTTTCCTGAAAAACTCTTCCAAAAGAAAGATTTTATAAATGTCACCCAACAGTAGCACTAACTCTTCTAATAATGAATGCTGAATGTTTTTTGTATGGTAAGGAATGATATAATATTTGCCATTAGCATATACCTACTGTATATACTCGTGTAACGCGCGATCTCGCGTATCGTGCGATCCCGAAATTTTCACTTATAAAAAATGATTTCATCACGTATCTCGTGTATCATGCAAGTTCCTTTATTTGAGAGACCAAATTGCTATAGACTAACCTCTTTTCCTCTATCTCTTTATCACAAGACAAGGATAAAAGTATCGTTAGTAACGCTATACTCGTTGCTTCAACGCGTACAGCCATAAACAACCTAACGAGAAACAGTTAAACATCTTAGAAACTTAAACAATGGAAAAGATTCGCTATGTTTGTATGTTATAATTTGTGAACATTACATGCATTATCATTTGATACAGTTAAGTAAAATATTAGTTTTATCAAAACCATATTTATTTTAAATACAGCTGTACTTTTTGACTACAGTAAATGAATATATAATTTGGTCAAATGCATAATCAGGGTAATTTTATATGTCGTGTATGATGCGACCCCCTTAAAATTAACTGCAAAATTAGGTCTTCAAAAGTCGCATGATTTGCGAGTATATATATATATTTTTTTAAGTTTTTTTTTACCCCAGGCAAGGCTGCAAACACTAGGGGTTACAGAGGATTTGGAGCGAGCAGATAGGAGTGGTAGAGGAAAGGATGTGGAGAAGGATAGATGATAGATCAAGGCAACTGGAGATGTCGATTGACGTTACACTTGAATAGTTGGAGATAAAAAGTCATCAGGGAAACAGAAATGAGGAAGCGAGTTCCATAGGCGTGAGGTGCGAGGTATGAAGCTATTGGAGTAGATGAGACGTCTACATTTAACAGTTTCAACACTGAAAGGGTGGGAACGGGATACCAGCCTCATATGACGCTTGAATTCATGGAGTCTGGAAACCAACGATAGCAGCTCATCGGAGCAATTACCATGGTAGTATTTATAAAAGAGACAGAGAGAGGCGACGGTGCGTCTGTGAGAGAGAGACTGCAGACGAGAAGCCAGATCAGGGCCAGTTACAGTGCATACCCGTCTCTGGCTCTTATCAAGAACCTTGAGGCAAACAGAACGGGCTCCAGACCATATATGGCAGCAATACTCCATGCAAGGGCGGATGGTTGCTTTGTAAATTTGGAGGGTATATTCAGGGAGAAGAATTTCCTGGCCCGGCACAGGGAGCCAACTTTCCTTGCGGTGGATGAAGCACTCGACTAAGTAGTGTATCTCCCAGACGAGGCTATGCTCGAAGGGCAGACTCTCATCTCGGGAAACTGACTCCGTTTGTACGTGGTCTATAGGGCTCGGATAGCCCACGTTAAAACCCGTCCTTGTGCCACATCTTGCTGCCTGGGACAATGGGTAAATAATTATACGGTACGTATTTTCTTGTCTCTATATGGCTGTATCTTTTAGTACAGGTCATAATAGGTGTAAACTGACCGAAATTCTTCGATGAAGCCTCGTTATTATTATAATATTTTGAATAGTTTTTATCTTATTTTATTTTTCTGGTCGGTATCAACGTTTTAGCAATCAACAGCCTGAACCCTGTTTTTTTATTGAACTTACTTCTTACTAAAGTCTTCTTATTCTCTTTCATTCTCAGTAACTATTATAATCTAGTTTGAAGTGAAATGATTTAAAAAACAAATTAAAAAGATGTATTAGCTTTTTCTTGATTGAATTTAATCGTACAAAGCATTTTCATTTTTTATTTTTATTTCTGATGATATAGTTTTTTTCAATTTCTCTTTGTTTTTTTTTATCGTAATGCACAAGTCGTCTTTACATCCGATGAACGTCGAATCAACAACGGAGGCCGGCAAATGTAGGTGTTATATGACGCGTTCGGCAGAGGAAGGGCGTAATTAACATTTGATAATTTTGCGGCAATACGCGCTTACAAGTTTAGAGAGTTTTCATCAAAATTTCTTTTCATGGTTATCCGAAAGAAATTGTAGCGGGACCCTAAAGGACGAGGTTTCCAAATATGTTGTCGACGTGCATGTTGCGAGTCCCGCCACAATTATTTTATTTTTGTCGAGGAAAGGTGTGGAAAGGATCATGCCTTCATGCTGGAGGTCGCTATCCATTGTGATGGTCACAATGCAATTTATATTTGACGTAAAATAGCACATGGTATAAAATACAAGACAGAACGTAATGATTCAAAACATAATTGAATTTATTAGTGTTTGATGCACATGCAATTAAGTTGAAAGGTTTGATAGAGTCATGTCTCTTAGATTTGGAAATATTTGTACCTGAGCTCATAAAGATTAGATTAACTATTAAACTGTAATTTATAAGAATGAGTATGTTGCATGTTAGAGATGGTCTATTGGACAAGTTGGTAAGCTGTTCAGAAAGTTAAGATTTGTACTTGCGTGAATGTTGCAATGTTCTTTAACGTCTGACCGCATGCGTCAAGACGGGAGTTCTTGAAGGTTACATTTTGGCAGCAGAGATGAAACGCTCCAGTGAGTAAAGAGAGCGAGAATTACGCGTGTTTGGTTTTTATAGTCTGTTGCAACACGTGACATGATCAACCTTAGAAAGCGCGGAAACAGACTTATCGCGTGAAGGCGATTTGATTGGTCGGAACTGATCAATCAGCGAGCTAGATTGGAGGAGATTAACCAATGAATCTCGTTGTATAATTTTATTGTATGATGGTGGTGGTGGTGGTGGTGGTGGTGGTGGTGGTGGTTACCACAGAATTATAAATAAAAAACTACCTTTATAGTGGGTTAACCAATCTGTATTGGTTATAAATACAATAAAACTGACCCTCTACTATTTTTACTAAATCAAATGTCACAAAGACAACAACTACAAGAGAAATAATCAAGTAGAAGAATTTGTTCAACAATAAATATTTTTTTTATAAAACAACAAATACAAAAGATATGATGCTAAAGTTGTTAAAACACTTTAGAGTTCTTGATTGTGTGTAATATTGAAAGAACTTAAGTTTCTGAACTTTAAGTATGAAAGTGAGAAAGTATGCTTAAGTATATTTGTCGTTGTAGGAAAATTAAACAGTTGCTTTTTGTATTAAATTAAAAAAAGTGTTGTTCTTGACTCACTGTGATTTCTACAGAGTTGTCACTCTTTTACCAGAGATGTTTATTGTGGAATAATATATTTTGGGGGGGATTGAGCGTTCTTTCGCAAGCTGGGTTTATGTTAATTTAAGTAATTAACATTAAGCCTGGAATTGGTGACAAGGTTCATTGTCCCGTTGAAGAATTTGGTTCGTCTCCTTTGTTGTTGTGTTGATTTCCAATCAAGTCAAATGAATGAGTTGAATATTTTAAGGGCCCACTGACCAAGTAGGGTCAAAGTTTCGATTTTTATTAGTTCTCTTGGTCACGTGGGGGATCGTGAACATGTTTACATTTTGTAGCGTCAACTAGAGGTCAAAATTTGGATACGTACTTTCGGACGTAGTTGACGACACCTAATTAATATTTTTCAACCAATCAGAATGCATCAGTTGTTATATTTGGTTGGGACACTCTATGTGTTTAACTTGCACAAATTTGAGATTTAAATAAATGCAGGAATCTGATTCTACACCTTACACTTCAGTAAGATAACAATAATAATATTTATTTAGAATTTATTACAGGAAATATTAAGTTTTTACGAAAACATTGTTGACAATTTAGTTTCATAAAAAATAAATAAAAAAGAATATCAATTTTGATGCTATATTCGATTTGTTGTTAGGTATTTTTTAATTTTTCCTTTGTTATTGGCAGCATTTTAGAATACTTTCGCTCCAATGCTAAGTTTCCCAATTAAACAAACTGGAGCTATTTCATTTACGCTTTGTTACCTCTCTTTTCCATTATTAATTTTAGATCGCTTTCTTCCAGTCATTTTGATGAGCAATAGCAAAATTCTGACATTTAGAATGGCCTTATTCCATATCAAAATTAAAGCCTGTAAAAAGTAATAATTTAAATTAATATACAGCCATAAATAAAATGCTTTTGACAAAAAAAAAAAAATTAATGTTTTCACAATACTTATATAACAATAATGTAATGGTATTCCCCAGACAAATCGACGGTTTATGTTACCTCATCTCATTGGATGGTTACGAACTATAAACCTAAATTGAACTTGAAATATTGTGTTACCGTCTCTGAATCTTTTTTAAATACTTGGTTATGATATAATGAATAATTTTCGATTTTTCTTGAATTCGCGCCTCCTCAGCTAAACGCGTCATATACGGTTTATACAGCTTACAAAAGGCCCTAAATACGTCAGTTTTACATTAATACCCCCCCCCCAATGAAAGTATGATGAGAGAGAAAATATTAATAAAATTTACCCAACTAAAATTCAGGAATATATATATATATATATATATATATATATATATATATATATATATATATATATATATATAGTTGTATATTTAGGCAGCAATCATTCGTTTATGCATGTTTCATTAAAAACGACAGACAAGGTACTACGATTGAGCTTTTTATTTAATTTTACTTGTGTTCGAACAAGAGCTTTCTTTTCTGGACAAAGAGTGTGTAAAATCTGTCCAAATGTTTTATAGTTCCGAGCGCTTTTGGCTATACCTTTAGCCATTATCAAGGATGATTCAATTTTTCAGCTTTTTTGAGTGTGTGCATTATGTGTATGTTTTAGTGGGTTGTAGAGATGTTTTTAATTTCCGAATACGGTTATCACATTGTGGCCTTGTTCGTAGTTAATATTGTTAAGAGTTGGTTTTTTCCTTTTTATTATTAAAGCTTCCATTATTTTTAATCTTTTTGTTGAAAATGTATCCCATTTGTTAATTAATTATCACTTGCTCTGTCATTACATTGAGCTCTCGGGATTTATATCTTCCTTGGAATTATCCATTCGGATTACCAATTAATTTTATTATCCGAATCTAAAAATAAACACGCTAAAATTCACCTTCATCGTACCGTACGCTGACGGCTTAGTGGGAGAAGTTCGGACTGACACAAATTCAGAGGCAACCGGACGTCTAGCAACACTGATGAGCTGTGAAACAGCGAAACAGTCTGTCTGTGGATGACAAAATTATTAGCTCCTGAAAAATTAAAAATTAATTTCGGTTGAGCCCTCTGGTTTGAGGTGTGAATTTGTAAACAGTGACTATTTAAGCTAATACTGCACGACTCTTCGACAGAATTGAGTCACTGTCAGTCACTGTTTGTTTATCCGAATCTAAAAATAAACACGCTAAAATTCACCTTCATCGCGTACCGTACGCTGACAACTTAGCAAATTCAGTCGGGTTTCGATCCTAGCTAGAGGCAACCGGACGTCTAGCCACACTGATGAGCTGTGAAACAGCGAAACAGTCTGTCTGTGGATGACAAAAATATATATTACATATACATATATTACATATATATATTATATATAGATTATACATATATATTACATATATATATACATATTACATATATATATATATATATATATATATTATATATAGATTATAAATATATATATATATTACATATATATATTACACACATATATATTATATATATATATATATATATATCACAGCAATAAACGTATGAAGCTTGATATTACATTTTCCTTTATTGTACATTTTCTGTGTTTTTAATTTAAATTAAATCTCCCGTTGAAAGAAAATCTCCCTGATGGGCGGGAGCGAAACCGGTTGCTGCGCCCGTTTTTAATATGTCGAGTAATATCAAGCTTCATACGTTTATTGCTGTGATAAAATTTTGTACCTTCAAAAATATCTTTAAATATATATATATATATCTATCTATATATATATCTATATATATATCTATCTATATATATATATATATATATATATATATATATAATCCAGCTGTATACGTCGGACAAGCACACAATAGTCCAGCATGAGCTTTTTAATGGCATTAACAAAAACAAAGAATAATGGGCATATAGTATATTTAGAAAACATTGTCCAAGAAAAGGAAATGCTAAATATGGACGTTCATGTAAGCGGACGAATAGTAGCAACTACAGGCAGAGAGAAAATGAGGAGCAGGACTGATAGTAGATAAATACAAGAGAAAATATATTCCTGGATACTCGCAACTGTCGGACAGTGTTATTCTAGTAAATAAAAAGTCATTTCACTATAACCATCATAGTAGTTGGTCCTCCAACGTCACAGAACCCGGAAGACGAAATTAGTTTTGCAACCTATTCGATAATGCCAAAAACCAATGAAAATCGCAGGAAAATATCACCATCTTGATGGTCCTAAGTGCATATGTAAGTGTGGGACAATTTGCTGGAATATTCGACGGGTATGGACCTGCGTCGCGAAATGCGTTAGGACAATTGATCAATTGTTGCATAGCAAATAACTAAGTTATAAGTTAAACTTGTTTTTAAGAATATCTATTACATCTGCTGACACAGAAATTCCCAAGGTGTAAGTAGACTACCTGACTGTATGTTAATCAGTGTCAAATACAAATCTGCACTTTATAAAATAAAATAACAAAGCCCTGACCATGGGCGCCATCATTTCAAGGTCATGTATAAACAAATGCTAAAATTACGGAAATTAAAACAAGCAAAAGTAATGTCTAAACCAATGGTTCCCATCCGATTTTAAGCCATACCCAACTTTGGTACTTCTAAAATTATGTAACATTTAGTTCTCACATATTCAAAGTTTTACTGCAAATCACGGGAAAAGATTAAAAGCTCATTAACTTGGTCTGTAAACAAGCCTCGAAAGACCATGGCGTGAATGAAAGAGAAAAGTTTAAAAAAACAAAAAGACAGTTAAATATATAAGTTTCAAAACATTTAATAGAGAACCGAAAGGCAGAAATATAAAATATTTGAATGAAAGCTTATTCTGTAATATACTTTGATCATTTTAATCATGAAATAATAATGCAGAATGAAATCTGAGCTCACTAGAAAACAATTCATTGATAATAACTCATTCTCAAATTGCCCCCTTATTCTGTTGGTATTGTAAGCCAACGGGTGCACATCATACGCATGCCTCACCAAAATATTACCAGCACCCATTGGTGGGGCATGCGCCCCACCTTGGGAATCCTTGGTCTAAACTGTAATATAACAGAATCCAGAACGACTCACTTTATAATCAAGGATATACTAAAGCAAATGTGGAAACCTGTTAAAGACTTGTAGAAAAATGCAATGGATTTTAGTGATATCATGAAAATCCCCAATTCTGTACTAACACCGGCTCACAGAATATTTGACTCATTTTCTTTGCGCATATGTTGGCTCCAGATTTTAATTTTTATATTCGTATTTATTAACCAATCAGTGACGTCATATAGAACGTCCTGCAGACTTTGAATTTTCAGACAATTAATATTTGTTAATATTTGTTGTCTGCAATGAAATTTTGTAGGATCACTTCAGAAAATGATTAGCAATATTTTCTCTCCTCAAAATAGATATTTAAAAATTACGAAAATAATAATTAGTCAATAAACTTATGAGTTTAGTAAATTCTAACTCTTAGATATTTCTTATAAACATTGTGATGTTAAGTCAGTAAATACATTTTTCAGTCCACGTTTCACCAGTTTCGAGCGTTCATTTGTTGTATAAGCTGAAATTCAATAACCTTAATTAATTACCCATATTTGTGCATATTTATTCGAGTATACTATATAACAAAATATACGGACAGAGTTTGTTTGCAAATGTAAGCCTACTGCTACTACGAAATTACACGCGTGCATAAAACTACTTAAATACGTGACATTCCTATTCACATAGGCAGACGCATTCTGTTTCTTCTATAATAACGCAGTTGATTCGGTTGTATTGTAAAAGCAAACAAAAATATATTTGTGAAGTTGTTTCGCAAAGAATCTTTGTAAGTCATTTTTTTCAATTTGAAATAATATTAATATTCAATAATAAAAATTATTTAAATTTGTAGAGCCGGGATGAAGATCGTTTATGCCTTCGTTTACCTTCGGCTATTCTTCTACACAAGTAAGGGAGAATATAAAAGTTTAGAAGAGTAAGTAACCTGTTTGATCGAACATGAATAAGAATTTCCCTAAACTTGATAGCTAAAAGAAATCGGTCCTTCGCTGTAGCTTACTTTGGATACGGAAACTGCTTTCTTTGGTTCGTGAATCTATTTTCGTCAGGTCCAAAATAAAACTTATATTTTAAAAACCTAAATTTAATCACATGGTCTTTTGTAAATATGCTAGTCTTGCTTTTTTTTAAATTTTCATTTTTATTTGCACGCGCGCGTAACCAAGAAGTCAGGCGTCGTTAATTTTCAATGCCTCACAATACGAGCAAATCGTACACCAAATCTTTTTTTTTAAACGGAATTGTGCACGGCTTGACTTCTTGCAGGAATTCCGTATTTCTAGTTTGTTTGGCAGGTGTTAGATAGAAAGCTCCTTCTTGCATTTTCTTTGGTGCGTTAATTTACTTCTTTATTTTTTCAATATTTTCACTTCTCCTGGTTTCAGTTTTCCTTCTTCCGAACACAGTTTTTGCGAATTCAGAACAATATGTGCAATGCATATAATGCCTTCTCTTGACAATCGCTAAATCTAGACTGAGCGACCAGCGATATAGCTAAATGGGTCACGTTCAGGGCCCTTTCACTTGTAATTATACGATAATCTAGTAGAATTCATTTGTGGATCTCCTATTTAAAACAAGAGGTTCATGGTCCTCATCTGGAAGCATAGAACTTCTTAATAATCCAAATCCACGTTTACACGCGGTCCGAGAGAAATTGATGATATGTTTGGTTTAATTTTATATGTTTTTCTTCTGCACAAGTTCGACTTTGACATGAGCGAATACCTTCTTCATTCGACAACTGTTGATAGCATCACTTATAAACAATTTACAAAGACGAACTACAAGATTGCAGATCTGGTGGATAATGGAATGGATTTCGTCCCAGCATACAGAAATGGAGCCCCACGTCTTGCCGTCTTTTCCGTGATATCGATCGATCTGTAATGAAATTAGCGAAAAGTCGATATCAATCCAAGCTACTGAGGTACGGCATTAATCATGGCTTCGAATGGTTTCGGGAAACGATTTCAGTTGCAGTGTAATTATCCACTGTGCACGTTCATCAAGGCACTAATGACGCCCATGACATGTTTGTCATCAAGTGACCATCATAGGCTAAGCGTGAAATACTTTAACTGTTGCCAGTGATCGCAAGGAAAATAATAGGCATAATACGTGGGAAATGAAAGAGAGAATGACTGAAAGGTTAGGCTAACGACACGAGGAGAATATCTTTCCAACAGAAGAATTGGAATCATTTAAGGGGATTATCTATGACCACTGTTCTTCGTAAAACAAGCTTTATAAAGGTGGATATTCAAAGAGTTTCTTAGTGGTACAAATGTTAAATATAGAATAAAACGTGGAGAAAAGTTGCAAAATACTGCCAAAAAACGATAAATGATATATATCGTCTTGAACGGGCGGCTTTTTGATCGACATTTTCCAATGAGAATGATACATTATATTAAAAAATAAAAAGAGATTAAAATTACTACGTGATTCAGAGTAAGCACATACAACTCTGACGCTAGGCAAAGGACTGGAAAGTAAGTTTTTCAAACGAAGATCGGATGCTAAGTAAACAGAAGTGGGGACATGTAAAAACAGAGAACGGGATCTAAAGAAAGAATCTGAAAGTACCTCAGATATAACATAGGAGCAGGAAACGGAAGTGTTGGAAATTATTATGTAATAAACACATGGCACTGTGGATAAAAGCGTTAGTTGGATCCAGTGACAGGACCCAAAGAGTGTGAGTTCAATACCCGGTTAAGGCAGTGGAGAACTTTCAGAGGGGTATTAACAGGAGATAACTGATAACTGACACCCAATACCAAGTAGAACTAGAGCGGTCTAAACAACTGAGCGAAATAAAGGGTTCAGTTCGACATTGCAGCCACCTGAAGAAGGGCGGAGCGTATAACGGCCGAAACGTTGTAATAAATATGGCGACAAAGATAGGGCAATAGTCCGAATAATGTAAATAATGTACATAATACCTCATCTCAGAAATATAAACAGATACTGAAAGGCCGTAACATTGGAATAAATATGGCGACAACGATGAGAAGAATAGTTCGAATACTGTAAATAATGTACATAATGTCTCATCTTAGAAATATAGACAGATATCTGATAACTGACATCCATTAGACATGGCAAGTGGAACTAGAACAGTCTACCCCAGTGAGCGAAATAAAGGGTTCAGTTCGATATTGCAACCAACTGAAGAACGATGGAGCGTACAACGGCCGAAACTTTGTAATAAATATGGCAATAAAGATGAGGACAATAGTCCGAATAATGTAAATAATGTACATAATACCGCATCTCAGAAATATAGACAGATACTGAAAGGCCGAAACGTTGTAATAAATATGGCGACAAATATGAGGACAATAGTCCGAATAATGTAAATAGTGTACATAATACCTCATCTCAGAAATATAGACAGATACTGAAGGACCGAAACGTTGTGATAAATATGGCAAGAAAGATGAGGACAATAGTCCGAATAATGTATATAGTGTACATAACACCTCATCTCAGAACTATAGACAGATACTGAAGGACAGAAACGTTGTGATAAATATGGCAAGAAAGATGAGGACAATAGTCCGAATCATGTAAATAGTGTACATAATACCTCATCTCAGAAATATAGACAGATACTGAAGGGCCGAAACGTTGTAATAAATATGGCGAAAAGATGAGGACAATAGTCCGAATAATGTAAATAGTGTACATAATACCTCATCTCAGAAATATAGACAGATACTGAAGGGCCGAAACGTTGTAATAAATATGGCGACAAAGATGAGGACAATAGTCCGAATAATGTAAATAGTGTACATAATACCTCATCTCAGAAATATAGACAGATACTGAAGGGCCGAAACGTTGTAATAAATATGGCGACAAAGATGAGGACAATAGTCCGAATCATGTAAATAGTGTACATAATACCTCATTTCAGATATAGACAGCTGCAAAAGGAATACTCACCTAAAACTGTACAAAAGGTGGTGCTCCAGACCCGGATTCTTGTTAGACGATTCTTAAGTAACAAATCGCTTTTATTGTTTTAAATAAACATTGCTGAAGGGATGAAGGTAGTATATAATAATAGAGGTGTCAAGAGAAAAAAACATCATTTTCACACATCGTTTTATTACGGGCATGAAAATTTGCCAACATGTGCAAATTAATTGAAACAGCCACTTTAGTTTTCTTTCTTTCACCATAGGGTTAGTGTTGGAGTTACAGGGTGTAATCTATTTCAGTTTTTTCCTTAAATTAGTTTATTTTAGTATAGTGTGCAGTAATGTGAATCTATTTTCGGGGTGTATGATGATATTTGTTTGGCCCTCAAAAATATTGCGTCTTCCGTGATTGCATCAGATTTTATCACGCTAAGACACTATTGTCTCGACTGTCGATTATTTGTCCCACGGCCATTTTCTGCGATGGACGTTGCTCCAAAGAAGCGTACGAAAACTGTAACGCTGCACAAACACACTGGCAAGCCTTACCAGTAAGTAAATCAAAATACTATAGACAGACACGGAAACTATCCTGATTTAAATCCAATCGAGAATCTGTGATCACACTGCAAAGAACGACTTTTTAAATGGCGATACGAATTACTAAAATATATTTAAAAAACATGTGGGTTAGCAGGTAGGCAGAAGATTGTTAAGATGGGAGAAGGGAATAAAATGATTAAGTTTTAACTTAATATATGTCCGATTACCCATATTAACTAATATGAATTTATTTTCAAGGTGTATGATGAAATTTGTTTGGCCATGAAAAATATTTTTATTACGTCTAGACACTATTGTCTCTACTGTCGATTAGTTGTTCTACGGCCATTGTCTGATACTGAAGAGTTCTTGTCCAAACGTACTTCACTCGATCAATATTCTGATAATGGATATTATAATATTGATTTTAGGAAGTTAAAATTTTAAGTTGTTGTCGTATAATGTATTTATTAACTAATTTTATTTAACATATATACATACAGATGAACTTTTACACACGCGTCTGATACACAGAGAGAGATTGCTTATATGCTTCTATGAAATGCCAAGGTTGCCAAAGATTTTTGCAGGGATTTACTCAAAGACAAAATGGTGGATACAGCAGGCAAACCCCGTAGATCCCTAGGGTATCAGAAGCACAACATCTTACTGATAGACGTTTGCAGGAAGTTATCTATAAATCTCCTTGCTTCTAAATCTCCTCCAAGAATGTTATATTCTTGGAAACCTCATGTATAAACTATGGACATCTTTTCATATAATATGACAAGCAAACAGATGGAGTTAAGATTTTCAGTGCACGATTCGTTCTTGTTGACATGAAACAGATCACGTACTTATGGAAATATATAAATGGCACCTCTAACTTCATCAGCGCAGAATCATCCACTGCTGCGCTTCTTTCGGTTCAGCGTTCTATATTAAGTTATGGTCAGCTAAACTCAGCCACTCGCCCTAGAAATGTCTGTTTGGCGTCCATCTCTAAATGGATTTTTCCTTAAAATCACGCCAACCTATGGAAATCCTACCGCGGGCGGCGGTGGGTGGGGGGCGGTGCGCACAAAAATATGACCTTTTACTACATCACACCAATAGAAATACTTAAAAAATTTGTGGCATATTTTCAATAAAGGAAAAAATTTAGGATAATAAAAATTTAGAAAAGACAAAATTTCTTTAAATGCATGCATTTTCTGGGCCCCTCCTGACATTTTGCATCGACATCCAGACTGGTCCCTAGTCACGGCTCTCGATACTACTACTACTACTCTTACGACTACTAATAGTAATAGTAATAATAATAATAATAATAATAATAATAATAGTAGTAATAATAATAATAATAATATTAATAATAATAATAATAATTATAATAATAATAATAATAATTATAATAATAATAATAATAATAATAATAATAGTAGTAATAATAATAATAATAATAATTATAATAATAATAATAATAGTAGTAATAATAATAATAATAATAATAATAATAATAATTATAATAATAATAATATTAATAATAATAATAATAATAATTATAATAATAATAATAATAATAATAATAATAATAATAGTAGTAATAATAATAATAATAATAATAATTATAATAATAATAATAATAATAATAATGCGCCAAACTTATGTGCAGTATGTGGACCAAAAATCAAGAAACAATAGAATATCTCGTCTAGAATTGGCCAAAACATGAGACAATGGTTTAGTTGGTTGATTTTTGTAGCGGCATATCAACACCTATATGCCGAAATCTAAATATTTTGAAAAGAATTATAGCTTCAACTAAATATATTTTGAAAGCAATTGCATGTCTTCAATTACAAATAAACTGTATTGTTTGTCATTTTGCTATAAATATGTATTGCTGGTATTTTTACTATAAAATATATTTCATACTTTCACAGTGGTTTGTTATTGTTTAGGGGTTAACTATTTGCCCATAATTGGGACCCTACCAGGTGCTATCACCTCGGATCAGGGTGGACCTAGGAACAACAGTAATTAAGAGGTGATTTCACGCTAGTCAAGACCTGCAATCTCCTGATCAAAGGCTTTGCTGCCGGATGTAGTTTATCGTCTTATCCATAGCAAAAACACTATACAAGGTGTCCCAAAAGTCATTATACATTTTAATAAATTCTTAAAAATTACATAAGAAACAGAATTTATTTATATTTTTAGTGTCAACATTAGGAGTCATAGCAGATTTACTTGCTAGATTTACCATCAACTTTCAACGCCTTCAGAACTAACTTCAGCCAACCTCGGTCTGAGGCTTCGGTCGCAGGCCTCAGTTGCAGGCCTCGGTCGCAGGCCTCGGTTGCAGGCCTCTCTGATGATCTGCTGCATCATTTCCCCGACCTTGCTACAGTCGGTGCAGATACTTTCCTCAAGCTTTGACAGGTCACATGGATTTAGCTGCAAACACCTTGTTTTTAATATAGCCCTCACGACAAATTCACAAGGAGTGCGCCCAGGGCAGCGCGGAATCCATTCGAGAGGACACTTTCGACCTATCCATCGTTTAGGAAACTCGATGCACAAGAAATCCCTCACAAAGCTGACAATGTGAGGACGCGTTCCGTCATGTTGAAAAAGACTCCTGGCCGGAATTTGTTCACAGCAAACTTCTGCAGCATCTTCAGATATTTTCCCCCCTGTAACAGTGGTCGTGTTACCGGATGCATTGCTGAAGAAAGATGGTCTAATCAGCCGAGTACTAGACATAGCCCACCAAACCAACAGCTTCGGAGAGTGATGTTCATGCTTGAGGATTTCTGCTGGGTTTGATTTTCCCCAAATTCGATAGTTATGTCGGTTTAGCCAAACAGAGAGATAAAAGACAGACTCGAGGCTGAACCATAATTTTTCAAGAGCTGAGGCTTGTTTTGGTAATGGTAGGGAATTGATTCACACATTTCCACACGAGTCATATAATCTTTCGCGCGAAGTGTTTGAACAACCGGAAGTCGGTACGGGTAGAGGTTTATCACTTTCCGAAACATCTTCTGAATCGTGATTTTGTTCATGCTGAGTTTTAGTGAAGTTCTCCTGGATGAATTCTCTCTGGATTTGCGCGAAAGCCTGTTCCAGGTGTTCGATGTTATCATCCCGAAGACCACAAAAAGAGCAGTGGCAGCAGATCCTCTCGGCATGGTAAAATTGGATGCTAAAAAACTGCCAATTTGGCAATTACAAAATCTGGAACATCTTCTAGTTTGCCCTATTCTTGAAAATTCATGCACATTTAATGACCTCGAAACCTTAACACCCCAGGCAGGGGTCTGTGTGCAACACTTGATCGGCGTAATGTATCGACTTGATCAGAAGTAGAAGACTGAAGTATCACGTAAAAAAAAAACAGTTTTTGATAAAAGTTGGTATAACCTGGTTTTGTGGGATATAGTTTAGACTAGGCTATTTTATACTCTGAGGTACGAAGCAATCTAGCACCAATCAATCAAACTCCGGTGGTAATTATTAACTAGAATAAATTATACCCGGTTATATTCTGAGAGTGACATAATTTAGGCTTCTGTGCTTGTTGTTTTGCATTGATAAGCTGGTAGGCCTAAGTTTTGACATCTCAAAATAATTCGCGATATTTTTTTCGTTTTCCAGAGAAAACGTAGTTATACCGTCTGTAGTAATGCAATTTGTTTCTATGGCCAAACACAAGAAATTTGCACAGTTCTCAGTGCATTGCTGTTCCTACTCTATTCTGGTCATGCTTATATTTCTATGGAACTAGCTTGTTCCACTCAATTATATTGAGTTCCACAGCCTCACCTCTTTCTCCCCCGTACTTTTTATTGGTCTATTTCGAGATTAGTCATGAGTCAAACGAATAGTTATTAATTTTAAAAAATAATAATGAATGTATAAGATTATCCATAACTACATGTGCAAAAATGTCGTTTTTTATAAAAGTTAAAAAATAACCACAAATACATAAAAAATGCAGATATTGTCGAAAATTCCTTTTTTCCACAATATAACTATTTGTGCTATGTTATAATGCTCATTACCTAAACAATACTGAATATATTTTAAACATTAAAGTATATTTAATCACATCACCTTAATAGTTGTCATGATCTGTTAAAATAAAGAAAACATGATCAAATGGTTACAATACATGAAAAATAAATGAACGTCTCAGTTTCATCGATCTGGCACTGGTGTCAGTTGAAATTGTCACCTTCTTTTTCATAAATCTAAACTAAAATTATTATTTCAATAAAATCTAACGGAACATTTTCAAGTTTCGAATTGAAATACAGCCGTCGTGTTTTACTGTCAATCATAGTACTTGTGTAACTTCTTGCGGAACCCCTGGGCTTTATTGGTGGAACGCTAGGGTTCCGCGGAACTCTGATTGAAAACCACTGATCTAAGCAATAATAATACTGAATATTTTTTAAACATTAAATTATATCTAAGCGCATCTCCTTAATAGCTGTGGTGATTTGTTAAAATAAAGAAAACATGAACTATTAACAAAATAGTTATAATAATTAATAATTAATGTATAATTTTAAATTTATTAATTAATAAAATCGGAAGAGTCAGAATCGCTTTTGTATCTGAATTTTTGTAAGAATCTTTGTGTTGTACTTAAGTTTGCTTTAAAATCTTTTTCACCATTTTCATCACAATTAAGCCATGATAACACCTTTCGCGACAGTTCTTGTTTTTCATAATTTTCTAAAGAGCGTATTTAAAATATTGCATCATGTGATATTATTCCTATTATATCAGATAATAAAAGTTAAAAAATAACCATAAATATCGTAAAAAATACATATACACCTATTTGAGCTATGTTATAATATTTATTACCTAAACATTAAAGTATATTTAATACTAAATATTTTTTTAAAAACATTAAAGTATATTTAATCACATCTCCTTAATCTCCTTAATTGCTGGCGCGATCTGTAAAAGGAAATAACAAAATTGTCTGAAAATTAAAAGTCTTTCCGTTTACTTTTGGCACTTCGCCGAAGCAAGCTTAAAAGTCGGCACGGAGTACGGCTTTTAAGCTAGTCTAAAATATAATTATGACTTATAAATTGGAAATGTAAAAGGTTCTCTGGAAAATGTTGATAAATTCTGAAGTTTTAATTTACAGATCGCGACACCTATTAGAGAGATGAAATTTAAATTTTTATTATTGCATTATTCCAAAATTTTAACACGTCAGCAGATAGCTATTAATGTCAACAACTGAGTACAAATAGTTATTAATTAAAAAAAATTAGTAATTAATGTATAATATTATACATAACTACATGGACACGTATTTCGTTTTTGATAAAGGTTAAAAAATAACCTATATACGTAAAAAAATGCTTATATTGTTGAAAATTCCTTTTCCCACAATATACCTATCTCTGCTATGTTAGAATACTTATTACCTAAACAATAATAATATAAATTTTTTTTAAACATTAATATATTTAATCACATTTCCTTAATAGCTGTCGCGATCCGTTAATTAAAAAAAAACTAGAAAGAAAAGCATGCAAGCAAAAGATGAACGTATCAACGAGAAGTGTGTAGAGATAGAAAAAATAAAACAAAACATGGAACATAGACGTAGTAGACAAGCCTAAAAGGATAACAGAAAGAACAGGACAGAACGCATGCTCCTCGACAGGATATATAAAAATAATGAACGCTCCTGATCGAAAAAGAAGAGATGGAACGAATACATATTATTTCAAATATTACATCATATGATATTATTCCTTTTATATCAGGCCTTTTCCATGGGATGCTAAACAGATATTACAAGTTAAAAAATAACCATAATACGTAAAATGCGGATATTGTTGAATATTGCTTTTTTTACAATATAGTAATTTCTTATTATCTAAACCAGTGGTTTTCAACCTTTTTGCTGGAGCGGAACCACAAGGAAACATTCCAGTGACTCGAGGAACCCCTGCAATAAATTAATTGTCTTATGCAAAATAAGCTTTCAATTATTAAAATAAAATAAAAATATTCATCTTCAGGTTCATTTACAAAAAAATACAGACAAACTGTAAAAATATTGTATGCGTCCATATGCAATTTTAATCTTGCTTCTACGCTTATTACACATGGATTAAAAAACTTCAGTTTAAATGGATTGCATTTATTTTCATTAAAAATTCAATGAGAAACTTGAGCCTGATGTTTCTTGCACAAATCTTTAATACTGGATCGTGTTTTACTGTCAATCATAGTACTTGTGTAACTTCTTACGGAACCCCTGGGTTTTACTGGCGGAACGCTAGTGTTCCGCGGAACCCTGGTTGAAAATCACTGATCTAAACAATAATAATACTGAATATTTTTTAAACATTAAATTATATCTAAGCATATCTCCTTAATAGCTGTGGTGATTTGTTAAAATAAAGAAAACATGAACTATTAGCAAAATGGTTATAATAATTAATGTATAATTTTAAATTTATCAATTAATAAAATCGGAAGAGTCAGAATCGCTTTTGTATCTGAATTTTTGTAAGAATCTTTGTGTTGTACTTAAGTTTGCTTTAAAATCTTTTTCATCGTTTTTATCAAAATTAAGATAGCCAACACTTAGAAGAAAAAATATAACGAACTTCGCCACAATCCTTGTTTTTGATAATCTTCTAAAGATCGTATTTCAAATATTACATCATATGATATTATCCCTTTTATATCAGGCCTTTTCCATGGGATGCTAAACAGATATTAAAAGTTAAAAAATAACCATATATACGTAAAAAATGCATATACAGCTTTTTATGCTATGTTATTAGGTTGGTGCAAAAATAATGTCGTTTTTGACGTTCAACTTCATGTGAGAAAACGACATTATTTTTGCACCAACCTAATATAATGCTTATTACTTAAACAATAATAATACTGAATAATATGTTTTAAAATATTAAAGTATATTTAATCACATCTCCACAATAGCTGTCGCGATCTGTTAATCAAAATAAATAAATAAATAAAACTAGAAAGAAACGCTGCAGGCAAAAGATGAACAGACTACTGCAACGTAAAAAAGAGATTTAGCTGTTTCAATTTTAATATATACTAAAATATATATACTATATATTACTATATAAAATATATTGTAGAACAGGTAAATTGACATTGACTTGTATAAAAATTCAAAAAAGTTGAACAGACTACTACAACATAAAAAGATATTTAGCTGTTTCACTTTTAATATATACTAAAGGATATTAAGTATATATTAGTATCTAAAATATATTGTAAAACAGGTATAATGACTTTGACTTGTATAAAAATACATATGCTGTTGGCACACTGAATGATTTTAAAACAGTAAATCGACACATAGCAACAGGTTCCCGACCCCTCCTCTAAAGTATAAACCAACCATTAAAAAAATATGGCATAATATGAAACAGAAGAATTGTTCACATTGAATATTTCAAAAAATTGGTTTACTTAATTACTTTTCTCCTATTTGTGGATAATGTTTTAAAGGTTTTATATTTAGACTTTACTCTCGGTAGTCGTAAAACATGGTTCAGACAAAATCATTTAGGCCTCACTTCGTGTGTATCCTGGACCAGCGGACAGAAATCCAAGGCATGCGTGCCACATGCGGCACGCCAAGCAATTTCCATGGCACACTGCCACAAATGACATCACGAATTCCAAACCAATAACTATTACAACGCCTCTAAATACAAAAACATGAATAAAAACAGAGATTGCTTTCTCCATTTCTCACTATACAGCTGTCTAAATGCTAATTCTCCTCTGCTAGTAGAGATAAGCTCACATTGATCAAAATTTAAGATTTCCGATCTTCCGTTTGATTGGCCACATGTTGTATCCTTAATTCTGATTTGCTCGTTGTTATTTTGCTGAAACTACGCCTGCGCGTTATTTACATTTCGGCATCTAAATGTCTAAGTTAACTACTGTAATTCCCCATGTATAATACGTCTTCATCTATAAACGCACCCCTAAAATTGTGCTGAAAGTGTGGGAAAATGCTTCTATCCACGCACAATCTGCAATCCTTGTTTGGTAATCAAACCCTATAAATTGTACCTCTCCAATGTCATTACGGCCAACTATTCCTATCTTATTAAAAATGGTTTCAATCATAGAATATTATTCTAATTTAATTTTATGATAATTGTTATTTTATTTTACATTTGTAAGTATTTTTAAGTACATATGCTTGTAATTGACATCCTTATGGGGTCGCAATCGCCGAATGTTAGTGTCAAATTGTCCTCTGTCTGAGGTGAGTAGTCATTTCGTTACTGAAATCGACCTATGAAACGGCAATTTTTTTAAAATTGTAGCTGTGCATAATACCCCACCCCTAATTTTGCTTATTATTTTTTTTTAGAAAAAAATGCATTTTATACATGGGGAATTACGGTAATGATTTAATCCTGGCTATATCCGCCCCTGCTTGGGAAAATATCTATTCGATTTTTTAGGGGTAACATCACTTCTCTGAATGTTTTCGATTCTTCTGGGATTTTCCTAATCATTCACCTTCTTCAGTCTAATCCCATCATGTCGGTAATAATGAGTACAATTAATAATTTCCTGATATACAATATCCAGGAAATATTCACAAAATTAAGTTCATGCTTAAAAACGATTAATGATTGATATTTACCTATCCCCAAACAAGGTAAATGTTTATAGACACAAGGATAAACAATGAACATTTACCTATCTCCGAAGTAAATGTTTATAGACACAAGGATAAACGATGAATATTTACCTATCTCCGAAGTAAATGTTTATAGACACAAGGATAAACGATGAACATTTACCTATCTCCGAAACAAGGAAATCTTTATGGTACTAAGTCTTAATGACCAGTATTTATCTCTCCTCGAACATAAAGTATAATCGACCGGCATTTGCATATCACCGGAGTGTAGTGGACCGCTGGGGTGAAGACGTGAAGAGATATCAGAAGGTTAAACTTTCCTTCTGGCCGTTCTAGCTACATGGGAATGTTGGACTTTAATTAAGTCCAAAGAAGACAAAGAAAACAAACAAAACCGATATATATGTGTAAACAAATATATATTAATAACAAGTTACACAAAGATATGAACAGTTACATAGTGTTTGTATGGAGAAATTATGTGTGTGTGTGTTGTGAGTGTTCGTACGTACGTGTATTGTTCTTAGCGTGTTCCCAGAATTTGGGAAACGCTGTATCTGTGAGAGGTCACATATTGGAGTTGGTTGAAAAGAGAGAGATTTTACCTCGTCTCCACGCGAGGTGGCGGCCCAAGGCCTAAATCGAAAAGAGAGAGAGAGATAGAGGCGAAGGGTTAGCCAGTATTTATAGCCAGGGGGAGAGAGACCCCTGTTGAAGAATTAAGGGACTGAGGAGGAACTAACTGCGACAGGACCAAGTAAAAGGACATATAAATATTCAACATTTATAATAGATTCTTTGGATAAATATTGGTGATACTCGTCTCTATAACTTTTACTAATCTCTGATGCTTCCTATTTTTTAATCACCAATCATATTTAACAATGCGATGCAAAAATGAAAGTTTGCTGGCTTAGAGAATGCTGCAAATGATGGAATGACATTTTTGGCTCTCAACCGAAATCTTAAGACGTCTTCCTTTTTTGCAAGTTTTCTTAATTCACTCGGGATATTTGTGAACCGATAAACATTACACATTAGTTTGTTATCCTAAATCTCCGTTTTCAGTAATGGATCTAATTCAATATCCTCCTTGCAAAGTCATTTTCTTGAGCGATATTCATTGAACATACCACGATCTCAATTTTAAATTATTTAAGACCACAGCTGATATGTACAGGCATTCACTGCCTCCGTACTCACTGTACAAACGTTTTAAAAACGGGAGAGTAATGGATAGCGGCTCAGATTGAGGAATCGGAGAGACGAGTTCGAATTCCAGTCGAATCCATTACATTAACTTACGTGCTAACACCCTTGGGTAAGGTATGAATCTTATTCTTCTCCATCCAGCTATGTGTAAATAGCAGGACAGACCGGGTTCTTTTTGCCTTGGATAGCAACTGGTCTATCACAGAAAGAAAAGGCAACGTACTGTGGGGAAAAAATCTGCTTCGTCAGTCATGTATCGAAAGATACATGGTCACCTAAGCGTGTATCACGCATGGTACATAACTGACTGATATAGCAGTACTACTATTTCTGAATGCATGCAGTAATGACTAATATGATGCTTTTTAATGTTATGATTCCCTAAGGGGTTAAAGTCTGAAATAAAATATAAGCGACACACTGTCGGATAGAAGAGAAAATAAACTGATTTAAGATGTAGTTTTATATCATTCAACCGTCGTTCAACATAGGCTGATTGTCTTAGAAATCATAGCAGTGAGATACGTCATTACAATCTGAACACGCTCAGAGGAGAGATGATTAAATAGATGTCGATTCAGTTTGTTTTTATTTTTAACATTCAGCCTTCATTTTCCTGATGTTGGTTTATATATAATTCGTAGTGGCGATATTTTTATTACTTCAGCGACCTCCAAAAATTCGGTCAAAAATGAACAGCCATGGTGAAAAGATGCCCGAAAACTTAATAAAAACAAGGTTTTATCATCAAATTTTATTATTAAGAGGGAAGGACAAAGGATTTATTATGTCATTTTTTATTCCTTTAATATATATAATAAATAATTATATAATCCTATAATTATATAATATATATAATATGTAATTATATAATCCTATAATTATATAATATATATAATATATAATTATATAATCCTTGTTAAAAAGCTTGTTCTTCTTGCGCTAATATGTGACCATAAAATTCTAGGGAAAAATGTGAATACCTTTTTGCGGTAAAAAATCTGATTTTTGCAAGAATTTCCAAATCAATGATTTGGAAATTATCTGTCTATATCTCTGAGATGAGGTATTATGATTACTTGCATTATTTACATTATTCGTACTTCTCATCTTCATTGCCATATAAACAACTTTTCGGCTGTTGTACGCTTCGGCCTTCTTCAGGTGATTGAATTTCAAACCGAATCATTTATTTCGTTCACCGGGGTAGATTGTTCTAATTCCACGTGCCATGCCACTTCCAGATTTCTCAGTTATATCCCTTTAACTGAACTCTCCAAGATTTTGGTTCTGTGGCCTGGTATTGAACTCACAAATCTTTGGTTCTAGTCACTGGATCTAACGAAGATCTTTCTCCACGGGTCATATACCAAGACCTCAGTGGATGACTTAAACTACGGATACGAATGAACCCTGAATATATTTTATTTTTCCTACTCATACATTTTTTAAACACTTTTCAATTTATAGAACAGGCATAATAAGGGATTACCAACAATAATTATAAAATATTATTCGGACTATTGTCCTCATCTTTGTCGCCATGTTTATCACAACGTTTCGGTCGTTGTACGCTCCGGCCTTTTTCAGGTGGTTGGAATGTCGAACTGAACCCTTTATTTCGCTCACTGGAGTAGACTGTTCTAGTTCCACGTGCCATGTCTAATGGATGTCAGTCATCAGTTATCTCCTGTTAATTCCTATATCCAAGTTCTCCGCCGCCTTAGCCAGGCATTGAACTCACACTCTTTGGGTCCTGTCACTGGATCTAACTACGCCTTTATCCACTATGCCATGTGTCCATTCCAACAACCTGAAGAAGGCCGGAGCGTACAACGGCCAAAAAATTGTAATAAATATGGCGACAAAGATAAAGACAATAGTCCGAATAATGTAAATAGTTGACATTACCATGTTTTATCTTTTTTCAAATCAGATATATGTATGGAGACTTGCTGCCATATCCGGTTTGGTGCTAATAAATCCTCCCTATCCCGTGTGAACAGTACAAAAGCTCTGGTGGTGATGGCTTATTCTCCGTCATGCAACACTTATCCCACGGACGAAACTTCATCGACCTTTCACTGCATTATCGTTATTACTATGACAGTTGCCCGAACGAGTTAACTTAGTGTCACCTGCTCGGACCTTCAAAGGTCCTATCCAAAATCCTGTGTTCACAATGGTAATCCAACCCTATTCCCTTTGTCTTCTTTGATATGTAGCAAGTTCCTCACAGACAGCTTCTTCTCCAAAACTGTTATTTTGTAGAACAAAAGCCCGTGAGATGTGCCTCTCTGAGAATTACAATCTTTGCCTCCTTAAATCCAAGGTCAACCGATATATATATATATATATATATATATATATATATATATATATATTGATGCATATTTCATTAATATATATATATATATATATATATATATATATATATATATATATATATATATATATATTGATGCATGTTTGATTAAATAATATAGACAAGTTCCTTTCATATTGTCTGATAAGTTTAATAACATTATCGTTGAAAGACGAAAGGAAATCACCATATTGATACATGTTTAAATCCAATCTAAGCTTTCGGCTTACATAAGCCATTATCAAAGATGACAATTACATTTCAATATATCAAACAATACCCGGACGAAACAATAATACTTGCTTTGAAATTTTTAGCGATAGTTATAGTAGTAATTGGGAATGTTTTTTTTGGTTTACTATAAGTAACCAAGCTAAAGTTGAATTACATATATTTAAGTTGGAGTAATCGCTACTAATTTTGTAATCAATGAAAGTGTTTGGGAAATTAATAATTTTGGAGGTGGTGATTTCTTCTTGGTACGTTGAATATATAAGTCATTCGGATTTAAAAAAAAATAGTTTTGATTTAGATATTAAAATATATGTGGAAAAGTATATAAAAATATGGGATATTAATATAACTTTTATAAGTTGACCTATTGTCGGACTGTATAACGTGTAGAATAAGTATGGGCGTAATACAATACAGTAAAAACTGGTAAAGTCAGAAATTAATTTATTCAGCTATCGTAGCTGTTTGAAATGTTTGCCTGAATGTTCAGCAGAAATTTGGTAACCAGGAGGCAGTAGCTTTGCGGATAGTTCCAAGAGGAATTTCATTCCAAGCTTCAGTTAAGTTCCACTTCACTGAATCAAAATCGACGATGGTTTTGCAAGTGAGTTAGGAATATACTCCAGATACAGCAATCAATAAATTTCCAGGTCTGAGCTTTTAGACGGCCATTGAAATGATTCAGTTAGAGCTGGTGTATTTTCTTGAAGGATAAATTTGCCGCTTTTTTACTGAGCAGCCTGTAGTTGCCACATTTTCATTTTTATCATCACTATTATTATTATTTTATTTTTATTTCCGGTGTATACTCTTTTCTTTCCGGATTCCAACCAGTGACCAAAACTCAAAGATAGCATCATGAAATTCTCCACAGGGCATTTTTTGAGGGGGAAAAAACTAAGGACACACATATTTTACATAGATAAAGCCCTTCGTAAGGTGTGAGATGTACTTGTGAGTACAGTATTTTTTGTATTTCTTTAAGATCAATGAACATTCAAATCTGAGCCTTTAGACGACCATTGTGATGGACCAATTAAAACGGGTGTACGTTCTCGAAGAATAAATTTGCCACTGTTTTACAGGGTATCCCGTTTATTAAATTCAGAAACAGTATAAGAAATTTAGGATTTATTTTCAATTTGAGCCTGTAATTCTCTACTTTTGACAAGTTGGGAATAGTCACCTTGATACATATCTAATTTATACAGGATCATAAGTATTCCTGTAGAGTTCATTACAATTACTTACGTACTAATACCCTTGGAAAAGATATGTATCCAAATCTTATCTCCCTAGCTATGGGTAAATAGTAAGAACTGACAGATTTTTATAGCCTTGGGTGGTAACCAATATAGGAGAAGGAAAACTTTGAACTCAAAACTGTATAAAGTCTTGGGGAGGCACCTAATATGTAGCTAAGGAAATGATCGTTCGCATTGACTCAATAATCTACGGTCGACTAAATGAAGGAACGTTTTTATATATTCTATTTAAAATAGTATGACAGGCCTGGGCCTTGGTTGGCAACCGGTCTAGGAGAAAGAAAATTCTGAATTCAAAACTCTAATTAATTTGTAGCTTTTGGGAAGCTCTTACTATGCAGCTAAGGAAAGGATTATTCGCATTAACTCGTTGATCCTGAATACAGTGGATTAGATCAGGGATATCTTTTATATATTATGTACAAAATATTAGAACGGAATTGGTTCAATCGCCTTGAGTGCCAACTGGTCCCGGAGAAGGAAAGTTCTTAATGCAAAACTGTATAAAGCCTTGGGGGAAGAAATAATTCTGTCTACGGTCGACTAAATGAAGGAAAGCTTTTATAAATTCTATTTAAAATAGTACGACAGGCCTGGACCTGGGCCTTGGTTGGCAACCGGTCTAGGAGTAGGAACATTCTGAATTCAAAGCTCTATGTAACTTTTGGGAAGCACTTACGATGCAGCTATGGAAAGGATTATTTGCATTAACTCGTTGATCCTGACTACAGTCGACTAGATCAGGGAGAGCTTTTATACATTCGATATAAAATATTAGGACGGTCTTTGTTCTATAGCCTTGGGTGGCAACCGGTCTAGGAGAAGGAAGGTTCTTAATGCAAAACTGTATAAAGCCTTGGGGAAGCACTTAATATGCAGCTAAGGAAAGGCTCGTTCGCAATGATTCAATAATCCAGACTTTATTTTTTAAAAGTGTCCGAAATACTTTGTCGGATTCACTGTTTTGCACCCTAAATATGTTTTTCTTGTTTATAAAGGATGTTTAAAGAAGGAGGGCTCTATATCGTCCCCACTTTCTGTCAAGGGAAAAATTCAGAAAAACACACTCGATTTTATCCAATTAGCCTCCATTTAATAGAACCTGTCTTGATTCCATCTCTTAAGATTTCTCTATCTCTTTCTTTCTCTTTCTATCGCTTTTTATTTTCAGGAGATGGGCGATGATCCTTCTCAGCTTCCTTTACGTAGTTGCTTCCAACGACGTTCCCTTACAACACCTGTTTTCATCGCTTTATTCGTCAAATCAAACTTGTTAAGCAGGCTTCGGTTTGAACTCCTGTTCTCCTGTTTTCGATGGACGCTATCTGACTTAAATTCTCCAAGCCTGTTTTTCCGCATACTATAGAATGCAGAACGTTTGCCAAAATCATCAATGGATTTTTTCACCGGAGTAACAGACGTCAATAAACCCGTGTATTACGACAAACTGCATCCGACAGCAAGAACTCTGATCAAGAGGTTGTGTGGAACGTGGAACCACCTCTTAAATTCTGTTCTTCCCTGGTCCACCGTGACCTGGGGTGGTAGCACCTGTTAGGGTTCCAGCTATGGGCACATAGTGAACCCCATCCAAAAACCAGAACCCTATGATAGTATAAAAATACATTTTTATAGTAAAAATTTCAGCACTACATTTTTTATTAAATAAATGCCAGCAATATATATTTATTACCAACAATACATTTTGATAGTAAAAATTACCAACGATGAACAAATACTAACAAATTGTAGCGACTTCGCCCAAATCTATTTAAAATAGTACCAAACTACCAACCGAAAAAAACTTTCAAGACATGAAGTCATATAATATTTTTTAAAACAAACTGTATTGAAAAAATACTTCAATAAAACTACAACATAAAGCACAATTCCTTATATATAGTAATTATATCCGCACAAAGATGGATATACACAAAAGATGAGTATTATCTACCATGTATACAAGTGTGAAAGCAGAATAATAAATAATATATGAAAGAAAATTAAATTTTTCATTAAATTTTTTTTTAAAGATTTTCACCCCAAACAAGGCTGGAAGCCACTAGCACGCAAGGGGTTACAGAAGGTTTGGAGGAAGAGCAGATAGGAGTGGTAAAGGAGAGGATGTGGAGAAATATAGTTGGTCGATCAAGGCAAGGGGCTTACAGATGATTTGGAGCGAAAGCAGATAGGAATGAAAGGTGAAAGGATGTGGAGAAGGGAAGTGTATAGATCAAGGCAACTGGAGATGTCGATTGACGTTACACTTAAATAGTTGGAGATTATATTTGTCAGGGAAACAGGAATAAAGAAGGGAGTTCCACAGGCGAGAAGTGCAAGACATGAAGCTATTTGAGTAGAAGAGACGTCTACATCTAACAGTTTCAATGGTGAAGGGGTGGGAACGGGATGCCAGCCTCATATCAACACCTTATGACTCATAAGGTGTTGATATGCCGCTAAACAAAAGCAACTACCGAACAAGTATATGCACAAAAGCTGAGTATCATCTACCATGTATTCAACTGTGAAAACAGAATAACATATATTTATTACTTCCCAGAAAATTAGATGTCGACTTTAAATGACCCATGAGGAGTTGGTTTGCCGTTGAGCAGACAAACTGTTCAATCAATTAAAATTAAAATTAATCAATCAAAGAATAAAAAAAATCAATCAATTAAAAGGCATTAAAATTACCAAGTCTCGTCCTGTAAGATATTCCTGGTTACAGCCTTTTCCACTTCTCAACAAGCCGCGTAATGGACGTCAAGGGTTCTTGAGTTCTTACTAGCTTGTCAACGTTACTTGTTACAAGCTATCTACCATGAATACTGCTTATTAGGAAAAGGACCAACACGCTTTGTTTCATTGCAATAATCATGGCCGTGTGTTTACACAAACCGAAGTATTTAATCTCTTAGTATTTGACAGCGTTAACGATTATTAAAATAAATTTAATTTGCACTTGTATTTTACTTATCCTGAATATAAAACTACCTTTGAGAATTACTCACATACTTTTACTATTTCTTAAAATAGTACATATTTTTGGAACCCGGCGAATTTCCTGAAGCTTATGGTAATTCACCATGCGTAGCTTACATTTGGCATGAGATCATAACCCTGTAGCCCCCAGTGATGACCAAACTCACTAGTCAGTCTTAATGAATCTAGCGAAACAAGCTTGTTTACCATTAGTGCTCCGATTTCGTGAAACATATGCATTATATATTATTTAATAAGGATTCCATTAATAATTAGTTACTGCTAAGTAATGATGAAATAAGACTTTAGAACCACGAATTCTCCCGGGAATGGGTGACCTTGCTGGGAAATTAGGAATCTAGAAACATGTTTTCAATTTGAAAAATTTCATTAACCTAATATGATTACTTATTATTGAGCATGGATGAACCAGGTTTCTCTGGCCGAAAGCTGTTAAGAATGGAATCGGTTAAATTGCCAATAAATTCAACCTTCGAAACGAGTTACCCAACAGAAAGTGCCCGGGAGAAAACAATTTATCGTTATACTCTGTGTGGATGTTCAATTCGTAGAATTATGAAAGTGTGCAAAATGCCGAAACGCCGGATCATTGGCGATCGTAATGGCAGCAGTGATCTCAGCTAGTTTGATTGAATTATTCGCATTTGACGGCTTATCAACCTATTAAAGCCATTTCTTATAAAATTTAGATAGTAAGAATTTCATTTTGGAAATAATAATATTAATTAACCCCACAGATATGAGTAAAGAGAGGGTTTCATATGTTTCCCAACGGTATATCATTGAATATTCTCGTAATAACTTTTTCCGTGAGAACAATTCTTTTTATTTCTTTAAGGCAGGAGCTTCCCGGAATTCCTTCATTGAGTCTATTGGAATCTTTTCCAATGAGTCCGAGGGCTCCAACTACAACAGAGATTGTTGATGTTCTCATGTGCCACCTTTTTGATATTTCTATTTCAAGGTCCTTGTATTTTGACAGCTTTGCGAATATCTTCAAAGATACATTGCAGTCTGCAGGGACTGCCATATCAATAAGGTGGCACTTATTTTGTTTGTGGTCTTTAATAACAATGTCTGGGCGGTTGGCTTTGATTGTTCTCTCAGTGTGTATTGTGTAGTCCCATAGAATTGTAACAGGTCCTATCTCCGTAACCGGGTCTGGATGGTATTATATCATTTCCCACCATACTTCTCTATATTTGGTATGTTTGATTGGTGGTGTTCTTTGCTGGGTTTTCGAGTGCAGTGAAGAAAGATGTCATAACTTGTCGATACTCTTCGCGCGGCCATTTCGTTCGTTTTCTTTTTATTAGTCGATTTGGTATTGAGTCACTTGGTGCAATGTTGGCAATAATCCGGTTTTGGTGACCTAGTGTCCCTTCGTTCGTGGAGGTGTTTGTTCCAGTAACAGATTTTTCGTCCTCAGACTGGTTCCTCTCTGAGGGACGCGGCCCTTGTTGACCCGGGTGACGACCGATCCGGTATGAAATTTTATTCGTATTCATTGAAATAAAATACATTAAATATTCTTATGACACTTACCGAGGAATTTCACGCGGGAAACAACGATTGCTTTTAAGAAAAGAAAAAGATAGAAAGAGAAAAAAAAGAAGAAAAATCATTGTATACCACGACTAAAGATAGGTTAACATATACAATAAAATTATAAATTATATATATCAAATACTGTAAATGAATAACATAACTAAAATATCATAAAATAATAAACAATAAAATAATGTATGATTAAAAATAAAAAAAATAAAAATAACAATCAATACTTTCCTTAAAATCGCTTTCTTAGAGCCATGAAAAAAAACACCTCCGATATCAGCGTTTTTCTTCTTCTTCTTCTTCTTCTTCTTCTTCTTCTTCTTCTTCTTCTTCTTCTTCTTATTATTATTATTATTATTATTATTATTATTATTTTCTTTGATATCTGGCGTTTACACATTTCTTTCCGGGTCCCGCCCAGGGACCTAAGGTTAGAAATGGTATCATGACACTTTCCACTGCAAAAAAAAAAAAAAAAAAATTACATAGATAAAGCTCTTCGTAAAGTGTGGGCTGTACTTGTCAGAATATTTTTTTGTATCTCTTTGAGGCATGGACTTCCAGGGATCACTTCAGTTAGTCTACTGGAATCTTTTCCAACCAATCCTAGGGCTCCAACTACAACAGGAATTTTTTTTTGTTTGTGATCTTTAATAACAATGTCTGGGCGTTTGGCTTTGATTGTTCTGTCAGTGTGTATTGTGTAGTCCGATAGAATTGTAACAGATCTTATTTCCGTAATCGGGTCTGGGTGGTGTTTTATTATTATTATTATTATTATTATTATTATTATTATTATTATTATTAACTAGAAATCCCTGTGAAAATTTAATGGTGTTCCGATTTGAACTTTCTGATGAATCTTAATTTTTAAGTTAATGATTGAATAATCTAATGCCGAGTTCTACGACAATAAAAATATCCATAGAAATTCCCCTTTGGCATCGTTAGAGATTTGAGCTTCACAACCGTAACAAAATATTGGAATGTCAATCATAAATGTGAATACTGGTTGTTTTTTTATGTTTTATTTTAAAGAAGTAAGGAAAGACAAATGAAAACATTTGAAATTGAAAACTGTTGTGATGTCACCGAAACAGACATTAAACACCTCTCTCTTTGTTTCTTTCTACTTCTTTCTTTCTTTTTCTCACTGAAACCAAGTAGCGTCTCTGATATGTCTTTTCCGTCTTTTTACGCGATCAAAACGGAATCGATTTTAATGTTGATTTAAGAAAACTTTTAACATTTAAATATACACGCATTAAAAATATCAAGGTAAAGATTAATCGATTTTATAAATTTATTATTATTATTATTATTATTATAAGGACATTTTTATCTCGATCATATAAGCATTCTTGTATAATGCGTACATTTTACCGGACGGATTTCTGGGATATGTGGTTAGTTAAAGTATAATGAACACCGTGACTTTAATTTCTCCACGAATGTGTCCTGTCACCCAATAATAATAATAATAATAATAATAATAATAATAATAATAATAATAATAATAATAATAATAACAACAACAACAATGAAAGCTAATCGACCAGACGTGGTTATTAGAGCGGGCAAACAAAAAAGTTGACTCCTTATTGTCAAGGCAGTCCCTGTAGACTGCAATGTATCTCTGCAGATCTTCAAAAATATTTTCCATCAATCAATTTTGTAAAAGAAAATACTAAGATCAAGCATACTTTACGTAGATAAAGCTCTTCGTCATGTGTGATGTGCATTTGTGAGTAGAATATTTTTGGTATTTCTTGTAGGCGTGGGCTACCAGGAATCCCTTGAATGAATCTATCGGAAGATTTCCCAATCCATCCTAGGGATTCAACTACAACAGTATTTATTGATGTACCGTGAGTCACATTTTTGAGATTTCCAATTCAAGATCCTTGTATTTTGAGAGTTTATTTCATTATTATTATTATTATTATTATTATTATTATTATTATTATTATTATCATCATCATCATCATCATCATCATCATCATCATCATCATCATCATCATTATTATTATTATTATTATTATTATTATTATCATCATCATCATCATCATTATTATTATTATTATTATCATCATCATCATCATCATCATCATCATCATCATCATCATTATTATTATTATTATTATTATTATTATTATTATTATTATTATTATTATTATTCCCTTTGATATCTGGCGTTTACACATTTCTTTCCGGGTCCCGCCCAGGGACCTAAGGTTAGAAATGGCATCATGACACTTTCCACTGAAAAAAAAAAAAAAAAAAAATTACATAGATAAAGCCCTTCGTAAAGTGTGGGCTGTACTTGTCAGAACAATTTTTTGTATCTCTTTGAGGCATGGACTTCCAGGGATCCCTTCAATCAGCCTACTGGAATCTTTTCCAACCAGTCCAAGGGCTCCAACTACAACAGGAATTGTTGATGTTCCCATGTGCCACATTTTTGAGATTTCGATTTCAAGGTCCTTGTATTTTGACAGTTTTTCGAATATCTTCAAAGACACATTGCAGTCTGCAGGGACTGCCATATCAATAAGGAGGCACTTATTTTGTTTGTGGTCTTTAATAACAATGTCTGGGCGGTTGGCTTTGATTGTTCTGTCAGTGTATATTGTGTAGTCCCATAGAATTGTAACAGGTCCTATCTCCGTGACCGGGTCAGGGTGGTGTTCGTACCAATTTCTTCCAGTTTCCTTCCCATAGGAGTTGCAAATTTTCCAGTGCAGATATTGGTCCACTCTGTCATGCCGGTTTTTATATTCAGTGGATGCCAATATCGTGCAACCTGATATAAGATGATCAATGGTTTCTGGATATTTGTCACAGAATCTGCATCTTGGGCTAACACAGTATTTTAGTATATGTGCTTGATAATTCCTAGTTAACAAGCATTGGTCTTGTGCAGCAATTATAAAACCCTCAGTTTCACCTTTCAACCCTGCACTACGTAGCCACTGATGGGTGCGGTTTTTGTCTACGTCTGCTTGTTTGGTACGGGCAGAGTATTGGCCATGGAGCGGTTTATTTTGCCATTGTTTCTTTATCTGGTCGGTCGCATTTGTCTTTGCATTTTTTTAAAGTTTTTTGCAGCTTCAGCCGGTGTACAGTGATGTATTTGAATTTCTGTGCCCATTTGAAGCTCTTTTTTGAATTTTTCGGCTTCCTTTACTACAGAGTAGAGACACTTCCTACTTTCATGTTCCTTGACACATACCATCATCCAGTCTTCTGTTTTTTCCAAGTATCTTTGGAGGCCAATTGTTGTACTTTTGTAGGATAGTTCTAGTTGAACTAGTCCTCTGCCTCCTTCGGATCTGGGCACATACAGGCGATCAATATCAGCTTTGGGATGATGCATGCGGTAGCAAGTGAGGAGCTTTCTCGTTTTGGCGTCCATTCGCTTAATTTCAGCTATGGTCCAGTTAAGTACATTAAAGCTGTATTGCACCACAGGAACAGCTAAGGTGTTTATAGCTGATATTCGGTTTTTTGAGTTTAGCTCAGTATTTAGTACCAGGCGTACACGCCTGTAGTACTCCTTTCTTACCTTCTCTTTCATTTGGGAGTGTTGTATGCCATCTCCCTCACTAATTCCTAGGTACTTATAAGCTTCATCATGCTCCAATTCTCTAATCTTCGTGGCAAAATCTAAATCTATTAAGGGTGCTTCTAAAATTCTACCTTTCTTAAATGTTACTTTAGCACATTTATCTAATCCGAAGCTCATGCATATGTCGTCACTAAAGTATTTTACAATATTAAGTAGGCCCTTCAACTCATTGTCGTCTTTGGCAAAGAGTTTGAGATCATCCATGTATAGTAGGTGATTGAATATGTTGTTATTTATTTTGTAGCCATAGCTACTGTTGTTCAGTTCATGCGTAAGAGGGAGTAAGGACAAACAAAACAGAAGTGGAGACAAAGAGTCTCCTTGAAAGATTCCACGTCGGATATTTAGTCGGTTGGATATGACAGTGCCCCTGGTGTGACTAAGGTATAGTTTGGTGTTCCACATTCCCATGCTGTGCTTAAGGAAATTTAATACCACAGGGGAGACTTTGTACATTTCCAAAGTCTTAAGGATCCAAGAATGTGGAACACTGTCAAAAGCTTTACGATAATCAATCCAAGCTGCACTGAGATTTCTACGTCTGCTCCTGCAATTTTCCAGAATCATTTTATTTATTAGTAATTGGTCTTTGCAGCCATATGAACCCCTCCTGCATACCTTCTGTTCCAGTGGAAGAATGCTGTTTGTTTCTAAAAAGGAGTAAGCACGGTTCGTCATGACAGACGTGATCAACTTATACGTTGTGGAGAGACATGTTATCGGTCGATAATTTTTCGGGTCATCTGTTTCATTTGTTTTTGGTATGAGGTATGTAATACCTTCAGTAATCCATTCCGGGATTTTATTGGGATTATTTACAATCGTTGATAATGTTTCCGCAAGTATTTTGTGGATAGACGAGAGATGATAAAGCCAGAAATTGGGAACCTTGTCATTTCCTGGGGATTTCCATTTTTGCGATTTCGTTAGAGCTTGCCTAACATCATCTGTGGATATATTTTCCCATTCTTGCAGAGGTGTATCCAACATTCGTTCTTCTTCACGCCGGATCCATTCAGCTTTTGGGTTATATTCCTTCGGGCTGCTCCAAATATTTTCCCCAAATGTCTGTACAGTATCAATCGATGGTGGCCTTTCGACATGTATAGGTTTTTTTCCAATTTCCCTGTAAAATTTCTTAAGGTCCGTTTGGAATATTTTATTTTGGCGATAGAACCTACAACGTTTTTCGTATCGCCTTGTTCTCTGTGCTTTTAGCTGAAGTTTCTGCTTCAGCATTTCCGTAGTTGGTGGAATGTCAAGTAGTGATTTAATTTTGTGTTTCCTCTTGATCTTTTTGCACTTGCGCGTGGAAATATTAGGGTTTCTGGTGAGCTCATCTAATATAGAAAGCTCACATCTGATTTGTTTTATTTCTCGTAACAATTTTGCTTTCCAAGCTGGTTCTCTACGTCTGTTAACTTTATTTATTGTCTTGATCCCAAGCTTCAGAGTCGCTGCTAAAGCTGTTGCGTATATTACGTTGTTAATTTCTGTGATGTTTCCCGGTGGTTTATCTGTTAACAGTGTTTCCAGAGCAGCGTTGTATATTTTCACAATATGCTTGTTGGAATTCGTCATATGGATTTTGGGTAGCTGGTCTCTTTCTGACAACTGTATGAAAGTTACTTTGCTGAGTACTTGGATTACGTGGTTTTTCGCTTCGGTGATTTCCGCTTTGTGGTTTTCAAGGAATTCTAACATAATGTACCTGGAGTCATCTTCAGAAACATTGTCTGGAGAACTGCAGGTTGTGTTTAAGATAGAGTCTTTGATTTTATTTCCTGGTAGGTTATTTCGTATTTCATTTGTTTTAGTTTTTACCTCATCCTCTGTCACACTACTTATATCTACATTCATCTCATTACATTTTGAGTGATGGATCATAGTATTTTGTCTTATATCTAATTTTATCCTATCTATTTCTGTCTTTGAGAGTCTGTTGTTTCGCATAATGTCCCTACGGACATTAGAAAGCATGTTTGGATTGAGGTTAGGTCTTATATCATTTCCCACCATACTTCTCCATATTTGGTATGTTTGATTGGTGGTGTTCTTTGTTGGGGTTTCGAGAGCAGTGAAGAAAGATGTCATGACTTGTCGATACTCTTCGCGGGTCCATTTAGTTCTTTTTCTTTTTATTAGTCGATTTGGTATTGAGTCACTTGGTCCAAGGTTGGCAATAATCCGGTTTTGGTGACCTAGTGTCTCTTTGTTCGTGGAGGAGTTTGTTCCAGTAACAGATTTTTCGTCCTCAGACTGGTTCCTCTCTGAGGGACGCGGCCCTTGTTGACCCGGGTGACGACCGATCCGGTATGAAATTTCATTCGTATTCGTTAAAATTGTTAGAGATTTGCGTTTTAACCTTGACCGCCAAGGGGATATTTTTTTTTTTTTTTTTTTTTGCTGGATGTCGGAGTAAACAGTTCGAAATTAAATGTGTCGATATAATGCTATATATATCTTTTAAACACTATTAATAAACTAAAATAAAGAAATATAAGATTATTAGAATAATTATTGTTATAAATGTTGTTCTTATATATGTACCTCTGTGTGTGTATATATATATATTTAAATTATCATAAGTATAAAATAAAATTTTATTAATATTATTATTATTACTATGGTTGCTGTTATTATTCTTGTTGTCGCTTAAAAAAATTAACGATAAAAATAGACAAATTGACTAGAAGTAAAAACGAAACAAAATAACGTTATAACAGGAACGCATTTACAATAAAATTGAAATTACGTTACTTAGCAAATAAAAAAATAGGAAAATGTAAGGTATTAAAATTCATACTAAAGGTTATATAAGAAACTTTCAATATAGCTAATTTATTATTATTATTATTATTATTTTATTTCCTTTGATATCTGGCGTTTACACATTTCTTTCCGGGTCCCGCCCAGGGACCTAAGGTTAGAAATGGCATCATGACACTTTCCACTGAAAAAAAAAAAAAAAAAAAAAAAAAAAAAAAAAAAATTACATAGATAAAGCCCTTCGTAAAGTGTGGGCTGTACTTGTCAGAACAATTTTTTGTATCTCTTTGAGGCATGGACTTCCAGGGATCCCTTCAATCAGCCTACTGGAATCTTTTCCAACCAGTCCAAGGGCTCCAACTACAACAGGAATTGTTGATGTTCCCATGTGCCACATTTTTGAGATTTCGATTTCAAGGTCCTTGTATTTTGACAGTTTTTCGAATATCTTCAAAGACACATTGCAGTCTGCAGGGACTGCCATATCAATAAGGAGGCACTTATTTTGTTTGTGGTCTTTATTATTATTATTATTATTATTATTATTATTATTATTATTATTATTATTATTATTATTTCCTTTGATTTCTGGTGTATATTCATTTCGTTACCGGGTCCCAACCAGAGATCTAATATCAGAAATGGCATCATGACATTTTCGACCTAGCAATTTGAAGAAAAAAACCCACAAAAGACCGTATATATTTTACATAGATAAAGCCCTTATACACACACACATATATTGTCGGCGTGATATCGACTATGTGGGCAAGAACATCCAACGGTTAGAGGGGAGGATCGCCCAGCATGTTCCGGGTAAAGCGCGTAGGCACGAACCATTTACATCCGGGTGTTCGCAGACTCATGAGTCAGCGATTGGTGGACACCTTTTAATATCTGTCGATTGCACAAAGAATTATTCTCCCGATTTCTTTTCTGTCATACGCAGGGGTAGGACGAGGGTCCACTTGGATATATTGGAGTCTATTATTATTAATATGCAATGTCCTGCCCTGTGTAGACAGAGGGAGATGAAATTCAGGTTGGTCCTATTCGGGGAGATTACTGCTTAACATAGAAAATATTTCGTACTCATAAGGTTTTTTCCCCCTCTTCCTTTAATTTTCCCCCTTTTATTACATCTTGGTAATCTATTGTTTTTAACATCGGTCGTTGATAATAATTTTTCTCATCAAATTCTTTGTTTTATACTGCTGACAATTATTTTTTTGAACAAGTGTCGGCCGAAAGGCGCCTTAAATCCTCCCTTTTTTTCTTAAACGAGATACTTTTGTATCTATTTTAACAATAAAATGGGAAAGATGATCCTTATAATTAAATCAATTTTGACTTGGTGTGGCAGTAGAAAGAACCTGTCTATATATATATATATATATATATATATATATATAAAACCATCCAGATAGATTTGTTCATTAAAGGACATCTTTATACTTTTCTTTTTTCATTAATACGACTATAATTTTATAGTCATTATTATTATTATTTTTATTTGTAGTAGTATTAGTAGTAGTAGTAGTAGTAGTATTTTATTTCATTTCATTTCCGGTGTGTACTCATTTATTTCCGCGTCCTGACCAGAGACCTAAGGTCAGAAACCGTATCATGACTTTTTCCACTGAGCAGTTTTAAAAAAATCGTATATTACATAGATAAAGCTCCTCGGAAGGTGTGGGTTGTACTTGTGCGTACAGTTTTTTTTTATTCTTTAAGGCATGGCCTATCAGGAATTCTATCAATAAGACTATTGAAATCTTTTCCAATCAATCCGAGGGCTCCAAATACAGCTGGAGTCGTCGGTGTCCTCATTTACGACATTATTCAGATTTCAATATCGAGGTTCTTCGTTTTTTTGAAGATCTTCAAAGACACATTCGAGTGTGCAAGGTCTGCCATGTAAGTAAGAAGGCACATTTTGTCTGCCGTCTCTAATCATGATGTCAGATTGATTAGGTTTGATTGTTCTGTTTCTATGTCTTGTAAAGTCCCATAAACATTTTAAGGTTCCTATCTCCGTAAGCGGGCCTGGGTGGTGTTCATAAAAATTCCTTGCATTTTCTTGTCCATAAATATTGCACAATTTTCAATGCCGATATTGGCTCAGTCTGTCATGTCGCGTTTTACATTCAGTGGGTGCCAGTACTGTGCAACCTGATAGAAAATGGTTATTTTGGACTAACATAGTTTTTCAGTAAATGCGCTTGGTAATTTCTACTTAGCAAGCATTGGTCCTGTGCAGCAAGAATAAAGCCTTCGATTTAAGCTTTTAACCCTGTACTACGTACCCATTGATGGTTACGGGGTTTGTGTCGATCACTTTCTTTGGTACGGATGGTTCCAGGAATACGGGGTTAGTAGACAAATATATATAAAGCCTTTGATATCGACGTATCGCTGTATGACTTCTTACTGAGTTTAAGTGTTCGTGACTGGGAATCTTGACGATACGTTATTCTACTGTTCTACTCCACCGACTCTACGTTATTACTACTACACCTGACTGACTACTACCATTCGGGTATTCACTGGCAGTAGTATATGTATACCTTGGGTGAGTCCATTTGTGTAAAAAGGGGATACCCCTCAACAGTAAGCATTGAGATTTGTAGTTTTTTTACGTCTTATCCTTGACCCCCAAGGTGTTATTTTGTTCAATATGCCAGCTGTCGACCAAAACTAAAGAGTTCGTCCTGTCCATGCGATAGTGGGGTTATATTCATGGTTCAAGAGTTCATCATCATTCAGGGAGGTAACATAGGGATATGGAAATGATATTGACAAGAATAATTTTTATAAGACCCAATGACCACGAAGAGATGAAATGTCAGAGGTGGACATACTTTTACATTGAGGAAAAAGGAAAGAAAAATAAAAGGAAAAAAAATTAAAGTTAAATAAAGTCAGAGAGTGGAAATAAAATTAAAGGAAAAGAAAATTGTAATTTCAGATTCTATAAAACTTCGCATAGCTTACATATTGAAAGGCGGACGTAGAATGTTATCGGCCGAAAAATGTTTAACTTTCTGTAATAGTAATCGAGCTTTATGGGATAGATCGCCCCCCCCTAAAAATTAGCGTAAGTTTCACTGATGAATTAATTAAACAAAGAATAAATAAAATTGATTTCACATTTGGGATTATTTCGCAACCTCCTAATAATACGGGGCCGTAAGAAAAGTGTTAAACAACAAGAAGATTAGTCCAACTGTAACCACAGGTGAACGGAGGAAAGAGAAAGAAAAATTGGTTAAAAAATACAGAGGCACAGTCCTTCGTAAAGTGTGGGCTGTACTTGTGGGAACATTGTTTTGCATCTCTTTGAGGCATGGACTTCCAGGAATCCCTTAAATTAGTCTACTGGAATCTTTTCCAACCAATCCTAGGGTTCCAACTACAACGGGGATTGTTGATGTTCCCATGCGCCACATTTTTGTGATTTCGATTTCCTTGTATTTTGACAGCTTTTTGAATATCTTCAAAGATACATTGCAGTCTGCAGGGACTGCCATATCAATAAGGAGGCACTTTTTTTGTTTGTGGTCTTTAATAACAATGTCTGGGTGGTTGGCTTTGATTGTTCTGTTAGTGTGCATTGTGTAGTTCAATAGAATTGTAACAGGTCCTATCTACGTAACCGGGTCTGGGTGGTGTTTATACCAGTTTATTTCAGTTTCCTTCCCGTAGAAGTTGCAAATTTTCCAGCGCAGATTTTGACCCACGCTTTCATGCCGGGTTTTATACTCAATGGGTGCCAATATCGTGCAACCTGATACAAGATGATCAATTGTTTCTGGATATTTATCACAGAATCTGCATTTTGAGATAACACAATATTTTAGTATATGTGCTTGATAATTTCTAGTTAACAAGCATTGGTCCTGTGCAGCAAGGATAAAACCTTCAGTTTCAGCTTTCAACCCTGCACTACGTAGCCACTGATGGGTACGGGTTCTGTCTACATCAGCTTTTTTGGTACGGACAGAGTATTGGCCATGAAGCGGTTTATCTTGCCATTGTTTCTGTATCTAGTCGGTTGCATTTGCTTTTGTTTTCTTTTTTAAGTCTTTTGCAGCTTCAGCCTGTGTATTATTATTATTATTATTATTATTATTATTATTTCCTTTGATATCTGGCGTTTACACATTTCTTTCCGGGTCCCGCCCAGGGACCTAAGGTTAGAAATGGCATCATGACACTTTCCACTGCAAAAAAAAAAAAAATAATTACATAGATAAAGTCCTTCGTAAAGTGTGGGCTGTACTTTTCAGAACAATTTTTTGTATCTCTTTGAGGCATGGACTTCCAGGGATCTTTTCAATTAGTCTACTGGAATCTTTTCCAACCAGTCCAAGGGCTCCAACTACAACAGGAATTGTTGATGTTCCCATGTGCCACATTTTTGAGATTTCTATTTCAAGGTCTTTGTATTTTGACAGTTTTTCGAATATCTTCAAAGACACATTGCAGTCTGCAGGGACTGCCATATCAATAAGGAGGCACTTATTTTGTTTGTGGTCTTTAATAACAATGTCTGGGCGGTTGGCTTTGATTGTTCTGTCAGTGCGTATTGTGTAGCCCCATAGAATTGTAACAGGTCCTATCTCCGTAACCGGGTCAGGATGGTGTTCGTACCAATTTCTTCCAGTTCCCTTCGCATAGGAGTTGCAAATTTTCCAGAGAAGATATTGGCCCACTCTGTCATGCCGGGTTTTATATTCAGTGGGTGCCAATATCGTGCAACCTGATATAAGATGATCAATGGTTTCTGGATATTTGTCACAGAATCTGCATCTTGGACTAACACAATATTTTAGTATATGTGCTTGATAATTCCTAGTTAACAAGCATTGGTCTTGTGCAGCAATGATAAAACCCTCAGTTTCACCTTTCAACCCTGCACTACGTAGCCACTGATGGGTGCGGTTTATGTCTACGTCTGCTTGTTTGGTACGGGCAGAGTATTGGCCATGGAGCGGTTTATTTTGCCATTGTTTCTTTATCTGGTCGGTCGCATTTCTCTTTGCATTCTTTTTTAAGTTTTTTGCAGCTTCAGCCGGTGTACAGTGATGTATTTGAATTTCTGTGCCCATTTGAAGCTCTTTTTTGAATTTTTCGGCTTCCTTTACTACAGAGTAGGGACACTTACTACTTTCATGTTCCTTGACACATACCATCATCCAGTCTTCTGTATTTTCCAAATATCTTAGGTGGCCAATTGTTGTACTTTTGTAGGATAGTTCTAGTTGAACTAGTCCTCTGCCTCCTTCGGATCTGGGCACATACAGGCGATCAATATCAGCTTTGGGATGATGCATGCGGTAGCAAGTGAGGAGCTTTCTCGTTTTGGCATCCATTCGCTTAATTTCAGCTATGGTCCAGTTAAGTACATTAAAGCTGTATTGCACCACAGGAACAGCTAAGGTGTTTATAGCTGATATTCGTTTTTTTTTAGTTTAGCTCGGTATTTAGTACCAGGCGTACACGCCTGTAGTACTCCTTTCTTACCTTCTCTTTCATTTGGGAGTGTTTTATGCCATCTCCCTCACTAATTCCTAGGTACTTATAAGCTTCACCATGCTCCAATTCTCTAATCTTCGTGGCAAAATCTAAATCTATTAAGGGTGCTTCTAAAATTCTTAAATGTTACTTTAGCACATTTATCTAATCCGAAGCTCATGCATATGTCGTCACTAAAGTATGTTACAATATTAAGTAGGCCCTTCAACTCATTGTCGTCTTTGGCAAAGAGTTTGAGATCATCCATGTATAGTAGGTGATTGAATATGTTGTTATTTATTTTGTAGCCATAGCTACTGTTGTTCAGTTCATGCGTAAGGGGGAGTAAGGACAAACAAAACAGAAGTGGAGACAAAGAGTCTCCTTGAAAGATTCCACGTCGGATATTTAGTCGGTTGGATATGGCAGTGCCCCTGGTGTGACTAAGGTATAGTTTGGTGTTCCACATTCCCATGCTGTGCTTAAGGAAATTTAATACCACAGGGGAGACTTTGTACATTTCCAAAGTCTTAAGGATCCAAGAATGTGGAACACTGTCAAAAGCTTTACGATAATCAATCCAAGCTGCACTGAGATTTCTACGTCTGCTCCTGCAATTTTCCAGAATCATTTTATTTATTAGTAATTGGTCTTTGCAGCCATATGAACCCCTCCTGCATACCTTCTGTTCCAGTGGAAGAATGCTGTTTGTTTCTAAAAAGGAGTAAGCACGGTTCGTCATGACAGACGTGATCAACTTATACGTTGTGGAGAGACATGTTATCGGTCGATAATTTTTCGGGTCATCTGTTTCATTTGTTTTTGGTATGAGGTATGTAATACCTTCAGTAATCCATTCCGGGATTTTCTTGGGATAAGCGTTGATAATGTTTCCGCAAGTATTTTGTGGATAGACGAGAGATGATAAAGCCAGAAATTGGGAACCTTGTCATTTCCTGGGGATTTCCATTTTTGCGATTTCGTTAGAGCTTGCCTAACATCATCTGTGGATATATTTTCCCATTCTTGCAGAGGTGTATCCAACATTCGTTCTTCTTCACGCCGGATCCATTCAGCTTTTGGGTTATATTCCTTCGGGCTGCTCCAAATATTTTCCCCAAATGTCTGTACAGTATCAATCGATGGTGGCCTTTCGACATGTATAGGTTTTTTTCCAATTTCCCTGTAAAATTTCTTAAGGTCCGTTTGGAATATTTTATTTTGGCGATAGAACCTACAACGGTTTTCGTATCGCCTTGTTCTCTGTGCTTTTAGCTGAAGTTTCTGCTTCAGCATTTCCGTGGTTGGTGGAATGTCAAGTAGTGATTTAATTTTGTGTTTCCTCTTGATCTTTTTGCACTTGCGCGTGGAAATATTAGGGTTTCTGGTGAGCTCATCTAATATAGAAAGCTCACATCTGATTTGTTTTATTTCTCGTAACAATTTTGCTTTCCAAGCTGGTTCTCTACGTCTGTTAACTTTATTTATTGTCTTGATCCCAAGCTTCAGAGTCGCTGCTAAAGCTGTTGCGTATATTACGTTGTTAATTTCTGTGATGTTTCCCGGTGGTTTATCTGTTAACAGTGTTTCCAGAGCAGCGTTGTATATTTTCACAATATGCTTGTTGGAATTCGTCATATGGATTTTGGGTAGCTGGTCTCTTTCTGACAACTGTATGAAAGTTACTTTGCTGAGTACTTGGATTACGTGGTTTTTCGCTTCGGTGATTTCCGCTTTGTGGTTTTCAAGGAATTCTAACATAATGAACCTGGAGTCATCTTCAGAAACATTGTCTGGAGAACTGCAGGTTGTGTTTAAGATAGAGTTTTTGATTTTATTTCCTGGTAGGTTATTTCGTATTTCATTTGTTTTAGTTTTTACCTCATCCTCTGTCACACTACTTATATCTACATTCATCTCATTACATTTTGAGTGATGGATCATAGTATTTTGTCTTATATCTAATTTTATCCTATCTATTTCTGTCTTTGAGAGTCTGTTGTTTCGCATAATGTCCCTACGGACATTAGAAAGCATGTTTGGATTGAGGTTAGGTCTTATATCATTTCCTACCATACTTCTCCATATTTGGTATGTTTGATTGGTGGTGTTCTTTGCTGGGGTTTCGAGAGCAGTGAAGAAAGATGTCATGACTTGTCGATACTCTTCGCGGGTCCATTTAGTTCGTTTTCTTTTTATTAGTCGATTTGGTATTGAGTCACTTGGTCCAAGGTTGGCAATAATCCGGTTTTGGTGACCTAGTGTCTCTTCGTTCGTGGAGGAGTTTGTTCCAGTAACAGATTTTTCGTCCTCAGACTGGTTCCTCTCTGAGAGACGCGGCCCTTGTTGACCCGGGAGACGACCGATCCGGTATGAAATTTCATTCGTATTCGTTAAAATTGTTAGAGATTTGCGTTTTAACCTTGACCGCCAAGGGGATATTTTTTTTTTCGCTGGAAGTCGGAGTAAACAGTTCGAAATTAAATGTGTCGATATAATGCTATATATATCTTTTAAATACTATTAATAAAATAAAATAAAGAAATATAAGATTATTAGAATAATTATTGTTATAAATGTTGTTCTTATATATGTACCTCTGTGTGTGTGTATATATATATATTTAAATTATCATAAGTATAAAATAAAATTTTATTAATATTATTATTATTACTATTGTTGCTGTTATTATTCTTGTCGCTTAAAAAATTTAACGATAAAAATAGACAAATTGACTAGAAGTAAAAACGAAACAAAATAACGGTATAACTGGAACGCATTTACAATAAAATTGAAATTACGTTACTTAGCAAATAAAAAATAGGAAAATGTAAGGTATTAAAATTCATACTAAAGGTTATATAAGAAACTTTCAATATAGCTAATAATAATAATAGATTTAAAAAAAAGAATCGGCGGTAATGAGCTACTAGTCAAAGATAATCAAAATAAACATTAAAAAAAAAAAAAGTTGTTTCCACTAATTCCGAAAATTACGTCCACTTTCGTAAAAACAACAGCAGATAAATGTTACTCTTAGATATAAATAAATTAAAATTATTCATACTACTATATAATTAAACAAATAAATAAATAAATTACATTAAATATTCTTATAACTCTTAGCGAGGAATTTCACTAGCGAAACAACGATTGTTTTTTTTTTAAAGAAAAAGTTAGAAAGAGAAAAAAAAGAAGAAAAATCATTGAATACCACGACTAAAGATAGGTAAACATATACAATAAAATTATAAATTACATATATTAAATACTTTAAATGAAACTAAAATATCATAAACTAATAAACAAGTAAATATAATGTATGATTAAAAAAAAAAAAAAAGAAGCAATCTATACTTTCCTTAAATCGCTTTCTGAGAGCCATGAAAAACACGTCCGTTTACTCCGACATCAGCGTTTATTATTATTATTATTATTATTATTATTTTTATTTCCTTTGATATCTGGCGTTTACACATTTCTTTCCGGGTCCCGTCCAGAGACCTAAGGTTAGAAATGGCATCATGACACTTTCCACTGCAAAAAAAAAAAAAGAAAAAAAAAAAAATAATTACATAGATAAAGCCCTTCGTAAAGTGTGGGCTGTACTTGTCAGAACAATTTTTTGTATCTCTTTGAGGCATGGACTTCCAGGGATCCCTTCAATTAGTCTACTGGAATCTTTTCCAACCAGTCCAAGGGCTCCAACTACAACAGGAATTGTTGATGTTCCCATGTGCCACATTTTTGAGATTTCGATTTCAAGGTCCTTGTATTTTGACAGTTTTTCGAATATCTTCAAAGACACATTGCAGTCTGCAGGGACTGCCATATCAATAAGGAGGCACTTATTTTGTTTGTTATTATTATTATTATTATTATTATTATTATTATTATTATTGTTATTATTATTATTATTATTATTATTATTATTATTATTAGCATTATTATTATTATTATTATTATTATTGTTATTATTATTATTATTATTATTATTATTATTATTAGCATTATTATTATTATTATTAGCATTATTATTATTATTATTAAGATATGGAAGCAAAGTACCAGCTGAATCGGGATGACATATTTTTATTATCATTCGAGAAATCATCGGATCATGCGAGCAGTCCCCAGGAATAAAGCCTTTTGCAAGTGTCCGATCTTGAAATTGACCGCTATCTTCTACTAGCACTTCATTATGTCAGTTTTTATGGAGCCTAAATCTTCACGAACGAGATTCATTATTATTATTATTATCATTATCATTATTATTGTTGTTGTTGTTGTTATTGTTGTAATACTTAGAGTGCAATTTAAGAAAAAAAGAAAGAGAAAACGTACATTGTTTAACAATGTTTAACATATTTCGACAGCGTGTTTTTTCCTCTTCAAACTATGTTAACAATTGCATACAAGGATAAAAACATTAAAATTATACAAGACTTTGTATAAATGCTTGTACAAGCATTTCTATGTTGTTTATTCTTGTGTGCAATTTTCAAACATGACCTGAAGAGAAGAAACATACTATCGAAATATTGATAAATATTATCAAACTTTATGAAGCCGTGTATTTTCATTTCTTTTATCTTTTCTTAAACTATGCTCTTCTGTAAAATTTACAAAATTTTGGAAGAGCTGCGTCAATCGTTATTATTATTATTATTATTATTATTATTATTGTTATTATTATTATTATTATTATTATGTCCTTTGATTTCTGATGTATACTCATTTCTTTACGGATCCCGACCAGAGACCCAAGTTCAGAAATGAAGTCATGCCATTTTCCACTGAGCAAATGTAAAATAAAAAACCAAACAAAACAAAAAACAACACATATTTTACATGAATAAATCCCTTCGTAAGGTGTGGTCTGTACTCGGGAGAACAATTATTTGTATTTCTTTAAGGCATGGGCTTCCAGGGATCCATTCAATGAGTCTTTTGGAATCTTTTCCAGTCAATCCGGGTTCCAATTACTACAGGGACTGTTGATGTCCCTATGTGCCAGATTTTGTAATTTGGAAGGGCAGAGTCTCGTTCGGGGAGGTTGACCAACCAGATCCCGTTTATAGGTGATCTACGGGCTTTTTTGGCCGAGCCTACGAGCTCGGGAATACCCCGCTTTAAACCCGGCCTTGTGCCACATCTATCCCTCGTGGGGGGCAGTAAATACTGTCTGTAATAGAGGAGGGTAGCACAAGAGTCGCAGTTAGCGAGCACGTAGACTCAGTAAGGAGTCATACCGCGATACTTCAATACCAAGACTGTATATATATTATTGCTACTAACCCGTATTCCTGGATTTACTAACCGGTATTACCAGTTTGTATTATTACATTTATTTTCCCTATCTATTCCTGGAGTTTGTTATTCATTGATATCGGATTCATCCCGGAATCCAAAACAATTATTATTATTATTATTATAATTATCAGTAGTAGTAGTAGTAGTAGTAGTAGTATTAGTAGTATTAGTAGTAGTTTATTTCCTTTGATTTCTGGTGTGTACTTCATTGCTCCCGGGTCGCGCCCAGAGACCTAAGATCAGAAATGACATCATGATATTTTCCACTGAAGCAATTAAAAAGTACATATTTTAAATAGATAAAGCCCTTCGTAAGGTGTTGGCTGTACTCGTGAGAACAATTTCTTGTATGTCTTTAAGGCATGGACTTTCCGTCAATGAGTCTATTGGTATCATTTCCAATCAATCCGAGGGCTCCAACTACAGCAGGGATTGTTGATATTCTCATGTGCCACATTTTTGAGATTTCGATTTCAAGGTCCTTGTATTTTGATAGCTTTTTGAAGATCTTCAAAGATACATTGCAGACTGCAGGGACTGTCATGTCAATAAGGAGGCGCCTTTTTGTTTGTTTGCAGTCTCTAATCACAATATATGGGCGATTACTTTTGGTTGTTCTGTATTGACCTTCAAGCAGTTTATCTTGTCATCGTCTCTGTATCTTCTCGGTTGTATTTGCTTTTGCTTTCCTTTTCTGGATTTTCCAGCTTCAGTCGGTCTATTGTTCTTTACTTATATTTCTACAGCCATTTTACACTCTATTTCGAAATTGTTGGCCTCCTTTATAAAGTCGCATACTACTTTCATATTCTTTGACACATATTATCATCCAGTTTTCTCTAGTTTCCGAGTATATTTGGAGGCCATTTTTTGTAGTTTTGTAAGAAGGTTCTAGTTGAACTAATCCTCTACCTCTTTCGGATCTTGGCATATAGAGATGATTATTATTATTATTATTATTATTATTATTATTATTATTATTATTATAACATACTGGCTATCATAGACGCTTTTTAAGGTTAGCAGGATATAATCTTTGGAATAAAAGTATGTAAAAAAACGAAAATTCTTCATATAAGCTAACCTTTAATTGTCAATATAAATGTTGAATTTTGAAATTATGAATGTTAATGATTGGGTTTCAACTAATGAACGCAGTTAAGCAAGTGTTCCTGGAAGCAGTTTGTTATCAAGTGATAGCAAATTTATCATTTTGCCAGAACAAATCTTTAGTGCCAGAAAACATGGTCGCCATAAAGATGTATATGCCACTTCTGTTACGACGTATTATTGTGATTTTCTAAGCGTGACATAGATGTGGCGCAAGGCCGAGAATATTGGGCATCCAGTGAGGATCGAACTCACTACTCACTCGTAATTGTTCTCGTGAAACAAGCTTGTTAACTATTACACCCAACAAAGTTATATTTGTGCCGTTTGCGAATCGGTCAGAAATGCTCTCTCTGGCAAAACGTGTTATACATATTCACTGTAGTCTTAATGTAGAACCCAACGTAAGTAATTTTCAATGAAACAACACCAATATCTAGTAGCAGCTGTACAATAATTCTTAAGCTCTTCCATATCAGAGGCTGGCATATAACTGACTGACAGCTAACAACTTTATATGGAAAAGGAGCTATATACTGTGTGTTGTGACACATTGCCTTGATTAAAGCTATCTGCAATTTGTGCCTTAGTTTCCATTGTGTTAACGCAGATTTAGTTGGTAAACCTCCGCTCATTCCTTGCTTTGATAAGTTTCAGTCGACCAACACTGCTGCCGATTTTTCTCGGAACTAATTTCAACTCGGAACTAATTTCAAATCGCAACTAATTTCAGATCGGAACTAATTTCAACTCTATTTAAAAAACCTAACTTAATCCTAACGCCTAACCCTTAATCCTGACTCTACCCTTATTTCCAAGGTGAAATTATTTCCAGGTTGAAATTAGTTGAAATGAATTCTGAACCACTTCTACACTCGTGACCTTGTACCGTCCTTATTTCGGCATAGAAAATACAAGTTCATTTTTCTAATTTTACCAGATTAAAAAGACTTCGCTTTCGGCTGGGGAGACATCTAATATCATTTACCGCGTCTGTTTTGATTGTTCATCATAAGTAATCCAATTTCAGGTGGAAAACCTATCAGATTGAGATTATTTCAAAAGATTACCTCATTATCTGCGGAAGATGCGCTAAGGAAAGGTTTTCATATGCAACGCGACGAATGATTTGTATTTTCGCTTTACTTTTTTTTATCTCTTTTATAAATACTGTAATTAAATATAAAACAAACGCAATTGAATTTAAAAGTAATTCCGACAAATGCAATATACTTACACCCAGTTAAATATTACACCCTTGTGCAAATTAATTGAAACAAAACGAATAATTCCGTTATTATTTACTTTTTTCGTATTTTTCCAATAAAACCTGGTCCAGCGCACATGTTAGTATTTCGTATGTCTATTCCACGAAGTTGTTTCTTGCAGAGTGATTGGATTTAAATCTGGAGAGTTTCCGCGCCAGCCTATAGTACTTTGGTTTGCTTACAGGTAAGGCTTGCCAGTGTGTTCCAGTAGCGTTACAATTTCGTATGCTTCCTTGGAGTAACATCAATTGCAGAGAATAGCCGTAGGACAACTAATCGAAAGTCGAGACAACAGTGTCTAGGCGTGATAAAAATCTGATGCAATCACGGATGACACGATATTTTTCAAGGCCAAACAAATTTCATCATACACCCCTAAAAATAGATTCATATTACTTCATACCACTGCAAATGACCTAATCTGAAGAAAAGTTAGAAATTGATTACACCCTGTCACTCCAGTGGGTCTAAAACTGACCTTAAGTTGAAAGAAAGGAAACTAAAGTGGTTGTTTCAATTAATTTGCACAAGGGTGTAAATGGGACAAAATAAGTAGCTGGGTTAACAAAGTACAGCATTTAACTTTGTTTGGTCGCGAATAAAAGTTGGGGCGTTGTATTTACACTTAAGCAGCTTCACCCAGCAATCCACTGCTCTACAGAACCGACTCCCAAGAGGTTATTTT
>OZ038487.1:15142479-15202479 GCA_964036315.1 Acanthosepion esculentum | reverse complement strand
CATGAGTTAACGGTTTTTTGCCGACATCAACAAATGTTCGCATTAAATAATTAGCATTAAAAAAAAATTAATTTACTAGTCAAATAAATGGTTTAAAACCATAACCAAATCATAAGATAGAAAAACCATTTATGATGTCGTCAAAAAACAAATTGTAGTTCAGTGCGACGGTTTTTTTGTACCAAATAGCCCTTTAGAAAAAAATAGATAAATAAATAAATAAAATAAAATTATTACGACACTTAACGACGTATTATGGTGCCAACAGCTATCTGTCGCTATGACTGACCAGACGATATGCGTACATGAAAGCCATCATTCGCTTTGAAATGGACACCCCCGCCCTCTTTCTTTCTTTTGATCTCTTTCCGAAGGTGACTGTTAAGTGGATACAGAGTAACTCTTATGTCCCTTACCAAAATTGTAGCTCCAGCCGTTTCCATAGTAATTAATTCTGTGAATGCATATGCATATGCATATAAAGATGCGTAAATTTCATGGAGCAAGAGTGAGGATTGTGAGATAAGATCACTTTTAGATTGGCTGACCTTTTAGATCTTGCTCTTGCTTCTTGAAGTTGAATCCGACAAGCAGATTGAAAACAGCTGAGTCCACTAAAACACGTTGATCTCCATTCTACCCGCTCCAAGGCTAAGCGCTCGATGGTGTTATGTGGTATATTGACTGCTGACAAGTTGCCTTTCGGCTTATCTTTGTATCTTAGCCATGGGCGTCCTACATTCCTGTAGCCCTGATCTAACTGGCTGTACATTAGGATCTTGGGTATCCTGTCATCAGACATTCTCAAGACATGACAAGTCCACCGTTACTGAGACTGTATGAGAAAAGTCTCGATTCCTCCAATATTACACCTGTTAAACAGGTCTATGTTAGATGTCCTATCTTGAAGGTTAACTCCACAGATTGCACGCAGATAGCTTTTATGGAAAACATCAATCTGGCGTATATGGTACCTGTATCGAGTCCACAGCTCTGAGCCATACAAAAGGCTGGCAAGTACAACAGCTCTGTAAACCCGAATTTTCGTATCCAGCCGAATACCCCGCTCATTCCACAAGCAATGTCGAAGTTTGCCAAAAGCACTGGTAGCCTTAGCAATCCGATGCATGTTTTCATAATCTAAAGTTCCACTGTAATTGATTTTGCTACCAAGATAGGTGAAAGACTTTACATAGTTCAGGGTTTTGTAGCAGAATTGAAACATATATATATATATATATATATGTGTGTGTGTGTGTGTGTGTGTGTGTGTGTGTGTGTGTGTGTGTGTGTGTGTGTGTACACGTTGAAATCAACACCTAAAGGCGACATTTTGTTTCATACTAAACGCAATTGTCAATGACCAGTCGCTTCGTCCGCTAATATATTTACATCCAGTCTATCCCTGATATTGAACACTTAAACCCATAAATATAACATAACTTAAAACTATATTTTATCATGTGCAGTAATAGATAGCGGCTCGGATTGAAGAATCGGAGAACCGAGTTCGAATTCCAGCCGAATCCATGACATTCACGTACCCTTGGAAATCCTTTAATTCTCCCATCAGCTATGGGTAAATAGCAAGACAGAGAGGGTTCTATAGCTTTGGGTGGAAATTGGTCAACCACAGAGATAAATGGCGGGAAAAAATGTGCATGGTCAGTCATGTATCTAAAGATACATGATCACCTAAGCGTGTATCACGCCTGATACATAACTTATATATATATATATATATATATATATATATATATATATATATATATATATATAAAATAAATTATAGAAATTATTAGGAAGATTTGATAATTATAATTAATTAATTCATCGAGTCTGAAACCTCAACAGAATGCAAAAAGCACTGGACGGCCGTTTCGTCCTATATTTGGGACTCATCAGCAGGGCGCATCCACTACCGGGAATTGAAACCATGGCATGTTGTCAAGCAAACATCATGCCAACGGGCCTCGGTGACGAAGAGATAGTATATATATATATATATATATATATATATATATATATATATATATATATATATATATATATATATATATATATATATATATATATATATATATTGAATAGGACGTGTATTTAATGTCTGTTTAACATGTATGTGTGTGTGTGTGTCAACCTAACCAGGTGAAACTGAAAAAATTTGAGAAACTAGCAAAATTTTTACTATTGTCTATAAATATTTGTTAAAAGTAAAATATTTGTATTTACCTTGATAAAGTCCCTCAAAGGACGAAACGCGTCGGCTAAGATAATTTTTCTTTTTGTCTTTATTGATATATATATATATATATATATATATATATATATATATATATATATATATATATATATGAAAGCAAGACAAGAGAGAGAAAGAGAGATAGAGAGACATGAAAAAATAATTATCTGTGGATACCCATGGTCCCCTATGTTCTGAATGGACATCACATTAAAAACATAAAAAATAAATTATAATTTTGCTTATATTTACATTTGGTGTTAACACAATACTGATGCACTTGATAAATCCGCCTCTTCTCCCCTTCTATATGTTAAATGGCAGAGAAGACTGTGTTTTCTAGCCTTTGCTTGTAACCAATCTAAAGAGTAGAGAAGGCAAGGCGAATTTTTTTTGTTCCTCTCTCTCTCCCTCTCTTTCACTATATATATATATATATATATATATATATATATATATATATGAGAGAGAGACAGAGAAAGAGAAAAAGATATATATATATATATATATATATATATATATATATGTATATAAATATATAGATACACAGAGAGAGAATGTGTGCGTGAGAGAGATGGCTATTGGTTCAGACAACATTCCATGAAGACTTACAGGAAATTTCTGTCAGTTTTGTGACAAACTATTTGGGTCGGTAGTGCTCTGAAGTGTCACATGAAAGTGAATATGGTTAGACAAACGTTACAATCATACACAAGTCTTCTGTCTGCAGGAAAATCTGTAGACTTGAAACGAGAATCTTGAGTCTCTTACTTGATGACAGTTGCTAAATCAGAAATTGAACTGATGGACTTTTCAGCCATATATATATATATATATATATATATATATATATATATATATATATATATATATATATATATTGTCATTCAGAGCCATCACTGTATCTAGATGTCCTGTTGCCTCTAGCTAGGATCGAAACCCGGCTGAATTGGCCTTAGTCGGAGAATATACCCCTAAGATCATGGCGTACGGCAGGGATGAAAGTGAATTTAAGCGTATTTATTTCTAGATAAACACGCCAGTGACTGAGAGAACTCGATTCGTTTTATCGATGAGTATTGCATTAGTAGCAGTAGCACTGTTTACAAACTTTTTCCCACCGGGCTGAACCGAAATAATTTTTCAGCAGAATATATATTGGATTAATATTGACAATTACAGTTAAATAATTCTTCTGTATATATTAAATAGTAATATTATCAATGCAGTAGTTTTAATATTGAGCGCTATATGAAAATATCTGCTTCATTTTTAAATCTTAAATTTTCAATAAGTAATAAAAACAATTCCATATAGAGCACTTTTGCAGATTACTGATTATATCAATTCATTATTATTTAGTTTCTAAAAATATAGAATCTATAGAATTTGTTTATTCATTAAAAAATATTCCTAAATCAAATGTACACGAATATAAAATCAAATTTATTGAAAAAACAGCACATTTCATAAAAGGACAAAGATGGAAATTATTTTACTTTCTTAAAAATTGTAACATTAATATGAATAACGACAACAATAAATTCGGATTTTCGTCAATGAAATGTTCACCACAATAAAAAGATGTTATTGATCTGAAAAATGGTTTAATGAATATTGTAGATAAAATTAAAACAAGAAAAGTACAGCCATTTTTAAAAACAATTAACAAATGACATAAAATCAATAAATTAATCAAATAAAGTATTTATTCAAGCAGACAAATCAAGAACAATCTATAAAATAGAAGCAATCCAATATAGAAAGAACTAGTCGGAAAAGAGGTGCATGAGGTTTACAAAACCACCAATGATGAATCAGAAAATAATATGACTAAAGAAGAAAAATTCATAGCAACACAATTAAAATTAACTAAAAGACCTTTATCCATCCATTACAATATATATATATATATATATATATATATATATATATATATATATATATATATATATATATATATATATATATTAAATAAAGATTCAATTTAACAATACAACACATAAACATTGAAGACGAATTATTAGACATAATTACTCATTGCAGAACCAATAATAATGAGAACTTTGAGGCATCCATGGGCAGTTATGAGGGTCATAATTGCGAACTGATAGGGGTATATATAATACCTAATTTCTCAAATAAAAAGGATATAGTTTTATATAGGTTTGATAGTTTAATAATTATCAGAAATTGTAATATTAGAAAAAAACTAAATGTAAGAAAACAATATAAATATTTTAATCTAACATAAAGATTGTAAGTTTCCTAGTCAAACATTTACTTGAAATAAGAACACATGCAAACAATATAGGAAAGCAAATAATAATTTCATATATATATCAACAAAAATTCAAATCACCCACCTAATGTATTTAAGCATATACCAATAACTATTAATAAAAGAATTGCAAGTAATTTTAGCAATATAAAAATATTTAATGAAAATTAAAAATATATGATTCATCATTAAGAAGAGATTATTCGAATAAATTAGGATACATGAACAACAGACATCGCTAAATGGTGAATAATTTTTTAAAAAAGTGGGAACATTAGAGAGGAAAATAGGATCAGGAGAGTACAACAGGAAGCGGAATCATCATTCCGATTTAGAGCTGAGAGATCAATTAGAAAAGATGCAACTTAATAGGCACGTGAGAAAAGTTCAAAGAGCAGTGAAAAAAGACTTGAAAATGAAATCGTACGTGAAACGTTGATGCATCTTATTAATCTAGGAGAGAAAGTAAGAAGGTTAGAGAGGGCAAAGATGATCTTGAATAAGATGGAAAATGATCCTGGAATAATATATATATATATATATATATATATATATATATATATATATATATATATATGTGTGTGTGTGTGTGTGTGTGTGTGTGTGTGTGTGTGTATTGATGCATGTTTTATTAAATAATATAGACCAGTGTTGTCTATTTATTTCATGTAAACGGACTATCATCACTGTTTTGTCCGTGTATTGCTTAATATATTGTAATGTAATTGTCATCTTTGATAATGGCTTATGTAAGCCGAAAGCTTGGATAGGATTAGAAAATATGTATCAATATGGTGATTTTCTTTCTTCTTTTAATGATAATGTTAATAAGCTTATCAGACGATATGAAAAGAATTTACATAAAATAAATAGACAACACTTGTCGATATTCTTTAATGAAACATGCATCAATGAAATATGCTGCCTAAATACACACACACAAATATATATATATATATATATATATATATATATATATATATATATATATATATATATATATATATATATATGCCGTACATCAAGTGCTGGTTGTTAAAGAAATAGTGTTCGATGCAAAATAACAGCTATACAGTATATATTATTAAATATACATTTTTCCTCATCGATATCACGACTCGAAGTTTCATGCACCTCGCAAACTGTAGGTGCAGAAGATTGCGTTATATGAGTTGTTCTACTAAAATGTATATCTATTATTATATATATATATATATATATATATATATATATACAAACACACCAAGAAGTAAAAACTTAACACATCATCGAAGAATTCTGTAATAAATTTATTTAGACATTTATACGTATTTCATACAATCGGAATTAAGATATCCTTATGTTAAATGATCATTTTTACCTTGTAAAATTATAGGATACAGGTTCGATTCCTGTCGGAGGACGAATATTTTCTATGAAAATTTCTCGGACATTCAAGCCGGTAAATGTTGTTTAATACTGTTTATAATAAACAGAACACTTACTTAAATATTTGTATCTATAAAAAGAAGGTTAAACATAAATATGTCTTTATATATATATATATATATATATATATTGTTTCAAATTGTGATATTCAATGGGTAGCGTGCTCAATGTACAGAAGAGAGCATTTATATTATTGCTAAAGGTATCATCCCTGCGTTATGGTTGCGAGTTTTGCGCCTCAAGGGATCATCAGAAAATCTGATCTAAGTTCTTGTTAACATTCATCTATTCACTGAATTTATTTAATTATGATTTCGCACTTATTTCCTGGGTTGATAGCTCGTATTTTATAAATGCGATTTAATTTCCGGACGAGCTAATTAGCTCTTTACTTGGGCAGAAATTTAAACGATTTTGTCATGAGCTCAATCGTGGAAAAAAATGGATATTGTTCATAATGTTCACTTTCTATGGCGATGAATTGATTCTTATTATAAAGGGGAAATTATCCTTTTTCGTCTACAGGAAACATTCAACATTAATTGACCGAATAATCGGCATTACTAACGGTTGGAATTTTTAAATCATTGTCCTTAAAAAAGAGAAATCAAGAGATTAAACTTCTTAGTTCTCAACGCTCGTTCTCTTATTGTTGGCCGTTTCCTTCCAAATATTATTCTATCATTAGATTTCCTTTCTGCTATTCATTTCTGTGCTTGCTGTTGTTGGAAGTCAACAATTTATTTTGTTTTTACTTTAGTTCACTCAATACAAGGTCCAAACGCTTTAATGAGGAATGTCGGTTGCAATCATCATGGGAATTTTTATTTTTTTTTAAATTTCCATTGTTAATTTGGCGCAAGGCAGAAGGGTAAGTGTGAAAAGAATAGCCTTCACTTACTATCTTACACCTAACTAATCCGATTCGCTACCCATTCTCTTTAACAAATGACACTATAACCACAAGAAGCTATCATTCTCCATTCAATTTAACATATGCCACAATACCACATATTTCCTTATGGTGTAAATATTTATTGATATGTACAAATGTATATATATATATATATATATATATATATATATATATTTTTTATAATAAAAATATATAAAAATTTACATATGAAATGAAGGTGTAGGATGAATCCAATAAAATAAAAGACAAAAGAAAGTATTAAAACTAAAATAAAACTGTGTTAGTAAGACCTGTGAAACCCACAAAAATAAGAACATCTGCTGTATCTTGCCGATAAACAGAATCAAAATGCACACTAACTAGTGGTGTGGGAAAAACGAATCAAGAATGGAATGTGGAAATATTTTAAGGCTGACCCAGTCAAGATAAAAGGCGAGGATTAAAGATTTGGGGAGCCTGGGAATCTTGATAAGGTCCATAACAAAAGAGAAAGCCGGGAACAAGCCGAGAACATTAGATACGTGAAGAAAAAGAGTTTAGTTTAACCAGGATTGGAGTCCGTCCGGAATCTGCCCCATTGTGTCTTGAGAGAAATGGGCATGCGAATGACTGTAAAAACAACCACTCCCCAAATTTATAAACAAATCGTACAGATGTATTCTGAAATACACCATACCCGCTATATTCTTTTTCTTTCTTGTCTTGAAGTCAGAATGCTGCGATCACTTGTTTGTATCCCTTTTGTGAGTTAACACCATTCTGACTTTGTGAAGTTTTTGCATTATTACTGCTGCTTTGTCTACATTTTTGTTGCATATTACTCTACAAGTGACAAGGAGGGGGAGAAGAAGTAAAGCGGGAAGTGCATATTCTGATGATATGTACGGTAGATTACATTCGACCCTAAACTTGAAGAGTTTAAAATAGTAATGGTCAGGGAAGAATCCATGGTGAGTCTGTTACACAAGGTAACAGTTCTGGAGAAGAAGTTATCTCAGTAAAATTGACGTCTTAGCAAATAATCGCGTAGGAAATGGGGATAAATTGCCGCCATGATTACTGCATGACGGAGTCGAAGATCTGATTCTTTAATGTGAGTAACCATATGTTTGTGTTTTTTAACATTTTGTTTTAACCCTTTCACCACAAGTAAGGCGATAATGCCACTAAGGCGCATGGTAGGGGTTACTGACGGTGGAAGCGAATGAGAAGACGTTAATGAAAAACGACAATAAAACAACAGGTTTCAAGAAGACAGAAGATAGCGATTGACGTTGCATTTACATTTTTAAAGATATAGTTGGCAGGGAAAGAATAAATTGGAAGAGAGTTCACAGGTGAGAAGTGTGAGAAAAAAAACTATTAGAAAATAATTGCAGTTCCATCTAGCGCCTTCATCAATCTAGCGGTACGTTTAACTTCATGCAGTCGAAGTACTCGGGAGGGTAGAGCTCATCAGAGCAAGAAAATATCTATAGAAAAGACAGAGGGAAACCGCATTACGGCGTTGGAAAATTAACTGGAGACGAGATGCCAGGTTAGGACCGATAACATTACAGACCTTTTTTGGCATTATGTCGAAAATATTTTTTTAATGTCTTCTTAATTACTACTCTTTTATTAATTCTTTGTAATAATGAAAAATTGAATAGCTGAAAAAGTTTTGCAATGACCAGACATCCGGTTATATCAATGAATATTGATAATACCATGGACAGGACATGTGACAAATGATTTAGTTCTGAGGAGAATAGAAACTGAAACTAAACTGCTAACAGTCAGAAAAAAGACGGCTGAATTTTTAACGGACATCTAATGAGGAAAGAATGTTTGGAGAAAGTAACACTCATAGGACACATCGAATGTAAGAGAACTGAAGCAAGTGTATATACGGGAACCACAAACAGAAATCAAGAACATAAATTAACAAGCATTGGTGACAGCTACAGAGGTCCGGAAACTGTGGAGAGCCGTGATCGCTGACTTTCTGAACAGGCACGGCAGATAGCAAGGGAAATTGAGGTTTCTGAATAATCTTCTACAGAGTGTAAATAACTGATGTCCTTTTTTTTAATAAGGATCTCGTTGTCATTGTTTACTTGTTAGCAATTAAAAGAAGCTGCACAAAAAAAAAATCTTCTTTTTTTGTTGCTTTATTGCACGTTTCTTTAATAGGATTGGATTTAGAAAAGTTTATGTCTCTCTAGAATTGATACCGTGTCATTTTGTGAGACAATATTCTGTAAAACAGAGCCGACAAAAGAAAGCAGACCAAAAAATAACTTGAAACCGATTCACGGGTTTCTGTGCAAAAGCAACTTTGATTCATGCTGGGTACAACAATAGATGGTTTAATCACTCGAGGCAGTAAAGTTCTGATAAATTTGCTCATATAACTCGATCGGCTGTCTCTGCATTGTAGGCTAGATCATCAGCTGGGTTACCGGCATAGACTTCTCAGCCATTCTGGTAGATAAAGTGATTTAATTACTGCTTTTATAACTATATTGCATTTTTTGTTTTTTGTTTTTCCTTTACCCGACAAATAGAAAGCAAGCCCCAAAAGCCAGTAAAGAAACAAAAAGATTAAACATTTTCGTATGCTACAAAGTGGCCAGGCACAACTTAAGTGCCGTTCGAAGTTGAAACCGTCTCTGGTGATTAATTTATTTTTGGAAAGTATTTTATTTTAGGTTGAAAACAAGAAGAAAAAAATATTTTGCTTATGACCTTATAAAATCATTGGGAGTACTGTTACTTTTTTTTCGGGATGTAGCTTATTGAGAATTCGTTTTATTAAATTCTTTGACAGCATTTAAATTCGTTTCTTTCACTTTAGAAAACAAATGTCCAATACTCAGCGGTGTTGTCATGAAGGACATAAAAAGGTTTGAGAATTGATTAGCACAGAAACCGAATGAATACTTACCTTTGCAAATAGAGCAAGTGTTTTTTTTCTGCGAAACGTAATTTTTCTCTTGGATGATAGAGGGCTATTTCAATATTGTTCTTCCAGTACAAGGCCCGGGAGACTCTCAGGCAGTGGCTTACTAAATTTAGTTGTTCTAAGTATGTAATGGATGCAATAACAGTAGCATATTATGAGGATATGTAGAATAGACAATGGTTGACACGAGACTTGAACGAGCTGTCTGAATAATGGACATTTCTACTGACCAATGGAATATGAATAAGGATGACTCGACTTATTTTAAGTGGTATGACGGGCCATACATATGAAGGCCTGAATTGGTGGAAGCAAGGAATGTACACTCTCTCAGAAGTTATTAAGCAAATCATATAAACTTTACATCAAATTTCAAAGATGATACTTACATAACTTCAACAATTCTTTAAAGTAAGTCTTTTATACTCCACAAAAACAAGCAAATAATCTTTTTCAAAAGATATTAGGTTCTGCTACTTATCCTGCGGTCCCTCTGAAAACCACTTATGATTTTTAACGCAACAGATTATCGCATTATAGTAACTCTTTACCATTGTTCACAATCTGCCATTAAAAGAATTATTTTAGTATCTATCAGGAAACGAAATGCAAACGGTGAGACGTTATTCAATGTTTCACAATGGAAAATCATACATCCTTGTACAAATTAACTGAAACAACTGCTTTAGTTTCCTTTCTTTCACCCTTAGGTCAGTTTTAGACTCACTGGAGTGACAGGGTGGAAACGATTTCTTTCATATTAGGTCATTTGCAGTGGCGAAGAGTTATATGGATCTTTTTTCGGGGTATTTGATGAAATTTGTTTGGCCTTAAGATATATTGCGTCTTTCGTGATTGCATCAGGTTTTCATCACCTTTTTCCTTTACCCGACAAATATAAAGCAAGCCCAAAAAGCCAGTAAAGAAACAAAAAGATTCGAGTTGTGGGTTCAATACCAGGCCACAGAAGAGATGAACCCAAAACTTGGAAAGTTGATTTAAATGGAAATAAGTGTTTTGGCACGTGGAACTATAAGAATCTAACCCAGAGCGTACAACAGCCGAAACGTTGTGAATATGGCAATGAAGATGCGGATAACAGTCCGAACAATACAACTACTGCAATAATGATAATGCCTCATCTCAGAGATATAGACAGATATATAGAGTGACATAGACTTAAAGGCCGGAGCGTACAGCGGCCGAAAGGCTGTGAATATGGCAATGAAGATGAAGATATCAGTCCATATAATTTATATACTGTAAGTAATCTCTCAGAGATATAGACAGATATGTAGAGTGACATAGACATAAAGGCCGGAGTGTACAACGGCAGAAACGTTGTGAATATGTCAATGAAGTTGAGGATATCAGTCTGAATAATGTAAATAATGTAAGTAAATAATGTAAGTAATCTTACAGCTTGTTATAAAGTACCATTTACTCGTAGGTCAAGTTAATAGTATCCAAGTATTTGTATGAAAACAGATGAGCTAGCCATCGTCACTTTGTTTAGGCATGGGTAAATTTTAGTCTAGTAACTGAATCTAACCAACGTCTTTATCCACTAGGCCGGAAAATGCATGGCACGTAGAACTAGGTGAATCTACCCCGGCAGACGAAATAAAGGGTTCAGTTCGAAATTTCAATCACCTGAAGAAGGCCGGAGCGTACAATGGCTGAAACGTTGTGAATATGGCAATGAATATGAGGATAACAGTCCGAATAATGTAAATTATGCACGTCGGGCTTTTATATTCCTAAAAAAATGTTTGATCTTTTACTAATGTGGTTAACCCTTATTGAAGATGCAGCAGCAACCCCTTGATCCATGGATGATTTTTATGCTCCGGATTATCGTATTGAAGCCCCATTTCACCTCCCTTGAGAATCCGCCATGACATGAATTATTTATATCTATGGAAATAGAAAGATATTCAGGCAATGAGATAGTGTCTAAGGCTTTATTATTCAGTTGAAATAGCTCGGACATTCAAGAGTCTATCACGGCTCTGCATCAAGGTCGGAAGCTCATTAGGGTGGCATTCTGAGTCATGATATGGCTGGTCTATATAAGTGGTTAGTGCACAACAAGCTCATCTTGCGCCATGGCTAGATGTCTAGAGCACTAGATCACTCGCAAAGTTTTGTTTTACTCGCCAGCAGTGTCCTGCAAAGTGCATTCACATGGAAATCATTTACATGACTGACGGGGAAATCATATTGAAACATCAATACCGTACGATGAAGTTAAGCAACGTTGACTATGGTCTGTATCAAAATGTGTGACCGTTTAGGAATACCAGGTTCTATTAGCTTGGATGTGCAGGTGGTGTAATGGATAATGGGACGGAATTGTTACTCGGACAGCCGAGATCCAATTCCGGTTAGTTTCGTTATATTCACTTACACAAAAATATCCTTGGCTAAGGTATGAATCCACCTCTTCACCCCCACCCCAAGCGATGGATTAATTAGTAAGACTTGTGTTATTAAAGAAAAATTCTTACAATCTAAAAATATTTTGGCTTTAAATAACCTGGAAAGATGTGATAAGCCGTAAAAAATTAATCAGTTATTAACCAGTTTTCATGAACCTTTCATATAATTTTGCAAATGTCTTACATTTACTGAATGATTGACACGCAGTTTTTATTTTTCGACCAATCGCTACACCAAATGCGTAGATTTCTCGTCTCAAACAGCCAATCACCGCTTCAAAAAATGTAATTTTAAATTCACAATCCGTTTTTCTTTTTTCATATATTACTACAAATAATACTTTTTTGAAAATAAATTAATATTCGACGAAATCACGTTTTATGAACGTATTATTTTTAGCATCGGTCGGTCATCGATTTACAATGAATGTACATATTAAACTGTATCCATTTTCAATTTTTATAAAATTTTATTAAAACGAATTATATTTTGTGATCTGAATTAATCTATCGTAATATGAAATGTTTTTCTCTGGTATTGTACAACTCCGCCATCTTTTGTACAGCTCTGCCATCTTTTGTACAGCTCCACCATCTTCCGGAGATCAATTCTGTAAGGAAATTAGTTGAAACGCACTCTGACAATGTAATGTTGCCTTTTTCAACTGTACAAAACAAATAATGTCGCCTATTGTTATTATGCAATGATTTTAGATAAGAAAAGATATCGTTTATTTTGTCGCTATCAAATTTTACTCATTACATAGGAAATGATTTAATAATGAAATTAAGTTGCGAGAACTATTAATAAAAACGAATAATGGTTGACAATGCTTCATCTAATACAAGCATCAAGACGATATGACGACTACTACATGTATTACTAGTGGAAAAACAACTTAAATTAAGAGGAAAGAAATAATAGTAAAAATGAATAATATCACATCTAAGTTGCAACCTAGGGAATGTTACTGAATAGAATAATCAGGTTGGCAATGAACGATAAAAAGTAGGGCAATAACAACACATATAAGATTCGCCAACGGCGCGTAGAGTAGGTAGTCAACTGCTAGAAGTGAGTCAAGTAAATTCTACAAAGAATCTCCGACTGCAGACCAACATACAGTATTTACTACTGTAATTATTTGAATGGGGACATAGCCATTATCGGGCGTAGGGATGCTACAAGAATGTATAAAAAAGTTTTATCGAATAAAGCTAAGAAGTGGGTAATTTAAAACGTATATCAGGCCATAAACAAATCAGAGAAAAAAAAGTATATATATATATATATATATATATTATAAATTAATAGATTTAAAATATGGTTTTACCGCTACACAGTGATAACCATGTTTCAGAAATGGAAGCTAAAGCCCCTGAATTTAATTTTGTTATTAAACCAAAGACATTAGTTCCATTTCCTCATCAAGCGAATTTTGGAGTAACTTACTTTTTAAAAATTTACGGTTGTTAACGGCACAGGAAAGATTCATAGTTTGAGGGTTTCCAAGGTTACCGATAAATCCATTCATCTAGACAAGGGGTGGCAGAGGGTTCAATTTTTAATTTTCGTTGTGTCAGTTAATAGTTACATTTGAAAGCGGGGTTATGTTTAGGGATGGGTAGGGATGTATCTTTTAACAAATTCTGACATCCGCTAAATTCATGTCATCTGGTTTTTTTTCTAACGGCAAAAATTCTTATGGTATTTTTTCTATTTGTATATTTAAAGATTTTGAGGGACTGTTTAGGTTAGAATATGTTTTATCCACCTTTCTAAAAAATTATTTTTAATATTTAATATACTATACTTCTATTTAAAAACCAAGTAAATGTATTAGGATTACTTACAGTATTTAAAATTATTTATTCTTATCGAGTATAAGTAAATATTATTTTATTTTATGTAAACTTTATGACAATGACGGCAAAGGTGGTTAAATTATTTCACTAATTCAATAAACTTTTATTTATAAATTTAGTATTATAAATGTATATATGTATGTATAAAGGACATTTAATGTTCAATATTATATTCTAACTTATTAATTTCATTTGACTTTCGGTGTTCACTTGGATTCTTTTCAGTGTTTGAATTGCTTTGAGAGAGGTGTTATGGTTAGAGTACGTTTTATTTAATTACAATTTTAAAAGATGTTTAGGTTAGAATCTGTTTTATTTAATTTAAATTCTAAAACATTTTTAAAGATTCTACTTTTAAATGTAATCGGCTATATTTCTTTATAAACCAAGTAAATGTAATATAATTACCTACATTATTTAAAATTATTTATACCCATCAAATATGAGTATGCATAATTATCAGGTAATTTTTTTTATTTTTTTTTTATAGATTATTTAAAGATAATTTAAAGAAAACTTTTAGCAATGACGACATAAAATAGCTATTTCATTTCTCTGATTCAGTAAATTTTTATTTTTTATAAACTTAGTAATATATAGTTTCTCATGTATGCATAAAGGACATGGGTCATTTAATGACCTACATATTCTAGCCCTTCTTATTAACTTCCATTTCACTGTAGGTGTTTTATTGGATTCTTTTAGGTGCCAGAAGTACTTCGAGAGAGATGTTTGACTTTTATACTTATTTATCCTAAACGAGGATTGATGTTGGTTGAACCTCTTTTTGAACTCATGGCTAGTGCAACCTATATAAATTTTTATGTTTTCAGGGTTTTCAATAGAAGATATATTACATTGGTATACTACTGATTCCATGCAACATTTATTTTGTAGAGGACAGTTTTGAGGGTTTCTACAATTACATAATTTTTGTTCACTCTCATTAGTTGTTGTTTGTATTTTTCCCTTGTCTACAATTTTTTGGTTCTGGTATAAGTGTTTATTTAAGATATTAGTATTATGTTTCTTAATAATCTTTTCTAGGTTATCAGTACAGCTATAACTTAATTTTAGTGTATTTCTATTGAAAATAGTACTAAGTTTACTTCCACCGGGAAAATGCTTGAGTATTAATTCAAGGAATTTTTGTCCCAATTTGTTTTTTACCATTTGGTTGTATGGGGGTGTATATCAAATTATTTTCCTACTTCTGTTTTTCCTATGCTTACCGTTTTCATTTTTAATATAAGTTAGTTTTAGGTTTTTGTAGCCACTATCTTTTAGAGCTTTATTATAGAAATTAATATGTTCGTCGAAAATCTTCTCATTTGCTGAATTTGTACTAATTCTTTTTCGGATAGATAAAGATATATGTTTAATTATAGATGAGGGGTGATTTGATTTAGGGTGTATATATAAAGGATTCGTATTGAGTTTTTTATAAGGTGTGTATGTATTGTTCTTTAAATCTAATGTTATATCAAGGAAGTTAACTTTTTTAATTTTAGTGCTGACGGTAATTTTTAAACCCATGCTTTTAAATTCTTTATATAATGCCTTTCTAATTTTAGCTATTCTGAAGTTAGTAGAATTCCTAATAACCATGAGACCATCGTCCCTGTATAGACCAATGTCAGTTGAATCAATATCACGGTGCGCTGTAAGGTTGTATAAAATGAAAAGACCAATGAGATCAGAAGACTCAGCTGAGTCTAGTGATCCCATTGTGATGTCAAAGTGGTCATATGAATTTTTACCCATTGCTCACCATTATGAATCAGTACCGATTTCTTCGAATTTAATATAATGTTCTTTTCGTCCTCTGTAATACCCGTGTACTGGGTGGCAAAGTCCAACGCATTCAAGAACAGTTCTTTAGATATTGATGGGTAATAATTTTCAATATCGAACTGCATTAGTGTACAGTTGTTTTTTGCTTTTATACAGGTGAACCAGTTTATCACGTCTTCGGTATTTATCCAAAGTTTGAGGCCTATTTTATCTTTGATTTGTTTATTTATCCTTTCAAGGATCATTTTACTAATTTTTCCTATATCAGGTCTTGTAGGATTAATTATCCTTGTAGTCGGATTTGCCTCGAAATCTGGTTTGTGGTCTTTTAAGGTTATGTAGCTCTCTTTTTCATATAATTTACCTACTCTGTCACTGATCTTCAGTTTATCAGTGATTTTGTTACTACTATTATTGATATTCTGGACCATATTTAGGTTAAATTTAAATTTACATAGAGCACTATTGTGTAAAAATAAAAATATCTATAAGAACACCGGATTTTATATCTTACTGTTCTTTCCTTTTTATTTATATATATATATATATATATATATATGTATATATATATATATATATATATATATATATATATATATATATATATGAAAGTGAACATAGAAGTCAACACTTAGAGGCGACAGTCTATTTCATGCTAGTGCAATCGTCAGGCAACTAGTGCTGTTATTTTTCTCGGCTATTTATATATAAGGGTCAGTGGTGCATTGTGGGTAATCTATATTGGCGGTTACTTTTATCGGAAGTCGCTTATTTGTTTATTTATTTATTTATGTCAAATTATTTTGCTTGTTTTTTGTTTTTTTTATCTTATATATTTATTTATTTTTTGTTTTGATCGGTGTAAAAATTTGTTTATATAGCTTATTGTTGGTAGTCTATTATGGCGGTCATTTACCGGAAGTCGTTTATTTGCTTATTTATTTGGGTCAAATTGTCTTGCTTGTTTTTATTTATTTTTCATTTTTATTTTTTATCTTATATATTTGTTTATTTGTCATAGATTAAAGCTATTTGTTGAATTTTGGGGTTGAATGTTGTGGTTTGTTCTGACTATTATTTTGGTGGGAACTGTTTTTAATTTATTTATTTGGGTTGATTATCTTTATTTGTTTTTTCTAAACGGCTAATTTGTCGGTATCGGTTGTTAGTTTATTTATATATGTGGATGTATTTAGATCGATTTATTATACTTGTTGTTATTTATTTATTACACTGTATATTTCTCTTTTTGCTTTTCGATTTTTAAGTAACGCAGTATATTATTTTTTATTAATTTTTTTATCGTTATATAACAGTTATAACTATTTTCCGTCCGATTTTTTGTTTTGATTTTTGTAGTTTAATTTTTTGTTCATAATAGTTTGATAATTTGTTCATTATTTACTTTATTGATTTTTTTCCTTATTTTATTATTCTATTTCGCCTATTCTAACAGGTGTGGTTTGGTAATTTGTTTGGATTAATTTACTTATTTTATTGTCATTTTGTTTGTTTATATATTTATTTATTTTTCTATTTTAAGTTACGTAGTAAAAATTTGTTTTCATGTCTACATTTTGAGATTAGCTCGGATCTTTTATTTAATAATTTATTTTGGCCTGGGAAAGTAATGATAGCTATTTTTTCCTCCAAGCAAAGTTTGCAAGTTTTTGATAGGTTGTTGTAGGCTGATGATTTTTCCTTATTTTCCAAGATATTTTTGGTGTGGTGTGCGTTTTGTTTTTTCTTTCCCAGATATACTTAGAAAGCATTGTGCTTTTCGCATATTTACTATTTGTGAAAGACATTTTGTGTACATAATTTCTTTATTTCCAGGGTCCTTCGGTTACTCCTGTGCATACCTTTTCTTCATTATCTGCTGATTTTATCGTGGCTTGGTAGATTACGTTCATATTATTACAGTGTGAAAAACGGGAATTTTTAAAAATCCAATAAAACCATGGAAGAAAAATGATGGAAGGAAAATATTTAATTCATAGTAATTGAAACCTTAAAACATGCCATTTAAGAAACAATGATGGAATTTTCATTTTTTTTAAAAATTACGTCCTGTAGATAGCGTCCTCCCGTACGAATGCATTTTTGAAATCTGCTGTTGAGATTCCTCATTGACTGCTGCAGCATCTCAGCTGGGATACTGTGAATTTCATTCTCGTTACTAAAATGGCAAAATGTTTACTTGCTCAAGGTCACTGTCTCACTGTGTTACCATTTGCTCATTTCTGGCAATAAGCACTTCAAAAATCCCGTTGTTTTTGGTCACCCTGTATATATATATATATATATATATATATATATATATATACACACACACCAATAATTCATCGCTCAATTTAACTTCTTATTCTTTATAGTTCTTAAAAATGTTTGTTTTCTGTCTATATCTCTGAGATGAGGTATTATGATTACTTACATAATTTACATTATTCAGACTGTTATCCCCATATTCATTGTAATATTCACAATCTTTCGGCCGTTGTACGCTCCGGCCTTTAAATTTTTGTCTCTGTATATATCTGTTGTAATTTTGGCTAATCTTGTTGCCAAAATTTTGTAACCTAAGGAAGGTTACTGGACAGAATAATCCCACGAAGGTTGGTAATGAACGATAATACTTAGGACAAGAACAACACATATAAGATTCGCCAGCGGCGTGTAGAAGACGTAGTCAACTACTAGAAGTGATTCAAGTGAATTCCACAAAGAATCTCCAACTGCAGGTTATCTACCAACCGCCCCACGTAGTCAGATGTGGCACAAGGCCGAATTTAATGTAGGCTCGACCAAAAAAAAAGAAAAGAATTCTCAGTAGAACTCGTATAAAACGAGTCGGCTAGCTGTTTACCGAGACGAGACTCTGCCTTTTGACATAGCCTCGTCTGGGGATCCTCTCTGCCCGGAAGCAGAGAGTTTGACAGCACAGCTGGAGATGAATCCCCATACTGTAGACCAACATACAGTATTTACTACTGTATTTATGTGTATGGGGACATACCTATTATGGTCCATAGTTATGCTACAACATTAAGTGACTTATCAATTTTTTGTACGGTATATAAAGATGGAACACTTTTAAGTATTCTATTTTATAATTTTCATATCTAATAAAGATTCTAGTAGTTGAATGAAAGCAATTGAATTTAATATGAAAGAACTACTTTTAAAATGACAAATATTTGACATTACTTAAAATACAATATAATATGACTATTATTACTACTATTAGTAGATATAACGCTATTGATATTACGTTGAAAGAAATATTAGTAAAAATGCTTCATCTAGAAATTTCAAGATTATTGAGAACGCAGAATTAATATTTAGTATGACGTCAAATATTCTCTTCTGTTCTACTAAGAGAATTTAGAAGAAAGTTTTCAGCTCCCAACAATAACAAAAATGAATGAAAAATAACAAAAAAATATATATATATGTACTAAATATAGATACCACCATACAAACGCGATCCTTAAGATCCTTTAAAATATATGTTTAAAAATGACAGATCATCATTCAATTTTAGTTTAATTTCAAGCTTATAGATTAAATTTAATATTTACGATAAGCAAAATACTATGCTGTATTTGAAGCTGAGTTTAAATTGAATGGAGTTTTTTATCAGTAAAAACACTATTGACAAATATGCAATCCTTTTATTAAAAAGCTTTCAAAAATAAAATATACTTTTCTAAAACTTTATTTAAGAAAAGTTTAATTAATCTGATTTGAAACAAATATTCACTTTTAATTTAAAATATTGCAGAAAATGATAATTTAACACGGAGGTAGGTGTTTTTATGAGATGTTGACGACTCTCTCGATAGACTTACGTTTGGGAATTTTTTCTAAGGGGGATATTACTGTGAAAATTACTTGACGAATATAACGTGAACGCTTTTTATATATATATTCTTTTGCCAGTAATACAAAATTAATAAAATATTCTAAACAATCTAATATTTCATTGAATTTTATGTACTTTGTCATATTTATGAAGCTATTTGCTAAGAAAATATTAGAAAATTGCCAATATATTTTAACGTAACTATAGTTGCCTCTCTTATTTTCTGATAATGCTGTATTCGGACATCCGTATTAACAAAAATCGACACGTTTATAAAAATATAGAAAAAATTCAAAATTATTTAAAAAATATTTGGGTCAGTTGAATTGTACCGATTCTCTTCTTTTTATGTGCCATGTCCTTTCAGGACGTAGGCGATCATGGCTCTCCTCCACCTCCCTCTATCTCTTACAGCTCTCAACAAGTTCCTTCCTTCTGCTTCCTCCCCCATACCACGTTCTGTCATCCACCTGCTCAAGCTCGTCAAGTATATCACGCGCTGCTTTACTTTGTCTCTCTTTTCCTGTATTTGACCCATGAGTATCATATTCTCCACGCCCTCCCTCCTCATTAAGCTTCCCAGAAACTCCAGCTGCCTCTTTCTGATGTTAAGTATGTCTTCTTCTTGTTTGTAACCTCTCTAAGGGCTTATCGTTGCTCATACGCTCGGTCCATGATATCCTTAGCATCCTTCTTCAGAACAACATCTCAGTCGCCTCGAGTCTCTTCATCTTTGAGGAAATCGTCCAACATTCGCTGCCGTAAAGAAGAACAGATATCACGTAACAGCTCAGTATTCTTTTCTTTGTTACCAAAGAAATCCTGCAACCTACCGCGGGAAAAAAATCTGCCTCGTCAGTCATGTATCGAAAGATACATGATCGCCTAAGCGTGTGTCATGCATGGCACATAAAGGACTGAATTAAATAAAGCCTTAGGGCCAAAATAATTTCATGATTTAAATTCTGCAAGGATTAATACGTTTGCAACACCAAAAACAACTTCTCGAAATTTCATCAAATTAAATAAGTTAGGGTTTTTCTAAAAAAAAAAATAAATTTCGAAAATAATTGCATTCATTTTTGAATACACCCTGGAAATTCATTAAAAATCGGGAATTACTTGATTTGTACAAGAATTTCCAAATCAGTGTCTTTTGAACCGCAAAAAGACGCTAACATTTCCCAGACTAATTTATGGTACAACGTTGACGCCAGAGAAACAAGATTTTTAGCCAATATGTCGAACGTTCTCAAAAGGATGAAAATATAATTTAATAAAAAGTAAATAATGTGTCTTTCCTCTTAACAATAACATAATGATTTTGGCGATAATTTATTTTATTAAGGTTGGGGCATTTTTTCGTCATGGTATGATCATTTATTTTAGTAAATCTTTGAAGGTATCTAAGTAAATAGCAAATTTATATATAAACGATCAAAGAAAAACTATATAATTAAGTATTTATTTACCGTAATAAAGGCTTATAAATTTTGACTTTATGCCAATTAAATGGATAACAAAATATTTTCAGTTCTTCTTGTAATGTTCTATTTTTTAAGGCAATTGACCCCAATCAAGGCGGGAGTGCTACTAGCAAGCTAGGGGTTGCAGAAGATTGAGAACAAGAGCAAAGAGGCGCGTTTGGGGGAAAGGACACAGTGGAGGACGCGGAACAAGCTCAGGGTGTCAGATGTCGATATTACACTTGATAATTACGCTTGATAATTACACTTTGAAGAGTATAGTCATCAGGGGGAGCAAGTGAGGGGAAGGGGGTTCCACAGACGGGAAGTGCGGGAGAAGAAGCTGTTTGAGATGAAGAAATGGTTACATTTCACCGTTTCGACAGTGAAAGCGTGAGATCGAGATGCCAGCCCGGTAGCACGTTTAAATTCATGAAGTCCAGGAGCCAGCGACAGTAGCTCGTCGGAACATGTGTCATGAAAATATTTGTAGAAGAGACAGAGGGAGCTCACAGCACGTCTGTGGGATAGCGATTGTAGACTAGATGCAAGGTCAAAGGACCTCGAGACGTACAACGGGAGCACCAAGCCATATATGGCAGCAATATTCCATGCAAGGACGGACGGATGGTTGATATAGATTTGAAGGATGGAATCAGATGAGAAAATCCTTCTGGCACGACACCGAGAACCAACTTTTCGGTAGATGAAGCTATTGATTCAATGTATTTATTCCACCTCATGTCAGTGGACAGCGTTACAACGTTACAAAATTGACTATTTTAAAAGATTCCTAGATCAAAAAAGGCAAGTTTAATCTCGGAAAAGTTCGTAAGAATGCCAAACGTTTCTCAGTTATTGTTCGCGTAGATGAGAAACTTAGTTGATGTGATGCAGGAGAAGGTGATCCCTTCCTCTTTGGAAACATATATTTCCAGGCGAAAAGTGTGAAATCTGTCGTCGCACAAAATTATCAGAATTTATATTAACCAGAGCGTAGTTACTGCCAACTAGAAATGCATTATAGCACGTTCCACGTGGCTCCAGTTTTATTTATGGCGAGGAGATGCTTGTCTTGAAATGAGACTGGTCATTTTCTTTTGTATCCGTGACTCAACGGCGATCACAGAAGTTGGCCTAAAAACAAAGAACATTTTTAAAACACGAAGCAGAAGAAATGTTATCCAAGATTACCTACCGAATGAACAAATGGATCGAGTGATTATAAAAGACAGAGTTAGAGTTTATAGGGCAAGGAAGTGAACTTTTTAGGAAATTTACTCCAAGTTGTTTTAAACTGAAAAAAAAAAAGAAATTCCCAATTATTACCAGGAGCCAACAAAACAAAAGAATAATACTTTATATATATATATATATATATATATATATATATATATATATATATATATATATATATATATATGTGTGTGTGTGTGTGTGTATATGTGTGTGTTTGTTTATATTTAGCCCTAGAGGCCATTGAACAGACAAGAGATTGTGGGAAGCAGCTAGAAACAAAGCAAAAAGTGGTGTTTCAAGAAGTGTATTATACGAAATATTAAATATAAATGAGATTTTAAAATAATATGAGGTTCAAGTATATTATATGTTATTCACTGAGGTCAAAGGTGAAGAACACTGGGTAAAAGTTAGCGCGGAAATATTAAATTCACTCTTAGAACACCTGTGAAATACATTGGAGCTTTTGAACTTTCAATAGAAATCGAATGTCGGTCAGACAAGTGGATATGATTCTTTCCTGGCGGGTTACATTTTTATACGATTCTACGAATGGCATCAACCGAAAGGTTTTAGTCGTTCCAACTCTTTGACGCTGTCGAAGAAAATAAACTTACCAAGTTCATATCACCTAAACAAACGAACAAAAAAGAAAGCAAAATGGTATCGCCTTTTTCTGGCTAACCTCAATACACTTATATCTTATATAAAAAGTACAGTGTATATGTGTTTGTGCGTGTGTGTGTGTCCAAGCAATTAACTCCGCTCCCACTGGTCTGATTTCAATGATTCATAGCTCATTCAAAAACCCTAGGAAAGCTAGGCGTAGGGAATGATTTTCGTTGAGCTCAGAATCCGGGTTGCTACATAATGAAAGAAAAATATATCTCATTTTTCTAGCTAACCTCGAAAATACACCTATATAGAACGAATAGAAGACAAAATAAAAAAGGGTCGTATTGTAATCTCTCAGATGGACGGGCCTGAAAGAAGATAGTCGCTAGATTCGTGATCTAAAAGTGAGAAAGGAGACATTTTTTTATATAAAACCAGACGAAAAAATGAAGAGAAAATGATTGATTGATTTATTCGTTTCTTTAACGGCATATCAAAATCCATATGGGTCATTTAATACTGAGATTTATTTTTCTTGGGAGCTTTGAAGTAATAAAAATATGGTACTTGAACATTTGGCCGACGGACATTTGTTCAAATGGACATTTAGCCAAAAATGTAGTGGCGTACTTACGTAATGTTCTACATATATTTACAATTATTTACTGTCTTAATTTATAATTTTCCGGTTTTTTTTACGGGCTTTTTAAAAAAAATCTATTCTGTATATATTATATTTTACTTCAAATATTACTGTAAGATGATAAGCATTTTGAGAAAAAGCACATTTTACTACAGCAAAAATCTTAAGCTTTTATGATATGAAAAATCTATTCTGTATATATTATATTTTACTTCAAATATTACTGTAAGATGATAAGCATTTTGAGAAAAAGCACATTTTACTACAGCAAAAATCTTAAGCTTTTATGATATGAAAAATCTATTCTGTATATATTATATTTTACTTCAAATATTACTGTAAGATGATAAGCATTTTGAGAAAAAGCACATTTTACTACAGCAAAAATCTTAAGCTTTTATGATATGAAAAATCTATTCTGTATATATTATATTTTACTTCAAATATTACTGTAAGATGATAAGCATTTTGAGAAAAAGCACATTTTACTACAGCAAAAATCTTAAGCTTTTATGATATGAAAAATCTATTCTGTATATATTATATTTTACTTCAAATATTACTGTAAGATGATAAGCATTTTGAGAAAAAGCACATTTTACTACAGCAAAAATCTTAAGCTTTTATGATATGAAAAATCTATTCTGTATATATTATATTTTACTTCAAATATTACTGTAAGATGATAAGCATTTTGAGAAAAAGCACATTTTACTACAGCAAAAATCTTAAGCTTTTATGATATGAAAAATCTATTCTGTATATATTATATTTTACTTCAAATATTACTGTAAGATGATAAGCATTTTGAGAAAAAGCACATTTTACTACAGCAAAAATCTTAAGCTTTTATGATATGAAAAATCTATATCTGTATATATTATATTTTACTTCAAATATTACTGTAAGATGATAAGTATTTTGAGAAAAAGCACATTTTACTACAGCAAAAATCTTAAGCTTTTATGATATTAAAAATCTATTCTGTATATATTATATTTTACTTCAAATATTACTGTAAGATGATGAGCATTTTGAGAAAAAGCACATTTTACTTCGGCAAGAACCATAAGATTTTACGATATGAAAGATCTTTCAATTTCACTTTTAATAATTATTAACTTAAAGGGATGAACTAGCTTTTATCTAACTGTTAAATACGAATTTAAATAATCAGGTGCTACTTTTTACCCAAATACATTCAAATATTTTCTAAAATACTGATTTCTATAAACAAATATTGAAATGAGAAAACTTTTAACATTAAATTTAATTTAGTAATTTAATCAATTTAAATTCATTGGTAATTATAGTCTTATTCCCCCTGAAAATACTGCTAATTAAAATAATAAAAGTATTGCTTGTTACGAATTTAGTTAAATGTCTGTTTGGCCAAACATCCGTTCAGCCAAATGTCCATTTAGCCAAATGTCTCTCGGCCAAATGTCTGTTCGACCAAATATCTTTTCGGCCAAATGTCCGTCTGCCAAATGTTTGTCGGCCAAATATCCGTGTAGCCAAATGTCTGTCTGACAAATGTCCGTTTGGCCAAATGTCCGTTAGGTCAAATGTCTCTTGGCCAAAAATCCGTTCCGCCAAATATTGGTTCAGCCAAATGTCCGTCTGCCAAATGTCACTTGGCCAAATGCCTGTTTGGCCAAATGTCTCTTGGCCAAATGTCTGTCAGCCAAATGTTCGTTCAGCCAAATGTCGGTTCGGCCAAATGTCAATTTGGCCAAATATCTATCGGCCAAATGGCCATATGCCAAAATTTCTGTTGGTCAAATGTCTGTTTGGCCAAATGTCTCTCGGCCAAATGTCCGTCTGCCAAATGTTTGTCGGCCAAATGCCCGTTTAGCTAAATGTTTCTCGGCCAAATATCCTTTCAGCCAAATATCCGTTCGGCTAAATATCCGTTGGGCCAAATGTCCGTTTGGCCAAATGTCCGTTCGGCCAAATGTCGGTGCGGCCCAATGTCAATTTGGCCAAATGTCTCTCGGTCGAATGGCCATATGCCAAAATTTCTGTAGGTCAAATGTCTGTTTGGCCAAATGTCTCTGGGCCAAATTTCCTTCTGCCAAATGTTTCTCGGTCAAATGTCCGTCCGCCAAATGTCTCCCAACCAAGTGTCCGTTTAGCCAAATATCTCTCGACCAAATATCTTTTCGGCCAAATATCCATTCGGCTAAATATCCGTTTGGCCAAGTATCCGTTCGGCCAAATGTCCGTCAGCCGAATGTTTGTCGGCCAAATGTCCGTTTAGCCAAATGTCTCTCAGCCAAATGTATGTTTCTCGGCCAAATATCCGTTTGGCCATATGTCTCTCGGAGAAATATCCGTTCGGCCACTTATCCGTTCGGCCAAATGTTTGTCGGCCAAATGTCCGTTTAGTCAAATGACTCTTGGCCAAATATCCGTTCGGCTAAATTTTTTTTTTTTTTTTTTTTAAGCGTATCACCCCGAGCAAGGCCGGTGGCCACTATCACGCAAGGGGTTACAGAAGGGTTGGAGGAAGAGCAGATAGGAGTGGTAAAGGAAGGGTTGTGGAGAAAGAAGGACGGAGGGCCGATCGAGGTGGGGAGGTTACGGGAGATATAGAGCGAGAGCAGATAGGAATGGAAGATGTCAGGAAGTGGATAGATCAAGGCAACTGGAGATGACGATTGACGCTACACTTAAACCGTTGGAGATTGTATTTGTCAGGGAAACAGTAACAGGGAAGGGAGTTCCATAGGCGAGATGTGCGAGACATGATGCTATTGGAGTAGAAAAGACGTCTACACCTAACAGTTTCTACGGTAAAGGGGTGGGAACGGGATGCCAGCCTCGTAGGACGCTTGAATTCACGAGGCTTAGGGACAAGTGAGAGCAACTCCTCAGAGCAATTACCGTGGAATTACTTGTAGAAAAGGTAGAGTGATGCAACATTCCGTCTGTGAGAGAGCGACTGCAGACCAGATGACAGATCAGGGCCAATCACATTGCATATCCGTCTCTGGATCTTATCAAGAACCCCGAGGCAACACGCAGGGGCCCCAGACCTTAAATGGCAGCAATACTCCATGCAAGGTCGAATGGTAGACTTATAGACCTGGAGGATCGATTCAGGGGAGAAGAATTTCCTGGCTCGGCACAGGGAACCAACTTTTCTAGCGGTGGATGATGCAATTGACTCGATGTATTTGTTCCATCTCAGATCAGCGGACAGCGTGAGACCGAGCAGCCGCAGAGAGGTACTCTCGAGAAGTTGGTCCTCAGACATTCTGATGGGATGCAGGGATGGGTCCTTGTGGTGGTTAATGGAGAGCAATTTTGTTTTAGAGGCATTAAAGTTGACCATCCATTTCTCTCCCCAGTCCACAACCGATTGGAGGTCCTTTTCAATTTGAGCTGCCAGGTTAATTTTGTCCGCCTCAGTAGATTTGTGCTTGAGGCAGGAGTAAATGGTAGTGTCGTCAGCGTAGATACCGACTTGGGAGTCTATGGCGTCAGGAAGGTCATTTATAAATATGAGGAACAGAGTAGGGCCAAGGATGGAGCCTTGAGGAACACCAGCAGTAGTGGGATAGGAGTTGGAGAAGGATCCACTGAGAACAACCTTCAAATCCCGGTTTGATAGGAACGATTGAATTAGGTCAAACAATCGACCTGTGATACCATAACCCCGGAGCTTGCGAAGGAGGCCGGCATGCCAAACCCTATCGAATGCCTTGGAGATGTCAAGGGCCACGGCACGGGCTTCAGCGTTACTATGGATAGCTTGGTAGACAAATTCAGTGATGGCCGTAAGCACATCGGCAGTAGACCGGGCAAAGCGGAAACCATACTGCTTGTCTGAGAGCAGATCGTGGGATATCAGGTGATAATGGCCTCGAAGACTTTGCCGAAGATGGGAAGGAGACTGATAGGACGGTAATTAGAAGGGTTGGAGGGGTCGCCAGAGTTCTTAAAGACAGGAACAATGGTAGAGGACTTCCAGCAGTCAGGAAAACAGGAGTCCTTGAGGCAGCGGTTGTACAATTTAGAGAGGGCAGGTGCCATTTCAGGTGCGCATTTCTTCAGGACAATGGCTGGTATTCCGTCGCCGCCGGTAGCCTTGTGGGGATCTAAGTTAGAAATAATGCCCAGTACCGACGACAGGCTTATGTGCAAGCCGTCCAGTAGGGCCTCAGTTCTGGGAGGGAAGTCGGGCAAGGGTACCCCAGAGGAGTCAAGCATAGAATTAGAAGAAAACTTTCGAGCGAAGCATTCGGCCAAATGTCCGTCTGCCAAATGTTTGTTGGCCAAACTTCAGTTTAGCCAAATATCTCTTGGCCAAATGTCGGTTCGGCCAAATGTCCACTTGGCCAAATGTCCGCTTGGCCAAATGTTTCTCGGCCAAATATTCGTTCGGTCAAATATTCTTTCGGCGAAATATCCGTTCGTCCAAATGTCTTTTTGCGAAATGTTTGTCGGCCCAATGTCCGTTTAGCCAAATGTCTCTCGGCCAAAAATCCGTTCGGCCAAACATCCATTCGGCCAAATGTCGTTTGCCAAATGCCTATTGGCCAAAAATCCGTTGGCCAAATATCCGTTAGGCTAAATATCCATGCGGCCAAATGTCCTTTTGGGTAAATATCTCTCGACCAAATATCCGTTCAGTCAAATATCCATTCGGCCAAATATCCGTTCGGCCAAATGTCCGTCTGCCAAATGATTGTCGGCTAAATGCCCGTTTAATCAAATGTCTCTCAGCCAAATAACCTTTCAGACAAATATCCGTTCCGCTAAATATCCGTTCGGCCAAATGCCCGTTTGGCCAAACATCCGTTCAGAAAAATGTCCGTTTGGCAAATGTTTCTCAGCCAAATGTCCGTTTAGCCAAATGACTCGCGGCCATGTTTGTTTTGCCAAATATCCGTTCGGCCAAATATCCGTTCGGCCAAATGTCCGTCTGGCATATGTTTCTCGGCCTAATATCCGTTTAGCAAAATGTTTCTAGGCCAAATGAATCCATTCGGCCAAATGTCGTTTGCCAAATGTCTGTTCGGCCAAATGTCCGTTTAGCCAAATGTCTCTTGGCGAAAAATCCGTTTGGCCAAATATCCGTTAGGCTAAATACCGGTTCAACCAAATATCCTTTTGGGTAAATATCTCTCGGCCAAATATCCGTTCAGCCAAATATCCATTCTGCCAAATGTCCGCTTAGCCAAATGTGTCTCGGCCAAATGTCCGTTTGGCCAAAATATTCATTCGGGCAAATATACGTTCGGCCAAATGTCCGTTCGGCCAAATGACCATGTCTCTCGGCCAAATGTCTCCTGGCCAAATATCCTGACGGCCAAATATATGGTGGGCCAAATGTCCGTTTGGCAAAATGCCCGTTCGGCCAAATGCACATTTGGCCAAACGTCTCTAGTCCAAATATCCGTTCGGCCAAATGTCTCTGGGCAAAATATCCGTTCAGCCAAATATCCGTTCAGCCAAATATCCGTTCGGCCAAATGTCCGTTTGCCAAATGTCTGTTCGGCCAAATGTCTCTCTTCCATATTCGTTTGGTCAAATGTCTCTCGGCCAAATGACTGTCGGTCAAATGTCTCTTGTCCTGATGTTCATTCGGTCAAATGTCTCTCAGCCAAATGTCCGTCTGCCAAATGTTTGTCAGCCAAATATCCTTTTAGCCAAATGACTCTCGTCCAAATGTTGTTCGGCCAAATATCCGTTCGGCCAAATATCCGCCGGGCGAAATGTCCATTTAGCCAAATGTCTGTTCGGCCAAATGTCCGTTCGGTCAAATATATGTTCGGCCAAATGTTTTTGCGTCAAATGTTTGTTAACCAAATGCCCGTTTAGCTAAATGTCTCTCGGCCAAATATCCGAGCGAACATATGTCCGTTTGGCCTTATGCTGTCGGCCAAATATCCGTTTGGCCAAATATCCGTTCGGCCAAATATCCGTCTGCCAAATGTCTGTTTAGCCAAATGTCACTCGGCCAAATGTCTGTCAGCCAAATGTCTCTAGGCCAAATGTCCGTTTGACCAAATGTCCGTTTGGCCAAATGTCTCTGCCAAATGTCCGGTTGACCGAATGACTTTCGGTCAAATGTCCGTCTGCCAATTGTCTGTCGGCCAAATGTCTGTCTACGTAAATATATAGTGTATGTTTTTCAGCTTTCGCAATTGAATACATGGTAGATGATACTCAACTTTGGTGCATATACATGTTTAGTGGTTGATTTTGTTTAGCGGCATATCAAAACACCATATGAGTCATTTTATGCCAAAATTTAATTTTCTTTCGTATATTATATATTATTCTGCTTTCACAATTGAATATATGGTAGATGATACTCAGCTTTTATGCATATACATGTTTAGTCGTTGATTTTGATTAGCGGTATATCAACACCTTGTGAGTCTTTTAATGCTGAAATTTAATTTTCTTTCATATATTATATGTTATTCTGCTTTCACAATTGAATACATGGTAGATGATACGCAGCATTTCTGTGGACATGATTACTAGAGGCCGTGATATTTGTTCTATGCTGTAGCTTTGTTGAAGTTATATTTATCTTGATTTAAGGAATTGTTGCATATTATATGAACCAATGTCATAAACTAGTTCTTTCTTGTTGGGTGTTTCTTTGCTTTGATTTCTTTGGCAACATATAAATCTCTATGAATTATTTAATGCCGAAATACAAAAATTTTCTCGCAATTTTATGCTTTCAAATACAGATAGTTACACATGTTTTTATACTTTTACAGTAAACGTATGATTTTAGATTTTTATTTTGTAGATCACAATATGTATTTTTGATAATATTAATATGAAAATAAATTTTTATATTTTTTTAGTGTTTACTATAAAAATGTATTGTTGGTCATTTTATAATAACAAAAATGTACTGATTTTTTGGCCCATAGCTGAGACATTAACAGGGGCTGCCACCCCGGCTCAGGGTGGACGTTGTAATGACAGCAATTATGATATGTCTCTACACTCCTCAAAACCTCCAATCTCCCAATCAGAGACCTTCTGCCAGATGGAGTTTAGCTTCATACCCAGGAAAAGAAAAAAGGATAGATAAACGAGGGGGAACAAATAGGAAGTAATGCAAAGCCGGGCGGGCTTTAGTTGTTTTAAATGTAGATGAAAAATGCGCCTCCGGATTTCGAATTCTCATCTGATTAGTGAAAAATGCCTTCCAAAACCTAAACAAAGTATTAAGAAACAGGAAAGATTTCGTTAGAAACAAAGAAAAGTGTTCTGAATTGCTATGCGATATCAACCCTCTTGTACGACAGGGAATGTTGGACAATCTCCTCACAGTTGAAGTGGTTTGGTTTAGTTTGGTTTGTTTTTTTGTACGGTATATCAACCTCAATGGGTTACTTAATGGCGACAATTTTTATTTCTGGTAATATTTTTTTCAAAAAATGTATAGCTGATAACATTTTTTTGTTTTCAAAAATGTATTGCCAATAATAATGTATTGCTGGTAATTTTTTTTACAAAGTAAGGTTAAAAGTAGGGTTAACTATTTGCCCATAGCTGGGACGCTAACAGGTGCTAGCAACTCGGGTCAGGGTGGAACTGGGAACACCATCAATTAAGAAGTAGTTTCACGCTCCTCAGAACCTCCTGATCAGAGGCCTTACTGTTGAACGTAGTTCATCGTCTTACCCAGGACCCGGATGTAATTTATCGTCATACACAGGACGCACAGTTGAAGCGGAAACTAGAAGCAACAGATATGTGATTCTACAGAAGGATACTGAGCATTCCATGGACGGAGCGCGTAAGCAACTAAGAAGTCTTAAAGAAAACGGTGACAAAAAAGAACATTTATACTCAGATCTAGAAAGAGACAGCTGAAATATCTTGGGGACGTAAATAGGAAAGAGGACTTGGAAAACTAAACACTCTCAGTGCATATCGAGAACAAGAGAGATAAAGGATGGAACTAGCTGGCAAACTTGTTTGAATTGATGTTGGAACGGGTGGAGGCGATGAGGCTTTGCAATAGATTCTAGGTTATTTTCGAAACCAGTTGTCAATTCGATTGTATAGAACCCATCAGGTTTACTATTACGGCGTAAACAGTTTTGTCAATGGAATAGTTTTCAAACTAATAGCATCATAATACTTGTTGATGAAAATAAGGTGCAAAGTAGGTCGAGAATAGATCCCCAGGTGACGCTGGCATTAATGCAAGTTGATCTAGATGAGTTACAACTCAAGATAACTATCATTACTTTCTTTTTTCAAGAAAGATTTTAATCACATCAAAGAGACTTCCAGCAATACGAAAATCCTTTAACTTGGGAAGAAACCCAGCATGTCAGACCGTGCCATACCTTGTAAAACACCTTCAAAATATCTAAAGCAAAAGCTATAACTTCGTTATTCCTACCTAAAGCATGACAGGCACTTTCAGCAATAATTATCAACAGATCGGCACTTAACATACAGTAAAGTAATCCATATCTGTTTCTCTAATAGAAAACACTGCGAGTTCAGAAGATAAGACGTTTCGTCAAAATTCTTATAAACAGGAATTAGAAAAGGAAATTTGAAACAATCTGAGAAGGGAAACGCAATAAGACTCTTTTGTGACGCTTGGAAAGAAAAGTGGTCAGTTCAGGGGCACATTTCTTAAGGGCAATTGCAGGGATACTATTGTCCTATCCAGTCGTTACTCCCATAATAAAAAAAGTAACCAGAAGAAGAAACTCCACCTTCCAGGACCAATTATTGTTGTAAAATTGATTCAGGATATAAAAGCCCTCACAAATCGACAAATAGGACCACCCGTAGACGTGATGCCTAGGATATAAAAATTATTCCAATTATACATATCGAAATTTTTATACCATTGGATCTTGCTCTGTAAGTTCCCTGCGAATATGTCGTAAATGTTGGTTTGTCTGAGGAAGGATGAGTTCGTATAGTGAATGAGTCAATTGTATGAATGAACTGGTCATAGCTAGGTTTAGAATAGTCAGCGAGGACCGGACCTTCCCCACTTCCCCAGCGACCTTGCGCCGCAAACATGTATTTTAATGTTAAATAAAATCTAGCATCAAAGTGTATTATCTGTTCTAGCAGTAGACTGCCGGCCCACAGCACCAACTATCTGCAGTAGCCAGACATCCTCATCGTCAACATCATCAGCCACAGCTAGCCATCGGCTGCCGCTGCAATCACACCTGTTCCAGCAGGACTCCAGGTCTAGTTCCAGCCATCCTCGCCAGCAGTGTAGATCAACTTGTCTTTTCAGGGCAATAATTCTCAACGGCTACAAAACTGTCTTTCTTAGGACAACGCTGTTCTTAAAAATATCTGTAACCCTCTACATGAACGTGCAGAGAAATTTTTTTTTCCGAGTGCACTGTGATCTTTATTTTTGTTGATGCATTTTCTCTAATAAAACTAAACTTGATTCCGTCGATCAATATTTCGTTGTGGATCAATATATTACCCGCAACACTATCAGGTTCACATGCTTTGGTGGTATCAAATTTGCAGAGCATAGCAAAAATTAACGCATATCACAGAGAAGAGACTCAGTTCTAAATGGAAGGTCAGGTAAAATATAATTGTAAAGAGAGTAGAATTCATGCTTTACAGGAAAAAGATGATAGCACTTCAAAATGTTTTAAGAAAAGAGGCACCGAGAAGTCCTGCACTATTAGAGAAACGTTAGTTGACACAAGAACGAAGCGCAAAATACTATACAGTACTTTACTCTATCAGCGAACAACTTAGATTCTTTGTGGAGATATTTGCACTTATTACGAGCGGACTTAAGGAATCATCTGTTGTGACCAGTTACATCATACTGGCTAAAAATGAAACGGTATAGCGGAGGAACAAGCAGATGCGAACTTAGGAAATTATACACTATTTACATTATTCGGACTATCATCCCCATCTTTGTTGCCATATTTATCACAACGTTTCAGCCGATGTACGCTCCGGACTTCTTCAGGTGGTTCAAATGTCGAATTTAACACTTTATGGGGTAGACTGTTCTAGTTCCACGTGCCATTATCTACTGTGCCATTATCCACTGTACCACGTGCCTTTATTCACTGTGCCAGGTGTCCTTGAGGACACATGGTACAGTGGATAAAAGCGTTGGTTAGATCCAGTGAGAGGACCCAAACAGTTGTGAGTTCAATATCTGATTAAGGCAGAGGAGAACTTCGAGAGGGAATTAACAGGAGATAACTGATAACTGACATCCATTAGACATGGCACGTGGAACTAGAATAGTCTACCCCAGCAAGCGAAATAAAGGATTCAGTTCGACATTTCAAGCACCTAAAGAAGGCCGGAGCGTACCAAGGCCGAAACGTTGTAATAAATATGGCGACAAAGATGAGAACAATAGTCCGAATTATGTAAATAGTGTGCATAATACCTCATCTCAGAAATATAGACAGATAAGATGATGATTTTGGTTTTATCTGTTATTTTCGAGATGGATGCTTTCAACCACCAGATACAAGTCTTACTATACAACCCATAACTTGGGGAAGGAGGCGAATTCATATCTTCCCATGCGACTAAGTGAATGTTACGAACCCGCCTCGCTAGTTTTAATTCCGAGTCGCAATCCATTACAACAACCGCATATCCACTTTAAACATGTGAATTGGGGGTTGCTCGCAACGTCCAATATATGACCGAGTCTCTTCACACCAATTTTCTTTTTTATTATAATTCGGTCAAGCTAGATCGGACATTCATGAGTCTATCACGGTTCTGCATCAAGGTCGGGAAGTCATAAGAGCGTGCCATACTTTGTTTTCACATAACTGGTCAATATAGGTTCTTGTTGAGCAACAAACCCATCTTTCACAATGGCTAGATGACCAGAGTAGTACATCACACACGTGCTTGTTTTGCTCACCAGCTGTGCGCTGTAAAGCGCATTCTGCGTTCGCGTAAGGTTCTTGAAATATAAGGGATGTGCCCATAGAGCTGTGATTTAGCTGAATATTGTCTCTAAGGGATGTTAACTCTCAACATACGAATGTAGGTTCCAACAAGCTTCGCCACAAGGGTTTTTGTTAATGCCAAAGCAGTGGCACCAAGCATTAAAAATGCCTCTACAATGGCTCGAAAGATTCTCCATTTGAGATTGTCTGGTAGATCAGATTTCCAGATTACATTTATTTTATTCAAGTTGGTGCAGTTTTTAGCCGTGCGAATTTTCACATCTGCTTCAGTATTAATTATTTCGTATCATATGCGTACAAAAGTATCGACAGATTTTATTGATTCACCTGAAAGTGCTTGTATATTGAAGCAACATGTGAGAAAATGTAACCAACTATACTGGATTCCATGTCAGTGCCTCTGAAACTGAATGCCATTTGAGATTACATGATTCTATATTGTTCCGAGAATTGGCAAAATAGCAGCGCACAGTGAACTCTCTTGTATTTGTTGGCAACCACTGTAGGAAAACAGAAACTCTTAATTCAAACCACTAAAATATAGATCTTGTTTGTTTATGATTGCTAATGCAAAGGACAGCTCTGAATGAATAACCAACCGGAAGAAATAAATCTCATTATATATATATATATATATATATATATATATATATATATATATATATATATATATATATATATATATATTATTGTCACCACAGACACAATTATCGCTGTATCACAGCTCTTCAGTTTGGCTAGGCGTCCGGTTGCCTCTAGCTGATCTGGCGTCAGTCGGATATTCTACCACTAGGCCGTCGGCGCACGGCAGGGATGAATGTGAATTTTAGCGTAATTATTTTTATATTTAGATAAACACACAGTGACTGACAGTGACTCAATTCTGCCGAAGAGTCATGCTATATTAGCTTTAATAGTCACTGTTTACAAACCCACGCTTCCTTCCCACAGAGCTTAACCGAAATTAATTTTCAGGAGCCAATATATATATATATATATATATATATATATATATATATATATATATATATAGTCTTAAGAGGTGCTATATTTATGGGATAAAGTGCTCAATATCAGAGATAGTGCGTGTGTAAATATAAAAGTGAATATAGAAGTCAACACTTAGAGGCAACAGTTTGTTTCATGTTAGATGCATTCGTCAGGAATATATATATATATATATATATATATATATATATATATATATATATATATATATATATATATATATATACAGGGTGTCCATAAAGTTCGTGTGAACCTTATTTAACTTTATTTGTATTTGCGATAGAAATAATTTGTAAAAAGGATTAGAAAGAAGTAAATCTATATTTTTAAGGTTTTATTGACATTTTATTTTATTAAAGTTTCCACATGTCCTCCATCATTAGCAATACAAAGGATAATACGATTTTGCAGTTCACGGAAAACATTTTCCAACTGATTTACAGTAACACCTGAAATCACATTAGTTATTTTAGCTAATCTTAAAACTAGGTAAATTAAACTTTATAACATTTTTTATAGATTATTTCTATCGCAAATACAAATAAAATTACGTATATATATATATATATATATATATATATATATATATATATATATATATATATATATGTAATTTATATATATATATATATATATCCTGAGGTCTATTGTCTGCTTCGTCTGTGGCATTTATTTGCACTGAGTGTATCAATAGTTCCAAAAAGTGCAGATGGTTCTGCGGAGCCTTCACCACTTTAATCAAATCACCAGTGTGGATTTTCTAGCGGTTACCTTGATTCGTTCAATTTTGACTAAAGATTATCGCACAAAATTTAATAACAGAATCAATTAAGTCGAAATACGTCGAAACCGACGGGAGATCCCATTATATATATATATATATATATATATATATATATATATATATATATATATATATGAAATGGAAAAAGTCCGACAATTATTTTAAGACATTTTTATGTATATAGTCATCGGCAGACAGTTTCGCTGTATCACAGCTCATCATTGTGACTAGCCATCCGATTGCCTCAAACCGGGATCGAAAACTGACTGATTTGGCATCAGCGCCCGGAAAGAGTGAACGTCAGATTTTTGTGTACTTATTCTTCGAATAAACACGACGACGGAGTGGGTTCAATTGATAGAATTCAATTGATAGAAGAGCTTTGCAGTATTAGCAGCAGTAGTCATTGTTTATTGACATTCATATACATAATTTTTAATTGTCTCAAGCGCTTTCGGACACTCTTCTATAGCTATTGGAAAATGACTATAAAATTAACCGAAAGCGCTTGGGACAATACAAATTATACAATTTCTTTTTATATTCTTTAACTCCTAAAACACGAATAAATGTTAGGGCGCCGACAAACTTAATAAAAAAATAATCTCTCTGCCTTGGGTTTGAATGAAAGTTTGCTACCAAAATATACATTATATATTTCTTTATTCATACATATTTCTTTATTCATATATATATATATATATATATATATATATATATATATATATATATATATATGTGAAGAAATATATTTTAAGTATGCTATATTTATGGGATAAAGTGCTCGATATCAAAGATAGAGCGTGTGTAAATATAAAAGTGAACATAGAAGTCAACACTTAGAGGCGACAGGCTGCTTCATGCTAGGCGTAATTGTCAGGCCGCAATATTTATTACCGTAATATACAGTAAATACGGCACAAGGCCAAAAAGGGGGGATTGGGGAAGTGGAAGGTCATCACTTGTCTTAATCTTAAACTTAGCTAGTCCCGAGCACTGGCCCAAACATACAAAACAATATTCCTTCCACCAAAACGCCACATTCATACTTACCTTTCATGCTACATCCACCAAAATACCTCATGGTCTCTATGAAAGTCCTAAATAACCCCATATGTACAATAAAGTCTGTGGGGTGGGGGCGGGAGTAAAAATTTTAAACAATAAATAATCCCCAATGAATATATACAATAATTGTAATTGTCAGGCCGCGAATGCTGGATATTTCCTCGGCTATTTATATATATGGGTCAGTGATGCATTGTGGGTAATCTATTCTAGCGCTTATTTTTGCGGGAGTGGGTTGTTTGTTTATTTATTTACTTATTTGAGATAATTTTTATATATATATATATATATATATATATATATATATATATATATATATATACATACATTTTTGAATTGGACATAGTCCGACAATTTCTTAAAGATATTTTTTATATGTTTAACGTTCTTTTTATAGATACAAGTATTTAAGCAAATGCTCTGTTTATAATAAACAAAATTTCTCGGACATTCAGGCCGGTAAATGTTATTTAATACTGGTTATTATAAACAGAGCATTTGCTTAAATTCTTGTATCTTTAAAAAGAACGTTAAACATATAAAAAATGCCTTTAATATATATATATATATATAGATAGATAGATAGATAGATATATATCAAGTTATCTTCCAGATTTCAACATAGTTTTAAACACTAAAATTATTTCTACGCACATGCGCACAAGCACACGCACAAACACACGCATACACACATCACAATCATACAAATACACATACAACAAAAATTCTTCTACGTTGGACTTTTGGAGAATTAAAATAATGTGCAGTAAAATACAATTTTGACACTACAATTGCTTCCCACTTCGTTGTCATTAGCCATGATCATTATACCATGACTCTCCCACAATTTTACCAACAAATTTGTAGGATCATCAATATTTGTGGCAAGAAATTATATTGCTTGAACGCATGATCATTGTCAACCAATGATATCGCATTTGATAAGGACAATGTGAGTGAAGGTTTGGCATAAAACGAAAATAATTCTCCAACTCCAGTTAAATTCAAGTCATATCAAGGCGTAGCTACGCGTCTCTTCATCTCTATGTAACTTTTTTATACACGCACACACATACAGATATATATATATATATATATATATATATATATATATATATATAAAAATATATATATACTTATATATATATATATATGTATATATATATAGCATAATGAGACGCTACGTATACTGATATGTATATAATATGGAGAAAACAACTGAGAAGTTGCAAATTAAAAGAAAAAAAATTGAATGTTTTTTTTTGTGAAAGTATTTATTTGTATGTTTTTATATATATTTATTTGATATTTCAGATCGCCTCGATCTTTCCTCAGAGATTAATTAAATAATTGTATTCAGAAGTTTGTTTTCAAGTAGCGTCCGTCGCGGGACGCGGACGTCAAGTTATGTGTAATGCAACTGTGTTTGAATATTTCTAACGTAAATCTAACGATAATATTTTAGATGTTGTTTAAAAAGTTTTTTTTAAAACTATATCTAAAGAAATTTTTTAACTATTGAAATATTTATACAGATTTAAAATACCCAAGTCTTTGTTTAACCCTAGTTTATATGTGTCTAATTTTAAAATCCAGTATTTCACTTTTTTTCTGCGTGTGTATGTGGAACTAAATTCGGAATCTATGAATAAACATTTACAGTTGTCTAATGAGTGTCTTGATTGATTAAAATGTTCAGCTATGGGGGAATAAGGATTGATTTGACGTATGGATAATTTATGATTGTTGATTTTTTTTTTCTTTTAATTTGCAACTTTCAGTTGTTTTCTCCATATTATATATATATATATATATATATATATATATATATATATATATATATATATATATATATATATATATATGAAGAAATATAGTCTTAAAGTGTGCTATATTTATGGGATAAAGTGCGCAATATCAGAGATAGAGCGTGTGTAAATATAAAAGTGGACTCTGGCCTGACGATTGCACTAGCATGAAACAGACTGTCGCCTCTAAGTGCTGACTTCCATGTCCACTTTTATATATATATATATATATATATATATATACACACACACACACATATATATATATATATGTGTGTGTGTGTGAGTGTGTGTGTGTATGCGTGTGTGTGTGTGTGTATTACAGTGTGTAGCTTATATTTTATATAAATTCTAAAATATTTTCATATACATATAAGTTTTAACTTCTGTACAAATATACACAAGGTACTTTTACTGCAATAATTGGATTATGCTTTAGTCCATTTCTCTTTAACAGATAACAAAAAATTTCGTAAATTTATAACATTTGCAAATTCATACAAAATTCGCACTTGATCGATTTGGGCAAGAAATCTAGCGCACGATCCAAAACATATATTTAACTGTCAATAAATAGCATAATTCTTTAAAAAGTATTTCAGTCTACACATATTTCGTCTTAGTGTTTGGCCTATGTATGGGAAAATTGCACCCTGAAAATGACGATTTGAAATTGTCGAAAATATTTGGCATTTGTCTTCCATCTGACAACAACTCGAATATAAGGATCTTATTATTTAAAGAATTGATAGTAAGTGAATGTGTCATTAAGTTTTGTTAGCGAAGTAATTTCGGCATTAATCACATTAACATTCTTAATTCTCTTTATAAACTGTTTCTTTATTACACACACACACACACACACACACACACACACACACATATATATATATATATATATATATATATATATATATATATATATATATATATATGCACGTAAAACGGATAAGCTCAATCACTGAGGAGAAAGGTTCAGTGTGTAATATTAAAGGTTTGGAAGAAGGACACGCATTAATTTTGTTAGACTAATGTCATTCATCTTCCAAGAAAAATAATATTCCCACCAATCAGCCTTACGGTGGCTCCAGATTGTTTCTCTTTATCTCTCTTTCTCTGTTCATCCTCCTCTCCCTCTACTCTCTCTCTCTTTACCCCTCTCTATTCTCTCTCTCGATTTATATATATATATATATATATATATATATATATATATATATATATGAATTAAACCTAAAGAGCCAGAATTCCCTGACGATCCGCTTAGGTGAAACCGTGGTAGGTTTGTCTGGCTCTTTAGGTTTAATTTTTGTTTGTTCTACTTAGCGTTTCGAGCACTTTATTTAGTTAGTTTACTGACTCGTATCAGGGTTATTTCTTTGAACTCTGAATTTGGATTCTAGACGATTATTTTCGGCTGACATACATGTTCTTGGTTCGTTCTCTTTTTTGTACCCTTTTTTTCCTTTTGGGATTGGTTTGTTTATTTGCAAATCAAGACACCAAGGTTTTCCGGACGAGTATAATTTCTTATAATTATAGGATTATAAGTAGTATATATATATATATATATATATATATATATATATATATATATATATAATTATTTATTTGAATATTACAACATAAATATGTTATAAAATCACGACAAAAGTAGCCATTTTGTTTCGTTGGAAACAAAATGGCTACTTTTGTCGTGATTTTATAACATATTTATGTTGTAATATTCAAATAAACAATTATATCTGCTCTACTCTGTATTGAGCACTCTTTAAAGAATATTAATTGTTGGTTATTGGATTTCACTCCGTATATACCAATCCTAAACTTGTATATATATATATATATATATATATTCTTGCAGTAACGAACTTGAACTTTATTGGCTTGAGCTTTACTTTTGTCTAGGGAATCGATTTTAATTTGCCACAATGTATGAGTAATCAGTCATCCAATCAATGAATCAATTCAACAGCTAATCGATCAAGTGAGCCATCGATCAGTTTCTAAGTGCGTCATTCCTGCGGGAAATATGTTGTTGTTAACGCCTTCGATATGACATGATATGATCTTCACAGATCTTTCAATCCCTTTTCATTTCTGGTTTCTTCTTCTTTCCTTTTTTCGTTGGGAAAAAGAGGAAAAAACAAATGTCTATATCTATTTGAGCGCCCACTGTCAGCAAGTGCATCTCGTTGATGAATTCTAAAATGACTTCAGATCAAGTTCATTCAGTGGAGCATTAATTTCTTCTTTTTTCACTGAAAAAAAAGGCAATTCTCTCTCTTCCTTTCTTATTTTATCACTTTTTCTTTCTTTCTTCTATTCTGGTTTTTCTTTAATTTTTTCTCACTTTTCCATCCTTTCTTCTTTTCTCTCTACTTCTTTCTTCTATTCTCCCTTTTTCTTTCTTTATTCCATTGTTTCTTCTATTTTACTTTTTCTTTCTTTCTATTATTTTCTCTTTCTTTCTTCTGTTTTCACTTTTTCTTTCTTTTATTTTCACTTTTTCTTTCTTTATTCAAGTCTTTTTTCTATTCTTCTTTATCTTTATTTCTTCTATTCTTCTTTTTCTTTCTTCCTACTATTTTCTCTTTCTTTCTTCTGTTTTCACTTTTTCTTTCTTTTATTCTCAGTTTCTTTCTTTATTCCATTCTTTCTTCTATTCTTGTTTTTCTTTCTTTCTACTATTTTCACTTTCTTTCTTCTGTTTTCACTTTTTCTTTCTTTCTGACTAGTCAGAAGATATTCCCGCAGTAGGTTGCCGGTTTTTTTCTACTGTAGACTGGTTGCCAACCAAGGCTATAGGACCCAGTCTATGCTGGTATTCCACACATAGCTGGAAGGACAAGGGCTGGATTCATACTGGTAAATATAATGTAGTCGAAATATAATTCATAAATGATTTTTTATTGTTGGTTAAGGAATGTTATATAACAGTTTCAGACGGTTATATTTTAGTGGCAGTGTATTTTGGATCAGATCTGCTGAGGCTGACCTTTAAGGTCAAATGGTCGACAAAACAGGGAAGTCGATTTTGATTGGCTGAGACGAATGTGGGTATAAGTTATAGAGTGAGGAGTTGTAGGAATTGCTGTTCTGACGTCAGGATAAGTAGACATGATCGACTTCAGTTGTGCACCCCCCAGTGGGGAAAGGTCTTTTGAGCTTTGTTTGTTACACGCCAAACGAAATGGACGTGTGAGATTTCGTGCTTGAAAGCGTCTCCCTAATAGGGGTGTAGTAGTTCCCACTTGAGATGCACCCGTTGTCGTGGTTAATAAAATAATATTTAAGTTAAATGTTCCCTTTGCTGATGCTGTTTCATCTCCGGACTCCAAAAAACATTTCGCTAACCGGCTAACTGAGAAAAGCCGAGACCAACAGCCAAATACCAGTCAATTTCCCAATGAAGCATATACAATATATGTCTACTTGATGCGCAATAACCAGCTTCTTTCCAACAAGGAAGGACGCAAGAGAACTGTGGCTGCAACACAACGTGGAAAATTTCGGAGAAGATTTTCGACTGAGGAGTCAGAAAAAGGAGTTAAAAATATAGTCTAGACATATTGAACAATCAGTAAGTACGATGATATTTCTTTGTTCTACTGTCACACACACAAACACATCTTCGAAAAACCAAAATAGGAAGGAATAGAAAAAAGGGTATAGACGAACAGATTTTGATGGGCGGTAAATTTGTTGAAAAAAAAAAAGAACGATTACATACAAAGAAGAAAGAAAGGATACAGTTTGAACAAAAGACTGATTTTTGATGTTTTGTCTGGTGTTGGCAAAAGTTTGAAGCAGTGTGAAAAGAAATTTATTGCTGATTTTTTTTTGATTGACATGCTTTAAATGTCTTGTCTAAGGCCATGTCTTCATGATTGTGTTGCATATGCTGCAGTTGTAATTTTCATTTTGTTGTGAAAACAATCTGGCTGCAAAAGTTTCACTGTTAAGAAAAAAATTTCTTGAAGAAGTACATTTGACTAGTTTCGATGACTGGCCAATTGGAAACCTATATTTGCATACATGAAAGTGTTTCGGAAGAAAAAAAGACTGACGACATTTTGTCATGGGGCATTCCAACTGTAATTTCTGTGTATACTAATCAGTTGAATTTTTTTTGATTATCAAGTTTAGAATTATTTCGTTAATTTTAATTAACTAACAAAGAAGTGTTTTTTCATTTTTGTAACTGTGGGTGGACATTTTTATTTTAAGAGCCTTGTGTGTCCTTTTGACTTCATTGGTTGGTTAATTAAGTTATTAATTGGTATATTGTGAGAATTATTTTTTGTTAAAAACAGTAAGTTAGCTAATTTTTGTGAGATTAAGTAAATTCGGCTAGCATGTTTTCGGTTTTCCGAATGTGTTAGGGTCTGTGTCCTGAGGTGGAAATAGTCGCACCTAGCTATTTAGTTAGGGACTGAGGATTTATAGGGTGTAGAATGGGGACCCTGTGCGCCATGAAGTATTTATATCGAATAAATATAGCCAAAGATACCCCCGGATTCAACTTTATGGGCCCCCTATGACTTAGTGGAATTAGTCAGTTGGTTTGTGGGATGACAAGTTGAAGTAACCACTAAAGGATAAAGGAGCCCTTGTAACCACAGTAAAGCTAGTAATGGATTTATTAAGAGATGATGAGCGGGTCTAGTTGTTTTCCCCCTGGAAGGCAGTCAGTAGGAGGAGATATTGCGAGTTGAGTTTTGGGCTCTCCGATCTCTCATTCTGAGTCGATATCCATTGCACGGCAATATTCAAAATCCAGATCTGTCCATCATCCGAATTAAAGACACTAACTTTCACCCGATGTGAAAACCTTTAACAATGTGTTTAAACTTTTCTTGTCATTACTTACCTGTCATGTCAAACTGTTCGTTGAAGATGAGGGTCGATCCGCGTGGTCAACCTAAGATGAAGGAAAAAGACGAGCTCGCCGTCGATTCTTTTTTTTGTATCGTCTTAGCTGAGGAGGAAGTGACGTAAGTCGGTGGTGATTGGTCAGCAGTAGCATTTATTTGAGGAGTCCATTTGTTGCGCGCTTCGTGTATTTTTTTATTTTAATTTTTTTTTTGTTTCAGGATCGCCTGTCGGAATAGTACTGTTTCGGTAGGGTCTCTTGGGCGAGAAATTATCATGTTGGAAGGCCCGAAACTTGCTATGACCCCAAGTCATAACATCACTGACGAGGCAATCCTGAGCACTCATGGGAGTGTTTTCATAACAAACTTCAAAAAGAATTAATATCTTAATTCTTATGCACCATCATTGACCTTTGTGCTCTAACCGACTAAAGATAAAGAAAGCGAAAATATATATTGCTTAAATATAGTTACAAACCATTTTAAACTCTATGTCACTTGCCTTTCATATGCAGTCTTTGAAATTATATTCATAACGTTTACTAAAAATACCAAAATAGAATTAAAATATATTTTCTGTCTTGTAAGTGAAAACATTAATTGATGACTAGTGAAGAAAGAACTTATGAACTTTGGCTCGTTCTTGATAAATTTGCTCTGGAAGGGCGACAACTAATTGCGGAAAATTTAATAAAATGTCCATGTTCGCTGATTTCAGTAAATACTTTTGAAAGTATAACAGAATCTGACATTGTTAACTATTTCTTCTCATTGGAATTAAATCGTATCTGTAGACTGACGCTAATACTTGCGCAGTGATGATGAAGTCAGTGTTGTTATGTTCACTTCTAAACAGACGGCATCAATTTGTCTGAAATGTCCTGAATGTCAATCTTTTAAATTAATAGACAAGTTGGACATTTTAAAATAAGTCGTTAGTATTATTTGATAATTTAAAAAGTAATTTTTAATTAATTTGGAAAAGGTAAAACGACTCTGAAAAACTGCAAAAATGAGCGGCAGCTCTCAGCAGAATGGGAAATAAGAAATTCCCTCAAGGATCCTTAAGGAGTCTAATGCAAGACTGATAAGAATTTATCTCATGTGCCCACGTCTTGAATAGTCACAGCGAAGAGGCGATATTGCATAACAGAATATACTAATCATTTTTTGATTCTGCCTTATTATATAATTCTATATATTATATAATATTAACAATATATGATGATATATAATGTTAAAGGAAAAATTTCTCAGAGTTAACCTGTAGAAAAAGACAATATTTAAAAACGTAAAGGACAATAGGAAAAGTGTAATAGTTGCCGACGCGTTTCGTCCAATGTGGACTTTCTCAAGGAAAGAAACGAAATGAATTTATTAAACGAAGTAACGAATAATAACAAGAAGAAAGAAGAATTTAGAGAACTCTATTTTCATACTGTTAACGTAAATTACGTCATTTACTGTCACGTGTTGAGATATTGTCTTTATTGCTGTGTTGAAGGCTTAAACCATTTTCTTTTGATTTGTTAACAGAATTAATTCTCTCCCAAACAAACATACAGAACATTATCAAGAAATCAAAAGAAAATAGTTGAATCCGTCAACGCAGCAATAAAAACAATATCTCCACACGTGACAGTAATTGACGTAATTTTCAGTTAACAGTTTTAAAATAGCGTTCTCTAAATGTTTCCAGTTGCCAAGGACATTTTCTTTTGTTATTATTAGTTACTTCGTTTACAGAAATAAACGAATTTATTGAAACAAAGCAAGTTCAGTTGACCATTGATGACAATTTCAGAACAAAGTAACTATAAACATTTTTCTCTATCCTCTGCCAGCTGCAATGAGGGAGAAAGCATTACCTCGAACCATCGCCTCCTTAATTTGAGTAAAAACAGTGCAAAGAAATTCGAAACACTAAAGAATTCAAATCAAGGAAAACAAACGGAGTTGACGTTTACAACGTAATAGCAAGTTGAGGCGTAAAAAAAAGACTTTTGTTTTTAACTGTATAAATTGACCTTTTTTGTCATATCATATTTCTCTTTGGATCAGAGATGTTCAAACAAGGATGGAGTTGTGCTCATCTATCCTATTGCAGGCATTCTTTGTAGTTGCTGTTGCCATTTGTTCAGCTACTCTTCTTTGATTGAAATGCTTTTGGTTGGTCAATTTTATTTCCAGATGGTCGAAGTCAATTCTTTGACCTTCTGTAATGGCATGTAATGCTATCGCTGAAGTTTTTTTTCCAATTTTTGTTTTTCGTTTATCATTTGAAATTACCTTATCATAAAATCTTCGATGTTCATCCAGTCGTTCTTTCAATGATCTTGAAGTCACGCCCATATAACTTGCTGGGCAGTTCATGCAATTAATTTTGTAGATCAGATTGCCATTACTTCTAACTGCTCTTTCATCTTTTAATTTGATGGGAGTCCTTCCTATTGTGCTGAAAGAGGAAAATACAACTTGTATATCTGTTTAAAATTCGTTTGAGAGCTTCTGATGTGTTTTCTTCATACGGTATGTTCACCATTAAAACTTTTTCAGAACTAGAATCTATATTTTTCTCAATGGCATTGTTGTTTATTCTGTCTAATTGTTGGTACAGTAATAATATTATATTGTTCTAATGACCTCTCCTTGGTACCTCAAACGTACCACTAGATTGGCAATTAGGTCTCATTGTTTTAACGTTGAAATAGCTAAATGCAACCGCAAGTTCTATTCTAAAAGTTTCTTTTCTCGTATTTCTCACCTGTGGAGCTCTCATTCTTTTTTTGCATGCAATATTCCCAATTTTAAATGCAACATCAATCGCAATCGTTTGCCTTCTTGAAACCTTTTCTTTTATTGTTATTTCCCCTCACAAAAGTCTTCTCATTCTCTTCCATTTCGAGAAACACATTGCGTCATTGTGGCAGTAGCACCTTTTTGGGGGTGAAAAGATTAAAAGCAATTATGCAATAGTTTACAATTTTATTTGTCATATAATACTATTAACATATTAGAGTATATAATTATATATTATGCAATATTATAAATAGATTATAATATTATACTGTAGAATATTATACATTATGTAACATTAATTATGTATTATTATATTACATTGCATAATTTTAAATATTATATAATATTTTTATTATCTTATATAATTTTATATAGCATATTATTTTAATATAATACTATCTACATGTGTTATATATTATTTCTATATTTTTGGCATATATTTTAGATATTATGTTAATAGCATAAAATATTATCCTGCATAATTTTACGTAATATAAAATATTATTTCATTGTTATTTTTATGAGGCATATTTTATTTATGATACAACATTACGTCTCTGCTATATTGGACATTGTATTACATTCCAACGGTTTAACGGTTTTCACTTTTCTTATTTTAATTTCTTTTTCTTTCGACCATTTTCTTTCTATTTTATTTGGTATTTTCTTTACTTCAACGATATATGAGCTTCTTTTTTCTTTCCTTCTTTTTTCCTTGTCTTTCTACCGTTTGTTTTTTCTACTTTGTTTCTTTCTTTTTTCTTTCTTTCTTTTTCTTTCTTTCTTTCTTTCTTTTATTCTTTCTGTATTCTTTCTTTCTTTTTTTCTTTCTTTTATCTTTCTTTCCTACTTTGTTGCTTTCTTTTTATTTCCTTCTTTTTATTCTTTTTTCTTTGTTTTTCTTTCTTTCCTTCTTTTTCCTTTCTTTTCTACATTGTTTCTTTCTTTTTTATTTATTTCTTTTTCCTTTCTTTCTTTCTTTTATTCTATCTTTATTTTTTCTTTCTTTCTTTCATCTTTCTTTTCTTCTTTGTTGCTTTTCTTTTATTTCCTTCTCCTTATTCCTTTTTTCTTTGTTTTTCTTTCTTTCCTTCTTTTTCCTTTCTTTTCTACTTTGTTTGTTTCTTTTTTATTTATTTCTTTTTCCTTTCTTTCATTTTCCTTCCTTCCATTTTCCTTCCTTCATTACCTTCTTTCCTTCCTACCGTTCATTCCTCCCTTCTTTCCACACTTCCATCTTTCCTTCCGTCCACCATTTCTTCCTTCTTTTTAAACTTTCCTTCACTATATCCTTCCTTCTTTCACATTTCCCCCGCCTTTCCTTTCTTTTCCCTTCTTTATAACTACGTGCCGACCTTTCCTTCCTTCCTTCCTTCCTTCCTTCCTTCCTTCCTTCCACCTACCTTTCCTTCCACCCTTCCTCCCTCCCTTCTTACCTTCTTTCCACCCTTTCTTCCCTCCTCTCATTCCTTCTTTATATCCTTCCTTCTTTTCACCTTTCCTCCGCCTTTCCTTTCTTCCACGCATCCATTTTCCCTTCTTCATAACTACGTGCCCACCTTTCCTTCCTTCCTTCCTTCCTTCCTTCCTTCCTTCCTTCCTTCCTTCCTTCCTGCCCCACTTCCAACCTTTCTTTCCTCCTATTTATCAGTATATTTCTTTATTTCTTCGTCCTCTTTATCATTTCTTTCTTAAGAAATTATATTATCTTTCTCTTTCTACTTCCATTTCTCTCTTGTTTCTTGATCTTTTTTCTTCGTCTTTTTTATCAGAAAAGAATTTCTTAAACAATTAAGCGACTCCCCTCACCTTTCTAGTATTTTGAAACGGATTTCTCACAGTAACGTTGCCATCTCCATTGCACTGAAAATAACACTAACGCCAAAACTATTATACAAAAAAATTAATTCTCACTTCAAATGAAGCCCCCTCAAATCTATTGAGACGCGTTTTACCCAATCCACGGGGAAGTCGCGTTCATTAACAATATATCCATTGATTTGTATACATTAAACCCTTTGAAGGAAATCAGTTCTAAAGGAAAGAAAAATCCATGTTCTTTTTGCACACCAACTGCAGACCTTGAAAGCTTATTCAGTCAATTTCTTTAATCAGTTCCGTAAATGCAAAGGTAAAAAAAAATGTTTGTCATTTAATAAAAAAAAGATTTTCTAAACCTGATATCTTTTCAAAAGACATGGAATATTTAGGAATACAGTTTCAAATACGAAGGATTAATGAATAGAATGGGCGGGAGTTTCTGATATTTCTTTTAAGCTGACCTTGTAAGATTTTTTTTTATTGAATTCTTATCTTTTGAAATTATCTAGAATATCAACAGACTTTTGGGAATTAATATTTGCAGAAGAAAATCTTTGAAAATTGATATGAACAGGGGAAACCATTTCTTTTCTTCTTGTATTCAGTACGAATTACAGTAAATATGTTACAGGTCTCATAGAAACTTATACTTTAGAACACCTCCACACATATACACAAATAACACACACGCACACACGCATATATATATATATATATATATATATATATATATATATATATATATATATATATATATATATATATATATATATATATATATATACATAGTCATCCACTTACAGACTGTTTCGCTGTATCACAGTTCATCAAATGTGGCTAGATATCAAATCGCTTCAGGCCGGGATCGAAACCCAACCGATTTGGTGTCAGTCAGAGATTCTAACCCCTCGGCATGGCAAATTTTTGCGTATTTATTTTTTCATAAGCACACTAGTCACTCAGAATTCGTTACAGTGCTCGACCGATTAAATTATTTTATCGAGAGCTAACATATATATATATATATATATATATATATATATATATATATATATATATATATATATATATATATATATATATATATATATATATATATACTCGCTTAAAAGCCACCCTGTCGGTCTCTAGGTGTAAAGTTAAAAACACCGGCCATTTTATTTTGAGATATTGTAATTTGAGAACATTTATTTTTTCATTTGGACATGAGCTTTTGCAAATTTGAGATTGGTATTCAATTATTGTTTTTATCAGTAAAGGCTAAGATAACGAAAACGAACGCGGTCATGAAAACTTGTGACTACAAAACTTTAGGATTGTGAGGCCGGAACCGGCCTGGTAGTTTTAATTTACTCACGGAGTCATTTGTCAATCGAATACTCGTACTGCTACAGAACGACAATGCCACCGCACAGTGCCGTAGTAACCAAGCGCAAGCTGGAGAAAATTGAGGTACTGGATATGTTGTTTCGACCTGCCAACACAGCAGACGTTATACCATCAGATTACGATCTTCTCAAAGACATGTCTCATTTCCTGTGAGGACGGAGGTTGAACAATATGGATGAGGTCCAAAATGGTTTTCACGAAGTTTTTTAGCCTCAAATTTAACCAACTGGTATAAGTGTGGAATTGATCTTCTGGCATAACGATGGCAAAACAAAATTTAATAGAATGGGAGATATTTTAATGAATAAAAGCTTTTCAGATATAAATTGTTTGAACTATTAATTAAAGCTTGAAATACAAAAAAGCACACACGCACACACACACACACACACACACACACACACACATATATATATATATATATATATATATATATATATATAATATATTATAATATTTTCTTTTAAATATGATTCTTTTGCTACATAAGAGTTCTCATGTTTCAAAAGCGAGAGCCGAGACCCTCATATAATTTTTGAAAGTAAGTTGAATTAAGGTGTCTGGTCTCGCTTCATCGTCAAGCGAGAATTTTACTGGTTGATTTTGTTTAGCGACATATCAACACCCTATGAGTCATTTCATGCTGAAATCTACAGATGTTATATTTTCATAGTAAAAGGTATGTTTTTTTTTTAAATATATAGTTTGTAGATTATAAAATGTATTGGTGGTAATTTCACTACAAACAAGTTTTTTGTAATGTTTTTCTAAAAAGATGTATTGCATAATTTTACTATAAAAAGATGTATTGCTTAATGTTACTATAAAATATATATTGTTGGCCATTTTACTATAAAAATGTACTGTTGATTTTAGTTTGAAAGTTAACTATTTGCCCATTACTGGTACCCTAAAACGTGCAAACACCCCGGATCAGGGTGGACCTGGCACCAACAGCAATTAAAAAGTGGTTCCACGCTACTCAAAAAATTCAAGCTGCGATTCGAAGACTTGCTGCTGGATATTTTCTCGTCATACCCAGGACGATGGTGTCATGAACCAGTTTAAAAGATGGTTTTACTTTCGGATCATCCACGCAGAAGGGAAAGAATGCATGTGTGTATCTGTAATCAGATTAGGTTAATTTATTTATTAAATAAAAACTGGCAGCGATTTTGGACCGCTGTAGAATTTAAATCAGTCCTCATAAAATATATGAAATTTGCCCGTCTCCATCTAGAATTTTTCTAAAGCTCTAACAAGCGACCTTGAATTTGAGAAGTTGGAGACTGGCTATATAACATTTTCAGGAATTGGAAATTAAATTAAAATAAAATTAAGAAAAGCGTCAATGAATTTTCAAAATCTCAAAGATTGGTTAATATTGGATTTCACGATATGTAAATAAAAAAAGATAATTTAATCTTAAAATTTATTTGTTTTGCTCTTTGAGAGTTAAAGGATGTCAGGTTGCATTTTCTCAAATGAAATCAGTTTATATTTTGCTGATCAGCAGTCTGTGATTTTCTGATATTGACGTGTTAGTTTTTGTTTTCTTTTTAAGAAAAAAAGAACAACTTTTCTTTTAAAGAAAAATTAAACAGAAGGAAATTCCTGAAAAGAAATCAGATGCATTCTTTTAGATTAAATTTGAGAAGTTGCATGTTGGCCATCTTTGATTAAAGAACTGGAATCATCAATTTGCTGAAATTAAATCGCAGAAATTTGGGGGTTTGGAGGTTTTTTACTATTTCGAAAATCATTTTTTTGTGTTTTGCTTAATTTTCGGGAGATTTCCGTTTTTTGTTTTTTGTTAATAAGAAGGGGAATGCATGATTTTGGAATAAATCAAAGAGAATTGAAAACAGGTGAAATTTAACGGGTGAAAGCAGTAGTATATCTTACCAAACAAATTATAAGGTTAGCTAAAACTTACTGTATCGGGAATGTTACGAGATTGATTCTAATATAAAGCTTTCTATTACGTCAGCCCACGATATCAGGGACGTATTTAGATATTATTACTGTACAAGTTTAATCTTTTCTCCAATAACCAATCACGTTTATGAAACTATTTAATTTTCATTTATTTATTTGTTTTACAATTAGTGTAGATACCAGTTGACAGGTAGTCTGGCAAAATGCTGTTTGACATGAACGTGGTACGTCATTATATTGCTTTATACGAAAAAGTTGCAGCCATTTATGAATCAAAGAGAATTGGAAACAGGTGAAATTTAACAAGTGAAACGCAGTAGTATATCTTACCAAACAAATTATAAGGTTAGCTAAAATATGTTTCATACTGTATCGGGAATGTTACGAGATTGATCCTAAAGCAAAGCTTCCTATTATGTCAGTCCACAACATCAGAGACGTATTTAGATATTATTACTGTACAAGTTTAATCTTTTCTCCAATAATCAATCACGTTTATCAAAGTATTTATTTTCATTTTTTTTAAACGTTTCACCCCAAGCAAGGCGGGAACCCACTAGCACGCAAAGGGTTACGGAGAGTTGGAGAGAGACCAAAGAGGAGTGATAGAGGAAAGGATGAAGAGAAGGACAGGGAATAGATCAGGGCATTTGGAGACGTGAATTGAAATTACATTTGAATAGTTGGAGATTATAGCTATCGGGGAAATAGGAAGAGGGGCGAGAGTTCCACATGCGAGAGGTGCGAGACATGAGGCTATTGGAGTAGAAGAGACGGCTACATTTAACAGTTTCGGCAGTGAAAGGGTGTGAGCGAGATGCCAGCCCAGTAGAACGCTTAAATTCATGAAGTTTGGGAACCAGCGAAAGCAGCTTATCGGAGCAGTTACTGTGAAAGTATTTGTAAAAAAGACCATATATGGCAGCAATACTCCATGCAAGGGCGAATGGTTGATTCGTAGATTAGAAGGATCAACTCCGACGAGAAAAATTTCCTGACCCGGCACAGGGAGCCAACTTTCCTTGCAGTGGACGAAGCTATTAACTGAATGTATTTGTTCCATCTCAGTTCAGCAGTAAATGTTTATTTATTTGTTTTACAATTATTGTAGATACCAGTTGACAGGTAGTCTGGCAAAATGCTGTTTGACATGAAAGTGAATATGAGGTAGTGGTACATCATTAAATTGCTCTATACGAAAAAGTTGCATCCATTCATAGAAAGTTTCTGCCTGTTTACGAAGACCAAGTACTGGACGTGAGCACGGTTACTGTTGAGAAAGTAATGTAGATGAAAAAGCGAAGATAGGTGCACTGACGCGGATTTTAACTGGTCTATCAGGTAGGTTCTTGCTTATTGCTAATGGAAATACCAAATTAATAATGGTGACTATAGGAACTTGCTCTATCCAGTGGGGCAACACTGCTCACTTTATCTATTGTTGGTTGACAGTTCCGTGAAAATAAGATGTTATTTTCGATTTAAAGTTGTTTTTGTTGTTGTTACTTTTATTGATTATAGATTAATTATAAAAGAAATATTATTTGTGGCAGACTGGAATAATGGATTACGGCTTGGACTGACGAATCGGAGAGCCGAGTTCGAATTCCAGTCGAGTTCATTACATTCACTTACTAGTACCTTTGGGAAATGTATGAATCAGTTGCTTCTCCCCCATCTATGGGTAAATAATAAGACAGACTATAGCCTTGTTTGGCATCCGGTCTAGGAGAAGGGAAATTCGGACGCACATACTTAGAAGCTTAGAAAAAGATCGTTCGCATTGATTCGATGATATCCGACTACTGCTGAAAGAAAAAATTATCAAAAATTAAAATATATTTGAAATTAATAAATAATTTTGAAACACCCACAACCTTTCCGTTAAATTTTATATCTTATGCGTCTTTATATTTCAATTGCGGAAACAATGCATTACATCCATTTTCAATCATACAGTGGATAGTGATGTCAAATACAGGCACATACACACACACACACACACACACACACACACACAGACATATATATATATATATATATATATCGGGACTCGGTGACGAAGATGGCATAAACTAGACTCGATAGAGGGGCTAAGGGTCAAAATAGTAGTCGTGGCTCTTGGGGCACAGGTTCCGAGGTTATTCGGGGACTCTGGATAACTCTGTATACTTGGATGGATATCGGTGAACGGAACTGAGTGAGTAGCGGCGCTATATCTAGTCTAGTTTACGTCCTCTTCGTCACCGAGTCCCGTGGTACAGTTGGTATGACGTTCGCGTCGTATCGAAGCGATCCGGCTTCGATTCTCGGTAGTGGATGCGCACTGCTGATGAGTCCCAGATAAGATGAAACGGCCGTCCAGTGCTTTCTGCATTCTGTTGAGGATTCTAAGCTCCACGAATATATATATATGACAAAAACCTTCCGCACTCATGAGCATTTCGTCTGACTGAAACATTGAAATGGATAAATTCTGTATTAGCTTTTCGACGGTTTTTTTTTTCAGCATTCACAGTTAAATTTCTATTTCTGATACGAAGTCAGTCTACACCGGGTTTATAAGACATGTGTTTTCGTCTGCCGAAATAGGCTATTCCCCATATGAGGTGATTTTGGATTTTAGTGTTAATTAATTATTTGCTCTGTAATAATATATACATTAAGCTCTTTTTGGGGATCAGTTTTAATAGTGTTTTTATATTACTAGAATCCTCTTGGATTTTATACCAACGGATTTGTTAACTTTATATATATATATATATATATATATATATATATATATATATATATATATATATATATATCTCAAAGTAAACATAGAAGTCAACACTTAGACGCGACAGTCTGTTTCATGCTAGGTGCAATAGTCAGGCCACGAGTCATCTAGCATGAAACAGATTGTCGCCTCTAAGTGTTGACTTCTATGTTCACTTTTGGTTCTCCGCTGCTTGCTCAGCCGCCACTCCCCATAGGAACAACTTCTTCCGCCTATTTCATAGCGATATGTTCGACTGCAATATACGCCTATTTGACTCCGCCCGTAAGGAGTGTAAGCGTGTCATCAACGAAGCTAAGTCACTATTTGCTGCTTGGATGAAGGAACGTATTTCATCTCGCATCTCAGCCCTTATCAAAACCGAAGTGATTAATCACCTTATATCCCATGATCTGCTCTCAGACAAGCAGTATGGTTTCCGCTTTGTCCGATCTACAACCGATGTGCTTACGGCCATCACTGAATTTGTCTACGAAGCTATTCATAATAACGGTGGAGCTCGTGCCGTGGCCCTTGACATCTCCAAAGCATTTGATAGGGTTTACCATGCCGGCCTTGTTCGCAAGCTTCAGGTTTTATGGTATTTCAGGTCAATTGTTTGACCTAATACAATAATTCCTGTCAAAACGTGAATTGAAGGTCGTTCTGAACGGATTCATCTCCAGCTCCTATCCCACTAACGCAGGTGTTCCTCAAGGCTCCATCCTAGACCCTGCTCTGTTCCTTGTATTCATAAATGATCTTCCTGACGCCATAGATTCCCAAGTCGGCATCTACGCGGATGACACCACAATTTACTCCTGCCTCGAAAACAAATCTAGTGATGCTGACAAAGTTAACCTGGCAGTTCGTCTCGAACAGGACCTACAATCGATTGTGAACTGGGGCAAGAATTGATTGGTTAACTTTAACGCCTCTAAAACAAAACTGCTCTCAATTAACCACCACAGGGATCCATCTCTGCATCTCATTAGAATGTCTGAAGCCCAACTTCTCGAGAGCTCCTCCCTGCGGCTGCTCGGTCTCACGCTGTCCGCTGACCTGAGATGGAACAAATACATCGAGTCAATTGCTTCATCCACCACAAGGAAAGTTGGCTCCCTGTGCCGGGCCAGGAAATTTTTCTCCCCGGAATCGATCCTCCAAATCTATAAATCAACCATTCGCCCTTGCATGGAGTATTGCTGCCATATATGGTCTGGAGCCCCTGCTGTTTCCCTCAGGGTTCTTGATAAGATCCAGAGACGGATATGCAACGTAATTGGTCCTGATCTTTCATCACGTCTGCAGCTGCTCTCTTACAGACGCACCGTTGCCTCGCGCTGTCTTTTTTACAAATACTTTCACGGTAATTGCTCCCATGAACTGCTTTCACTGGTTCCCAGGCCTCATGAATTCAAGCGACCTACGAGGCTGGCATCCCGTTCCCATCCCTTCACCGTTGAAACTGTTAGATGTAGACGTCTCTTCTACTCCAATAGCTTCATGTCTCGCACATCTCGCCTGTGGAACTCCCTTCCTTATTCCTGTTTCCCTGACAAATACAATCTCTAACTATTTACGTGTAACGTCAATCGACATCTCCAGTTGCCTTGATCTATCCACTTCCATTTTCCACATCCTTTCCCCTTTCATTCCTATATGTTCTCGCTCCAAATCTTCTGTTACCCCCTTGCCTTGATCGATTCAATATCTTTCTCCACATCCTTTCCTCTACCTTTCCTATCTGCTCTCGCTCCAAATCTTCTGTAACCCCTTGCGTCCTAGTGGCTTCCAGCCTTGCTTCGGGTGAAAAGCTTAAAAAAAGAATTTACACACGCTCTATCTCTGATATTGAGCACTTTATCCCATAAATATAGCACATCTTAAGAATATATATATACACACACACACACACACACACATATATATATATATATATATATATATATATATATATATATATATATATATATATATATTTATATTTGTCCTTTCATGCACATTTCATTGAAAACGACAGACAAGGTGCTTTTATTTAGTTTTTATACAATTTTTCATGCGATCTAATTTTCTTTTTTCTTTTCGGATGATAAATTATATAAAATATGTGCGTGTATTTAACAGTTTAAATACAATGCTTGAAAATGCCTAAATGTATAGCCGAAAGCGCTCGGATAAAAAGATCTTTGGGACAGATTTTATACAATTTATCATGCGAAAAGAAAAATTGATTAGATCGCATGAGATAATGTATAAAAAAAATAAATAAAAGCACCTTGTCTGTCGTTTTCAATGAAATGTGCATATATATATATATATATATATATATATATATATATATATATATATATATATATATATACAGAAGAATACATAAACAATGCCAAAATGAACAGAAAAGTCTCAGGATTTCACATCTTCTCGTTGTTACCATTTGAATGAGATCTCGCATACACAGAAACTTTTTGCTTACTCCCTTCATGTTCTTATACTTAAATAACTGCTCTCGTCCAAGTGACTCTTTTATAGGCCCAAAACAGTTGCAGGAGGAAAGGTTGGTCAGCCATGCACCGTGATTGTTTGTCTGGTTTTAGTTTTAAGGTGGTTGTAAGGTCTTGCGTCATCTTGCTGCCAAAGCATATCAATTGTTTTTTAAATGTTTCTTAGCTTAAATAATCCTTGTTCTGGCAATGCGCGCGTGTATCGATAGAATTGATAGTCTTTTTACTGGACATCAATCAGAGTAATTGATATGGGGATTTAGGCTAATGTTATAGCAATTCGTCGAGCTTAGAATCCTCAACAGAATGCAGAAAGCATTGGACGGCCATTTCGTCGTATCTGGGACTCATCAGATTCTCGCTAGTGGATGCGCACTGCTGATGAGTCCCAGATAGGACGAAACGGCCGTCTAGTGCTTTCTGCACTCTGTTGTATATATATATATATTTGTCATCCACAGACAGACTGTTTCACAGCTCATCGGTGTGGCTAGACGTCCGGTTGCCTCTAACCTCTAAGCCATCAGCGTACGCCATCAGCGTACGGTACGGGATGAAGGTGAATTTTAGCGTGTTTATTTTTAGATTCGGAGTGACTCAATTCTGTCGAAGAGTCGTGCAGTATTAGCATAAATAGTCACTGTTTACAAACCAGAGGGCTCAACCGAAATTTCATATTTTTGTCATCCACAGACAGACTGTTTCGCTGTTTCACAGCTCATCAGTGTGGCTAGACGTCCGGTTGCCTCTAGCTAGGATCGAAACCCGACTTTGCGTCAGTCCGAACTTCTAACCTCTAAGCCATCAGCGTACGGTACGGGATGAAGGTGAATTTTAGCGTGTTTATTTTTAGATTCGGATAAGCACACAGTGACTGAGAGTGACTCAACTCTGTCGAAGAGTTGTGCAGTATTAGCATAAATCTATATTTATATAGGAAGAGCAATCAATATTTGACCATTATGGAAATAAACAACGTAGACATAAGAATCAACAATGGATTGTAACTCTCAATTTCATGCTATAATGTGAAATTGAAAGATACCATGTTTATTTTGATGGCTTCCAACTTGTCGAGTATGACCATAGGAGGATATTGCAAGACTCAAGTGTAACTTATGATAACAAGCAATGCGTGTTCATGAATTTTTTAAAGTTTAAAAAAAAAAACATTGCACTTCGTCAAACTAATTAAAGAACAATTTGTTAGTCAACTGAGCCACCTGATTTCGCATCCGCAGACTTCCATTTCTTTAGTCAAATGAAAGAGACACCGAGAGGTAAATGTTATTGTGGTGATGAAAAGGAGAAAACTACTGTACGGAATTGGGCTTCCTCAGCAGCCAGCTTTGTTTTACAAAATTGGGATACCTGCACTCATTTGTAGGAGGACAACAGCCAATGAATGAGGCGGAGACTATGTTGAGATATAGGGATATGAACCTATGATGTATAGCTATATCTTGAAGTACCACATGTTTGATTGTGTTCTAATTTCTAATACAATAAAACAAGTTGCATTTCATTTTTTGACTCATCCTCGTTTCAATAAGTACAATTTAGTAGGTGACTGAAAGTGTTCAATCTCTCGGCTGATGGACCATTGATCTAACTACGAAAACATAAGACACAAACTCCGAGTGAATGTCAATACTTATCAGAGAGAGAGAGGGGGGGGGGAGAGTGAGAGAGAGAGAGGGGAAGTGGGAGAGAGAGGGAGAGAGAGAGGGAGTGAGAGAGAGAGGGGGGAGAGAGGGGGTAGAGAGAGTGAGAGAGAGGGGGAGAGATAGGGAGAGAGAGAGAGAGAAATTAAACTTTTCTCTGATTCCTCGCGGGAAAAATATTTTTTTCTCTTCGTTTCTTGCCTTCATTAATTGGATTAGTGTAGTTCTTGATAAAACGAAAATAATGCCGCGAGGAAGTCTATAAAATGAATTCGATAAAACACACGCATCAATAAGTGATCGATAACATTTTGAATGCTTTCATTGGATTAGCACTGAATCGACGTATGAGCCAAATGAGAACGCCTATCAACAATTTTGATACCAAATATTTACATTTATACGTAAAGGTCATGTAATGGAACAATTAACGAAAGAATATGAGGTTCTGTGCGGAACATAAAACGCCATTTTGAATATCCCGAGAACAGCTTGCGCGGCCTTGATGCAACTTGGCAAACAGTTAGGGGGAATCTTATTTCATATGTGTGAATACTCTAATTCTGTTATTCCGTTAGTGATATTATAATATAGAGTGAGTTTGTGTACTGTGTGACTGTCAACCGGCGAATTTTTTCTTCATGCTTTGTGCAGGATTTCTTATACAAAGTCTCCATAAATTTCGTGTGCACTTTAAAAAATTTATAACTCTATTTGTATTTGCGATAGACATAATTTGTAAAAAGGATTAGAAAGAAGTAAATCTATATTTTTAAGGTTTTATTGAAATTATATTTAAGTTTCCACATGTCCTCCATCATTAGCAATACAAAGGGTAATGCGATATTGTGCTCAGTTTTGTTACAGGGAACAACCAATGCGTTTAA
>OZ038487.1:15112479-15137479 GCA_964036315.1 Acanthosepion esculentum | reverse complement strand
CGTCAACTTGTAAATTTATCGCGGAAGAACGCGTTCCCTTTTGGAACACACTTATGAACAATACACACACACACACTTACGTCCGCAGATTTTACTTCATTTTTCTAGGAATTTCTACTACACCGAACTACACTTATACAAACAATTCATTGGCTTGTATATTTTCTTCATTCATGCTCATTGTTCATAACACATAACAATATTCTGTTGTATATGTAACCCTTTACTGTTGATACATTACCATTTGTTTGTACACACACACACACATACACACACACACACACACACACACACACACATATAGAGAGAGATAATATTAGTGGTTAATCCACACATACACACATATGTATTAATGCATGTTTCATTAAATAATATAGACAAGTTTTGTCTATTTATTTTAAGTAAGTTCCTTTCGTATTGTCTGATAAGGGGTCTCCCCTTTTTACACAGATGGTCTCAAACGAGGTATGCAGATACTATCACCAGTAAATACCCGGGTTTACGTTAAGACAGTCGAGAAGTCAGTACATTGAGTAGTATCAGAGTAGTATTAGAGGAGGGTAGCACAAGAGTCACAGCACCTAAACTCAGTAAGGAGTCATACCGCGATACTTCAATACCAAGACTGTATATATATTATTGCTACTAACCCGCATTCCTCTATCTACTAACCCGTATTACCAATTTGTATTATTACCTTAATACATTCATTTTCCTTATCTATTTCTGGCATTTGTTATTTATTGATATCGGGTTTCATCCCGGAATCCACAACATTGTCTGTTAAGCTTAATCACATTATCGTTGAAAGACGAAAGGAAAACACCACATTGACACATGTTTGAATCCAATCTAAGCTTTCGGCTTACAGAAGCCATTATCAAAGATGACAATTTTAATAAATCAAACAACACATATACGAAACCACAATAATGGCCCGCCGTTGCTTTTTGAATAAGCTCAAAGTAACGACAAACTATTATTTGTAAACCAAGGAAGCAAAAAAACTCGTTGTAGCTCGTGACGTCACACATGACCACGCAAGAGTGAAAACGAGATGTATTAAGGATGGGAAGCCATTGGTATAAACCAATGGTTTCTGCTATAGATTATAGGCATTTAACATGTGTCAATATGGTGTTTTCCTTTCGTCCTCTCAACGATAATGTGATTAAGCTTATCAGACAATACGAAAGGAACTTACTTAAAATAAATAGACAAAACTTGTCTATATTATTTAATGAAACATGCATTAATGAAAAATTGCTGCCGAAATATACACAATTTAAATTACACACACACACACATGCACACACACACACACACACACATATATATATATATATATATATATATATATATATATATATATATATATATATATATATAAACATCCCACTTTAAGGTTCCATGTAATAAATTATTCCACCACAGCCTTTTTAAAGGACCGCGGATTATCAGACTTCCAAAGGTTGAAACGAATAATGAAAAGAAATTTACACATTTTTGACGGGTAGTACTAAGCATATGTAAATTAACGAAGTGATGAAGTGAGAAGGGAGAGAGACATGATTGAGTTAGATGTAAATTTAAAATTTCTATTCTTTCAAATTTAATATTGTTTGAGGAAGTCCAGACATTGACACATTTAATCCGTTAACTTAACGGAAGTTATATATTGATATAGAAGGGGGAGAGGAGAAAAAAGACCTAAAGGGAAAAAGAGAGAAAGAAGTAATGAGAGAAAGTGTCACTAACTTTCTTTGGAATGAAAGGCCCGAAATAAACGCTGTCGTTTTGCTTTACTTTGAGAGTTCATAAATATTATAATGTTTGATATAAATTTGAATGTTTAAACAGTCGAGAAGGAATTTAATTTGATGTTTGTTAGCGATTTAAGATTTTTTTAAAACTTTATTACAAAAAATTTGGAGATTTAATATGAAATAGTCGATTAGAAAAATATTCATAGAATTTATATTAAAATACTAAAATTTTATTTTCAAATATAAGTTTACTTCTAGTTGTAATTGATTATTAATGTTTGATCCGCGGTCCTTTAAAAGGGCTGTGGTGAAATAATTTATTACATGGAACCTTAAAGTGGTCTGTTTTTATTTTTTATTTTTATTTAAATTATTAGCTCTGATTTACATTGAGCTCTCTGGATTTTATCTTCCTTGGGTCTACCGATACGGATTACCTAACTTTTTCGTAAACTAACTAACTATATATATATATATATATATATATATATATATATATATATATATATATATATATATATATATCAAATAAATACCCATACATACATACACATACATATATATATGTATACAAAATTCCAAGAGGATAGAATCCAGATAGAACTCAATGTCCAGGACAGAGTAAGAATATAATATAAAAGGCTTAAACACTCATATTCCATGGTTATAATTTATTACATTGGAATCGTAATTACGATCCAATTCATCAGACCTACAAATTCAAAAAAAAATCAGAAAAAATAAGCCCGGGAATAAAAAAAAAATAAAATTTAGTGAGAGTGTATGCATGAGAGTGGGGGACGAATATGACAGGAAAGTGAAAGTTCTAGAGAGGGGTAACAGATGAGAGAAGAACAGGAAGACCTAAAAGTGAAGGTGGGGATTAAAATGTATCAGAGAGAAGTTTTAAACAGAAGTTAGAAGACGGTTTAAATGAGTGAGATACAGATAAATATTTTTTATTATTATTGTGGGGACCTACCTACAAATGGACTCTTCCACACCTATATAATACCAACTCTGAGTAAGTGAGTCACCAAGTGAGAGTCACCAAATGAGGATCACCGAGAAGTAGCCACAGAGTGAGTGAATGAGTGAGTCGGGGCACCAGTGAGAGAAAGTACTCTCCAGTCCACATTTACCTTTGTACTACTGTTTCCGAGAATATACTATTTAACCTATATCCGAGTTTCGTGTTATCTTTTTATGGTTTTACACCATAACAACTGGCGACGAATAATATTCGAACCACAAAGAGAAACCTCTATCTAAAAGAAAAAAAAAGGTCACGCCATAACTCTAAAAACGTCTAAAGATCCCAGTGTGTTAACCTCAAGTCTGGCGAACCAAAGAGAAATTTTCTGAAAAGAAAGCTATACATACAACAGTTGTATGTTAATATACAACTGATAAAAAAAAACGGACACCAACCGAATAACAGGCAACGGAAATACGAAAAAAGGCACAGACGTGGATGTCGGATATATTTAAGAAGAAGGGAAAAGTATAAAAGAAATATTAACTCAATCCATTTAAAACCAACAACTTGAAAATACTTACTACTGAAAAATTGTATGTAATATTTTTCCCCCTCGTTGCTATAATCTAAAGCATTGCATTGTTCTTCCCTTCTCTTGACCACACAGGGAAAAAAGGAAGAAATAATATATTTTCTGTTGGCAGCGTGGTTGTTTATGCAAATTTTTTTCTCCTCTTAGAGAAAAATAGAAGCACTTAGACTGTATTAGAAAAAACAAGATTTTTTTTCTTACCGACCAGAGCTGAGAAATATTAAAGAAAGGAATTACTTTCTTTCCCTCTCTTATAGTAGAAAAATTGTCTAAATTCAGTTTTTTTTTTCTCTGAAAACAAGTATTTGAAGTCATTATGGAGGACTTTAAAGCAATCATTGTTCAGATAATAATGGTACAACTTGATCATCAAGAGAAGACTGAGGAACGGCAACAAATGTTGGAAGAAAAATTGCTTCTACAACAAAAAGAACAGGAAGAAAAGCAAAAGGAACGGAAAGAAAAATTGCTTCTACAGCAGAGAAAACAACAACAGTTTTTTTTAAATTCCAAAAACAACAAGAAGAATTACTTCTAAAAACATTAAGTCAAAAGTATGTTAGTGAAAACAACACTGCATTTTCTCACAACACAATTTGGAATTCTATGGAGACATTCAATTATCTTCCTGAAGAAGTTAAAACATTTGAAAATTTCTATAGAAGATATGAAGATCTTTTTTGCGGTTGATTGTGAGTATTGGCCGAACGCCCCAAAAGTTCGGCTACTTTTGAGAAAGTTGGGAACAGTGGAACATAGTAAGTTCGTCGATTACATTCTTCCGAAGAAAACAAATGAATTGGAGTTCGATGAAGCAGTAAAACTTTTGTCTGAGTTATTTAACCCTAATTCAATACTATTTCACAAGAGATGGAAGTGTTTTAACTTGTCAAAACGGGATGACGAGGATTATCTTACATTTGCGTCCATTGTAAATAAGCACTGTGACGATTTTCGTATGGCAGAATTGTCAGCTAACGATTTCAAATGTTTAATATTTGCCCAAGGTTTAGTCTCTGCAAAAAACTCGGAGATTAGACGGAGAATTCTATCAAGACTAGAAAGTGAACTAGGTCTCACATTACCAAAACTAGCTGAAGACTGCCAACGAGTAATCAGTGTTAAAAGTGATTCCAAAAACAACGAGGAATCAGGCATATCGTATGTTAGGAGAATTAAGTACAAGCCAAAAGATTGACCCCCCGGGTAAAGGTAAAGAAAGCAAAGAGTATGCCCATTCACAATCTAAAACTAGACGACCCTGTGAGAAACAAAAATTACCCCCAAGGCCATGCGGACGTTGTGGTGGACATCATTGGGCGGCAGACTGTTTTTACCGAAACAAGACATGTAATTATTGTGGCAAAATTGCCCACAAGGGGGCGGACTGTAGAAACAAAAGGAACAACAGAAACAGAGTCAGACAAACTGTATCAAATGAAAAAGTAGATAAGAATCTACAAAAATACGTTGTTGTTCACATTCTAAACAAAACAGTTAAGCTGCCACTAGATTCTGGCTCGGATCTCTCAATCATTAATCTTCATACTAGGAGGAAATTAAAAAAAAATAACGATGAAAAAGGCAAACAAAACAGCCCGCGCAGTAACAGGTGACAAAATCAAATTTGAAGGTGAGCTAACGCTACCTGTAACACTAAATGGCATCACAAACAAAGTAAAAGTTTTCTTCCATAGAAACTCTGAGAATTTATTTGGGACGGATTGGATGGAACGGTTTAAGTTGTGGGATCAACCAATCAACAATTTTTGCCAAAAGGTGGAAAATATGACAACGGATGCCCAAAACCTGAAAGACGAATTAAAAGAAAAATTTCCCGAAGTTTTCTCGGCGGGGCTAGGAAAATGTAATAAGACAAAAGCCAAATTCGAGCTGAAAGAAAACCTTCAGCCCGTTTTCAAAAGTAAAAGAAATGTCCCATTTGCATCAGTAGGAAAAATTAACGAAGAATTAGACCGACTAGAAAATACTGGGTATATGGTCCAAAGTGAGTTTTAGCGAATGGGCGGCCCACGCTGTATACGCAAGAAAGAAGTCCAACCAAATTCGCGTCTGTGCGGATTTTTCAACGGTCCTCAATGCGGCTCTAAAAGATTACCATTACCCTCTCCTCACACCGGAGGAGGTATTTAATAAACTGAATGGTGGGAAAATATTCTCCAAATTAGACTTAAGCGATGCATACCTTCAAATCCCTGTTGAGGAGGAGTGCACAAAACTTCTATGTATCAACACCCACAGGGGTTTGATAGATTGGCTTTCGGGGTCAAAGTTGCACCTGCAATATTTCAGCAGGTCATTGATACCATGCTGGGCGGCCTTGACTTCGCGTGTCCCTACCTGGATTGACATTGTAATAGCAAGCAAATCTACCGCGGAACATCGCAAACATATCCACAAGGTTTTTGAGAGAATTCAGGATTTCGTTCTCAAAGTAAAAGAATCGAAATGTGATTTTTATATGAATGAAATAAGGTATCTCGGGCATATCATTGATAAGAAGGGAAGACGGCCTGACCCACGGCGGGCAGTAACTATCAAAATATGCCTGCTCCAAAAAATGTCAACGAGCTCCAAAGTTTTCTGGGACTTGCCAACTATTACCAAGTATTCATAAAAAATATGCTCTGAATGAATTGTTAAAAAAAGAGAAAATTTGGAACTGGACAACGGAGTGTCAGTCAGCTTTTGAAAAAATATATTAACATCAGAATATTTTTAACTCACTTCAGCCCTCAATTAGATATCATTGTGGCGATGCTAGTTCATATGGTATCGGTGGGTGTATCCTACATATTATGCCAGACGGTACACGGAAAGCCATAGCACACGCATCAAGAACGCCGCTACCCGCAGAAAAAATGTGTTACCAAATTGAAAAAGAAGTCCTCAATATCATATTCGCGGTAAAAAAATTTGACAGATATCTGCATGGAAGGTATTTCAATCTACAGACCGATCATAAACCATTATTAACGATATTTGGCTCTAAAAAGGGTTCACCGGTTTATACGCCGAATAGACTTTTGAGATGGTGTACCATCCTTCTCAACTATAAGTTTAAATTAAATTATTTACCAACTAATAAAATTGGCCATGCAGATGGTCTATCCAGACTAATCGCTAATCAAAATCAACCACTTGAAGACTCAGTTATAGCAGCTCTTCGTTCAGACTGTGAAATAAAATCAATAATAGCGAATACCGTCCGGGATCTACCTGTAACGTTGTCGGAAATCAAAAACGAAGCGCTAGAAGATGACTTTATTTGCGAGATAAAACGTAAAATCGCAACAAAAGTTAATAGCGTGTCAGACGTCTACTCACTATGTGACAATGTCTTTTTGTACAGCGATAGAGTTGTAATTCCGGAGAAATTACAGAAGCGAATTTTAAAAGACTTCCACTGTGGACACCGCGGTAGAAACCGTATGAAGAGTCTCATGCGGAGCTATGTCTACTGGCCGGCGATGGACAAGGACATAATGGAAATGATTAACACATGCAGAGGATGCGCCTTGGCGGCTAAAGCTACACCTACCACTTTCAAACCTTGGCCAAAAACGGACCAGCCCTGGCCACGTATACATATCGACTTTGCTGGGTCGATTGACGATTATCATTATTTAATCGTTGTTGTCAGTTACTCCAAGTGGCCGGAGGTTTTATGATGCAAGAGGCCGACAACGGCTGTAACAATAAGAAGTGGCTTTTCATTTTAACGCCTTATAAACGAAATTACTCTCTTTTAATCATCAGAGAGAACCTTTTTTTATCTTCTATCAGCTTGGCTAATGCTAACATCCAATAGAGTCACTCATCGCGTCTTCTCAGACTAATGATTTCAACTGACTACAAGTTGAAATGGTACATTGAATCAATTGATAAATCTGCAAATACGAAAGTTGCTTCAAAATGTCGTGCTAGACAATTTTTCTCGACAGAATCTATCTTACATATTTACCATTCATCCTTGCTTTGAATATTGCTGCCACATCTGGTTTTGTGTTCCTGTTATATTTAAAGATTCTTAATAAAATCCAGGGGAGAATCTGCAATGTTATTGGTCCTAACCCGGCATCTTGCCTTCAGTCCCTTTCCCACTGCCATAACATAGCTACCCTGTTCCTTACTTATAAATACTTTCATCGTATTTGTTCTGCTGAACATTCCTCTATGGTACCTAGACTTTATGAATTTAAGCGCAGTACTAGATTGGCGGCTAGGTCTCATATCCTCAATCGTTATCTTCTGTCTTGTTAATTCTTATTCTTCTATTGTCCTGTCTCATTAACAGTAGTTTTTTTTTATTATCTAAGACTCGATAACCTCTTGCGTCCTAGTGGCTTTATTGCCTTGCTTGGGGTGAAATTATTTTTTAAAAAAGGGAGAAATTTTCATCACGACACAAAATCGGATTTTTTTTTTCACTGTTTTTTACTCACTTTTGTCTGCTCACCCGGTTGAGTTTCTGAAAATCCTCCGACTAAAAGGAGGTCAAATCTGACCAGATGTATTTATCATTTATTTTCGCCAATCACTAGGCACCATATTTGAAACTGTTTTTATAATCTTCTCACAGATAGAGAAGAGACTTGAAGCAACAAAAATGTGGCTCTACAGAAGGATGCTGAGAATACCATGAAGCGAACATATTTGCAACGACGAAATAGAAACAAAGAGTACTTTAATTATACAGTTGAAATTTCTAGAACACATAATGAGGAATGAAGGCTTGGAAAATTTGATACTCAAAAGACTGTTGTTCTCATCTTTATTGTCATGTTCATGACGTTTCAGTCGTTGTAGGCTTCGGCCTTCCTCAAGTGACTTGAATTCGAACTAAAAGCTTTATTTCGTCCGCAAGGACACATAGACCAGTGGTTGAATCCAGTGACTTGACCCAAAGGGTTGTGAGTTCAATACCTGGCTACGGCAGTGGTGAACAAAAAATAATAAAAGAAGAAAAACCAAAAAAAACTGAAGAGTTGAGTTAAAGGGAGATAACTGAAACATCTGGAAGAGTCATGGCACGTGGAACTAGAACAATCTACCCGATGGACAAAATAAAGTGTTCAGTTCGAAATTCTAATCACCCGAAGAAGGCCGAAACGTCAGGAATATGAAAATAAAGATTAGGACAACAGTCCAGACAATAAAAATAATTACAATACCTCATCTCAGAAATATAGACAGATCCTGAAGAAGGTCGGAGCGTACAACGACTGAAACGTCGTGAATATAGCAACAAAGATGGGGACAACAGTCCGAACAATGTAAATAATTTAAATAATTACAATACCACATCTCAGAAATATAGAGTGATCCTGAAGAAGGTCGGGGCGTACAACGACTGAAACGTCGTGAATATAGCAACAAAGATGCGGACAACAGTCCGAACAATGTAAATAATTTAAATGATTACAATACCACATCTCAGAAATATAGAGTTATCCTGAAGAATGTCGGGGCGTACAACGACTGAAACGTCGTGAATATAGCAACAAAGATGCGGACAACAGTCCGAACAATGTAAATAATTTAAATGATTACAATACCACATCTCAGAAATATAGAGTGATCCTGAAGAATGTCGGGGCGTACAACGACTGAAACGTCGTGAATATAGCAACAAAGATGCGGACAACAGTCCGAACAATGTAAATAATTTAAATGATTACAATACCACATCTCAGAAATATAGAGTGATCCTGAAGAAGGTCGGGGCGTACAACGACTGAAACGTCGTGAATATAGCAACAAAGATGGGGACAACAGTCCGAACAATGTAAATAATTTAAATAATTACAATACCACATCTCAGAAATATAGAGTGATCCTGAAGAATGTCGGGGCGTACAACGACTGAAACGTCGTGAATATAGCAACAAAGATGCGGACAACAGTCCGAACAAGGTAAATAATTTAAATAATTACAATACCACATCTCAGAAGGATGTTGAGAATACCATGAAGCGAAGATATAAGCATCTGCGAAATTTTAGAGAAAATAGAAAAAAAGATAACTTAATTAACACCAGGAAAAGACAGTTGAAATTTCTCGAACACATAATGAGGAAAGAAGGCTTGGAAAATTTAATACTCAAAGGACAGTTTGAAGGAAGAGGGACTGGAAAGAACGCATAACGTAGTGTTATGGTAATTTACCCACGCACGCATGGACTCTTTCTCCCTCCAATAGGTACTGCCTTTTGGAGGGGGAAGTTTCCAGCAGTCAGCTCTGACAGTCGGACCGAACATTCTTCCTGTAACACTCTCGTTTGTATATGTTTGTATTACTGTTTCTTTTAATATATTTGTTTAACTCAATTCATCTCTTGTGTCATTGTTTCTGGCCCTAACAAGGCCACAACACGTCGTAGCTTGAGTAAATGGATAGCGAGACAAGGTTTTGAAGAGATAACAAAGACAAAATTTATTAAGCGCAATAAAGGACAGGAAATTGTGGAGGGCCGTCCCGAAGAGACACGGCACATAGAAATAATAATAATAATAATAATATACTGTCTTGAATTTCTTATTGGATAAATTTCTGAAAAATGTTAATATTTTTTCTGGGATTTAACTTACTTTTAGTTACATTTTACCGTATCTAATCTGTCAGCAGCTGTTTGTGAATACACTTTTGTAGCAGCCGTCTAGACAATGGACGTCATTTAGAGAAAAACATAAAGGTCTGAAGACAGACTGCAAAAACCATAAAAGTCTTTGTTTATTTTCATAACACTGGGATAAGAATACCCATCATGATAGGCAGTCTGATTAGCGTATAACAGAGCCAAATATGGGTGACAATAAAAACAAAACAAAACAAAACAAAAAAACAGCACATAATCAGTTAACCCATATCGTCCAATTTTTGACTGAGGGCGCTGACAAGTATCTGAAAGTGATGCCGATGTCGCCTTGACTGCCTCATCCTTCAAACTTAAAAAAATTAATCCGCTTGACACACTGCCCTGATGATCCCAAACTCAATGAACTGTGATGTCCAGTCCGTCAACCCCTAGGGAACATACCCAATTGGTTACGGTCAGGCAATTGACAAAGCTGATCTGTGGTATTGAAGCGGCTATTTACTATAGTCAATCAGTTATGTGCCATGCACGATACACGCTTAGGCGATCATGTATCTTTCGATACATGACTGGCGATGCATGTTTTTTCGCGCAGTAGGTTGTCATTTGTTTGTGCGGTAGACGAGTTGCCATCCAAGGCTACAGAACCCGGTCTGTCCTGCTATTTGCCCATAGATGGGGAGAGAAGAAGAGGATATTAGCACGTAAGTGAATGTAATGGATTCGACTGGAATTCGAACTCGGCTCTCCAATTCTCCAATTTACTATAGCCGACCCTTATTCAAAAACACAAATCATGTACATGTTAACAGCTACAGTCCATTAAGATTATAAGCCAAGAGAGCTATAACTGGTGTAGCATCCGGGCATTTAGCATCCGGGCATTTAGCATCCGGGCATTTAGCATTATTATTGTTATTGTTGTTGCTGTTTTTGCTGTTACTAAATTTGTTTGAAGGTTGTTTGTTGTAATTGTTTTAATTTTTTTCCAGTATGTTTCTCTTTCGCTTTGCAATGTCACATAGAATATGGGTAATGATTATCGATGCGAAATCTGTAATCAGCGAGCCGAGTTCAGACTTCGTCGTAATTTGGTGCGTTTGACAAAGAGCATCCTTCTTAGAACATTGTGGACTGGCGCTACGAAATCACATGCAAAAACCTGTACCAAATAAGACAAACCGCATCACTTGATGACTACCAACAGCAGGAACATCTAAAATGGATAGCACATGTGAATTGAAGAGAAAATAATAATTTAATCGAGATGTTGACATTCCACACTACTTCAAATAAAAGGTTAGAAGGGAAACCCCTGTCACTACTTGAAAGAGCGATAACAGCTGCTGAACTCGAAAAAACTGTTTCCTGAAAAACTGTTTCAAATGAAATATTTTATGAACTTGTAAACCAGTATTGGCTGCTCGGTCAATGAATGCTGAATGTTTCCTTGTAGGGAAACGGATAACATTACCATTACAGTTCGTTCTAATACATTTAGGAAAGCCTTGGATCCATTTCACATCCTTGTAAATATAGGGAAAATAATAGGGTAGACTGGTCTCTTTGTCCGGGGGTGGCTGCCAGTGTTAGAAATAAGATAAAACTGTGGAGCAGGCAAGGGGAAAACACTCGCTTTCCAAGAAGTTATAAGAATTCAGAAAAAAAATCAAGGGATTTTTGGAGAGCCATGAACGCTAACGATCTGTTACGAACTATTACAAACTATTACTTACGATCTGTTACGAACTATTACAAACTATTACTTACGATCTGTTACGAACTATTACAAACTATGACTTACGATCTGTTACGAACATGGTTCAAAAAAAAGAAATGACTCGATCCTGATATGAGATCTCCACTTGGTCCATGTTGTATCCAATGATCCTTAGAAATCGATCTGCGTGTAGCCTTGAAGGAAAAACAACAAAACAGTCATGTAGAATAAGCGGCCGTGGTTAAGAGAAATTGACAAAGAAATCAATAACAATAAGAAGAGGACGAGGAGGAAGAAGAAGAAAATGAAAAAGACGAGGAGGAGGAGGAGGAGGAGGAAGAAGAAAAAGAAAAAGACGAGGAGGAGGAGGAAGAAGAAGAAAATGAAAAAGACGACGAGGAGGAAGAAGAAGAAAATGAAAAAGACGACGAGGAGGAGGAAGAAGAAGAAAAAGAAAAATACGAGGAGGAGGCGGAAGAAGAAGAAATTGAAAAAGACGACGAGGAGGAGGAAGAAGAAGAAAAAGAAAAAGACGAGGAGGAGGAGGAAGAAAAAGAAAATGAAAAAGACGACGAGGAGGAGGAGGAAGAAAGTAAAAGAACAGGGCAAAATAATATGAGACAATGCAATATTTCATGCAAATCAAAAGTGAAGCAAATCTAAATAAAAAAATAAAATGTTCCCAATAAATAAATTTCATACGTAAAAGGAATACAACCAAGATATTACGGCTTTCTGTCTTCTCGGTATCAAAGAAATGTGGGCATCAAACCATTTTTTTTCACTTTTTTTTTTGGCCAGCAATAAATCCTGATATGCATCTGAAGAGCTTGTCTATAAATTTCGTGAGAGCAAATTTTAACTGTCATTCCTGGAAATCATAACCAGCAGACGTTTACATTGCTTACATATTACTTACTATTTTATTTTATTTATTTTAGGCATTTCACTCTAAGCAAGGTGGGAGTGCCATTGGCACACAAGGGGTTACAGAAAGTGGGAGCAAGAGTAAAGAGGCGTGATAGAGGAAAGTTTGAAGAGAAGAACGGGGAATAGATCTAGTCATCTGGAGATGTCGATTGGCATTGCATTTGAATATTATTGATTATATCTATCATGGAAGCAAGAAAGGGGAAGGGAGTTTCACAGACGGGAAGTGCGAGGCATGAAGCTATTGGAATAGAAGATACGACTACATTTAACCGTTTCGACAGTGAAAGGGTGGGACCGAAATGCCAACGTAGTAGCACGTTTAAATTCGCGCAGTTTGGGAACCAGGAAAAGTAGCTGGTCGGAGCAGTTACCGTGAAAGTATTTGTAGAAAAGACAGAGGGAAGCGAGGGCATGTCTGTGAGCGAGAGCCAATGTAAACGAGATGCCAGATCAGGGCCAATCATCAGATTGGAGGTTCTTTTCGAGCAAATGGCCAGGTTAATTTTTTTCAGTGATGCCGGATTTGCTATTGAGGCAGGAGTAAATCATCGTGTAATCTGCATAGATGCCTACTTGGGAACTGATGACATCGGGAATATCATTAATACAGATCATAAACAGTGTATGGCCCAGGATAGATCCTTGGGGAACACACGCGTCATATTATTAATTCATATTATTTACGCAACGACGAACAGCATCAAAAGTTGGATAACTCGGCAGGTTTGGTCTGGAAACGTAATCGGATACAGCCGTGCAGCCTCGCGTCCATTACCATTCGTGCAGTCGTATGTAAAAATCATATCTGTCTGGTTATGATATGAATATCCTGCTATTACTAAACGGAACCCTTGTCAGTTAAAGGTTGAAAGACAAAAAAGAAAGTTATCTGGAGGTTGTGGTTCAAGCTAATGGCGATTTTACTGAATAAATTGTATTGCAAGATATTTTTGTGTAATTTAGGAAAATATATCTGATAAAATGAGAAGACAGTGTCATTTCCATTTTTGCGTAATTTAGACAATTCATCCATCTCACAGTATATATATATATATATATATATATATATATATATATATATATTCTTATACACATCATACTCACTCACTCCCTAACGAGCCAAATGATAACACATACCCATCGTAATTACACATTACACATATCATACACACTCACTCCCTAAGAACCAAATAATACACACACACTTAACAGAGACATTCACTTTCCAGGAACCAGTATACTGTCAAAATGACCAAGGGAATTCAAAGCAGCATGAATTCACCCAGCTCTTATATCAAATAACAACTTAAAAGAGAGTGTTTGACCAACACAAGGACTGACCAAAAGTCATGATAAAAAATTAAAAAAAAAAAATAAATAAATAAAAAATAAGAAAAGCAAATGAAAACTACAAACAAATTTTCTCCATCAAGACATTCATTTCTGTAGTTCACTGCTACCAGCAAGCAGAAATTTACTTTTCTCCTCTGATGATGGCCAAATGAAATAATAATAAAAACGAAGGTATATTAATATACAGCCAAGTGTGTCTGAAGATTTTAATTTTTTAATATTTTTTATTGTTCAATATATATACACACACAGACACACACACACACACACACACACACACATATATACATATATATATATATACATATATTGTATATTTAGGCAGCAATCCTTCTTTTATGCAAGTTTCATTAAAAAACGACAGACGAGGTACTACGGATAGACTTATTAGAGTATACAGAATTGAGGATAATGTCAATTGTTTGTTCGACGGGGACGTTTGTGAATAAGTTTTCGACGTCAAGTGACGCTATTATACCTTGGTTTGGGTTTTTTGTGGACTTTAAAAGTTGCAGGAATTCGTGGGTGGATGTGATGCTGCAATTGGTATTTGGTAATTAAAACACCACTACTACACACTAAGACATACACATAATGCACATACTCAATTAAACAGAAAAATCAAATCATCCTTGATAATGGCTAAAGATATAGCCGAAAGCGCTTGGAAAAATAAAACATTTGGACAGTTCTTACACACCCTTTGTCCAGCAAAGAAAACTCTTGTTCGTACACAAGAAAAATTAAATAAAAACTTAACCGTAGTACCTTGTCTGTCGTTTTTAATGAAACTTGCATATATATATATATATATATATATATATATATATATATATATATATATATATATATATATATATATATATGATGGACTCTCCCGTCGTTTCCGACGTATAAGTGTCTTTTAGTTCAGTTTTTATGTTTATGTCTCGTACACGACGGACATTCTGAAGGGTTGACTGTCATATGTGCTGATGTATAAGCCCGAGATTTTAATGTTAATTCTTAATTCTCTCAAATGATTGAGACGATTCTTTTCAAAGTTAGTAATACCTCGGTGACATGTGTTTCTCCAGTTTTCTCGATATTCAACAGCGAGTTCAAACTCCTCTATAGGGACGGCCTACATTACGCTTACCATGAATAAGTTGGCTATACAAGATAATTTTCGGCATCCAATCATCACTCATTCTGACGACATGACCAGCCCATCTGATCTGTGATTGCATCAGAAAGGATTCGATACCACTGACGCCACATTTTATGAAAAGATCAGGGTTAGAGATTTTGACAATATATATATATATATATATATATATATATATATATATATATATATGTATAATCAGGATGGGAATATATATACACACACACACACACACACACACATATATATATATATATATATATATATATATATATATATATATATATATTATGGACTCTCCCTTCGTTTTCGACGTATGAGTATCTTTCTGTTCAGTTTTTATGTTTATGTTTCGTACGAGACATCAATCCTGCACGGGATTTGCAAACAAGTCCGCACGAGAGATATGCTGAAGGGTTGACTGTCATAATGGCTGATGTATTATCCCGAGATTTAGTCTTAATTCTTAATTCTCTCAGATGATTGAGACGATTCTTTTCAAAGTTAGTAATACCTCGGTGACATGTGTTTCTCCAGTTTTCTCGATATTCAACAGCGAGTTCAAACTCCTCTATCGGGATGGTTGCAGCAATTAAATTGTATTTAAGTTTGTCCTTGAAGCGTAACCAAGGACGGCCTACATTACGTTTCAGTCAGTTATGTGCCCTGCGTGATACACACTTAGGCGATCATGTCTCTTTCGATACATAACGGACGAGGCAATTTTTTTCCCCGCAGTAGGTTGCCATTTCTTTCTGCGGTAGACCAGTTGACATCCAAGGCTATAGGACCCGGTTTGCCTTGATATTTATCCTTAGCTGGGAGAAGAATAGGATTCTACCTTTCCCAATGGTATTAGCACGTAAGTCAATGTAATGGACCCGACTAATCCATTACATTCACTTACATGCTAATACTACTTGGGAAAGGTATAAATCATGGTCTACCGTAGAAAGAATTGGCAAATTAAGGCGGCGAAAAATCTGCCTCGTCAGTCATATATTGAAAGATACATAATGGTGTATCACGCATGTCACATAACTGACTGGCCTAATCTATTAAATAAGGGAAAAAAACATGAATATTTTATACCGAATTGTGTACTCTCAAATGCGAAATATTTGACTAAGACACATTATTAACTTCCAGCATTATGTCGGGTGTCCACGAGGAACATAACTAATAAAACGGAAGTATTGGGACATCCGACCGGCTATCTAACGCCCTCTCGTTTGTAAGACTAAATCCCGGATGACCTTCGCCTGCGCGCGATTCGTCACCGTCGAGTTGGTCTCTTATTAAATATGAACTTCAAGGTTTAGCAGTACGTCAAACTGAGCATCTGCAATCGTGCGTTGCAAACGAATTCCCAAGTGCAGTGAATTCGTTCATTAGCATGAACTCCCAGACTGCAACATGCAGTTGATTAATAACTCTGAAATGCTTGCAGTGAAGAAATGATAGGCAGTCACACTACATACGCCGATTCATTAGGGTGGGATATTCGACTTTCATTGGGCAACAAAATACTGTGATCTTATGTCAAATGATGCTTAAATTTTCTATCTATATTTCTAAGATGAGGTATTATGCAAACTATTGACATTATTCGAACTGTTTTCCTCATCTTTGTCGCCATATTTTTTACCTTTCGGCTGTTGTACGCTCCGGCCTTCTTCAGGTGGTTGGAATGTCGAACTGAACCCTTTATTTCGCTCACTGGGGTAGACTGTTCTAGTTCCACGTGCCATGTTTTAATGGATGTCAGTTATCAGTTATCTCCTGTTAATTCCCCTCTCCAAGTTCTCCACTGTCTTAACCGGGTCCTGTCACCTACGCCTTTATCCACTGTGCCATGTGTCCTTGAGGACATCTGTTTATGAATTACTGGATATTATAAACCTAATGTCTCAGTAACTTTTTTTACCAGTGCTTATATTGCAATGTTTGCTGTTAATACACATGTTTTATCCAGGGCTCATATTGCAATTTTTGTTGTTATTATCGCTTTTTCTCAAGCGCTCTTTATTACTGGTCCTCATATTGTATTCATGTCTATGCTTTATCAGAGGGCGAGGATCTCCCTTTTCTAACCATGTGGCTGACCACATATGGAGAGAAAAAGGAGATCAGTGACAGGACCCAAAAAGTGTGAGTTCAATACCCGGTGAATTAATTATGTTTTTAGAAGTATATCAGACAGTGTCTACAAAAACTGCTATTTCATTTCTTTGATTTAATAATTTATTTTTTTATTTTTCATAAACTTATTAATATATAAATTTTATGTCGGCATAAATTTAAGTTTCTGTTTCGAACCATAGTAATATCTGTGTCGCGACGGAGATATATTTTTTTTAAAATAATTATATTATTATGTTCTACTTCGTATCGCGCACTGTTTTTTTTTAAAAAATAAATGCTAAATCTGACTGTTCATTCCTATTATTTGAATATATATATATATATATATATATATATATATTACAATAAAAACATTTTACATAAAAAAAGTTTCGGAACTATAATGGTTCCTCTTCAGGCGACGATAGATAGCATAGGATAATACTGATTTATTTTGGAAATTTAAAACACAGCATTACTTCTTTTGAAAGTTAAAAAGTGGGGTAGGCCTAAGATCAGAAAAAAAATTAACTTTCAAAAGAGGTAATGAATTCTTTTTTAATTTACTAAAAAATTAATTTTATCATATACTATATAACATCGCAGGAAGAGGAACCATTATAGTTCCGAAACATGAAAGTTATTATGTAGCGATGTAAAATGGTTTTATTGTAAATTATTATAATAAAATTATTATAAAAATATTTTGCTCTGCTTTGTATTGAGCACTTAAAAAAAAAGTAAATGCTAAAAACTATAGATTCTTTCCCCATCTGTTGTTATTTATGGTTTTGTTTGGTTTATTTTGTTTTACGGCATATCAACCTCAATGAGTTATTTAATGCCGACAACATTTTTAGGATAGATTCGTATGAATAGAATATGTATTCTTTGGATAAGATTGGTTTGTTTGTTTTGTTTTGTTTTTTGTTTTGTTTTATAGCATATCAAACTCAATGGGTTATTTAATGCCGACAACATTTTTAGCATAGATTTGTATGAATAGAATATGTATTCTTTGGTTGAGATTGGTTTAGTTTATTTTGTTTTACGGCATATCAACCTCAATGGGTTAATTAATGCCGACAAGATTTTTAGGATAGTTCGTATGAATAGAATATATATTCTTTGGTTTAGATTGGTTTAATTTATTTTGTTTTACGGCATATCAATCTCAAAAATTTTTATTGCTCGTAATATTTTGTTTTATCAAAAATCTGTTTTTGGTAATATCTTTCCTTCAATATTGTTTTGCTGGTAATAATTTGTTTCAAAAGGTATTGCTGGTAATAGTTAACTATTTGCCCATAGCTGGGACCCTAACAGGTCTTACCACCCTGGGTCACGGTGGACCTGGGAACACCAGCAATTACGAGCTGGTTCCACGCTCCTCAAAACCCCCTGATGACAGGCCTTGCTGCTGGACGTAGTTTAACTTCTTACCCAGGACGCGGATGCAGTTCAACGTCTTACCCAGGGCGGCTTATTTATCATATATATATATATATATATATATATATATATATATATATATATGTATATATATATATATATATGTATATATATATATATATATATATATATATATGCACACACTTAGGATAAATTGTCGTTTAAATTACGCAAAAACTAAAATAATATGACCTCTTATTTTAACAGATATATTTACCAAAATTACACAAAAATATCTTGAATTACTAGAGTAAATATATTCAATAGAATCATCATTCGCTTCAATCACGTCCTCCAGATGATTTCGAGATCTCTCGGCGACAATTTCACCATCGCATCGTCTCCTTCTACCATAAAAAAAAAATAATAATAAATTCTTTGGTGATATACTAGGTATCGCGTCCAGTTGATCTAAACTGTTTGGTGTTATCGTGGACGATTTTCAATGTTGAAACTTACCAACCATGTGAGTGAAACGCGTAGGAACAAAACACGTGCATCTCTGCTCATGAGCGGGAGAAATGGGGGAGTAATTCCCGGCTGCTACCCAGAGTATGGCCTTCATTATTTAATACCTTGATTCATTGTGTTATGATGTATATAATTTGTCTTGTTGGATTAAAATAGTCTCGTGTAAATACCACGTTCAGTTGCACACATTTTAGTGACAATTACACAACCTTAACAAGTTCGCCTTGTCCGTTAATGGTTAACACACAGTGCATCTCTCTTCAAATAGGGACCCAGGTACGAATCTCATCATAATCGTTTAATCGGGAAGGTGACTCCTTGATCTTATCGGCTTGGCTAGGTGATCGCTGCGTGCGGCAACTTTGCAAATTGTCTGAAAACCATACCATGAGTGGAATTGAGTCGAGGAGCCTACATAGGAACCGTCAATGGTTGTGTTGGCACGAAGTCAGAAGTCATCGTAACCGAGGGTTTGCGCTTACTGGCCTTGCTCAAACTGTTGATCACATAAGATTATGATTTCTCGCCCAGAAACGTAACTAAGGTTCACTCAGCATAATTGAAGTATGAACCTCGAGTGAGCTCTGTGGGTTTTTGTCAAACACAAATGTCCCAGAGCTGGTGGCTGTAATGGGGATTAGCCTCCCGTGTATACAGACATACTAAGAGAACTTGGGGGTTATATATAAAAAAAAAACTTAGAACAACTTCAATAGGAGACCGTGTGTGTGGACTGCGTTGCCCATCTGAAGATATATTTAACTGGGCTTAACCTGCAAGGTTACACGATGATTTTTATCAAATCTTGTCAGCCTATTGGGTATATTTGACATGTACCCTTATCAGAATAGGTGATGGGTATATTGGGACTTAGAATCGGAGAGCCGAGTTCGAATTCCAGTCGAATCAAGTACATTCACTTACATGCTAATACCCTTGGAAAAGGTATGAATACTCCCCCCACCCCGGACAGACCGGGTTCCATAGCCTTGGATGGCAACTGATCTACCGCAGAAAGAAATGGTAACCTACTAAAGGAAAAAAATCTGCCTCGTCTGTCATGTATCGAAAGATACATGCTCGCCTAAGCGTGTATCACGCATGGCACATAAGTGACTAACTGACGTGCTAATACCCTTGGGGAAGGTAAGAATCCTCTTCTCCCCCCTACCACCGGAAAAACCGGGTTCTATAGCCTTTGATGGCAACTGGTCTACCGCAATAAAGAAATGGTAACCTAATACAGGAAAAAATATTCCTCGTTAATCATGTATCGAAAGATATATGATCGCCTAAGCGTGTATCAAGCAGGGCACATAACTGACTGATATTTGCACCCCAGCATTATCTTGCGCCCCACTCCTTCACTAAATAATAAATAATAATATATACATATTAAAATAAATAATAAAATAGAAATATTTGCATAGATTTTAATCGCGTGTGAACAATCAGCGGGACACGGAAAAGCTGGGATCGGTCCATCGATATATCTGTCTAACAAATCATCATGGCTGTAGCGAAATTAATTTTATTTCTTATATTACTGAGGGCATCTATTGAGATTTGTCCAAAACCTGCAAAATGGTGTTTAAATCAAACAAGAGTGGGAGTCCTTGTAATGTTTTTTTTTAATCTTTTCACCCTAAGCAAATATAAATGCTTCGATGGGGCTAACAGGGAATGAAAGCGAAAGACAAGACTGAGAATAGCGACGATTGGGGGAAAGGACAAAAGATGAACGGGATTCAAGAAGATAGAAGATGGCGATTGATGTTGAATTTACATTTCTGAAGATTGTAGTTATTAGGGAAGCAAGGAAATCGAAGTGTGTTCCACGGGTAGAAAGTGCAACAAAACCAATGGTTACAGTAGAAGTGGCGGTTGGATTTAGCTATTTCAACAGTATACGAGTAGGGCATAGATTTCAGTCTAGTAGCAGGTTTAAATTGATGGAGTCGGGACACCAGGAAAAAAAGCTCGACATAGCAGTTGTTAAAAAAGAGAAACGGTTAGCCAAATTACGTCGGTGAGATCGTGGCTGAAATCGAGATGCCAGGTTACTATCGATTACTACATATATATATATGATAGAAATTGTTAGGAGGATATGATAATTATAATTAAGTAATTCATTCAGTCTGAAAGAAACCTCAACAGAATGCAGAAAGCACTGGACGGCCGTTTCGTCCTATATTTGGGACTCATCAGCAGTGCGCATACACTACCGAGAATTGAAACCCTGACAGTTGAGTTATCAAGCAAACGTCATATTAACTGTTCCAACGGGGCCTCGGTGACGAAGAGGTAGCAAATAAGACTGAATATAGCGCCGCTCGCTCATATATTCCGTGGTGGAACTCAACTGAAATTCTCTGTAACCATAGGATTGTGCCCCATAGAGCCACGACTACTATCACCAAGCCGCTCAAACTGAAGCATTAGAAGGCGGATCAAGCAATGATATACATATGATAGAAATTGTACGGAGGATTTAATAATTGTAATTAAGTAATTCATTGAGTCTGACGTAAGGCATTGAGTTGGTATGACGTTTGCTTGATAACTCAACTGTCAGCGTTTCAATTCTCGGTAGTGGATGCGCACTGTTGATGAGTCTCAAATATAGGACGAAACGGCCGTCCAGTGCATTCTTTTGAAGTTTCTTTAAGACTCAATGAATTACTTTATTATATATATATATATATATATATATATATATATATATATATATATATATATATATATATATATATATATATGTGTGTGTGTGTGTGTCGGGCACTCACAAAGCATATAACTTGTTTAACATTAATAATAACTGCACTCATTTTGTCTTAGAAAATGACACTGTCAAGTGCATAAAGAATGCATCCATTAACATCCCTCCTGTTTGCTGCCATTGATTTAAAATCTATGGGTTATGGTCAATTTATGGAAAGTAATTTCTTTCTTTTTACTTTTTCGCTTAATTTAAATTTAACGTAGGTCATATTCGATTGGTCGATCTGAGTAGAGCCAACAAACCTTATAACCACCCGCTTTTTTTTCTTTCGAAAAGATGTATTTTGATTTTAAATGTAAATGAATCGTTTACTCGCCAGTAATTTACAATCGGCTGATAAGATGCATTGATAGATATCGAAACAAGACTGCATTGTAACGATTTTGACATATTTTCGATGTAATATCCTAAAATAAATAATATTAATCTACATTGCATTGATCTCTCTTCTAAATTAAATATTACAGAAGTTGGAATTGTATTCTATTCGTCCTCATCTTACCTGGATATATACATATATATATATATATATATATATATATATATATATATATATATATATATATATAATAAAAAGGCTTAAACACTAATAACCATTGTTATAATTTATTACATTGGAATTGTAATTACGATCCAATTCATCAGACCTACAAATTATATATATATATATATATATATATATATATATATATATATATATATATATATATATATATATATATATATATATATATATATACCGGGTGTCCATAAAGTTCGTGTGCGCTTTAAAAAATTTATAGCTTTAAAGTGTACACGAACTTTATGGACACCCTGTATGTATATATATATATATATACCCGTAATATTCTCTCTCTCTCTCTCTTTATATATATATATATATATATATATATATATATATATATATATATATATATATATATATATATATATTTACCTGTAATATTATATATATATATATATAACTCATACACACAAGCGCGTACAAACATACTCAGATAAAAATCTATTCTGAGATCTCGACACTTTCCAAATAACCCTTCTATTTTACGTTCTCTTGAAATATAAATGAAAATCAATGTCTTCTCTTTTACGCAGCTGAGGTAAATCTAGAAATTTCACAGTATATGATTTTAACATGAAAATTAAAGAAAGCTTGTTTCATTTTAAAATTTAAAGTAACATTGATATAATTTGTTGACAAAATATCAAGAAAAAATATGTAACTGTACAGATGTCCAGGTGATGGAAAATAAGGATGATTTTATTTCTGGAAGCGGGTAGTGTACAGATTTGATCCTGTTCAAATACAATATCAAAACTTATAAGATGCTTTCTCCCCTATAAATGTGTGACATGGAGAAATTCAGACCAATAACTGCATAAAGAAAGGCACTCACAAACATACAAACCAAGTCGTTGTTTGATTCTTCGAAAACCATAAAATATTCCTGTTTTCAGATATCCAAAACCAATTCCATTAATTATCAACTTGCCTCATCTTTATTAAAAAACAAATTAAAAAATAAACATTAACATCGTCTAGAGGTGACCGCTGATAAGAAAAATACATGAAAACATGATTCATTTATCAATACTAAATTTTCACAGCCCAATGGTTATGGCATCTGTTACCTGAGATAACCAATTCTGCCATATGTCTATATATAAAGTATTGTATTATCAAAGTTATTTGGCTCAGTGGATAAAATTGCTGGTTGAATCCAGTGATTTAACCAAACCCTTCAATACCTAGTTACAGCAGAGTTGAAAAATAATTTGAGTTACTAAAGGGAACTAACTGATAGTAAGACATCCGGAAGAGGTATGACACGTGGAAGTAGAAAAATTTACCGCGATGGACAAAATATAGAGTTCGGTTCGAAATTCCAATCACCCGAAGAAGGCCGGAGCTTACAACTTCCGAGACGTCGCGAATATGCCAACAAAGATGAGGACAACAGCCCGAACAATGTAAATAGAGTAAATAATTTTGCCGTGCGAATAATTATATCTTTGATCAATGAGTAGGTAAATACATGGAATGCGTTGTACATTTTTGAGTACATTCTGCTGCATCAGCGTTGAATTTGAATGTGATTTGATGCAATGGCCTTATCTGTCGATGACGAACCCGGACATGAATCTTCTATGTCCACTCGTAATATTCATGCGCCGTTGGTGACAGTCAGGAAATCATATGCTCTTAGAACGTAGATTACTCACAGACGTTGGCACAGTAGTCAGGTCCTCATTGATGTCATTGCTACACCCTAACAGCTACACAACATACTTGCCTATTATGTTATATATTTTTTTGTTTTCATTTCTACATTTGGGCGAAACCAAGGTAGCGGAATCGGCTGATTTACTATATATATATATATATATATATATATATATATATATATATATATATATATATATATAGGCAAAATAGCTGTGTAGTAAGTATATATATAACTTAATAGGCAACTACATTGTGTAGCTGCTACACACTCTCTCTCTCTCTCTCTCTCTCTCTCTCTATATATATATATATATATATATATATATATATATATATATATATATATGACAGACAAGGCTGAAATTTTGAAACGGTGGAAGGAACATTTCGATAATGTCCTCAACAACACATCTTCTACTGAAGAGGGTGTTCTGGAATCAATTCCTCAACGTCCAGAAATTCCAGAGCTGTCGTTTTTACCAACCTTTCAGGAAGTTTTAGCAGCTATTAAACAAATTATGTCTGGGAAAGCACCAGGTAAAGATGCAATCCCACCAGAAATCTTTAAGTATGGTGGCACAAAGCTTGTGAAGAAATTGCTGGGATTATTTATCCAAATTTGGAGACAGGGGATGGTCCCACAAGACTTTAAAGATGCACTAATTCATCATTTGTACAAAAACAAAGGAAATAGGAAGACATGTGATAAGCATCGTGGCATTTCTCTTCTTCTATCGCTGCTAAGATCTTGGCCAGATTGATTTTGAACCGAATCATGCAGCATGTGGTTGATGATATCTACCCTGAGTCGCAGTGTGGCTTTCGTGC
>OZ038487.1:15052479-15107479 GCA_964036315.1 Acanthosepion esculentum | reverse complement strand
GGTTGGAAATGAAATGGTAATCTTTATAACATCAATAAAATACAATACTCGCCAGCGGCTTGAAATAGGTAAACAACTGCTTTCGGTGGAGTACTTAGGCAGCATTTTCCCCCATTTACAATAGTGTCCAACGTATTTATGTGTGATAGAATCGTCCATATTTTCTACTCACCCCCAAAATAAAATACTCTCTTCCATCAAAATAATTTTTAACCAATCAACACCCCACATTGCAAATCTTGACTTTTTATTGGTCGAGACGACATCAAAATGTGTAACAATTGTCGAAAATCTTTTTACCCGCCAAGTTCCCTGGAGCCTACTTTGGTTTCCCAAAACACATAAAAAGGACCATTTCGACCCAATTCACAAGTCAGTCACTCAGCTTCAGTCAGTCACTTAGCTTCTTTAGCCAGCCCTCTCCAACTTTTTTGTCGTTATTTTTTGACCATGACTGATTGCTGTTTAACGCCTGGCTGTGTTTTGGGAATTTACCATTTTGTGTTGAACTTCATTTTTGGTTGAGTTTGTGTTTTATTACCGCCTTTTATACGACTGTTTTGAAATAGTTTTTTATTTTTTCTTCTACCCATTTTTTTATTTTTACCCCTTAATTTTTGCTCCTTTTCTTTTTATTCTAGTTTTCTTTTTTGATTTTGATTTTCTTTAATTTCTTTTTCAAATATATTTTCGTTTTCTTCACTTTGTAACCCCTGTCTCTGTTTTGATTTATTTATTGACTAACTTTAATTTCTTATTAATTCTTAAATTGTTTCTTTCCTCCCTTTAAGATTTCGTGTTTTGTTTTTAAAATTTTTTCTGTACTAAATTTGTTTCTAAACTTTGTATTGTCTAATTTGTCTATTTATTTTCTTTTGTTTATTGGTTTGACTCATTTTCATCGGGTCAGCCATTTTGATTTTTTGTAACTAGCTCCGGCTATTGTTGAAAGTTTAGTATTTTCTTTGTTTTCCTTTTTACTTTGTCTAGCGTTTTCGTTTGATTGTTTATTTCGTTTTCGTGTTTTCTTTTTTTAATTTATTGTTTCGCCTTTAGGCGAAATTTGTTCTCCTATTTTTTATCTATTTTTTATTGTACTTTTTAAATTTGTCTTGACGTTAGTTGAACCTTGTTTTATTTGTTCTCTTTCGTCATGTGATTTTTTTGTTGTGTATATTTATTTATTTGTTCTTTGCTGTCTCGCTTTCGGGTGATCTTCGTGTTTTATTTCTAATATTTGTCTGTCACCTGCTGTATTTTTTTAGTCTGTTAAATTTATTTTTTTTAGTTTCGCCTATAAGGCAGAATTTATCAATTATTTTCCACCCTTTCATCCCTCCCCTTCCCTTTAAAAATGGATAAGAAGGAAAAAAATTACCTTCTTTTTTTATTTTGAAAAAAAAAGCCAAAAAATGTCTTCCTTCTGGAGATCGGTAAGGAAGCATTTGTTCAACCCTAAGAAAGATCCGCCTGACAAGAATAACACCGACGAGTATCCAGCCTTACCACAATTCCTACAAATGAGGAAATTATAGACGTGCTCAAAAAAGCCTCTAAATTTATGGAGGCCGAAAAGAGAAACGTAGACCAATAAAAAGACAACTCAATGTAATAATGCAGAGGCCAGGGAATCGCCTTCTTGTTGGAAGTTCCCTCTTAAATGCATTATCGATATTGCGGAGGTCTTGGAGCGTGCCAAGAGTTACGCACACCTTGTGGTAGAAGGTGAGCATTTGGAGGATCCAGTTGAACTTAAGAAAATCGACAAAAGAATAGTGTCAGGTTTTGTCGTCGACAAGCGTACGCGCAAAATATGTCGTTCGACGAAAGACACAGTGGTGAATACATTGGAGTCCCTGGTGTTTAAGCCAATCCGAATCGTTAAGGGCAACGGTTTTTCATATCGAACGTGCTGTTACCCACCGCCGAAGAATGCGTAAGAGCCACAAGCAGGGAGTTAATCACGAAAGATTTAAATCTTCGTACAGACTACGATGACCGGCGAACCACCAGTAGCAGTATATGAGGTCCCTCCTCAGGTTAATGAGTGAGGGCATGGCGGCTTTCTTGGCCCAGTACGGCGAGAGTCTGTGTGCTTCTTGTGATAGCCTGACTAGGGGATGGAGCTTCGATATTATGCACAATCATAAGGCCTTCGTCTTCATCCCCAACTGCCTTGACGTTAGTGGCCTGAAGATGGCGGTCATTGTGACCGGCCGTAAACCAGTTTGTTGGAAGTTCGGAGAGACTGGGCACCTCTCCTTTTTCTGTCCAGAGAAGAAGGCTTCTGGAAGTCAGGTCCCAATCGACCAAACTCCTCTTCTGACTGAGCCTTTAAAAACCGCCTCGTCTATAATGGGTATGCCGGCTACCAGGACCGTGGTGGGCTTACCCCCGGTTGGGTCATCACCAAATCCTCCATTCCCCGAAGAGCTTTCTTCCACTGCAATTGTAGTTGAGGAGAAGGGAGAGGCGGAATGGAAGGTGGCTGGCAGGGCCAGTGGGAAGCGTCAGACAGCGGATCCTCAGTCCCCTGAAGCCCCTAGGACTAAAGGCACTTACAGCCCCACTCCCTCTGACAACAGTAAGGGCGAATCCCCGGCCCCCATTCCGACCTTCCAAGAGCTACAAAAAAGATACGACCCCGGTTATGAGACAACTGAGAAAATAAATGGCCTAAAGCATAAGTTAGATGAACAATGGAAAGCAAAACCTCCCCATCCAAGAACTCTCTTCCTCCAAAACCCACTACTCAGTCTCCTCAGCCCTCTACATCCCGTCATCAAATATCTTCCTCTACAAAGAAGTCCACTCCCTCCACATCCTCCGACCCACCACCTTCTCCCCATCCCTCAACCCCTCTTTGTAGACAGAAATCAACACCTGCCTCTCCTTCTACTTCTTCTGCCCAGTCCCAAATCCTTCTCAGTAGAGACCCCAGCCCTTTTAGACAATCAGATACACCACGCTATACCCCCAGTCCTTCTCCTATTAAATCTTCAGAAATGCCCCCTCCACTAAACAAAAGGCACAGAAGCCCCACGCAGGATTCAACAGAGAAAAAGAAAAAACAAAACATATTTACAATCCTGGTCCAGATATTTGCAAAATATCACCTTTGCAAGCAGAGAAAACCAGGGACTACGGTAACAATATAACAATTTAAAATATCTGTTATCAATCAAACAATTTCGGGACAAAGATATAGAAGAACAGTTAAATTTCCCAAACGCCAAAAGAGTGCTAACTGTGATAAGATCTGAGACAGGGGCGAAACAAATCTGGTCAATGTTAGACGAAGCTATTACTTCGTTCAAAATGACCCCGCCCATTGTCCCATCACAGAGTCGGAAATCTGGGAAGCGCTGAAACAGGTCGGCCTGGATAAATCTCCGGGACTAGATGGTCTTCCCTACGAAGTTTACTTGAGGCAGTCGTCCGTTTGTGTTCCCTTGCTGGAACTGATTTTCAACCACTAGATGAAGCACGGGTCTATACCTCAACGCTTCACCAGGAGTGTGATCAAGTTAGGACAAGAAAGGTGGCGATGGGTTAGATATCTTTAGCCCTTTAACCATGTTAAACACTGAGTTAAAGATTTTGACGAAGATTATTGTTTTCCTGGGTTGAACTTGGGCAGCCATTCCCTGGATTTAGGCTAGAATAGGTTTTTGGTTTTGATTCTGTATTTTTTCTTTTCTTTTTCTGTAAACTTAGCTAGGCTGTGTTTGCTCATTGGCCCCATTTTTTTCTGTCCCATTTTCTTTTCCTTTAGTTTAACTCCCCATCCCATCCCTCGTTAGGTGGTCAGTGATGTCTGTTCTCTGGTGGATGCGGGGCGCCTTTCGTTTCGCGGGTGTGTTTTTTTTTCGTATTTGTTGTTGTGTCTGAATGTGTGCGTGTTTGTGTGAGTGCTTGGGATGGATGCATGTTTTCTATATTTTTGAAGTCCTGCGTCGATTTCGTCCAGTTAACTGATTTTACTGCGACATTTAGGGTTTGTGTGTGTGTGTGTGTGTGGGGGGGGTTATTACTAACACGATTTTGTTTAGTTTCATATAAATAATTTTAAGTCATATTGTATATAATCGTTGGGGTTCTTTTAACTTGTTATTTTTATTCCCCTCCCCCCCACAGACATTATTTGTACATATGGGGACTAATTATGATTTTCATCGAGACAATGAGGTATTTTGGTGGATGTATTAAGAAAGGTAAGTATGAATGTATTTTGGTGGTAGGAATATTGTTTTGTATAAATTGGGTCAGTGGTTGTGGCCAGCTAAGTTTAAAATTAAGACAAATGATGACCGTCTTTTTCCCCCACACCCTCTTTTGGCCTTGTGCCACATTTACTGTAGTTTAACAGTAATAAATATTGTCAGTCACTTAGCTTCAGAGAGATGTCACACGAATCCACGCGTGTTACTATTTTGACTTAAGAAACTTTTCGTGCATCAACTGCTGACTCAAACACCAACATTATTCTCTCAAAATTCACTTACAACTTTCTAAGAAAAGTGCTCTTACACACTACTAAAATAGAAATTGTATTTAACAAAAGATAAACACAGAACAATCCAAAGTAAAGAACTCTAGAAAACTAAGACATTTATACTCTAATCACGTACGCAAACTACACAAATTTCTGTATAAGTAATATTTTCCATTTTACTCTATTTGACCAGTTCTTTAACACATGAACAATGTTGAACTGTAAATCAATGACACCCAATTTATACATGGTCAATTCTTGCATTATCAAACCACAAGTTTTCTAATTGTATATTAATTGTACATAAATGTCTGTTTATCTGAACCCAATGAAACTAGGTATTTCCTGAAAGCAAACAATATGACCTTTCATTTAAAAGTAAAATTGGCCAGTGTAAATGACTCAAGAAATTTTTTCATGGGGCAAAATGTGAAAAAAAAAATAGAAATTTTGCATTTTTTGTAGTTCTAAAGAAAAATTTCCCCATTTCACGCATAAGATTGAGAATTTGCTTGAGAACTTTGCATTCTATGACGGGTTTAATGTTGCTGACGAATGGGAATATTCGCCTAATATTTTGTTGGATTTTCCTATATGACAAAAAGAAGCATTTTAATCAGCTGTGGCTGAGTGAGATAAAATTTCACAAGACATGTACATTAAATTATGCTATAATTTTAAGTACACTTATGAAATTCCATGGTCTTTTTATGCTCACTTTATTAAATTTTAAAACTCAATCTGCGTGACGTTTTTTTTTTATTGCACGCATGATACTTCCGGTACTATTTTTATGTTTTATCTTTTCCCGTTTTTTAAAGAAATATTAAACTTCAATTTTAAATTGATTTTATATCCACTTAATTTCTTAGCATGGAATAATCCGGTCTGGTTATTCACGTCTGTTAACAGCGTAACAATCTCCGAGATAATAATTAATTTGATTTTAATTGCATTTCCTCGTTGAATCGAAATTTTAACGTAAAATATTTTGTGAGTGGTTTTATGATATCAAAACTCAATTATCTACACTTGTCCAAGAGTCTGTTTGAAAAAAATCGTCTTTCCTTAACAGTGGACTATTTCAATTTCTTTTTCTAGTCGGGATATCGGCTTGAATTATCCAAGCGTTTTACATTCTTAAACAATGACAGAAATATCAACCAGGTTTTTTGAAGTAGGACTTTGTGATAGAAACTGGTTGACTTGTGAATTTCACTGTTTTAGAAAATAAAAACTGGGACGACAACTCAGACATGTATACAGACACACACAAAAAGTTAATCGTAGTAGTAGTTGTAGTAGTAGTAGTAGTAATAATAATAATGTCAACTCAGACAAAAATTTAATCGTAGTAATAATAATAATAATAATAGTAATATATATATATATATATATATATATATATATATATATATATATATATATATATATGTATATATATATACGAATTGAGCAGATATGAATGTACATGAGGGAATCATGGAATATTGTAGTTTAAAAACAGTAAAATCGACCTTGCTAACGCTCGTCTGTGGTTCAATCGGTAAAATAACGTCAGGCTATATGACGATTCTGTATAGGATACAGGTTCGAATCCTGTCGAAGGACGAATATTTTCTATGAAAAATTTTCGGACATTCAGGCCGGTAAATGTTGTTTAATACTGTTTATTATAAGCAGAGAATTTACTTAAATATTTGTGTCTATAAAAAGAATGTATGAACATAAAAATGTCTTTATATATATATATATATATATATATATATATATATATATATATATATATAAAATCAAGAAGTAAACCTTAAAGATTCATTTTGGATATAATTTATTTCGTGAATATTTCTATATATTCATCTCTTCAGACCGAAAGCTTTTAATAAAAGGAGAGCAATCCCTCACCTCCGGACTGATATACTAGATTGACACGGGGAAGGGAAAGCAAGAGAAGACAAAAAAAGAAAGAGAGAAAGAAGGAAAGGGACAGATGGTCAAGTTCAGGAAATAGAGAGAGGCTGAAGAAAAGAAGGAAAGAAAGAAAATATGAATGAATAGTAGTAAGTCTTAAATAGACTGACCCAACCAAGATTTTTTTCCTTAAAGTTTGGGAACATGGTACATTGGATTATACAGCAAATTGATGATATGGCCTGTTATTTTAGGCGGGAAAAATCAACGCAATTCCAAATTAGTTCTTTAATACAAATAATTAATACAATAATGATAACAATATCAAATATAAATGAAAGAATTTAAAATACAGATAAAGATTTAAAAAATAATATAAAAATTCAAAATTGAGTGAGATGATGTATGGATAATAATAGAAAGATATTGATTCAGAATTCTAAATATTGTGTGCATAGGCAAGACAAGCATAGATTCAACTACATAAGAATATGCAAAAACGAGTGATACGTAATAAATACACACACAGACAAACACAGAGACACACACACACTTATATATATATATATTTATATATATATATATATTTATATAGAGTATAATCTGACCGTTACGTAATTTAAATTTGAATAAAAATAACTGGTTATCACAATGTTGGTGCAGTTATATATTTTACTGGGATTACAGCTTTTCAATTTCAAAAAGTATATATTTGACATTTAAAGTAAATGGGTTTTATACATACATATATATATATATATATATATATATATATATATATATATATATATATATATCTGTAAAAAATATATATATTTTATAACTGTGAATCTTAATTTTTTATATTAAGCATAAAGACAGATATTTCGTTCTTACAAAACAACGATAAATTACATTAAAAATAATTTGCTTCAACGTATTTAAGTAGATATTAATATTTATGCCTACATGTAACTACTAATTCATTTCACGCATTTAATAAGTTAGGGTTATTTAAGTATTTTAAGGTAAACATGTTTTCAGGAAGACAAATTAAATCTCTTACCTTTCCCATTGTAAGATTTGGCTCAATATCTCAGGTGGTACTAGACGTATTAGCAGCTTTCTTTAATTGTCATAAATGTTTAGAGATAGAGCTATGCTGTTTTAGTATTTGTATATTTTTATATTAAGTCATTCGATGATGGTGGAAACGAAATTTCCAAGGAATTTCAGCAGAACTAAAATAAAATTTGACATCGTTACCTGAGTGTATGCTAGCTCGGTATACAATATTATCAATCATACATTGATTGTTTAAAGGACAAATCATATTTTTTGGCCGTGGCATTCACTTAAAAAAACAAAAAACGATGACTTTGTTGGAAATATATTTATTTAATATAATGTAGTTATGTTGGGATATAGATTTATCGATGTTACTAACGCCGCTGTAGCTGATGATAACATTATTTTTGTAAAAAAATCTTTTTTTCGTGTTGGTGAATATGTGGTAATTACCACCACCATCACAGGCACACAATACATAGAAATTGTACGATTAAGCACTCATTGGTTAATCTCCTCAATACTAGCTCGCTGATTGTTCAATTCCGACCAAACAAATCGCCTGCACACGACATATCTGTTTTCCCGCTAACTAAGGTTTGAGCCAGTCACGTGATACACCATATTATATAAAAAAACAGGAATTATTTCTCTCTCTCTCTCTCTCTCTTTTCTCTTTTTCCCGTCTCATTCCTTGCTGCCAAATGTAACCTTCAAGAACTCCCGTCTTGACGATGCAGTCAGACGTTGAAGAAGATTATCCACATTCACGCAAGTACGAACTGTTAACTCTTCTGAACTCTTACCAACTTTATCCAATACACAATTCCTAACATGCAACAGGAACTTATTTTTCTAAACTACTGTTTAATAATTACTCCAACCTTTATGAGATCAGGTACAAATATTTCCAAATCTAAGACAGATAACTCTTTCAACCCTTCAGCTTATATGCATGTACACCAAAACAAATAAATTCAATTGTTATGTTTTGAACCATTAAGTTCGGTCTTGTATTTTATACTATGTGCTATTTTACGTCCAATATAAATTGCATTGCGACCGCCAATTGGATAGCAACCTCCAGCGTCTTTGCTTGTTCTTTTCCACGACTTTCCTAGTCAAAGTTAAATAGTTGTGGTGGAGCCCGCTACATGATTGCGGACCATGTGCTTATAAATTAAATTTAGGAAAATTCTTTCAATATTCGTTTGAAGATTAAAAGGTGGATTAAATGTTACGCCTACGGTGTTTCTTTTTATTTTTACCTTCTTTGTTTTATTTCTAAATCCTCTAAATTTATTTTATGGTTGCTTAGTTCTAAAGCTCTTATATATTTAATTTTATTATTATCAAATATTTCCTATTTTGCTGGAGTTGGTAGATAATCTAATTTGGACTGATTTATGTAAATTATCTAGAATTTTATGATGGCCACTTGAGTCTTTACTGACTTATCTATGGTTATATAAATCTTTGGTATATGGTTTTTAATAATCATTATTCAAGTGTAAGCTGACATCGAGAAAATTAATCACTTTAACATTGGTACTAGGGGTAAAATTTATTTAGTGATCTTTTTCTGTCTCTCTGTGTTAATGCAAAGCTCTTCAGTAAAATGAATTGGAGCACTTCGGCTGATGACCATTTGTTTACATTCGTAAAAAAAAATTAGCTGTTTCCCTCTGTCGAAAGAAGATAGCGCAGTGGTAGAAACTCTGAGTGACATCAAATCGGTCGGATTTCGATCCTGGATTGAGATATTTGGATGTCTAGTCGCACTGGGGAGCTGTGATACAGCGAAACCGTACTGTCTGCGAAGGAAATATATATATATATATATATATATATATATACACACACATACATGATAGAAATTGTTAGGAGGATTTGATAATTATATTTAAGTAATTCATCGAGTCTGAAACCTCAACAGAATGCAGAAAGCAGTGGACAGCTGTTTAGTCCTATATTTGAACTCATCAGCTGTGCGCATCCACTACCGAGAATTGAAACCCGGACAGTTAGGTTGTCAAGCAAACATCATACCAACTGTCCCAACGGGCCTCGAGGACGAAGAGATAGCAAATCAGACTCAATATAGCGCCGCTCGTTCATATATTCGTGGTGGAACTCTACTGAGATTTTCTTTAACCATAGGACTGTGCCCCCTTGGCGCCACGACTACTATCACCAAGCCGCTCACTCTAAAGCATTAGAAGCCGGTTCAAGCAACGATATACACATGATAGAAATTGTTAGGAGGATTTGGTGATAGTAGTCGTGGCTCCAGGGTGGCACAGTCCTATGGTTAGAGAGAATCTCAGTAGAGTTCCACCACGGAATATGTGAGCGAGCGGTGCTATATTGAGTCTGATTTGCTATCTCTTCGTCACCGAGGCTCGTTGTAACAGTTGGTATGATGTTTGCTTGACAACCTAACTGTCAAGGTTTCAATTCTCGGTAGTGGATGCGCACTGCTGATGAGCCCCAAATATATGAGTCCACTGCTTTCTGTTGAGGTTTCAGACTCGATGAATTACTTAAATATATATATATACATATATATGTATATATATATATATATTAGGCTCGGTCGATTTTACCCTTTTAGTCAAAATCTACTTTGGACAAGTCTAGAGAGTTGGGAATTAATGAGATAAAAACTTACACTAATGTTTGTGTGTGTGTGTTTGTGTGTGTGTGTTTGTGTGTGTGTGTTTGTGTGTGTGTGTGTTTGTGTGTGTGTGTTTGTGTGTGTGTGTTTGTGTTTGTGTGTGTGTGTTTGTGTGTTTGTGTGTGTGTGTTTGTGTGTTTGTGTGTGTGTGTGTGTGTGTTTGTGTGTGTGTGTTTGTGTGTGTGTGTGTTTGTGTGTGTGTGTTTGTGTGTGTGTGTGTTTGTGTGTGTGTGTGTGTTTGTGTGCGTGTGTTTGTGTGTGTGTGAGTTTGTGTGTGTGTGTGTTTGTGTGTGTGTGTTTGTGTGTGTGTGTGTGTTTGTGTGTGTGTGTTTGTGTGTGTGTGTTTGTGTGTTTGTGTGTGTGTGTGTGTTTGTGTGTGTGTTTGTGTGTGTGTGTGTGTGTGTTTGTGTGTGTGTGTGTGTGTGTGTGTTTGTGTGTGTGTGTGCGTGTGTGTGTGTGTATGCAGATATGTATATACACAGAGACGCACAAATTTTGGAATATATTTAGCAGATTCATGCACATGCACATATATATGCTCATATTCTTTTTATAAAATAGATAGAGATATAGGTAGATTTATAGAATAGGTATAAAATAAATTCCTCCTGACATCCTAGAAGTTCACATCTTGGACAAAATAAGAAGGACCATGTAGAGGATATATAAAATGGGCTGACCATATCAGTGAGTGGACTGGCGAATCATTGACAAACAATCGAAACATCTGTAAGTAGCCGGTTAGGTGCTCAGATGCGCAGTAACATTACGACCACAACCGGGCATGGGACTGAAGAAGACAATGATTACGATGATGATAATTTAAAAAGTGTTATCTACGAGACGATTTTTTTCCCGAGAACTATGGCATATTTTATGAGATGTCGTTTTTACCAACTTTACCTCCTTCTTTTTAGCTCTTACCTTTCATATAAAAAGCAAAACACAAAATCCAAAATATACAAATGCCAGAAAAATAAAATCCCCGCCATCACTTGACGTGTAAGCGAGGTGGTCTTCATTCAGGCGACTTCGTTTTCTCGCAATAAACTGAAGATAAAACCCCAAGGTATTAAAACCACCATAATCGAGATAAAGAAAATACTACGAAAAGAATGATAATATTGACTAGAGCTATTTTAAAACCACTTAAGCCAATAACAAAACTAGAAATTGAAAAATAATTTGTCTTCGCTGATAAGTATTTTTGTAAACACATTCGCCATGTGGCCGATAGATTACCTGGAAAAGTACTTTAATACGAACATAACTCCGAAATATTTTTTCTAGTATATATTATTTACTATTTTGAAAGAGGATGCTGGCTGTCTTGTTGTAGATATTAAATTATTTCTTCTAATAATCGTTCGCTTTTAGTAAAATATCTCAGCTGAACGGCATTGTGGAACAATGTCGTCTGATATGAAAATATGTACGAAACGGTATGTATCATTGAATTCCTCCATGGAATAAAAAGATTGCATCTATTGAAATTCATCAACGCTAGGCGAATGCTTGAGAGCAGAAAAAACATGGATCTGATCCTATTTTGGTGGTGGCTGTTGAGTTTCAATAGTGATGACAGTGATGTCTGCAAGAAGGATTGATTCCGACTGCTCGCGCATTTGTTAATCCTTTATGCACCGTGTCGATATTATTGACCTTATGTCAAACATAAATAGTATTTTGACGCCCAAAATATGCGGAAGCCAAATGGCCCCTGCTACTGGGAATAATTTCCGGAGAAATAAAACGGAGAATGAGGCTGATAATACCAGAGACTGAATACGTGATTAATAATAATGGTTTTAACGTTGTAAAAAAAAGGGACACACACTTAAAATCATAAAGAGGGAGTTGAAATTTCTAGGACATATAATGGGGAAAGAGTGCTTGGAAAATTTAACAATTTAATTTCAACTTGTATTGTTATTGTAAATGTTTTCTGTGTGATTTTGTTATATTGGGAAGTCACTGAAGCTGGGATGCCAGGTCGGAACCTATAACCTTGCAGATTCTTCTTTGGATTTTGTCAAATCTAGAGATACATAACAGAAGCATCAGACCACACAAGACGAATAGAATATGATTTCCATTTCCACTGCATTCTTTTCAAGGCAATAAAGATGAGGATAACAGACTGAATAATGTATATAATGCAAGTAATCATAATACCTCACCTCAGAGATATAGACAGATCTTTGAAAATATGTTCTTTTAATATCCACTGTCCTTTGATCATTACAGATGTAGACTGATTCATTCTTTTCCCCGTCCTGTGTATGACGATAAACTACATCCGCGTCGTGGGTAAGACGATAAACTCCGTCCAACAGCAAGGCCTCTGATCAGGGCTCTTAATTGCTGGTGTTAGGTGCTATGGGCAAATAGTTAACCCCAAAACTGGGGTAAAAACACTATGAAAATATAAAAATAGGTTTTAATACCAGAAATACTTTGTAAAAAATTATTACCAGCAATAGATGTTTGAATAAAAACATATTACCAGGAATATGTAAATATTAAAATAATAAAATTTAATTGTAAGAACAAATTTTGTTCTAATAAACAAAAGCGAGAAAATTTAATATATTTTTGAAAAAAATATTCCCAGCAATACGTTTTTGAAAAAACAATATTACCAGCAATAAATTCCAGCTATACATTTTGAGGAAAAAAAAAATTACCAGAAATAGATTTTTTACACAACAAAATACGACCAGCAATAAAAAAAATTGTCGGCATTAAATAACCCAGTGGGGTTGATATGCCGTAAAACAAACCAAACCAAACCAAATCATTCTTTTCCTTGACACAATTTAAGGATTTTTTTTATCACAACTTTAAATTTAGAGAATAAATAAATAATCTCTATATATTCGGAGTTCTAATTTTTATTTTTATTTATACATGTATTTATTGTTAAACACGTTTAACGTAGTCTGAATGTAGAACTCCAACGTAGTAAGTAATTTGTTCAATGAAACAGCACCAATATCTAGTAGCAGCTATTCAGTAATTCTTAAGGTCTTCCATATCAGAGGTTGGCAGTGAATTTTCGGAGAGAGTAGGAAAGCGTAGTTCTTCAGGTCTTTCATCTGACAGGTTAGGAGTGGATATTCCGACAAGCAAAATGGCCGCCTTTATACACATCGGATTGAATATTCCAAGTTTTCTGAGTGGTTAAACTTCTATTGGTGGACTATAAAATGAGTCAGCTCATTTTGGTTGGCTCACTAGTAAATCGGTACACAAAAACTGTAACATTTATTGCTTTATTTTCGTTTGTTTGCAAGTTCGTCAGGAAGAAAGAAAAGAGAGCTTGAACCTACTTTGATCTTCATTCTCATCAATGGTCCTATTGATGGCATTAGTTCTTAACTTGGTATCTATGCTAATGACATAACCATTTACTCCTGTCTCGATAGTAAGTGTCACCAGTTCGAAATTGACTTATCCAACAAAAAAAAATGACCTACAGTTTCTTGTTAACTGGAGGAAGTAATGGTATAATTAAAAGAAAAACTTGTAAATCCAACGAATGATTTATTTTTTATTGAAATATTCCGGCTAGTAGTTGGTAGTCATGGTCACTCCTTAATTTAACTGCTCAGCAAGTTTTATGGGCCTGACTTCAAGATCATTGAAAGAACGACTGGATGATATCGAAGACTTTGTGATAAGGTAATTTCAAATGATAACGAAAAACTAAAATTGGAAAAAAAACTTCAGCGATAGCATTACATGTCATTACAGAAGGTCAAAGAATTAACTTCGACCATCTGGAAATAAAATTGACCAACCAAAAGCATTTCAAACAAAGAAGAGTAGCTGAACAAATGGTAACAGCAACTACAAAAAATGCCTGCAATAAGATAGATGATCACAACTCCATCGTGTCTGAACATCTCTGACCCAAAGAGAAATATGATACGACAAAAAATGGCAACTTATAGAGTAAAAAACAAAAATCCTTTTTTTTTATTACACCTCAATTTGCCATTACGTTGTAAACGTCATCAACTCGGTTTGTTTTCCTTGATTTGAATTGTTAAACGTTTCGAACTTTTTTGCATTGTTTTTACTCAAATTAAGGAGTGACCAAGACTGGCAAGAGCTAGCCGAAATATTTCCATGAAAAATAAATCATTCGTGGAATTACAATTTATTTTTTAAATTATGCAACTACCAACGGAGACAAGCATCCTCACTTTCAGAAAAGTACATTTTTAACTTTTGGAAGATTCTTATAATACAGAGAATTACTACAGTCTGTTGTTAACTGGAAGAAGTAATGGTATGTTAATTTAAATGCCTCCAAAACGAAACTTCTCTGTATTAATCTTCTGGGAGATCTCTTTCTGCCTTCCATCAACATGGCGGATGCCAACCTCCAGGAGAGCGAAGCGTTGAGCCAATTGGTCTAAAATTCTCGGCTAACATTTTTTATTTTATGCATTTCACCCAAGCAAGGCAGGAATGCCACTAGCACGCATCGGGTTCAGAGAGTGAAAGTGAGAGAAAAGCCTCGGTATAGGAGGATTGAGGAAAGGATAAAAGATTAACGGGCTTCAATCAATAAAAGATGGCGGTTCAATCAATAAAAGATGTCGGTTGACGTTGCATTTAAATTTTTGAAGATCATAGTTATCAGGGAAACTAGTAAAGGAAGGGAATTGCACAGTCCGGAACTGCGAGCGAATAAACTCTTGGAGTTGAAGTGGCAGTTACATTTAAATATTTCGAGATTGAAAGGGTGGGACCTAATTTCCAATCTAGTAGCACGCTTAAATTCATGTAGTCGAGGCACCAGGAGAAAGAATCACGTCAGAGCAGTCGCCATGAAAATATTTGTCGAAAAGATAGAAGAAGACCACATCCTTCAAATCTACAAATCAATCATTCGCCATTGCATGGAGTATTGCTGCCATATATGGTCTGGTGCCCCTTATGTTTGTCTCATGGTTCTTGATGAGATCCAGGGACTCATATGCAACGTAATTGGCTCTGATCTGGCATCTTGTCTGCATTCGCTCTCTCACAGACCTGCCGTCGCATCTCTCTGTCTTTTTTTACAAATACTTTCATGGTAAGTGCTCCGAGGAGCTGCTTTTGCTGGTTCCCAAACTTCATCAATTTAAGCGTTCTACTAGGCTGGCATCTCGCTCATACCCTTTCACTGTCGAAACTGTTAAATGAAGCCGTCTCTTCTACTCCAATAGCTTCATGTCTCGCACCTCTAGCTTGTGGAACTCCCTCCCCTCTTCCTGTTTCTCTGATAGCTATAATCTCCAACTATTCAAATATAATGTCAATCGACGTCTCCAGATACCCTGATCTATCCCCTATCCTTCTCTTCATCCTTTCCTCTATCACTCCTATTTGCTCTATCTCTAACTCTCTGTAACCCCCTGCGTGCTAGTGGCTTCCCACCTTGCTTGGGGTGAAACGCTTAACCCCCTCTCCAAAAAACAAAAAAACAAAAAAAAAAACATCACGCCTGTCAGAAAGTAACTTCAGTCGGGATACCAGGATAGGATCGATTACAGTCTAGATCTTTCTTTGGATTTTATCGGGAACCTTGTGATGAACAGCAGGGGTACCAAACCATATATTGCAACAGTATTCAATGCAAGGACGAATCGTAGATTTCTACATGTGTAAGATGGACTCTAACGAGAAAAAAACAACTTCTGGCACGACACAAAAAAAAAACAACTTTCCTTTCAGTAAAAAATCAAATGGAACGACGACATTGAATCTATTGTTAGTTCAACATCTACGAAAATTGGTTCACAGCGACGTGCTAGACATTTTTTCTCTTCAGAATCTATCTTACATATTTATAAGAATAGCATTCGTTAATGCTTTGTATATTGCTGCAACATAGGGTACGGTGCCCCTGCTATGTATTTCTAGATACTTCATAAAATCAAAAAAGATTATCAGCAATATTATTGGTCCTGACCTGGCATCTCATTTTCTGTCACATTCCCACCGATGTAATGATTCTTCTCAATGTCTTTTCTATAAATAATTTCATGGTAATTGCTCAGATGAACTGAGACTTTGGCGAACTACTAGATTGGCGGCAAAGTCTCATCAATTTACATTTGAATTAGCTAAATGTAACCATATGTTCTATGGTAACATTTTTTTCATTCTTCTTGCTTGTCTATATTTGTGAGATGCGGTATTATGTACACTATTTACATTATTCGGACTATTGTCCTCATTTTTGTCACGATATTTGTTACAACGTTTCGGCGTTTCAGTATCTGTCTATATTTCTGAGATGAGGTATTATGCACACTATTTACATTATTCGGACTATTGTCCTCATCTTTATCACCATATTTATTACAACGTTTCGGCCTTTCAGTATCTGTCTATATTTCTGAGATGAGGTATTATGCACACTATTTACATTATACGGACTATAGTCCTCATCTTTGTCGCCATGTTTATCACAACGTTTCGGCCGTTGTGCGCTCTGGCCTTCTTCAGGTGGTTGGAATGTCGAACGGAACCCTTTATTTCGATCACTGGGGTAGACTGTTCTAGTTCCACGTGCCATGTCAAATAGATGTCCTGTTAATTCCTCTCTGAAAGTTCTCCACTGCCTTAACCAGGTATTGAACTCAAACTCTTTGGGTCTTTTCACTGGGTCTAACTAACACCTTTATCCATTGTCCCATGTGTATGGCGACAAAGATGAGGACAATAGTCTGAATAATTTAAATAGTGTACTTCTAGCTTGTTGAACACTCTTCCGGCTCCATGCTTTCCGGCCAAATTTGATCTCCAAAAATTTAAATGCAATGTTAATCGCTGTCTGCTGTCTTCATGATTACTCTTCTATTGTTATCACTTGTTAATAATGTGACACTATTTAGCTATGGTAATTGGCTAATTAATTAATCATAGAAATTAAAAACGGGAAATACTCAAGGCGAGAAAGAGCTTGATCGAAAGACATACCGAGCGACATTATTTTTTTTAACAAAAGGAAAATGTTAAAAGATTTATTTCACTTACAAAGAAAGATATTTTATTTTCGCAGAAGACGAAAAATTCGTAAGAGAAGTAGGTCCGTTCTGTCAGAATTAATTAATGCCATAAGAGACTAAACACGGGTAAAAGAATAACATTTCCACCACACACGTAGCAATAATAGAAATTTCGATTTTGGTCAGCTGCATGTAGGCGGAAGTGGTCGAAATTGGGTTATCTTGGACACCGACGAAGAAGCCGGCCGTATGAAAACAGATCTTGATATGAAAAAAAGGAATCGTTGTTTTTGCCTGTTCAAACTGTTCGCGACAGACCTTCTGTCGTCAAGAAGAGGGCATGTGTACAGTTAGGACGAGAATGACAGAGAGATTAGTCTCCAGGTAGGGGTGACCACCCAGTTAGAAGTTGACTGCGATCGTTAATGAGTCAGTAGAGATTCTGCTAAGTTGATGTTGGGTGGCTCAGGATAAGATATGATAAAAATAATTTTTAATTATGGCAGTGTGGACTTCATAAAAATTCTGGCCGATAGAAAAGAAAGAAAGAAAAAGGAAGATAATTTTTTTCTCAAGCGAAAATGTAAACTAATGCCAGTCTAGCCACACCCACACCGTCAAGAGATCATTGGCTAAGTGGTAGCATTGGTGATAGGCGGAGGTGATTGTATGAGAAAGAAGGAGAAACTTGTTGACTCCCACGAAGAGTTGGTATGAGATACCAATTTGAGAATGGAAGAGTTTAGGAGGATAATTCTCCTCCGACCTCTCCTCACAGAAGGGGGAGAACCCCTCTAAAACAGAAAGTAATTGACTTCCAAAAATGGGAAGTGATAAATTTTCCTGTCCGAAGACAAAGAGAACCCTTATTGGGGATTTAGAATTATCGAAGAGCCCAAACAACGTCCCGACCTCCACACCGGGTTTTGGTCGACGTCCATATAAACGAACGTCCCCGGGCCTTCAGTTAAGTTCGAGTTAAGCTCCAGTTCAGGAGTTGATTTGGATACCGCGCCTCACAGAAGCTGACCACAAGATTCCACGTCTTTTCGACTTTAGACTTCCTACCAAAAGCAAGTTTTATCGAAGATCGACTTAGATTTTTTGACCAGAAGCAAGTTTTACTGAATATCAACTTAGATACCAAAAGGAGTTTTGTTGAAAAACAACTTAAGATATAAGAACTCGCTTAAGAAAAGCAAAAAGTGTCACGAATCCATCGAAACGGGCTGAGAGAGAGAGAGACGCACTCCTGTATTCAACAGACAGACATAAAGATAATTGTTATTTCTCAACACATTTGAACTTCTTGAGTTGTATCATTTTTCTTTTACATACCCTTGTGCGGTATCACCTTCACCCCGGATTCAGCTTGCACTACGACCCGACGCCTGATTGATTTCGTCTACCTAAGATCAACTCACAACGTGTGTAGGTTAGACTAAAGATCAAAGTGAGTCACTTCGGTCACCAGACGTTGGAGGCGAGCTGAGATACCGAATCTAACCAGACACAGGGAGGTCAGTGTCAGACATTGGGGCAGTGATCGACGCTCGAGTGGTTGTGGGTGTCACACAATTGGTGCTGCGACCAAGACATCGACCGCGACCACCCAACCAACCATAGGGGTTGGTGTTACAATTGGTGCTGCGACCAAGACATCGACCGCGACCAGTCGAACCATACAGGGGTTAGTGGCACAATAATGTTTCTCTTTTTTTTATAAATTCACACTCAGTAACTCTTTGCGTCTTAATGGCTTTATTGCCTTGCATGGAGTGAATGTATTAAAGAAGAACTAATATCTAATTTCTTATTTGCATTAATCTGAGTCCGTGCGTGTATATAGGAGGGGGTTATTATGAGTCTGTTGGGGACGAGTAGAATGTAATAAGTTTCTTTAACTAGAGTGTTGGAAATTATCAGAAGGATTTTGGTTGTTAGGCTGGTGTGTTCTAAACATTCATCCTCGACAATAAAAATGTTTAACATATGAAACACAACAAGGCAATAATTCAATTCAAATAATACGCACATTTATATACAATTAAACAATATTTACAATGATGTTTTGTGTTATCAAAAGTTGGTGTGTTAATGATGTTTTGTATTATAATATCCGGATTGTTCGAGTGTTTCAATATATTCGTGTAATATTACAAATTTATGGTAGAATGAGTTTTTGGTAAATTAAATGTTCATTTATAATTCAACATGAATGTGCATGCAATTATTTACGTACTGTTTTTTTGGTTAAGTCATTTGAAGTTGCATACCCTTAACTGTAGTTAAGATTTTAGTTCGATCGCAATTTTTTTTACTTAAATAGTAGTGAATATTTTCTTGTTCGCTTTAGGTAAGCAAAATTTGTTTAAGGTTCGAAAATCCTTCTTGGTCACAGAGGATTAGTTGTCGGGCCAGTTGACGTTGAGTCAGTGATGTTCTTTTTGCGCGGGAAAGTTATTTTTTGAGTAGCGTTGTTTTGTTTGGCATCTCTCTGTGTTCGATCCGCTGACTGACTTGGTCAGTCCAAAATCTTCCTTTTATAAGTTCTCGGATATCAAAATCGGTTCACAGAGTTTGGGCGCGATTTACTTCTTTTTCACGTGAGCTTTGGAATTTTCGAGCTGTAAGCCAATAGAATTCTCAGATCGGAAATATGAAATTTTCATTGGATAAGCTAATTTTACGCGGGTGTAAAGAATATATTGTTCCCACAGCAGGGGTGTTAAAATAACATGGACGATTCCACAAGTTGTCACATAAGATACGCATTACCTCCTGACCACCATAAAATGAGGCACTGAGAGTTGTGATAAAAAGCAACTGAAATTACTATTTCTGGATTATCCACTTTCCAATGTGTCTCCCAAAACTTAGTCTGAAGCAAGAACTGTTCATAATACCTTTTTTTAATAAAAGTAAAAAAATAGAGACATTAAATTAAAAAATTGTGCTTTAAATGATTTATATTCAGTCCTCCAGGGGCGACAACATATCAGCGTCTTCCAAAGCTAACAAGAAACAAGAAATGCATGCATTCACATTTACATACATACATCCAGCAAACGTGAATATATATTGGAATTTATATATTTTTATTCTATGGCAAGTAATATTTTGTTTAAAAAATTTTTTTAAAGAAAATTAAAAAAAAATGTTTTTATGTCCGTTGCAAATAAGAAATTAAACAAAAACTTTTTTTTATTAAAATTGAAATGACTAATAATTTTAAATTTATGCTTTAAAGTGATGCCGAAATGTAGACATTTACATACATACATCCAACAAACGTGAATATATATTGGAATTTATATATTTTTATTCTATGACAAGTATTCAGAAGTAATATTTTGTTTAAAAAGATTTTTTTATTTAATTTTTAAAAAAATCTTTTAACTTTTTTTATTAAAATTGAAATGATTAATGATTTTAAATTTATGCTTTAAAGTGATGCTGAAATGTAGTCATTTTTTCAAACAACAATCATTTTAAATGGTTCGTAAAAACTTTTCGAGTGCTATTTATCTATTTCATCGTTACTTTTTTTTCATAAATTATGAGTACCTGAATAGATGTTTTAATTTCTTATGTGAAATATAAAGTGTTTATCGCAGGCACGTAAGTTACAAAATGGTGGTCAGTTCAAAACGATTGCGATCGGGCAATTCAAATCAAACGTGCTTACAAAAAGAAGCGAATCACTAACTTTCCTTCCCGGAAGATAGAACTTGTTTCTTTTGAATTAAGCTTTTGAATAAAGCTAATTCAACCTGTCTTCTCGTTTACTGACATCATGAAATTCTACATCGTTTTTGCTAGCAGACATCTATTGCGAGCCACGTTCTCTCTAACGTTTCTTTGAAGCTCTCAACATTAAAAATAAATAAATAGATATTGAAGTTATGCGAAGAACATGTGACACTTTGGCTTATTGTCTATTTTTGATGGTCAATAGCAGAGATTTCCATCATTTTTCATCCCATTGACCCTTTTTTCGCTATTTTTAGAGGTAAACGTCCATGCCCATTTGTAAAAATATAAATTTAATTATTTTACTTACATTACTTTTTAATGTGATTCTTGTGGCTGATGCTTTTCTGCTAGACATTTAATATTTGGTTTGTAGTTTATATGTTTTTGAAATTCTTACGTCATCTCGAGTGCAGATAGCAATTTTATTCCTTATGATTTTATTGATTGCACCGAATCCACATTTAACTAAATAAGAGGTTGAAAAGCATAGAAGTGTTTTAGCCATGTTCGGATGGTATCAGGTAATTTGCTCGAAATCAATTGATCGAAAAACAAATTCTCGAACTATCAATTGCTGGAAAGGCAGTTTGCTCGAAACCTGTGGTTAAAAAATAAAACTACATTGTTTCTAATATTAACTATAAGATAAAATAATACAACTTTATTGTTCTTAACTGAACAGTTAAAATTGAAGAACGAGTACATTTATATAGCAGGTCTTTTTTTCCACATTGCTTTTTTTTTGGATAGTTTAAAATAAAGGGTACATTTTTATTATTACTCTTATTATTCGTGTTTTTTTTTAAAAATATATAACTATTGTTGCTAATATTTAGTATGTTAGTATGAAATATTATATGCAACAATTCTTAAATATTCTTCAACATTGTTGTGTCATAGTCTGAAATAGAAAACAAATACAGAAATAAAATCAGGAAAATAGTCAGTAGTATTGTAGCTTAATTCAATTCCAACAATAGACAATCCAGTGATGAGTATTAACAATTAAGGGAATACTGTAAGACAAGTCTAATGACAATAGATATGGTTGCTATGGGAAGAAAGGGAGAACCACACGGACAGAGAGTAGATACATAACTTTTGTAAAGTCTGTCCTATTTGCTGTGAGATTTTATTTTATTGTCTGTTTTAATAGCTAATCAGGGTTGATATTTTTGGCAATTAAATGATGATGATGAACCATGCAATATACAGCAAGAATAGAAGGACATATACTTCTTTTAAATGCGTAATAATCTATTATGCATACTGTTGTGGATTCCGGGATGAAATCCGATATCAATGAATAACAAACGCCAGGAATGGATAAGGAAAATACTTGTATTAACGTCATAATACAAACTGGTAATACGGGTTAGTAGATCCAGGAATGCGGGTTAGTAGCACTAATATATATACAGTCTTGGTATTGAAGTATCGCGGGATGACTCCTTACTGAGTCTACGTGCTCGCTAACTGTGACGCTTGCCGCCGTCTCTGTGCGTGACTTACTCTACTACTACTGAACTCTACTACTCTTCTGTCGTTCCGTCTCGACTCCTTCACTCTTCGTGTATTCTCTGGTAGTAGTATATGTATATCTTGAGTGAGTCCATTTGTGTGAAAAGGGGAGACCCCTCAATACTTACCAAGCATGAATGGAGCACCGTCCGTTGCACAGGATACCAAGTTTTTAAAGGGGACTTGATTTACGCCAAACCAAGATTTTGCATTTTCAATAATGGATAATCCAGTGATATCAGTTTTTAAAAGTTTCACGAACAACTACTCAGACAGTTTGCAATAATCTGTATAACGAACGTATGCCATTAACAATAACTCTATTATCGCTTACCGTGTATTTAATCTGAATTGAGAAATTAGTGCCTTTTAAATTTTCAGCTAGTTGGGTTTCTACATCTAAGCTCTATACTAAACATTAAATCTGTTACGAAAAAAGAACTAAACAAAATGAACACAAAACGATAAGCTTTAAAAAAGGACACGAATGAAAAAAGAATGTTAACAACAAATACTTTTTCACACCCAACCCAGTTCTGCGAAATCAGAATCAACATTGAGTTTAAGCAAGCGAATGAGCCAACTGGAGTAAAGTGCCATGCAGATTTAAATTTTTCCCATTAGTGACGAATGCAGCTATCGAATTTTTTTTCATGCTAGCATGATAGTTAACATTCGTGTCAGTCATCTGTTGGCTCCCACGCTGGCCAATAGAATCTTCCTGCCTATTCGTGGCAGCCAGCTATAGGCTCTTACTCTGGCCAGTAGAAAATGGCCGCAAACTACATGAAAACTGCTGTAGAAGCATGAAAAAAATCGATTATTTCCACTATCGATGGGAGTTGGGGAATGCAATGTCGGTCTTGGCCTTGTCACTAACTTGGAGCATGTGCATATAAATTTTGGTGCAAATCCGTCGAAAATTGCGGCCGTGCATTCGTTACACACACACATACACACGCGCGTGCGCACGCACACAGACACACACACACACACACACAACGTGCCGTCTTCTGAGAGGCTTGATTTTTCGCATTTCATCATCATCATAATCATCACCATCGTCATCATCATCATCATCATCCTCATCATCATCATCACGACCATCATCATCACTATGATGATCATCATCTTCCTCATCACCATCACAATCATCCACACATCATCATCATCATCATCGCCGTCATCATCAGCATCACCACCATCATCATTATCATCATCATCATCATTGTTATTATCATCATCAGTCTCATCTCAACACCTAACCTGTTTCTGCCATATATCCGACATGTCTTGGGAAATTAGACCTGGTAGAAACCATCCTTCTCCAAGACGAACGCCATCTAATGTTCTACAACTTGAAGGATTGCCCTGATCGCAGTCACGTAGCCGTTGCCTCCGTCTTGGTAAGGAGAGCCCTCCACCCTGGCTGTTGACTTTAGTCTCGTAGGCTAGATCCCTCTTTCATCGATGCCTGGATGCATACACTATGGGGCCAAGTCTACCCCATCATCCTGTATATTAGCTGACCCTACAAGAAACTTTATTCACCGTTTGTCATATCTTGATTTGATCCTGCAGGCTGTCTAGTAACTCTCCTCACCAGGAAATCCTGGTGGGGCAATCGTTTTAGTCGCCCTTGATCCAACCATGTGGTAGATATATCTGAGTTACATAATGCTAGTAGCAATCAGAGAGTGCCCTGGTATAACCATTCTATATAATCTTCAGATTATTTTATCTCTAAATGTTGTCTTTAGAACAACGTTCCCACCCATACATTCTTCTGTTAATTAATAGTTTAGAAGACTATAATTTTTTAAAGAATTGTATTTTCTTGGACTTCCTCATTTTGACCTTTGAGGTCAGATGGTAGACTAAATATAGGAATGTCGATTTTGTTTGGCTGAGCCAAACGTGGGCATGTTAGAGTTAGAAAGTGGTTTCAGGGAGTTAAGTTTTACACGTCGAAGAGATCAGACGTGGTTATTTCGTGTGTCGGGTTAACTTGCTCCCCAGTGGGGTTCATAGAGCGGGCTAATTAGAAATATACACGTCGACGTGTTTAATAAAACAGATAAGTTTAAAAATTCCTTTTGTTGAAGTTCTCATTTTACATCGTAACAAATCAAGTAGCGATCACCCGGCCGAAAGAAGAAAGAGAGTAAGACAACTTTATTATGATTGTCTCAAGACCATAAAAAAAGACCTCCCCAGAAGAGAACGGCGTATACAAAACATCAACATTATTAACCCTTTGAACCCTGCGTTCCTGGACGATTTCAACCCTTCTGCCTGAGTTCCTGAGTCAAAATTCGCAAATAATTGATATATAATGTTTCATGGTAGATATAAAAATAGTTAAAGGGTTTGTACACCTCTCAACAGGTGGCTGGTTATTAAGTGATTTTTCTCTACCACTGTTCAACTGGTGACTAGGCATTACGTCATTTTTCTCTACCACCAGTCAAGCGGTGGTTAGGGTCAAAGAGTTAATTAAATTTTTATGGTTTCTCCTTGTTTATTATTCCCGATATTTAATAACTTATTTGGCAACATGGACAACTTTGTTTTTAATACTTGCTTGTAAGACTGTCTAATTTCTGTATATTTGGATGTAAATGTATTTAATATTGTCTTTTAGAACCATTTTATTTCGCTGTAATTTTAACTGACTCTATAATGCTAGCTAAGAATAACACTTCGACCTTATTAATACTGTTTTATCGCCATAAAAAGGCTTGCATAAGAATTTTAATAATTCATAATTTGTTTCTGCTATTGTTAGCTAACTTATTTTGTCAAACGACTTTCTTCATTGGCAACACGATGGTTCAGCTGATAAACCATTCACTGCACCGGCTTACATCCAGTATCATTTTAGGTTCTATAATAAGATTCTATAGAAAGGGTAATCGATAGTGGAATCGGATTGAGGAATCGGAGAGCCGAGTTCGAATTCTAATCGAATCCATTACATTCACTTACGTGCTAATACCCTTGGGAAATGTCTGAATCCTCTTCTTCTCCCCCCAGCTATGGGTAAATAGCAGGACAGACTGGGTTCTATAGACTTAGATAGCAACTGGTCTACCGCAGAAAGAAATGGCAACCTACTGCGGGAAAAATCTGCCTCGTCAGTCATTTATCGAAAGATACATGATCGCCTAAGCGTGTATCACACATGTCACATAAGTGACTGACTGACGTGCTAATACCCTTGGAAAGGTATGAATCCTCTTCTTCTCCCCCCAGCTATGGGTAAATAGCAGGGAAGAATGGGTTCTATAGCCTTGGATGTCAACTAGTCTATCGAAGAAAGAAATGGTAACCTACTGCGGGAAAAATCTGCTTCGTCAGTCATGTATCGAAAGATACATGACTGATGAGTGTATCACGCATGGCGCTTAACTGACTGAATAACCCTCTCTAAAATTATTATTGAAATTTGGACCCGCCCATCCTGTATGAGTAGCATGTCTGAACAGTGGTAAAAATTGGGGTGCAAAGGCGAAGCACGTTTCAGTCGTTATCTTGTCGTACTGAACTATCGTATTCTCAATCCGCGTTCTCATGTGATTAAACCCTTTCTTTAATCCACCTTTTGTTTCCAATGTTTTACTTACAGTCTGACTAACCAACAACAATGAGAGTTATACGAAATTTATGACACATATTTCTAACCGAGTATCTTAATATTGATTTCCTTTAACTTTAGGTGTTTTATTGGATTCTTTTAAGTGTTTGAAGTACTTTGAGAGAGGTGTTAAGGTTAGAATACGTTTTACAATTTCAAAAGATGTTTAGGTTAGAATCCGTTTTATGTAATTACAATTTTAAAACAAATTTTAAAATATTTTTACTTTTAAATTTAATCGACTATATTTTTTTATAAAATAAGTAAATGTAATAGAATTACTTACAGTATTTAAAATTATTTATTCACATCAAATATTAGTGTGTATATTACCAGGTCTCATTTTTTTAGATTTAATGTTTAAATATTGCTTAAAGAGAATTTTTGTTAATGACGGCACAAAATAGCTATTACCTTTCTCTGAGTCAGTAAATTTTTATTTTTTATAAACTGAGTAATATATCTTCATCTTTGTTGGCATTAAAATAATATTTCAGATAATTTGCCCTTTCCAAAAACAGAACTTATAATCTGTAATTGGAATGAGAGTAGTGATGGAACATAGGGGGTGTATCTGAAACGTAAGGGGACTGGTTGAGCTGTCTGAGCTATGGACAAAAGAGGAATAAGCAGATTGTGTTATCAGCGAACATGATACATTGGGAATATATAACTGTAATCTTACCTTTCTACAACCATTGCATTGTTTACATGCTTTTGTGGCAGGAAAATCTTGGCGGCTTCACCAAGACAATGCACCTGCTCACAACGCCCTGAGTATCCGGCAGTCCCTGTCCGAGAAAAATATCGCTGTACAACCTCTCTATTCATTTGATCTGACTTGGAGTGACTTTCTTCTTTTCTCTAAAATCAAGGGTATCATCAAGGGGACCCGTTTTAAACGCGTGGGGGCCATCAAGTGTGCTGTAACGATGGAGCTGAAAGCCATCCAAGAAGAATCCTTCCAGCAGTTCATAGAAGCGTGGCAGAGAAGTTTACAATAGTGCATTAGACTCGGGGTGGGGGGTTGAAGAGGAAAGCCATGTTACTTGGAATTGAAATAAATTGTGACACCAGTCTGGTTACTTTTCAGACAGACCTCGTATAACTGAATCCATCATGACAATTCACATTGTCCTGGGCATAAACTACATCTGGCAGCAAAACCTCTGATCGGGAGGTGTTGAGGAGCGTGGAACCATCTCTTAATTGCTGTTGTTCTCAGGTACCCCCTGACCTGGGGTGGTAGTATTTGTTAGGATCCCAGCTATGAGCAAATAAAAAACACTATGAAAGTATGACCCATGATATCCATAGCATCCATGATATGCTTAGCATCCTTCTGTAGACCCATACCTCCGTAGCCTCAAGTCTCTTCTTCACCTTTGAGAACAAATGTCACGTAGCAGTTCAGTACTCCTTACTTTGTTACCAAAGAAATCCTGCTGTCTCGTAATACCCTGCCAAGCTTTTGGGATGCGTCTTTGGTCATCCCAATATCAGTGCATTTTAATTGCTTGATAAATATGACGAATTGCTGGATGTTACATTGTCTGCCAATGTTGGGATCTTTCTTTCATTAAATATAGGCTTGATGTATATTGTTGGGAGGAAGAAGTTTCTCTTTTATTAATGGTCCTTCTTGATAGTTTCCGTAATGTTTTCCGGTAGTTTCCGTAATGTCCTCCGGTAGTTTCCGTAATGATTTCCGATAGTTTCCGTAATGTTTTCCGGTAGTTTCCGTAATGTTTTTCGGTAGTTTCCGTAATGATTTCCGGTAGTTTCCGTAATGATTTCCGATAGTTTCCGCAATGTTTTCTGGTAGTTTCCGTAACGTATTTCGGTAGTTTCCGTAATGTTTTTCGGTAGTTTCCGTAATGTTCCGGTAGTTTCCGTAATGTTTTCCGGTAGTTTCCGTAATGTTTTCCGGTAGTTTCCGTAATGATTTCCGGTAGTTTTCCGTAAGGTTTTCTTTTTGTTAGCAAAAAGAACAGCCAAACATGAAAATTTAAATTGGAGACCGTCCTGGGTAAGACGATAAACTACAACCGCGTTCTGGGTAAGACGATAAACTACATCCGGGTCCCGGGTAAAACGTTAAACTACATCCAACAGCAAATCCTATGATCAGGAGGTTTTGAGGAGCTTGGAACCACCTCGTAATTGCTGCTGTTCTGTTCCCAGGTCCACTCTGACCTGAGTTGGTAGCACCTGTTAGGGTCCCAACTATGGGCAAATAATTAACCCCCAAAACTGGAGTTAAAATACTATGAATGTATAAAATGGATCTTTATTGAAAAAATACCAGCAATGGTTTGTTTGTTTTTAATTGCCAGCAAAGAATTTTTGGAAAAATATTACCAGTAATACATTATCTCTCGACAAAAACCCTCTTTACAAAAATACTTCAGTGAATACATATCCTATTCATACGAACCTATCCTAAAAATCTTACCGACATTAAATAACCCATTGAGGTTGATATGCCGTATGAACAAAATAAACCATAAACAATTTAGAATGTAGAAATGATTAAGGTCTAAGAACTTCAAATAACTCCCTGTATTGATCTGTTATAAAAATGAATACAAGATTGGTTGGGTTGTGGGTATTTTTTTCAATATCGCAAGATTCTACTAAAATATTAACCTAAGAACGCGAATCCTTTTCTTGAATAGCCTTGTCATTTCGAGAGTTTCATATTCATAACGTTCATGATATACAACTCGTTCAAAATGTTATTTTCTATCTCAGATCAATAATTAAAAGTCGCTTCAAGCAGATGAAACCCGAAGGTCTTAAAGAAGACAGTCCTTCATAGACTGATGCTACAGATTTATTGAAAGATTAGTTTTTTACGGCTTATCAACCTTTTGCAGGTTATTTAAAGCCATTATAGCGAAGAAAACGGCGAATTATCTCGTCAAAACAAGTGAAAGCGTGTCGCCTGCATCAAACGACGGAAAATATAGCGAAAAAGAAAATTACTTACCAAAGTAATTCCGTATTCCAACATGACATGCTGAAGACGGAATATTTAAATTAAAAAACAAGTCAGTCGCAGGAGTCGCCATAAAAGTATTTTGATATGCAAAAATTGAACGTCCTCTCCCAGCTGTCGACGAGTGGAAAAAATGCTCGGCGATAAAAGCAGTTGGTGTTCTCGAATCGAGGCGGGAAAAACTGATGTATTTTGGTTACCGCGTGATTTTTCTGACTGGTTACGTGCATTGTGATTTGTGAGATAGTACCTGCGAATCGAGATTTCGGCATTTCTTTCTGCCCCCGATATTCGAGTCTGGACTGACAGTGATTTGTGGAAGAAATCTGCGACAAATATTTCCTTTGCAATCGCAGAACGTTTACAGCCATTTTATTTTTTTTAGAGTTTAAGAAGTTTTGGAGATAATAAATATATATTTACACAGAACCTATTAATTAAAGCATGAGCTGGTCGGGGAATAGTAGATATCTATACCAAGGCTATTTGCCCGAAAGTAAATATAACGATTAGAATTGGAACACTACTCTCCGATTTCAAATTTTGGCGCGTTTTCCCTTACACCACCCGCACATTCAAGTTTACTGCACCTGGTAGTCCCAAGTGATCACCCATCTAGATACTGAGCAGGCTCGACATTGCTTAACTTCGGTGATCGTACAGGAACCGGTGTTTCAACGTGATGCGGTTATAGCTACATTAAACCACTCGCTCATCTAATCTTACTGCACTTGGTATTCCGAAGTGGTCACCCATTTAATTACTGACTTGGCTCAGACGTTGCTTAACCTTGGTGATCGTACGAAAACCGGTGTTTCAATGTGATGCGATCGTAACTACATGAAACCAATTGTGCATCTAATCTTACTGCACCTGTTATTTCGAAGTGGTCACCCATCTAGTTACTGACCGGGCTCGACGTTGCTTAACTTCGGTGATTTTACGAAAACTGGTGTTTCAACGTGTTGTGCTTGTAACCACTCGCGCATCTAATCTTACTGCACCTGATATTCCGAAGTGGTCACCCATCTAGTTACTGACCGGGTTCAACTTTGCTTAACTTCGGTGATCATACGAAAACCGGTGTTTCAACGTTATGTGGTCGTAAATAAATGATACTAAAGGAAAGAAAAGGACCAAACATTAACTGTAAAGATAAATTGCATTCTTTTCAGTCAAAGAGACAACGCAAGGTGTTAGCTCCGCGTTCCTGATCTCAAAATTCGGCAAGAGTCTATATTTCGAATCGGTCCTGTAGATGCAGAAATCGAAAGGCCCACATGACCCTCGAAAGATAACTTTCAGAAAGTAAACCAAGAATTACTAGATATAACAAATGCCCTTAAAAAACGATAAGGTGGCTGGACAATCTCATCCTTACATGATGAAGAGACTTGACGAAAATTGTGATTCAGTCTCACGTCTCCTTTGGATAACATAAACAGAGTCTGCGAATAATGGGGAGGCCCTATGTCCCCTAAGGAATCGAGACGCTTAAAGAGATTCCAATTTGAAGATTTTTCGGTACGAGTTGAATATTTTGAATTCATTCTTTATAAGCAGTTTGCGTTGAGTAAGGAAATAATTTTATTTGTTTTATGCACGACCATTAGATTTTACTTCTGTTTTTTGTTTTAATTTTTTGCCAAAGAACGGAATTTATTATCTCCCCGGATGTTTGTGATTTGGCGAACTTTGCATTTATTAGTTGATTATACATGGTATCCTCACATGTGAGCTCATTTCAATCAAGAAATGTTTATCTTCATACTTAAATATCTAGTTAAATATTGAGTTTGTTTATACTTAAGATTTAGTCGTGATTATATTTGAGTCTATATGCAAACATTTGTAGGCTTTATACTTGAGTCAATTTGAAATCATTAGACGGGGTTTATACTTGAGTTTATAGGTACACATTGGCTGAGATTGTATTTGGTTTATAATATTCGAATCTTTATGCAAACATTTCTCGTCGTTATGCATCAGTCTACAGGGAAACATTGGTGGGATTTATAGTTGAACCTATAGGTGCACATTAGTCGAGATTATATTTGAGATTATATTTGATTTTATATGGACTTTACTGTCTTTATACATGAGTCTATAGGTAACCATTGGAGGGGTTTATACTTGAGTCTATAGATACACATTAGACGAAATTATATTTGAGTTATTCTTTATACATGAGGCAACAGGTAAACACTGGATGGGTTTATAGTTGAGTTTATAAGTACAAATTAGTCGTACTTAAAACTGAATTTTTTTAGAAATTATTTTATCTGAGTTTTGGATATGATGTTAGCAGATATAAACTTCAAGAGATTTGAACAAAGGTGTGCGCTTGGAAATAACAAGTGCCGTAAACTTGGATGCGTCGGTTGCTGTAATGGATAATGGCTCGGAATTGTTATTCGTAGAGCCGAGTTCCAATTCTCGTTAGGTTATATTCACTTGTACACAAATAACCTTGGGAAAAGGGACGAATCTATCTCTGCTTCCCCCAGCTATGGAGACTCAATGAATTACATAATTATAATTATCAAATCCTCCAAACAATTTCTAACATGTGTATATCATTGCTTGATCCAGCTTCTAATGATTCAGTTTGAGCGGCTTGGTGATAGTAGTCGTGGCTCCAGAGGGCACAGTCCTATGGTTACAGAGAATTTCAGTTGAGTTCCACCACAGAATATGTGAGCCAGCGGCGCTATATTGAGTCTGATTTGCTACCTGGTCGTCACTGAGGCCCGTTGGAACAGTTGGTATGACGTTTGCTTAATAACTCAACTGTCAGGGTTTCAATTCTCGGTAGTGGATGCGCACTGCTGATGAGTCCCAAATAGAGGACGAAACGGCCGTCCAGTGCATTCTGTTGAGGTTCCTTTCAGACTTAATTATATGTATATATATTCTTGGCACATAGATAGTATTCAAGTTACATGAATGTTTTGGTCGATTTATGGCTTATTTCGGAAGATGATTTGTCTTATATTTTTAAATAATTCTTACTTTTAATTTATTTTCTCAGTAAAATCGATGATTTTACGTCGTCGTTCTAGTTTTAATATTTATGAATAAAATGTATATTCAATAAAATTATTACCTAGGGCAGACACGGGCGATGTGTTTTTTTCTCTGTGTAACACCTTCTGTCAAATACTGCGGATCTAGAAACGCCCACCGATCAATAATTGCAGAATTAACGGATTTAAATGGTCTTTAAATTATATTATAAGTTTTATCTCTAAACGAAAATAAATGAAAGCAGAACTTCGTTTCTATGGATACTCATATACATGTGCGGATTATAACATTCAGATTACGACAGATTAAGAGATAAATAAGTAAAAAGCGGAGTCTATTCAATGCTTTCCCTGAGCTTCATGGACTTTTACGAGAGCGAAAACCTTTGAAAAAAGTTTTTGTCATTCAGAGAAGTATCTGTTTATATCCGTGAGATGTGGTATTATGATTTTCGTAATACCTCATCTCAGAGATATAGACAGATATATAGAGAGACATAGTTATAAAGGCCTGTGAGTATCAGATTCTCCAAGCCCCCCTTTCTGATTAGGTGTCCCAGACATTTCATCTGATTCTTCCTTATGTTATGTTATGGTCCATCTTAGGACCAAGGAAGAACAACACGAACACAAGAGTAGAAATAACGAAGATATATTACACGGAATAATAATACAAGATGTGGAAGGTGTTTGTATGACTGTCAATCTGGTTTGGAGTGAACTACTATCGGCTCGACTCGATTCGTTCCTCTCTCTCTTGAGAGGCGTAGTATACATAGTGTTAGGAAGAGTTCATTCTGTAGTTATAGGTAAGGACCCATAACATGTTAAGAAACGCATACGAAACTGTTATGCATTATCGACCCTTTCCTATGTCAGTGAATGCTAGACGATCTCATCACAGGAGAAGAAAAGACTTGAAGCAACAATACTTAAAATAAGAAAGACTAAATTGAATGCTACATAATGAGGAAAGAGGGTTTGTAAATTTTGATATTCACAGGACATATTTGTTAAATGATAGTTTAGCGGGTTATTTTTTTTTAATAGGAAATGTATCTCTGCCCCGACTTCCTGAGGTTGACCATGGGATCAGATACGAACCATAATATGGGAAGTCTGTTTTGATTGGCTGAGCTAACGCGGGAAAGGTGACAAGAGAAAGGTTTCAGGAGTCGAGTCTTAACTGTCAAGCAATGTAGACGTGTTCTTTTTCTTGTCTGAAACGGCTCCCTAGTTAGGGGGAACGACTCCACTGGATAGTTAGTATATGTCGACATTAATAAAATAGTTAAGATGAAATTGTCCGTGTTTGACGCCCTTTCATCTCTGGACCCCTAGCATTTCCCGACCCTGCCCGACAGAAAACGAGAGAGAATATATGCAATATTATAATTAAATTGGTGCCGTTGACCTCCCATCACGAGCGGGCTGTACAACAATAATGAAGGCAAGCGAGACAGAGGAAATCAGCGAATAACCTTCTTGAGCTTGTGTAAATGGTTGGCAGAATAGGGATTAGATGAAGTAGCGAAATGAGAAGCCTTATTAAGAACTTCAAGGGACAGAAAAATGTTGAGAGTCATGATCGGCCCTGTCATGGAAGGTGTGGCGCATAGAAGAAAAAAAAAAGACGTTTTTTGTTCATTAGTCGGGTTTCTTAATTATTTAATTATTTGTTCATGTTACTTAAATAGCTGGTAACATTTTTCATGCTTGGATGTAATCAAATCATATATTTCACATTTTCTACAAGAAATATACATTCAAACTTTCACTCGATCGAACACTGAAAATGTCAGTTACATTCTGAATTTGTTAGTTTAACCGAACCTGGTTTCTATTAAATTGTAGGGTTCTGTAATCTTATATATAGTACAGTGTATGTATGTGTGTTTGTGCGTGTGTGTATCTAAGCAACTCCTCCGCCTCCACTGATATGATTTCAATGATTTATAGCTGATTCAAAAGCCCTAGGAAAGTTAGAATCAGAGTATGATTTTTGTTGAGCTCAGATTCAGGGTTTTCAGATTATGCCAGGTCAAAAATATATATTAATATATTATACTAGCCATTATTGTTGCTTTCATGGTTCAAGGGGTGTAAGTCTTATTTTTCTCTTGTATCCCAAATTGCAGCTAGCTTAAAATTTTAAGCTTGCTAAAATTTTAAGCTAGCATAAAAGCCAGCCTATCGGAGATTTTCTTACTTTCTTAAGATTTTAACAAATTACGTACAAAAATCCTAGGTTTAATTTATCGGAATAAATCGACTATTTTTCATACAGTTCTTAATCTAAACATTTAATGACGGACAAATTTCTTCTCATCATTACAGATTTTCAATGAAGGAAACCTCCTTTTTTATCTAGATTTGTTTTAAATGAAAATTATTTTTTATCGTATATTTAAAAAAAAATTATTTTGAAAGAAAATATATTTTTATAATATAGAGACAATTTTGAAGGAACATTTTTTTTATTAATCATAAAATCCTTATTTTATATTCGTGATCTATTTTGAATGAAAACGAGATTTTTTTTTCTCATAAGACTATTACGGTTTTATTCTAGATTTGTTTTGAATGAAAAATTGCATTTATCTTTATCATCTAACATTTTAAAAGATTTATTTTCAAAAGAAAGGATATTTTTATCATATAGACTTGATTCTTAAGGGGAAAGAATCTTTTTTAATCATAAAATCCTTATTTAATATGCGTGATGTCTTTAGAATGAAAATGACATCTTTTTTCTCATAAAAAAACTCTTGTTATGTTTCTTTCAAGAAAAATATATCTATTTTTATTCTTTAACATTATTAGCTTGTTTTTGCTTTCACAAATCTCATTTCAGACTTATTTTGTAGTAACTCGCATCTCGCCTTCGCCGTATTATAAAAAATATAGTTTTATTTCGGACGAGTAAAATTACTTGGCGTTTCCCTGGTTCCAAAATATCACAAAATTCTGAGAATGTAATGGTTTCAATTCCTTTCAAAAGATGCTTACGGTTTTAACTTGTTCAGGTTTATAGAGATTTCCTAAGCGTGGCTTCGATGTAGCAAAAGGTCAAAAGTGTGGAGCACCTAACGATCGAACACACTACTCAGTCGTAATTGTTCTAGCGAGACAAACTGGTTGACTATTATCACGTGCTTCTTGGTACATTTATTTTCATTTCATCAGAAAAAGATTATTATTATTATTATTATTATTATTATTATTATTATTATTATTATTATTATTTCATTTCCTTTGATTTCTGGTGTCTACTCATATCTTTTCCTACCAGAGACCTCATGTCAGAAATTGGTTCATGATATGTCCCATGAGCTATTGAAAAAAAAAGAGAAAAAAAAGAAAAGAAAACAGCACACATATTTTACATAGATAAAGCCCTTCCATAGATAAAGTAAGGTGTGGGCTATACTCGTGAGAAATTTTTTTTTGTATTTCTTTAAGTCATGGGCTACCAGGAACCCCTTCAATGAGTCCATTGGAATCCTTTCCAATCAATCCCATGGCTCCAACTACAACAGGGATTCCAAATGTAATTTTTTCTTGTTTCTATCCCTTTGTTTAATGAATTCCTTGATAGCTTTTCAGCCAAACTGTAGTAGGAGGATGATCTACCATTATTATTATTATTATTATTATTATTATTATTACTATTATTTACAGACGCAAAAGTGATCCCGAGTCGCGTGTGGAGATGTCTGTCAAAGACAGTTAACCACATCCAGCTTTTTCCGTTAGCTGCAGAACAGATTGGAATATCCAGATACGGGCCTCTCTACAACTTGTCCAGATACGGGTCTTCGTCAACCGTCTTATTTCAATAAAAGTGACGAGTAAACCAGCAGTGGATATACTGCTTTTGATGAGACTCGTTTTGCTATCGTCAGATATCTGATATCTTGTTCCCTTGGCGCGTTTTGTTCTGGTAGTTACGTATGAGGAAATGTATAATAGTTAAAAATTGACCCTAGACTTAAAGTGGTTGTAGCGTTGCATAAGGCATCCGCTTTTAGAAAGAAGCTGTCCGAATTGGACTTCATCCTTACTAATGGAAGAGAAAGGGAATAGAGTTTACTCACTCCTGTGTAATTGGTATGGCCGGTCTTAGCTGTGAAGGTCTGACCTGGCGGAAATAGGAAATGTAGCTATTCAGAATATTTTACATGGAAATAGCGACAGAAAAGCGAGAAGCTTGGATATTTTTGTCTGTGAGGAAATAGGTTGTAGGAAGGAAAATAATCCGTTATCTATAAGGGGATGTTGACGCTTTTGAACTCAATCAAGGTTTGAAGAAAGAACATGGAACAGCTTCGGCCTAGATATGGCATCAATATTCTATTTCTGCTTTGATCTGCCTCTTGTAAACCTAGAGAGTTTAATCTGTAGTGTGTGACCTCTTCGGAATTCAAATTCCATGTTCATATCTGTCTTAGTGTACTCTTATAGACTAATTTTTAGTTTCCAGGACACCGCTGTTTAGACATAAGAAGCATGCAACCAATCATCGGCTCTATAGCCATATATGATACAGGGGTTAATGAGCACAGTGGAGTTTTTACTATCGACGTTAATTACTGATGCCTAATTGTTAATTATTCATTAATTGGTTTACTATTTTATGGTTTATCAACCCTTTGTATGTTATTTAAAGCCGAAACATATTTTGAATTTTAAGATTTTTTTTCCGAATGAATATTGATATTAGAATTATTGGGAGATTATAATGATTTTTCTAGATACAAGTCATAACATTTAACCCTTAGCTGGGGGAGAAGAGAGTATTTGCGCATACGTAAATATAAAGATCTCTATTGGGGTTAGAACTCGGTTCTTTGATTTGTTTTATTCTGAGCCGGTATTCATTACATCACTGGTACATTCAAATGTTCAATCCTACCTAAAAGGCAGTATTTAGAACGCAGATACTAGTCCGCTTTATCGGTGGTAGAGAAAAATGACGTAATACCCAGTCACCGGTTGAACAGTGCTAGAGAAAAATGACTTAATACCCAGACACCGGTTCAACGGTAAGTAAATTCTTGTAACTATTTTTATACCTACAGTGAAATATTACATACGAATTATTTGCGAATTTTGACTCAAGAGCTCAGGCAGAAAGGTTAAAATTATTCAGGAAAGCAGGGTTCAAAGGGTTAAAGCAAGTAGTCTCTCCCCATAAGAAAGATTCTATCAATACAATCTTTTTGTCTCAATTTCCCACAATGTTAGTATTAAGCTACATAATAATCGTTAATGACTTGTAATTTTTTAAAACTGCAATCAAGAAATTCATTTCATTAACTATATCTAATCAACTCGGCTGCCGATTACACTTGTTTGCGACTAAATAACGTTCACCCCGGGGCGACAATTATCAGACAATCTTTTAAGTGGCACAGACTTCCTTGTAAAAGCCAGCGGCCACTAGAACAGATTTGACTAGAGAAAAACAACGACAAATAAGACAAGTTTGAACATAACGGTGTCTCCTTTAAGTGAGGAAACTATTTAGAGTGTCATGATATCCGCAAAGAATGGTCTAGCTTGGAAGAGAATCATCAGTGTAGAACAACTATGAATAATGCCATAGGAGATTATCTTTTAATATAAACCTCACACTAAAGGAAGCCGATCTGAGATTGGATCGTTGTACGTCAATATTAAGTATAGTGGCCAAAATAGTGGCAGAGGCTCTGAGAATCGAAGCCGTTGTCCATTTATTGAAAGACTAGCAGCATGACCCGGCGAAGCCCGTGCTTGATTCAAAAATCGTACGACTCATAGAGCAATCGCTATCACTTGACATAAATATTTTTGCCCTTCCTTGCCTTTAAAAGATTGCCCTTTGTCGTGCTGATGTTGGTACATGCCTTACTTCCTGCCTATCTCACACTGCGAATATTTTCTAAGCTCTATACTAAAAATTAAATCTGTTACGAAAAAAGAACTAGACAAAAGGACACAAAACGATCAGCTTTAAAAAAGGACTCGTAACTGGAAAAATCGAATGAAAAAAGAATGTTAACAACAAATACTTTTTCACACACAACCCAGTTCTGCGGAATCAGAATCAACGTTGAGTTTAAGCAAGCGAATGAACCAATTGGAGTAAAGTGCCATGCATATTTTATTTTTTCCCACTTGTGACGAATGCAGCTATCGATATTTTTTGCATGCTAGTTAACATTCGTGTCAGTCAGCTGTTACCTCTCACGCTGGCCAATAAAATCTTGCTGCCTATTCGTGGCAGCCAGCTATAGGCTCTCACTGTGGCCAGTAGGAAATGGCCGCAAACTACATGAAAACTGCCGTAGAAGCATGAAATACCGATTATTTCCACTATCGATGGGAGTTGGGAAATGCAAAGTCGGTGTTGGACTTTCCGCTAACTTGGAGCATGTGCATGTAAATTTTGGTGCTAATCCGTCGAAAATTGCGGCCGTGCATTCGTTACACACACACACATCCTGCCTTTTATAGATAGAGATAAAATTGTGGTAGATATAGCATTTATTGAAAACGTGCGTGTACCTCATTTCCGAAATGGTCAGTTTTCACCTTCTAAGTATCTAATGATATGTCTCTCTCTCACACACACAACCACACCAACACACCTAAATGTTTATCAAAGATTGCAAGCCTTAGCAATCAATTAAGACACAAGAACACGTGTGTGAGGATTTTATTTTGCATCAAAGGTTTTATAAACAGAAGTAAAAATGTCGTTAGTACTTCAGAATTTTTAAATTTAAGAACGCTCATAAATATATACTTCAGACTAACTAAAAAGTCCAGGTAAATTATTCAAGATGCTAAGTGATATAATTTAATGTACAATAAACGAAGGTGACTAAATGCTGTCATTGTCATTGTCGAAGCTAATTATAACATAATTACTACTTATTATATTTTAATTAAAACCTTCTATTATTTAAAATATATTAATTTATCCATTAATTTCTCAAACTAACCTAAAATAAATAATTCTAATATAAAAAGAAATTCAACAACAATAACAACATTTAGCCTTTTTAGTTTATTAGGCATTAGATTGCATCATCTTGTTTCCGCCATACTTTATCTTGACTTTCAGTTACCCTGAAGTATATTTATGAGCTTTTTTTTTTAACCCTTTGAGCCCTGCGGTCCTGAACAATTTAACCCTTCTGCCTAAGCACCTGAGTCAACATTGGCAAATAATTGGTATGTAATGTTTCACGGGTAGATATAAAAATAGTTTCGAGTGTTTACCCACCGTGCAACGGGTGGCTGTGCATTAAGTCATTTCCCTCTACCACTTTTCAACCGGTGACTGGGCATTACGTCATTTCTCTCTACTACCGATAAAGCGGTGCTCGGGGTAAAAAGGGTTAAATTTAAACATTTTAAAAAATAATGGCATTGTTACTTCTGCTTATAAATACTTTTTGCGAAATCAATTCCTTACATTTGGCTTTAAAAAATGGCACACTTTAAAATGTAATATTTCTTTTTTATTTAACATTACTGGTACACGAACAAGATGATGACTTATGTGAGTCAGATGTTTGGGCACAGGTTGCATATTGGATATTTTGTGCCTCTTGCTTGCAGAATGTCTTTCGCAATTTTTAAATATATATATATATATACACACTATAATTGAAAAAATAGATATAGACAGAAAAGATAACATTAGAAAAATATTAAAAGAACAGGAAGACAAATGTATTTTGAGCCTCAAAATACTTCGTCCAGACCGGCTTAACAACAAATTTAACAACATAGATGGAATTAATGTATAACCCCATAAATCAAGACCTACCCACATTTCCTAATCACACAAGGCAGACATGCTTGCGGAGGTGTTGAGGTCTCTACATGAAACTGTCGTATAGTCTGATTTGCTATGCCAGTCCAGCTGCAAGGGAAGCGTATGATATAGTACGTCAGGCTATATGACGGTTCCATGTAGAATACGGGTTCGATTCTATGAAAATAATCTATTATATATATATATATATATATATATATATATATATATATATATATATATATATTATAAATTAATTGATTTAAAATATGAGTTTTTTCCTACACAGTGATAACCATGTTTCAAAAATGGAAGCCTTCGAATTTAATTTTGTTATTAAACCAAAGACATTAGTTCCATTTCCCCGTCAAGTTTTATCTTCCATTTTTGAAACATGGTTATCACTGTGTAGCGAAAAACCCATATTTTAAATCAATTAATTTATAATATTAATGCTCTGTAAATTTACATTGAGCACTATTGTGTAAAAATAAAAAATATCTATGAGAACACCGGATTTTATATCTTACTGTTCTTTCTTTTTATTCATATATACATATATATAAATATATATAAATATATATATATATATATATATATATATATATATATATATATATATATATATATATATATATGAAGAAATATAGTCTTAATGTGTGCTATATTTATAGGATAAATTGCTCGATATCAGAGATAGAGCGTGTGTAAATATAAAAGTGAACATAGAAGTCAACACTTAGAGGCGACAGTCTGTTTCATGCTAGATGCAATCGTCAGGCCCGACGATTGCATCGAGCATGAAACAGACTGTCGCCTCTAAGTGATGACTTCTATGTTCACTTTCATTCATATATATATATATATATATATATATATATATATATATATATATATATATATATATAAATACGTTATTATATATATAGGATATGGTCAGGGTTAATATCTGATACCTGATGTAACGAGGAAGTTGAGCATTTTTGTTTATTTTGTAACAAAAACGCGCAAAGTTCTCAATGTAACAAAATGTCCTTGTGTCAGACACTGTTTTCCGTGGCAAAAGGATTAAATATTCATATATTGTAAGTATTTCTGGTGCTGGGTTGATGAGGACCAAGACTAATAATAGAGTAAATTACCCCCAACAGCAAGAATTTAGAAAGAGATTAATGGTTTATTCTGGAAAAGAAATGGTCTTCGACTTTATAGGAACCAGACATACTAAAAACAAAATATCCGTCCCATCTTTTTTATGCTCTGACCTATCAGGCTGTAGACACGATTCTGCTTTACATAAATATATACCTCGCGCGTGATGGCTACGACAAGCTATCATTTACATGCCTGACAGTCGTTGGAGTGGCTGTACACTACGACACGGTTCAGATCTGCATTCTCGTCACAGAATATGGATATTTACAGGATGTCTCAGAAGTTTTAATAAATATCTATTTTTTAACTTTAATTCCCAATACCAAGGCATTATATAGAATAGGTATAGCAAATAAATTTACACTAGTTGAATAAAATTACTTCATTTAAGTGGCGTCTATCTTCAACTTCATACGAATGTACCCATTCTAAGGCATTTTCTCCGTTTCAGGCACGAGTACTTTGATGTCTGTCTGAATGTTGTCCTTGAGTTGTTGCAGAGTCTGAGACGTGTTGGGATAAATCTTTTTGGGAGAGCCGCATGGGGAGAATCCAGAACTTGTCAGATCTAGAGTACCTGGTGGCTAGTTCATTTCCAAAAATGCCCGAATAGCTGGAATGACGTCCTTCACGTACGGCCTGTTGCCCCATCTGGTTGCACGGAAAAAGGTTGATGCATTTGTAAATTCCTTGGAGAGAATGTCCAAGCGATCCAAACCTGTCGAGAATCGCCTTCAAGTTGAGGCGTTCGGATCTTCTTCGATAGTCTGCCTTACTCGCTCAAATCCGTCACACCGTAATGAAATAAAACTAATATATATATATATATATATATATATATATATATATATATATATATATATATATATATATATATATATATAGGGAAGCGGTTATAGTTGTTCCAACAAGAGAAAAGTGTATATATTATAAAGAAGAGAGAGAAACTGCAAAAGTTTTTGGTTGTAATGTCGATTTAAAAATATATATATATTATACATTGTTTTCCATAATTTTGCAACACGTGTTTCGGGTCTCGCGACCTTATTCAGGCAAAGAGTGGATATTTCCACATATTATTAAAGTGAAATAATTTTCCTTATGTTTTTCAATGTTAAACATTCTCTTTTTTGTGTACTTGTGACACAAATGTATTTCTTGGATATATATATATATATATATATATATATATATATATATATATATATATATATATATGCGTGTGTATGGGTGTGTAAGCAAATATGTGGATGAAGATCCGACGGTATGATGAAAAATATTGAAAAGACAAAGCAAGATATTCGCCTCGGTAATTTAAGTAGTGCTTTATTTGTACACTTAGCTAAATCTGATCATAATTTCGATTTCGACTCTGTGAAGATTTTAAAATATATCCATAATAAAAACCTTAGTCGGATTTATGAGGCAGGCATAATATCCACTTCACGTACGGTGAATACTAGACCCGGCTTCTTTAACATCTCCCCGTTCCCGACAAGATTAATGCTTGACAAACGTACTGATAAGATCTAGAATCAAATAGAATTCCTCTTTTCCACTTAAGATAAAGTCTCTTTCTTGGGAGCGCGTTTTCGCAGCATCGCCCAAGCGACGCCAACGTGGGCGAATCCAAAAAAGGGAACGCTGACTTTAAAATTTCAGTTTTCTGTTTCTGACTAGTCTTGTGTCTATCGTCTCTTCATGTTGACTTAAATATAAATATGTTTCCAATAACCATGTCCTGAAGATGGTCTACTAGACCGAAACGTCTGACATCGACAGTAAAACAAAATTAAAACTGTAAACTTGCATATTCTGTCTTTTCCATATTTTTCATCATATATATATATATATATATATATATATATATATATATATATATATATATATAAAGACATTTTTATGTTTAGCATTGTTATTATAGATACAAATTTATACAAATAAATGCTCTGTTTATAATAAACTGTATTAAACAACATTTACCGGCTAGAATATACGTGAAAGATTCATGGAAGATTGAAGTTTATAAGCAGTAAATTCGACCTTGCCAACCAAACGAACCGCTGTGGCCGAATCGGTTAAAAGGCACGTCAGGTTATATGACGGTTGCGGATACGATACAGGTTCGAATCCTGTCGGAGGACGAATATTTTCTTTGAAAATTTCTCGGACATTCAGGCCGGTAGATGTTATTTAATACTGTTTATTATAAACAGAGCATTTGCTTAAATACTTGTGCCTATAAAAAGAATGTTAAACATAAAAAGAATGTTAAACATAAAATGTCTTTAAATAATTGTCGGATAATTGTCCATTTTATAATATATATATATATACATATATAACGCGATGTCAAAGATAGTATGAAGTCAAAGATGCTACCACTGAATGGGATATTGAGAGAAAAAGACATTTTATCACTAGTTTATTAAAAAAAATTACAGGCGTAAGTGTACATGTACCTGTGTACGCATGTTTATATGTATATATGTGCGTATGCGTATACCTATATACGTGCGTTCATGGATGTGAATGTGTACGTATACATAAACGTATATTTACAGGCATATGCACATAAATTCAAACAATAATGAATAAATTTTTAATTATAAATCTAAGCTCCTAGAATTAATACTCATGATACCATCAAATCAAATAAAAAAACGAACTAATAGCCCAGTGAAAGTATATAAGTATATGTGTCTGTGTGCATATATATATATATATATATATCATTGATGCATTTTTCATTAAAGAATATAGAAAAGTTGTGTCTATTTATTTTAAGTAAGTTCCTTTCATATTGTCTGATAAGCTTAATAACATTATCATTGAAAGACGAAAGGACATCACCATATTGATATATGTTTAAATCCAATCTAAGCTTTAGGCTTACATAAGCCATTATCAAAGACGACAATTACATTTCAATATATCAAACAATACACGGACGAAGCAATAATGATAGTCTGTTTTTGTTGACCGAAAAATTTCAAAGCCACGAAAAACTCGTGTATACGAGACGCGGAAGCGAAAATCGCATCGCAGCTCGTGTCGTTCCACATGACAACGCGAGAGTAAAAACGAGAAGTATTATGTATGGGAAGCCGTTGGTATAAATCAATGGCTTCTGTTATCAATTATAGGCATTTAACAATATTTGTGGAGATTTCGTAGTTTATTTTGTTCATGTTCGGTTTCAACTGTTTTATGTATATAGCTTCCAGAATTTTTAGTTTTTGTTTATTGTTTTCATGTTTAAGTAGAGTTGTGTTTTCAACGAGGATTTTCCGGAATTGTGTACGCAACCAGACATGTTGTTTTAAATGTCTAAAAATGTTAGAGTTATCATTCATATGTAGAGTCAAGCGTCGTGAAAGCGAGTTTGTGGTGTGACCAACACAAATATTATTTAATCCATTGGATATACAATCTCCCAAAGGGCAGTTGAATTTATAAACTATGTTGGTTTCTGTGCAAATCACTAACAGGGAGCGGGAAGAAGCATTGCGAATAATTAAGTTGGATATACTAGATTTAGCGTAGTATACGGTTAAATCCATGTTGTCTTCTTGGCTACTTTTCCACTTTGAACCCATTATAAGGTAAAATTACGATTTTTAATTTTTTGTTTGAACCGCGGGTAACTGAAACCACAAATGTCGAAAGCGTGGATAAAAGGGGGGAACACTGTATATAAGTATCAATGATGAACGTGTACGTAAAAATAAAGCAAAGAACGTGAAAATATGAATTTTAAAAAATCTAATGACTCTATGCACATAAGAGAGTGAATATTATGAATACGCCCAAAACCTTGAAAAGGGCGCGATCTCAGACTCCCAGCCCGAACGCGCCCACATGAATCTATTGGAGTAGAAGGGACGGCTTCATTCGACAGTGAAAGGGTGAGAACGAGATGCCAGCCTAGTTGAACGATAAAATTCATGAAGTCTGGGAACCAGCGAAAGCAGGTCATCGGAGCAGTTACCGTGAAAGTATTTGTAAAAAAGGCAGAGGGAAGCGACGATACGTCTGTGAGAGAGCGACTGCAGACGTGATGCCAGATCAGGGCGAATTACATTGCATATATCTCTCTGGATCTTATCACGGACCTTGAGACAAACAGAAAGGGGCACCAGACCATATATGGCATCAATACTCCATGCAAGGGCGAATGGTTGATTTGTAGATTTGAAGGATCGACTCCGGCGAGAAAAGTTTCCTGGCGCGCAAAAATGACTTCGAGTGAATGAAGTCTGTATGTCTTATTCTCGAAAATTGTGCTCTGGCGCTACATAATCACAAATAAGGAACTGTACTATATGAGCAAAAACTCGATGACTTTCAACATCCAAATCTGATAACACACGTAACTCAAAGTGAAAATAATGTAATAATCAAGGTATTCACTTTCACACTATTTCAATCAAAACGAAAGCGTTATATAAGAATAAAGTGTCGATGCCGAAACTGGAGTTTGAACACAGATCCCCAGAGAGCAAACACGGGCGATCCCATTTTGATTAAGTAAATCATGTGATCATAGAAGAATCGCATATATTGGGAATTAGCGTGGCCTGTAATTGATCACTGTTTCTACGCTATCCTCTTTTACTATACGGATCACTCTTTCTACACTATCCTCTGTCTCTATACTATCCACTATACTATTTCACTATTCGGATCACTATACGCTGGTTACTTTTTGAGCGAGTATTATCGAGCAAGTACTGTTAGTACGAGTGGTATTCGAAGGCGTATAACGCGAGTATTGCCCAACGGTGTTACTATAGTTGTATCTGCTATTAAAAAGTATCTACTACTACAAGCATTACAAAAGTGACAACGAAGATTCGTTGAACTTACACGAGGATTCGTTCAATTTACACAGAGGAAAAATTCATCTGCAAAATATTCAGCAGATTACAGCGGAATGGAAGAACTAAAAGCTAACATGTTTCACATGTTGGCGCGATAAAAGCAACAACAAGAACAACAGTTACAGCAATAAAAACTACAACAAGAACAACAATTGCAGAAAAAAAAACAACAACATGAGCATCACTTACAATTACAACTACAGCAAAAGAAGTTTTTTGAGTCGTTTACCAAAAGGATGGAGGAAAAAAACTTCAGATTCATTCACTCCAGATGATGTTGCTAATTCAATCAGCGTATTTGTGTACAATCCAGATGAAGGGATAACTTTTCCAGCATATTATTGTATATACGAAGGGAATTTCAAAAGGGATTGTTCGCATTGGAATGATGACAAGAAAGTTCGTTTATTATTAAGGAACTTCTCCCCTGCTGAACATGAAAAACATGTAAATTGTACTTTACCGAAAAACAAGAAGAGATAAATTTTGATGAGACTGGTCTAATACTATAAAAAAAATTCTGGTGACAGGAATTCATTATTTAATACACGATGGCAAATTTAAAGTCCAAAGATGGAGATTTTGTCATTTATGAAGGAGTCATGGATCGAGAATGTGAGAAGTGCAAGTTAAATGAATTACCTCGTGATTTATTTAAATTCCTGATATTCGTACGGGGTTAACTTCTAATAAGGACGCGGAGATAAGTTCCAGGATACTCGCTGAATTATAAAGGGTTCCGAAATTAACTCTCTATAAAATAGTGGAAGAGTGTCAACGCATTGCGAATTTGAAACTCGACACCGCAAAGATTAAGTAAAAAACAATTCACAAGTACACAGTGTCCGACCATCTAAGACGAAAAAACTACAAACGTTTTTCAACACATAAAAAATAGTAAAAAAAAGACTATAACCCCCCTCAATACCTAATATTTTCCGCAATTGTGGAGGTGAACATTTCAAGAGTGATTATTTCTTCAAGAACAAAAAATTATGTGAATATGGGAGATTACAACACAAAAGTACGTGTTGCAGATACAAAAAATGGAGAAAAAATAAAACGTATATGAACATGATAAATATATGGAGTAACGATGAGAAGCCTAAAAGGGAAATTAACTAGACAGCTTAAAAGAGGAAATTTGCTTTTGTGAAAATTAATGATGTAAAAATAAAGTTCCAACTGGATACAGGATCTGATATCATTATCATAAATGAATAGACGTGGAGAAAAATTGGTAAACCCAGTTGATTGACTTCTGATAATGTTGCGCATGGAGTCTCAAGAAAGTGATTGAAGTTCTTGGGTGAATTCGGTTGTAACGTTTCTTTTGTGAGAATAAACGAAATAGCGGCGGTGTTTCTATTAAATAATACTGCTAATTTGTTTGGAACAGACTGGATTGCATTATTTAAATTTTGGGACCTTCCAATTGACTCTTTTTGCAACAAGATAAATATTGTTACCGGCGGTACTAATACGTCAACTGAAAAATTGAAAAATGAACTGAAAAAGAGTTTTCCACAAGTTTTCTCAGAAGGTCTAGGGACATGCACAAAAGCAAAAGTTTGAGTTAAAAGACAATGTAACAACGACATTTAAGCTAAAATGGAGTGTACCTTTGTAGATCCAATTAATAATGAATTGGGCAGACTAGAAAAATTAGGTGTCATATCAGAAATAGACTATTCCGAATGGGCATTACCAACGGTCTACGTTAAAAAAAGGAATAATAAAACCCGTGTATGTGTTGATTTTTCAATGGGGTCAAATGAAAGTTTAAAACAACATAACTACCCGCTACCAAGTCCAGAGGAAATTTTTGCCAGATTGAATGGCGTTATCCTCTATCTCGATACTATTTCACTATTCGGGTCACTATTCGGTTGTTAGTTTTCCAGCGAGTAATATCGTGCTAGTACAATTAGTGCGTGTGATATACAAATGCGTCTGACACAAGATTTTTCCGAAAATTATTTTAATAGAATGATTTTATAAATCTCAACCAAAAGTTGCACTATCAGATCCGATCGATGAATGTCGAATGTTTCCTTATTGGGAGATAGCTAATATTACCATTAAACATTAGGAGAACAGATACTACACTTTGATTCGAGCCGATTGCACAGGAGGGAAGAAAAGCGTAACTAGAATAGCATTGACTGTTCAGTCCATAAATACCAAATGTTCATTTATGGCTAATATTGACATCAGACTATATCAGACTAACACTCAAATAAAATATGCAGAAAATATTACTAATTATTTTAAACATTATCAGCTATTTATATGAAATCAACCACATTAGGCTAAATCCTATTGATTAAATAAATTAAAGACATTATGCATGCTTATTTTTAACATATTCCGTTCATACTCATGAATAACCTTCCTGCATTGCAATTAAATGATGTTAGAAATGTGCTATTTATTATCCAAGTACTTTTGATCTTCCAAGATCATCTTCAGGGGTGCAAGTAGTAATAAAAAAATATCCGTTGTTCAGGGGTGCAAGTAGTAATAAAAAAAATCCGTTGTTCAGGTGTGCAAGTAGTAATAAAAAAATATCCGTTGTTCAGGGGTGCAAGTAGTAATAAAAAAATATCCGTTTTCCAGGGGTGCAAGTAGTAATAAAACATATCCGTTATTCAGGGGTGAAAGTAGTAATAAAAAGTATCCGTTGTTCAGGGGTGCAAGTAGTAATAAAAGAAATATCCGTTGTTCAGGGGTGTAAGTAGTAATAAAAAAATATCCGTTGTTCAGGGGTGCAAGTAGTAATATAAAATATCCGTTGTTCAAGGGTTCAGGTAGTAATAAAAAAATATCTGTTGTTCAGTGGTGCAAGTAGTAATATAAAATATCCGTTGTTCAGAGGTGCAAGTAGTAATAAAAAAATATCCGTTGTTCTGGTGTGCAAGTAGTAATAAAAAATATCCGTTGTTCAGGGGTGCAAGTAGTAATAAAAAAATATCCGTTGTTCAGGGGTGCAAGTAGTAATATAAAATATCCATTGTTCAGCGGTGCAAGTAGTAATAAAAAATATCAGTTGTTCAGGGGTGCTAGTAGTAATCAAAAAAATATCCGTTGTTCGGGTGTGCAAGTAGTAATGAAAATATCCGTTGTTCAGGGGTACAAGTAGTAATAAAAAAATATCCGTTTTTCAGGTGTGCAAGTAGTAATAAAAAAATATCCGTTGTTCAGGGGTGCAAGGAGTAATATAAAATATCCTTTGTTCAGGGGTGCAAATAGTAATACAAAAATATCCGATGTTCAGGGGTGCAAGTAGTAATAAAAAATATCCGTTGTTCAGGGGTGCAAGTAGTAATAAAAAAAATATCCGTTGTTCAGTGGTGCAAGTAGAAATAAAAAAATATCCGTTGTTCAGGGATGCAAGTAGTAATAAAAATATCCGTTGTTCAGGGGTGCAAGTAGTAATAAAAAAATATCCGTGGTTCAGGGGTGCAAGTAGTAATAAAAAAATATCCGTTGTTCAGGGGTGCAAGTAGTAATATAAAATATCCGTTGTTCAGTGGTGCAAGTAGTAATAAAAAAAATATCCGTTGTTCAGGTGTGCAAGTAGTAATAAAAAATATCCGTTGATCAGGTGTGCAAGTAGTAATAAAAAATATCCGTTGATCAGGTGTGCAAGTAGTAATAAAAAAATAACCGTTGTTCAGTTGTGCAAGTAGTAATAAAAAAAATATCCGTTGTTCAGGGGTGCATAGTAATAAAAATATCCATTGTTCACGGGTGTAAGTAGTAATATAAAATATCCATTGTTCAGGGGTGTAAGTAGTAATTAAAAAAATATCCGTTGTTCAGGGGTACAAGTAGTAATAAAAAAATATCCGTTGTTCGGGTGTGCAAGTAGTAATAGAAATATCCGTTGTTCAGGGGTGCAAGTAATAATAAAAAATATTCGTTGATCATGGGTGCAAGTAGTAATAAAAAAATATCCGTTGTTCAGGGGTGCAAGTATTAATAAAAAATATCCATTGTTCAGGTGTGCAAGTAGTAACAAAAAAATATCCGTTGTTCAGGTGTGCAAGTAGTAATAAAAAATATCCGTTGTTCAGGGGTGCAAGTAGTAATAAAAAAAATATCCGTTGTTCAGGTGTGCAAGTAGTAATAAAAAATATCCGTTGATCAGGGATGCAAGTAGTAATAAAAAAATATCCGTTGTTTAGGTGTGCAAGTAGTAATAAAAAATATCCGTTGTTCAGGGGTGCAAGTAGTAATGAAAATATCCGTTGTTCAGGGGTACAAGTAGTAATAAAAATATCCGTTGTTCAGGGGTGCAAGTAGTAATAAAAAAATATCCGTTGATCAGGGGTGCAAGTAGTAATAAAAAAATATTCGTTGTTCAGGGGTGCAAGTAGTAATAAAAAAATATCCGTTGTTCAGGTGTGCAAGTAGTAATAAAAAAATATCCGTTGTTCAGGGGTGCAAGTAGTAATAAAAAAATATCCGTTGATCAGGGGTGCAAGTAGTAATAAAAAAATATTCGTTGTTCAGGGGTGCAAGTAGTAATAAAAAAATATCCGTTGTTCAGGGGTGCAAGTAGTAATGAAAATATCCGTTGTTCAGGGGTACAAGTAGTAATAAAAATATCCGTTGTTCAGAGGTGCAAGTAGTAATAAAAAAATATCCGTTGATCAGGGGTGCAAGTAGTAATAAAAAAATATTCGTTGTTCAGGGGTGCAAGTAGTAATAAAAAAATATCCGTTGATCAGGGGTGCAAGTAGTAATAAAAAAATATTCGTTGTTCAGGGGTGCAAGTAGTAATAAAAAAATATCCGTTGATCAGGGGTGCAAGTAGTAATAAAAAAATATTCGTTGTTCAGGGGTGCAAGTAGTAATAAAAAAATATCCGTTGATCAGGGGTGCAAGTAGTAATAAAAAAATATTCGTTGTTCAGGGGTGCAAGTAGTAATAAAAAAATATTCGTTGTTCAGGGGTGCAAGTAGTAATAAAAAAATATCCGTTGTTCAGGGGTGCAAGTAGTAATGAAAATATCCGTTGTTCAGGGGTGCAAGTAGTAATAAAAAAATATCCGTTGTTCCACTATGGAACTATTTCTTCTATGTTGTAATGTCATGGTTATGCACCCATTATAACGTAAAAAAATGTTCCTTTTATAGCTATTTCAGAATATTACTACAGTATTCGTAGCTGATTTTATTCGGTATCGGATTTAATTTTTTAATGTAGATTTATACTCTGAATGTGGATGGGAATATTGGTGTAAATGTCCTGCAATGGACGAATGGTCAGACATGTACAGTGTAAGACGACTTGTTAATGTTGTTATCGTACATCCAACATATATGTTTTTCTGTCGCTGATACATTCTCCCAATGGACATTTGAATTGATGTATAATGTTGGTTTTACGTAATACATCAATTGGTGGGGAGTAGGTATTGCGAGTAAGTAAATTTGTTGTTTTATATTATTGAGAATATATGATTAATTTTTATTAGGATCCATGGAAAATATTTTAGTACGAATAAGATTTTTTATGATTTTCTCATCTTGTTTGTAGTTAGCATGCATCTGGTGCCCAATATAGGAGCATGGTATATTTAGGGTCCTTTGAAGAATTGCCATATTCTATTTGACGCGCGTTGATGTTTTCGATATATCTTCTTATTTGTTCATCTACAATGTGGTTTGGGAAATCAACTGTTGCATTTAAAAACAAAAAGAAGAAAATGGCAGTACTACATAGCAACGCACAGTTTTGTATTACTACTTGCATCACTGAACAACTCACAGTTTATTTATTACTATTTGCACCCCTGAAGATGATCTCGGAAGATGATCGAAAGTACTTGGGAAATAAAAGCGATTTTCACAGTTATAGCAGATTTCTCACATCATTTAATTGCAAAACACGGAAGGTTATTCGTGATTATGAAAGGATCATATTGAAAATAAGCAGACATATTTTATTTGATCAGTCATGCGTAAAAGAGAATTTACTTCCTAAACACACACACACACACACACACACATGCACAAACACACACACATATATATATATTTATATATATTAAGCCATTTTTATGTTTATACGTTCTTATTATAGATAAAAATATTTAAGTAAATGCTCTGTTTATAATAAAAAGTATTAACAACATTAACCGGCCTGAATGTCTGAGAAATTTTCATTTGAAAATATGCGTCCTCCGACAGGAATCGAACCTGTATTCTATACGGAACTGTCATATAGCCTGACGTGCTTTAACCGATGGGCCACAGAGGAGCGTTCGGTTAGTAAGGTCGATTTTACTGTTTTTAAACACAATTTTCTATGATTTTCTCTCGTACATTCATATCTGCTCGATGCGTATCCAAATGTAAAAAAAAATGACGTCACACATTATGAAATGGAAAAAGTCTGACAATTATTTTTTAAGACATTTTTTATGTTTATACGTTCTTTTTAAGGCACGTCAGGCTATATGACGGTTCGGTATAGGATACAGGTTCGACTCCTGTCGGAGGACGCATATTTTCTATGAAAATTTCTCGGACATTCAGGCCGATAAATGTTGTTAATACTGTTATAAACAGAGCATTTACTTAGGTATTTGTATCTATAAAAAAAGAACGTATAAACATAAAAAATGTCTTAACAAATAATTGTCAGTCTATATATATATATATATATATATATATATATATATATATATATATATATATATATATATATTCAAAATTAAGCTGTAGAAAAAGACAAGATGTATAAAGGAAAAAAGACAATAGAATCACTTCTTTTCAAAGCCACAATACACAACAAATACATCAATAAATCAAAAGAAATCGGTTGAATCCGTCAACACAACAATGCAAACAATATTTTTTTTACATTTCAATTTTCGTTTGGAATTCGAAGAAAGAAGACGTGTTTTTCAAAGCTCTGCTGATTTCAACGGATTTTTTAAGAATGTAAAAATGTCGGATTACATATCAAGTAAGGTAAATGCGAATTGGAATAGGAAATGGAATAATCATTATTGAATTAATAGTTGGAAACTGTAAACATTATTGTAAAGTATTTTTTCGAAGATTTCATTTCAAGGGGAAAAAAATTGAAATTAATGTCAAGCGGAGATTACAAAAATTAACAGAAAAAAAAGTTTCACGTTAATTTTAGGAAAAAGAAGGAAAGAAGAAACGTCTTTCCTTCTATGCTGGAATCTGATCGTTGTGTTCCTTGTGGCAGAATTAACAAGCGTAAAAGAATCAGAAGTTTTCAAATTGTCAACGATCTTTTCATTTATCTTCCATGGGATTGACTAGAAGTGCTTCAGCGTCTCTGGTTGTTTGGAGTTGTTCAGCCTCTCTCGGCTCTACAAGACAGTGTGAATCATTAACGTAATGAACCAACCCAAACAGACGCCAGTGAAGTTTTGAGGGCATCCTCACTCCTCAGTCAATTCCGGAAGGTACCTTTAAAAATCCCTAAATCTGTCAGAATCCCGGCAGCCGATGCCTTGGCTACTGCCATACACCATGTACTTGAACAGCTCGCTTGACTGGGATCACCTTTTCTCTTCCGCGGCACTTGTACAACAAGGACCCTGCATCATCTGTTTCTTCTATTATGAAAAATAACATTTCTTTATTCAATTTGACTAAAATAAATGCCACCGAATTTTCTAATCTCTAATTCTAATAGATTTCATCCTTCATCTACAGTCGACAATTATAAGAGACTCCGCGCCCTCGTCAATGCTAAGTTGATCTAAGATGATGTCTGAGCTGCAGTTAGAAAATTGGCCTCATCCGATACTATACTAGCTAGTACACCAGATGTTCTCACAGAACTCCATAGGAAACATGGATTAGTTAGGATTAGTTCAGATGGAAGACAATGATTCAAATATTGAAACCTCAAAGGAAGCGATGTTTGCAGCTCTGAAGTTTTTCTCGGGAAGCAGCAGTGGAGGTGTGGACGGCCTACGACCTGGTCACACCAAGGACTTAATTTCTGCCCACACGTCCAAAGCCGGCGAAAATTTGAAAAGATCTATAACAGCTCTTATCAATACCTTTCTCCGAGTTGAGATACCCCAACTTGCTCGCGACTTAATATATTTCGGCCAATTTGACGGCTTAAAAAAAAACAGGCGGAGGTATACTCCCTATCGCTGTTGGTAACATTTTTCATCGACTCGAGGCAAAAATTGCTTGTATAGTTTCTGTGAAGGAGATTGTGTGTGAATTGCGACCTGTCCGTCTCGTAGTAGACATACAGGGCGGAAGTGAAGTCGCGGTTCATGCCACAAGATCATTTTTCGAGAATACATCACCTGTTTCCCCACGTATCTTATTAATTAGATATGAAAAACGGTTTCACTAGCATCAGAAGGGATCATACCCTGGAAGTTTGCCATCAACCATATTTCAACTGGCTCATCTTTCGTATAGTCAAGTATGTTGATCGCCTCTGATAATATTATCTGATCTGCTACGGGAAACGAGCAAGGTGATCATTTTCGACCGCAACTAATTGCGATGGCTGTTGATGGGGTAGCTCATTCCATCACCTCTCCTTTCAATATATGGTATCTTGACGATGCAACGCTGGGATGCCGTCGCTGGTGACTTCTGACGAGTTATTCCTGCTTTATCTCTGCTTGGACTTGGGATTAACTCCTCCAAGTCAGAGATAATTAACTTGAATTATAGTGCAGATGATTTCGAGAGTGCTATTCGAGATATTAGACCTCTTTGAGGATATAAAGATAACACCTAAAAAGGAATTACACATTCTTGGTTCTCAAGTCTTTCCAATGGCCATTCGAGTGTTTGGAGACTAGGCACGTCATTCTAATAAGAATGAGTGAGAAATTGCAGTTAGTTGATGCACACCCATCACTCTTCCTCTTGAAGAAGATTTTTTTGCTACCGAGATTCCTCTACACTCTCCGAAGAGCCCCTCGAACAGGATTTCTTAAACGAGATGGATATCACAATTAAAAGATGTGCGGAGTTAATTTGCAACGTTAATTTCGAAAAAATCAGGCTAGAGTCAGGCGATAACAATATAAAAGTCGA
>OZ038487.1:14984979-15047479 GCA_964036315.1 Acanthosepion esculentum | reverse complement strand
AGTGTATTCTAAATACAAACCATTAGTTGATCAAATTTAATGTCAGATCAAACTAGAAATGTATATGAAATAATTAAGTTTTAATTTCACAATAAAAAATAAAAAATTAAAAATTCTACATTTAAGCCGAACATCGGATTTAAAATCTTACAAATTTATTAAAAAATATTACTGAAGAAAATTGTAGTACTTCCAATGTAAAATGTTTTACTATTCGTATTCTCAATCGTAGAAATAGTAAACTGGTGAACTAGCTTAACCGGCCTTAATGTCCGAGAAATTTTCATATGAAAATATTCACCTTCCGTCAGGAATCGAACCTGTATCCTATACGGAACCGTCATATGGCCTGACGTGATAAGCAAAATAAATTAATCCAAACAAATTACCAAATCACACCTGTTAGAATAGACGAAATAGAATAAAAAATAAGAAACAAAATCAATAAATAAAGTAAATAATAAACAAATTAGCAAACTATTATGACCCAAATATTAGACTATAAAAATTAAAACAAAAAACCGGACGAAAAATAGCTATAACTGTTGTATAACGATAACAAAAAAATAATATACTGCGTTACTTAAAAATCGAAAACCAAAAAGAGAAAATATACAGTGTAACAAATAAATAACAACAAGTAAAATAAATTGATCTAAATACATCCAAATATATAAATAAACTAACAAGCGATACCGATAAATTAGCCGTTTAGAAAAAACAAATAAAGATAATCAATCCAAATAATTAAATTAAAAACTGTTCCCGACAAAATAATAGTCAGAACAAACCACAACAATCAACCCCAAATCTGAACAAATAGCTTTAATTATCTTCCCAAACAAAAACAAAACTATTAAATAAGCTATATAAACAAATCTTTATTACGTTAATAAAAACCCCGATCAAAATAAAAATAAAAAATAAATATATAAGATAAAAAATAAAAATAAAAATAAATAAAAACAAGCAAAATAATTTGACCCAAATAAATAAATAAACAAATAAACGACTTCCGGTAAAATAACAGCCAAAATAGACTACCCACAATAAGCTATATAAACAAATTTTTACTACATTAATAAAAATACCGATCAAAATAAATAAATATATATATATATATATATATATATATATATATATATATATAGGTAAGATAAAAAATAAAAATAAATAAAAACAAGCAAAATAATTTGACACAATAAATAAATAAACATATAAACGACTTCCGGTAAAATAACCGCCAAAATAGACTATCCACAATGCACCACTGACCCGTATATATAAATAGCCGAGAATAATAACAGCACTCGTGGCCTGACGATTGCATCTCGCATGAAACAGACTGTCGCCTGTAAGAGTTGACTTCTATGTTCACTTTTATATTTACACACGTTCTATCTCTGATATTGAGCACTTTATCCCATAAATACAGCACAATTTAAGACTATATTTCTTCATATTCCTTAATATATATATATATAATCCTGGCTTGAGGCATTCTGAATCCTGGCTTGATGGGCATTTGTTTACATTTGTAAAAACAATACGCTAGATTTAGTTGTGTAACTCTACCGAGTGAAGATAGCTCTGACTGACACCAAATTAGTTGTGTTTCAATCCGGGCTTGAGGCATTCGGAAGTCTAGTCGCAACGAGGAGCTGTGATACAGCGAAACAGTACTGTCTGTGAATGGCATAATATATATATATATGTATATATATATATATGCGTATGTATGCGAGTAGTAGAATGCATAGCGGCGGAGGAGGTAGGATCGGTGAACTGAGTTCAAATTCCGCTCTGGGATGATGCGTTACTTTTTGCACAAATTCCTTCGGGAAAAACATATATTCCGTCGCATTTGAAGATGGGAAGAATGGAACAATGCTTCTTTATTACTACGAATACTCTCTCCGTCTCTCTCTCTTGATATCGAGGACCCTAATTACATCGTCTGCTTACTTTTAATAGGTTATCGTCACAAAATAGCCTGGTCGGCTGTTGTTTTTGACGAAACACAACATAGTTTACAAATTCAAGTGCCTTCTTGCAGATTGTATCTCCAAGGGATTAAATAATATTTATGTTGGTCACACCACACACTCGCTTTCACGACGTCTGACTCTATATTAGAATGAAAATTCTAACATTTTTAGACATTTAAAACAACATGCCTGGCCGCATACACAATTCCGAAAAATTCTCGTTGAAAACACAACTATACTTAAACATGAAAACATTAAACAAAAACTAAAAATTCTTGAAGCTATATATAAAAAACAGTTGAAACCTAACCGTAAGAAAATAAACTATGAAAACTCCACAAATATACTTATATGCCTATAACTGATAACAGAAGCCATTGGTTTATACCAACGGCTTCCCATACTTAACACTTATCGTTTTCACTCTCACGTTGTCATGTGTGATGTCATGGGCTGCGCTGCAATTTTCGCTTCCAGCGTCTCGTATGCACGATTTTGCCAATCCTTGGAAATCTTCTATGCAAACAAAAACAGACTATCATTGTTGTTACGTCCCTGTATTGTTTAATTTATTGTAATGTAATTGTCATCTTTCATGATGGCTTATGTAAGCCGAAAGCTTAGATAGGATTAAAAAAACATGTATCAATATGGTCATTTTCTTTCGTCTTTCAATGATAATGTTATTAAGCTTATCAGACAATATGAAAGGAATCTGCTTAAAATAGACAAAACTTGTCCATATTATTTAATGAAACATGCATTAATATATATATATATATATATATATATATATATATATATATATATATGGGGGGATACTGCAATTCAAATATTTGAAGCCACCCCAATTAGCTTGGAATGATCTTGACAGAAGAGTTAAAATATATGAAAACGAGCTTTTAGAATCATGTAAAAAAGAATGTAGTCAATTATTAAACTTATACTTCGAGAAACTTTTGCAAGAACTGCCAAACATTTGTATTGCAGTAATTAAGGCTTAAGGGGGATATTTTGACTAGAGCAAAATTTAATCAGAAAATGATTTTTTTTCTTTTTGTCATAATTTAATTTCTAATAAATATCTTGCCTCACTTTTTCTTAACCATGTCAAATAATTTTCACTTAGTTAACCTACAAAAAAAACTACTTTTGGTACTAATTTAAAAAAATACCAGGTTTGACCACAAACTTTGAACTGTAATATATATATATATATATATATATATATATATATATATATATATGTGTGTGTGTGTGTGTGTGTGTGTGTGTGCGTGTGTGTGTGTATGTGTGTGTAAGTGAATATGGGGAGAAGGGTTGTACATTTACACTAGAAAAGGCCTCATTTTATTTTTTTCCCTTAATATACTGAGTAAAAGTAAAATAACAAAATCAATAAGCAAAAAAGAAAACAAAATATCTCTACCCTGACGTCTTTGCTCTAAAATATTCCCGGAGTCATCGATCAGTTACCGAAGAGATAACATTAACTATTGACATTGGATTGGCTTCAACGATAGTCAAAGAACTGTTTATTCGTTTTCTGTTTGTTTGTTTTTGTTAGTTCGTTTTTCGCTCTTCATTCACTTTTTTTTTCTACGAGGAAGGCAGTAAATACCACTTTGACTCGGCCGGTCGTAAATAAAGAAAAATGCCGAAAGAGATTCACGCGCATAAAGAGTTGCTAAGGCCGATTCGCGCCAATTTTAACCGCCGTTTTTTTCCCTCTTTCGTTTTCTTTCCATCTCATTCATTCTTATACGTTTTTCGTCTCTCGTTCTTGACATTCCCGACTTTTACCGAATTGATCACACATCATAGCAGACTTCTCTGATCTGATATATCTATCTTTGTTTATTAGCCTTTTGTTTATTCTTATGCTTTCGTATTGCTCTCCCTGTCTTTCTAGATTACAATCTATCTATCTATCTATCTATCTATCTATCTATCTATCTATCTATCTATCTATCTATCTAAATATCTAGCTTTCTCAATATATATCTATCTCACTATCTATCTGTCTATATAGTATGTATCTATTTATCTCTCTGTATCAGTATCTATCAATCTATCTATTTATCTCCCTCCCTTTCTCTCTCTCTCTCTCGTTCTCTCTCTCCCTATATATATATATATATATATATATATATATATATATATATATATATATACGTTGAAAAATGCCTACCCTCCCTAAACTTAAACTCTTTTTCGAACGTAACTCATAATTGATACAACAATAGTTAATAAAAATGAACACGCTACCGCCCCTGTCTGAATGATTGGATTTCTCTGTATCCTTGGAAACAGGAAATTATGAATTTATATGTGCGTTTAAAATTCATTAAATTTAAAAATAAGTTATTCCAAAATTCGCTTGAAGATGAAACAGAACTAATGTTTTAATTTGATTTAATATGAAGTATTTTGCTTCGGTTTATGAAACATGGTTATTACTGTGTAGCGAAGAAACTATATTTTAAATCAGTTAATTTATAATATTTATGTTCTGTAAATTTACACTGAGTACTGTTTTGTAAAAATAAAAAATATCAATAAGAAAAGAACACCGGTTATATATCTTACTGTTCTTTCTTTTTATTATAATATATATATGTATATATATATGTGTGTGTATTTAGGCAGCAATCCTTCTTTCATGCACACTTCATTAACTTTGAACATCGACATATCTTGACCGTGTTTTGAAACAAAAAATGAATCATTTTATAAAACATACATATTAGAAACTATTTCTACTTCTAACAGTTGAAATATAATCTTTGAAAATGGCTAAATGTATAGCCGAAAGCGCTCGGATAAAAGAACATTCGGACAGTTTTTGTATAATTTATCATCTGAAAAGAAAAACTTTATTAGATCGCACGAGAAATTATATAAAAAACTAAATAAAAGCACCTTGTCAGTCGTTTTTAATGAAGTGTGAATATATATATATATATATATATATATATATATATATATATATATATATATATATATAAAACAAATTTTTATGGCGTTAATAAAAACACCGATCAAAATAAAAATAATAAATAAATAAATATATAAGATAAAAAATAAAAATAAAAATAAAAATAAATAAAAACAAGCAAAATATTTTGACCCAAATAAATTAGCAAATAAACGACTTCCGGTAAAATAGCCGCCATAATAGACTACCCACAATAAGCTATATAATACTACGTTAATAAAAACACCGATCAAGATAAAAAATAAAAATAAAATAAATATAAAGGATAAAAAACAAAAATAAAGTAAATAAAAACAAGCAAAATAATTTGATGCAAATAAACAAATAAACGACTTCCGGTAAAATATCTGCCAAAATAGACTACTCACAATGCAACACTGACCCGTATATATAAATAGCCGAGAAAAATAACAACACTCGTGTCTTGACGATCGCATCTAGCATGAAACACACAGTCGCCTCTAAGTGTTGACTTCTATGTTCACTTTTTTATTTACACACGCTCTATCTCTGATATTGAGCACTTTATCCCATAAATATAGCACACTTTAAGACTATATTTCTTCATATATATATATATATATATATATATATATATATATATATATGTGTGTGTGTGTGTGTGTGTGTGTGTGTGTGTGTGTGTGTGTGTATCTCCATGGAAAATGTTCTGACGAGCTGCAATCCTTAATTCCACCAATTCAGACCTTTACATCGACGTTCCGCTATATCATGTACAGAGGTGCGAATCATCCTCACTGCCTTCGTATTCCATTGCTAGTATAGGGAAGTAAAGGGCCATTATCTCCCTTTGGGTAAGATAAATTCACCAGCAACATGTGACGGCTGGCGAGCGACCATTTACTGATTAAACCGTTAAGATGATAGACGGCATGCTTAAATGCTGAAATCTATTAAAAAAGGCATCTAACAAAATCAATGACAAACCTCTCTCTCTATCAATAGCTAAAACAATGAAAATCTTCCCACTCATCACCAATTAATTGTATTTCATATTTAATAATAATTCATATAAACAAAAATTTGGATTAATAATTGGATCGCCTCTTACTGGAGCGATAACGTGACTTTTCTTAGAATTTCTGTCATCTGATCCTTTCCAAAATATCTCACCTAAATAATCAATATACTTACGATATATTAATGATGCTTTATTAATATGTCCTCGTAATATTGATTTAGCTGATCTTGTAGATAAACTAAACAATGCATACAAAAAATTACCTTCCTTAGACATCACGCTACGCTACGTAAACAGCAGTTTAATACTAAGTGTCTACAGAAAATCAGCTAATAAAAAAAATGACCTAATAAACTTCTATTCCCATCATAAAAACAAAATAAATCCCGAATAATCATTGAATTCTATTTAAGAGCACTCAGAATTTGCAGCCCTCAGTATTTACACGAAGAGGAGAAAATAATTGAAAATATTTTCAAGACCATACAATCCCCTTGGTATTTCATATTCAGTGTAAAACAAAAGTCTCATAAAATATTCCAAAATAGAAAAGCGGCCCCTTCTAACAAACACAACGAATCAAAAAATATATATTAGTCTGCCACTAAAGCAGTCACAACTACACTTGAAAAAAATTTATCTAAACTTAAAATTTGTCACAAATACGTCTAAAACAACAAACAACTTAATCAATACAAAACAAAACAATAAGCTAAAATATGAAGTAGGAATTTACTCTGTCACCTGTAATAATTGCCAGGAATTATAGATTGGAGAAACCTTAAGAAGTATAAATATAATATTATATGATCACAAAAGAGATATTTTACAAAACACATCCCTGACCACAACATTGACATAAAAATTCTGCTTTAATTAAAAGATAAAACAATTCACTAACACGAAAATGTTTAGAAAGTGTTTTAATCCCGTGGCCATCCGCAGTAAATTTCCATCCAAGTTCTTACAATATTTCAACTTTCTTGGCAGATCTTCTATTATCACAATGTGCGACACTTAATAACAAAGATAATGGAAAGAAAAATATAAAAAAAATAAATGAAATTGGCTAGATTATATATCCAAGAGAGAGAGAGAAATATATATATATATATATATATATATAGAGAGAGAGAGAGAGAGAGAGATTGAGTAAGAGAAAGAGGAAGAGCGAGAGAGAGAGAGTAAGAGAAAGTGTGAGAGGATGAGAGAGAATGTGAGAATGAGCAAGAGTGAAAGAGTGAGAGCGAGTGTGAGAAAGAGCGAGAGTGAAAGAGTGAGAGTGAGAGAGGGAGAGAGTAAGGGAAATATTGAGAGAGAGAAAGCGAAAAACTAACCACAGTTTTGATATTAAATAATGCTACACGAATAAATAGGCGATAGAAACAAAAACAAAACAAAAAAATCTAAGTAAAAGCGGACAGATTATATACCCAAAACATATTAAAATATTAAAATTAATTTAAAAACCCCAGCTTCTCTCACATATGTAGTTTCACCAACATAAACAAACTTAGTGTGATGAAGTCCAACAGGACGAAACGCGTCTCAGCAAAACATATTTTTTTCATTTTGTCATACATCTCTCCTCCAAAAGTATTCTGATGTATACATTTATATATCTATATCACACACACACACACATATATATATATATATATATATATATATATATATATATATATATATATATATATATATATATATATATATATTGTCAGCTCTCAATATACCTCATAACACCCTCGATCGCTTAGCCTTGGAGCGGGTAGAATGGAGATCAACGTGTTTTAGTGAACTCAGATGTTTTCAATCTGCGTGTCTGCATCGTCTTCAAGAAGCGAGAGCAAGATCTAAAAGGTCAGCCAATCTAACAGTGATCTCATCGCACAATCCTCACTCTTGCTCCATATGCGGCCTCCTTTGTAAATCATTAGAGAGTCTTCAGTGCCACTTAAGATTATCGCACAAAATTTCATAATTGAATCATTAAGTTATCAGATCCTCATACGTCGAAACCGACGGGAGAGTCCATCATATATATATACATATATATATATATATATATATATATATATATATATATATATATATATATATAGGGTGCGATGGTTAAATTGTCGCCATTTTATATTTTTAATTTCACGCATGTACATTTCTTGTTTTCGATTTTGTCGACTGCACAGTATCATTGGGTCATTTTGAGCATCGTCTTGGAGAAAAACAGCACCATGACTCGATTCATTACGCCAGAAATGATCTGCTGCTTGGCATTGGCACTGGAAGCTCCAATACGAACATTTCAAAGTGTTTGGGTGTCAATCTGAGAAAAATGCAGAGGATTCGGAAAGAGATAGATGTAACTGAAGGTGATTACGAATGTGTTTGGAATGATCACTAGAGGTGGTGACGTTATGCCTCCATTCATCTTCCCACAGGGCCTCAGATTTAACACAGAGGCCTACGTCAAGTCCCTTAAGGTGGTAGTGCTACCCTAGTTTAACTGTGTGGCCAGTGGAAGACCGTATGTCTAGCAACACGACTCTGCCCCATGCCACACTAGCAGGAGAAACAAGTCATGGCTGTCAGACGATTCACTACATCACCCCTTACATCTGGCCACCTAACCCCGCAGACCCCACCTTGATTATTATGTGCGGGGTGTAGTTGAGAGAGTAACCAACATAACTCTTTGTAATACCGAAGATGAAATGAAGTCAAGTCAGCATTCACTAACTCAAACAAAAAAAGTTCAGGAGATTTACCGAAGATTCCAAAATTGTCCAGAGACCGGAGTTGAGGCCAATAGCGATTCTATTGCCTACATTTACTCCTTAGTATTTCAAGATATTTTAGGCCAATGTTGGATAATATATCCATTAAAATGAAATGCTAGTGCTATTATCTTTTGCGTAATGTAGTAATCCATCGCAGCTTGCATTATATTTTCTAAAGAAGTAATGGAGAATATTCGAGAAAAATTATTAAACAAAAGAAAAACCCACGCAGGATTCGAACATGCGTCTCCAGTAGCAAAATAAACCGTCGTTAGATTGGGGAGGGCTTTTATACTAACTAAGCTACGCAGGGTGCCACCGATCGGACGGTGTGAAATGTTGCCTTAAAAGTGCAAATTATTTCAAAGATTCTTGAAACAGACATATCTACTCGGTTTCGTAACCGAATGAAAAAGTTATTTATAAAGAAGTAATGTATTTATTATTTATTTACTATTATTATTATTATTAATACTACTACTACTACTACTACTACTACTACTACTACTACTACTACTACTACTACTAATAATAATAATATATATGTGAAGAAATATAGTATTAAGGTGTGCTATATTTATGGAATAAAGTGCTCAATATCAGAGATAGAGCGTATGTAAATATAAATATAAAAGTGAACACTCAGAGGTGAAAGGGTGTTTCATGCTCGACGCAATCGTCTGGGCATATATATATATATATATATATATATATATATATATATATATATATATATATAGTTCTAGAGTTGATAAAGGAAACGGACAAATATAAGCATATATAATATAAGTGTGCTGGTGTGCATACGCAGGCAAACAAGCATAGGTACGCGTATATGTACCAATTAATATATATATATATATATATAGGTTGTGAAGTGGACAATGTCCGACAATTATTTAAGACATTTTTTTATGTTTATACGTTATTTTTATAGATACAAATATTTAAGTTTTTTATAAAGAGAGCATTTACTTAAATATTTGTATCTATAAAAAGAACATATTTACATGAAAATGTGTTATATATATATATATATATATATATATATATATATATATATATATATATATATATATATATATATATATATATATATATATATAACTGCCAATAGAAAAACATCGGTTACTACATTACTGAGTTACGCTTTTATTTATTATTCAGGTGCCGCGTGTAAGTTAAATATGTGGGCAGCTATTTGACATCAGTAAGTATTTAGAAAATAGTCAGTTTTGAAGACAGACGTGACAGTTGTGAGTTTCTTTTAACCCATGAGCAGGTCTCAAATCTGTTGTTTCTTCTTCATCTATGTGCCATTTCCTTTCAGAATATATGCCGAACACGGCTCTCCACAATTTCCTGTGCTTTGTAGATCTTAATAAATTTTGATTTTTTTTCAGTCTCCCCTTAAGCGTGCCCCGCATTCCATTAAAACAAGCTCAATATATGGTATATGCCTTGCTTTTCTCTATCTTGCCTTACGGCCATTTCACGTTGAAACACAGGTTGGCGTACCATCACCGAAGTTAAGCCACATCCAGTCAGGTAGGTACGAAGATAGTTGAACGGATGGAAATACGAAATGCTGTAAGCGTGTATATACGGTTGGTGTAATGGATAATGGCTCAGGATTGGGAATCGGAAAACCGAGTTTCAATTCCTGTTGGGTTCGTTATATTCACTTAAGCACAAATAGACTTGGGAAAGGTATGAATCCACCTCATTTCCTCCTAGTTATGGATTAAGTAGTATTGGGCACGTGGCTGTGTGGCAAGAACGTTCAGAACATGGGACTCGGGTTCGAAACTCACCATGGGCGATTCGTCAGGAAAGAAACTTCTTATCGGACAGGGGCGTGCGGCACCTTTGGAAAATGACTGAAAACCATACCACAGCCTTGTGAGTGAAATTGGGTAGACGGAACCCTTGGGGGCCGTCGATAGATGTGCTAGCACGAAGTTACAAGCCATCGTGGTCGAGCGTACTGGACTTATTAAATTTTGATCACGTTAGATAATACAAACTTTCTCAGAAACTGGAACTAAGGTCTGCCCAGCATAGTTGCAGTATAAACTACAGGTGGGCTCTGTGGGTGTTGAATAAACAAAAATGTGCCCGAGCAAGCGTCTGCAACAAGGATTGGCTAGCCTCACTAATAGACGGTTATATTCGAATACGAGTGGCCAGCTATATATATATATATATATATATATATATATATATATATATATATATATATATATATATATATATTTAACGTTCTTTTTATAGATACATGTATTGTTTTTTGTTTTTCTTAAGATTATCACCCCAAGCAAGGCTGGAGGCCACTAGCACGCAAGGGGTTACAGAAGGTTTGGAGGAAGAGCAGATAGGAGTGGTAAAGGAGAGGATGTAGAGAAAGATAGTGGATCGATCAAGGCAAGGGGTTACAGAAGATTTGGAGCGAGAGCGGATAGGAATGAAAGGTGAAAGGTGAAAGGATGTGGAGAAGGGAAGTGGATAGATCAAGGCAACTGGAGATGTCGATTGACGTTACACTTAAATAGGTGGAGATTGTATTTGTCAGGGAAACAGGAATAAGGAAGGGAGTTCCACAGGCGAGATGTGCGGGACATGAAGCTATTGGAGTAGAAGAGACGTCTACATCTAACAGTTTCAACGGTGAAGGGGTGGGAACTGGATGCCAGCCTCGTAGGACGTTTAAATTCATGAGGCCTAGGAACCAGCGAAAGCAGCTCCTCGGAGCAATTACCGTGAAAGTATTTGTAAAAAAGACAGAGCGAAGCAACGTAACGTCTGTGAGAGAGCGACTGCAGACAAGATGACAGATCAGGGCCAATTAGACTGCATATCCGTCTCTGGATCTTATCAAGAACCCTGAGGCAAACTGCAGGGGCTCCAGACCATATATGGCAGGTTTTCTCCATGCAAGGGCGAATGGTCGATTTATAGATTTGGAGGATCGATTCCGGGTAGAAAAATTTCCTGGCTTGGCACAGGGAGCCAACTTTCCTTGCGGTGGATGATGCAATTGACTCGATGTATTTGTTCCATCTCAGATCAGCAGACAGCGTGAGACCGAACAGCCGCAGGGAGGAGCTCTCGAGAAGTTGGTCATCAGACATTCTAATGGTTTTGTTTTAGAGGCGTTAAAGTTAACCATCTATTTCTTGCCCCAGTTCACAACCGATTGGAGGTCCTTTTCTATTCGAACTGCCAGGTTAACTTTGTCAGCATCACTAGATTTGTGTTTGAGGCAGGAGTAAATTGTGGTGTCGTCCGCATAGATGCCGACTTGGGAGTCTATGGCGTCAGGAAGGTCGTTTATGAATATGAGGAACAGAGTAGATGGAGCCTTGAGGAACACCTGCGTTAGTGGGATAGGAGCTGGAGATGAATCCATTGAGAACGACCTTCAATTCACGGTTTGACAGGAATGATTGTATTAGGTCGAACAATCGACCTGTGATACCATAAACAAATGCTCTGTTTATAATAAACAGTATTAAATAACATTTACCGGCCTGAATGTCCGAGAAATTTTCATAGAAAATTTTCATTCTCCGACAGGAATCGAACCTGTATCCCATACGGAACGGTCATTTCGCGTGACCTGCCTTAACCGTTCGGCCAATTAAGGCACGTCACACGAAATGATGGTTCCGTATAGGATACAGGTTCGATTCCTGTCGGAGAACGAAAATTTTCTATGAAAATTTCTCGGACATTCAGGCCGGTAAATGTTATTTAATACTGTTTATTATAAACAGAGCATTTGCTTAAATACTTGTATCTATAAAAAGAAAGTTAAACATATCATAAAAAAAATGTCTTTAAATAAATTGTCGGATTCTGTCCAATTCAAATATATATATACATATATATATATAATTATTTAAAAAAAAATATGATCCCATCACGACACAAATTACTATGTTTCGAAACTGGTCATCCATATTCAAGTTTAATTTCAATATTAAACCTTAACTATTGGATGACTGTTTCATCTTTAAGCGATGTTTGGAATAACTCCCCAAAGAAATGTTTTACCCATTTATAGTTTTGAAATGGAGGTGTAATTTTTTTTATTATCATGGGGTCACTGCTTTGATTATAGTAGGGGTGTTTGTTATATGTTAAGTTTTTGGAGTCGTGTAAGGTTGTTATTTTTTTGTCTGGCTACAATGGCTAATTTTATCAGGCTCCATTTTTTTATTTATTACTATTGGTGATGTAGGTACAGTCCTTTTTTGGTATTTTTTTATTTGTTGTTTTTTTATTGATGACTTCTTAAAGGGGCGTTAAGATTATGATTTGGTTGTATTTTTAAACCTATTGATTTAATTGAATTTTCTAATAGATTTTATATGGTATTTTGAAATTTTTTATATGGCATTGTAGAACTTTTTTTTATTACATTAAACTCATTTTTACCTTAAAAAAAGTTTTACAATCTAAAAATATTTCCTGGATTCAAATAACCAGCAAAGGCTTGATAAGCCATAGAAAACGAATCAGCCTGTCTCTACCTCCTTCAATCTGCCTTGCGAGTATCAAATTTTCCATGCACTCTTTTCTTACTATGTGCCCCAGAAGTTTCAAATCATCTGTTGTTTAAAGTAATATAAACATCATTTTCTCCATTTACTTTAGCGATGCAAGACTTTTCTTTTTTTTTCTTTTTTTTTGTTTGTTGAAATGTGTATTCATTTTTGTATGCTCTCCATACATAGCTACCTCATTATTCCTTTGGATACGCCAGGCACGAACAAAAGACTTTCTGAAGAGGCTTAAGCTGTTATCTATATGTCTACCTATATAAAATTTTCACAATGCTTATCAGCTACCGACTAAGACTTTCCCGATGCTATCGTTCATCAGGGTCAGGCGTTGTCTGACATTGATGAACGCTAACATCGGCCACATTTTAGTCGGTCAAATATAAGTACTGTGAATATTTTATTTATTGATAATAACAAATTATTATTATTGTTCTATTTATCTACTGAGCACTCTTATGGTGTAAATTCTGCTCACATTAAAATATGTTATATTACACCTTTTTACGTATATAAATTGGTATAACTATACTTATTTAATTATATATAAAGAGAGAGTGTAATCTCAGGCATTTTGATTGCATCATTTATATCTCTCTTACAGTTTGTATCAAACTGAATTTATCCTGTCAAATTCTATACACCTTTCTTTCGACCCAAATGTTTCTATCTATCTAGTTACTAAGTTTAGTATATGCATATAAATTTTAACAATATATGGGGGGGGGGTAGAAAATGTTACATCTAACTCAATGCTGTCTCTCTACCCCCTACACTGGCCCCACTTCGTGAGTTTCCTTATTATTGCCCGTCATAAATGTGTAAATTTATTTTCATTTCAACATTTGGAAATAAATCTGATGATCCACTGTCCTTTAAAACGGCTGTGGTGAAATAATTTATTATATGGAACCTTAAAGCAATCTGTTTTTATTTAAATTATATATATATATATATATATATATATATATATATATTTTAAAATATCATATATATATATATATATATATATATATATATATATAATTTTAAAAAAAAATGATTCATCGCTATATAAGAGTACTGATATTTCAAAAACAGAAGCTAAAAAACAGGTCTGTTTCATCCACAAGCAAATTTTGGAATAGATATTTATTCGCACGAGGGTACAAAATTTCTTCTGTCTTAATTCAAAATTTAGCAAACACTGACCCAAACATACCAATAATAGTCCTATCACCAAAACAACACATTCTCTCCTACCTTTCTTACTACATCCACAATAATACCTCAATGTCTCTATGAAATCCTAACCAGTCCCCATATGAACTGTTGTGGATTCCGGGATGAAATGATAACAAACGCCAAGAATGAATAAAGGAAAAAAATTTATTTACGTAATAATACAAAATGGCAATACAGGTTAGTAGTTCCAGGAATACGGGGTTAGTATATAAAGTCTTTGATATCGACGTATCGCTGTATGATTTCTTACTGAGTCTAAGTGTTCGTTACTATTACTCTGACCACTACTACTACTCTGTGTAAGTTTGAATTCCTCGTCGCCACGTTGTTATCGTCGACGAGGGAGAATTTTGCTTCTTTTTCCTTCTGTGTAAGTTAGAATTTCTCGTCGCCAAGTTGTTGTGGTTGACGAGGGAGAATTTTGTTTCGTTTTCCTTCCGTGTGTGTTCGAATTCCTCGTCGCCAAGTTGTTGCTGATTCCGGGATGAACTCCGGTAGCAAACAATAACAAACGCCAAGAATGAATATAGGAAAATAAATGTATTAACGTAATAATACAAACTGGTAATACAGGTTAGTAGTTCCAGGAATGCGGGTTAGTAGAAAAATATATATATAGTCTTTGGTATCCAGGCATCGCTGTATGACTTCTTACTGAATCTACGTGCTCGCTCACTGTGACTCTTGCCGCTAGGTTCGCACGCTCGTTCCTTTCGACTATGTTCGACCTCTCTCTCTGTCTCTCTGTCTGTCTCTCGGGTATCCACTAGCAGTAGTATATATATACCCTGGGTGAGTCCATTTGTGTAAAAAGTGGAAGACCCCTCAACACCGCCAACTTAGATCTCTTTTGGGAGGAGTTAGAATTTTTTTTTTCTTATGGTTGATAATTAGAAGTTCTATGAATTTCCTTTTCCTGTTTGACCTTCTAATTTCTGTGTCTTCTTTAGTCTTTGGATCTCAAAAGCTTCAAAGATCGCATCCATCGAATCGTCATTTTTTGCAGGTGACGAGCTTGGCTCCTCAACCTGTCTTTCTTGTATTTGGTCAATATGTCTTCTGTGGGTAAACTTTTCGCCTCTTATCGTGTACATCACATTTCCTAGTCTGTTAATTATTGTACCTGTTTTGAATGATCGCTTGAGTACTATAGGCTTATGCCGGTTTTTATTCTTGTTCTGCAATAACTTATTAAACACAGACCGTATTCTGCGGGCAAACGGCACGTCTCGCTTCTTTTTAAATACTGATTGGACATTTTCTTTTAATTCAATTCTAGCTGCAAACTTGTTACATCGTTCCAAACCACTCGAGAATACTTCGGGACATTGACTATGTAATTCTTCCTTTAATTTTGACGCTTCTGATGGTTCGCACTTTATCTTCTTACAAAAAGAACTGATAGGTAAATCCATACGTCGAACTTTTGCATCCAGTCTGTGCCCACCAGATTTTCTGTATCTTTCGTTACGAATATCTTGAGTTTTTTTTTTATTTTTCCGTGGAATTTCACATTTAGGATTACTTCCCCTTCAAATTTTATACGCTTCCCTGGAACAGACTTAGCAATTTTCTGTGTATGCATCATGATCGGTCTATTAAGCTTTCTCCATGTCTGTAGGTTAATTATCGTTAGATCCGAACCTGTGTCTAGTAATTTTATCTTTTTATTTAAAATTTCAAGTTCCAAGTATTTTCTTATGTTAATATTGTCTTCGCCGTGCATTTTAGTAGCTCTTAAATTACTAGTAAATTTTCTGTTCCAACATTGGGATGCCTTGTGTCCCATTTTTCCACACGTTAGACATTTTTTATATTTAAAACGACAATCCTTATTCCAGTGTAATCCTCCACATCGAAAACATGCAGATGGGGGGGGGGCTTATATTTGCTTAGATTTTTGTCATTATTGCCCTATACGTTGTACTTTTTCCATTATTATAGAATTTTTGTTTTCTTTCTGGGGAGGGTGAAAAACGTAAACTTTTGTTCAACTTACGTATATGTGCTACTCCTGACTCCTCGATATCCTTCGAGTCTTTCTTTATACTCAGGCATTTTTGGCAGTCTTCTGATAATTTTTGTAGTGTTAATCCAGGCTCATTTTTCAGTTTTGAAAGCATTCTTTTGCGCATTTCACTATCCTTAGCTGAGACAAGGGTTACCTTGTACAAAAATAAGACACTTGAAATTGTCCGGAGTTAATTCTGCAACTTGAAGTCGTCGCAATGTTTGTTCACGATTGCGGCGAACATGGAGTAGTCCTCCTTTTCGTCCTTTACGAGGTTAAGACATTTCCACCTTTTGTGAAAAAGTGACGTCTTTGGACTGAAAAGCTCTGTAAGGCATGTAACTGCTTTGTCAAACGTTAAATCATTTGTCTTTTTTGGCAAGATGTAAGTCACAAATTTTGTGTATTCCTCTGTTCACAATTTCCTGAGTAATAGACGTAGCTTCTTAGCTTCCGTCCAGTTTTGACAATCGATGTTGAAGATGTCTTCATGGCCTCTAAAATAGTCCCCGAAATTTTTATCCTCTTCTAGAGAGTAATTGAATGTTTCTATCGTATTCCACACTGCATCTTGCGAAAAAATCCCCTCTTTTTCGATATTTTGTTGTTTGTTACCCGCTACCTTTAATATTAGTTTCTGGAGTTGCATTTGTCTTTCTTCATTTTGCTTTCTTCGTTTGTAGTAATTGTTTTTGTCCATTCTTCATTTTCCTTTTGCGTTTGTAGTAATTGTTTTTACCACTTCTCTTCCGTTCTTTCTTGGAGTTGTAATGGCTGTTCATTTTGGTATTTTACAAGTTCTACTAAAATACTTTTAAAATCCTCCATGATGAGAGTCTTACGAAAAACTCGCTTTTCCGTATTTTAATCCTCGTAAATTTTTTGACGCCAAGTTGTTGTGAACACTGGCAAACGGCAATTTTTTTTTTGATTTTCGTGTAGGTCGGAAGTCCTCGTCACCCAGTTGTTGTTGTCGATGAGAGAGAAATTTTTTTTCCTTTCGTGTAATTTAGAATTCCTCGTCGCTAAGTTGTGGTCGACGAGGGAGAATTGTTTTTTTTTCCTTCTGTGTGAGTTCGAATTCCTCGTCGCCAAGTTGTTGTGGCCGGCGAGGGAGAATTTTGCTTCTTTGCCCTTCCGTGTGAGTTCGAATTCCTCGTCGCCAAGTTGTGGTCGACGAAGAAGAATTTTGTTTCGTTTTCCTTCCGTGTGAGTTCGAATTCCTCGTCGCCAAGTTGTTGTGGATTCCGGGATGAAATCCGGTATCAAATAATAACAAACGCCAAGAATGAATATAGGAAAATAAATGTATTAACGTAATAATACAAACTGGTAATACAGGTTAGTAGTTCCAGGAATGCGGGTTAGTAGAAAAAAATATATATAGTCTTTGGTATCCACGCATCGCTGTATGACTTCTTACTGAGTCTACGTGCTCGCTCACTGTGACTCTTGCCACTACGTTCGTACGCTCGTTCCTTTCGACTATGTTCGACTATGTTCTACCTCTCTCTCTGTCTCTCTGTCTGTCTCTCGGGTATCCACTAGCAGTAGTATATGTATATCCTGGGTGAGTCCATTTGTGTAAAATGGAGAAAACCCCTCAACATGTACATTTCAAAATCGGTGGAGGCAGGGGAGTGAAAACAACAATTTAAAAAACTCCAATGATTATTTACAATATGAATTAATACTATTTGCATGAAATCAAGCGAATTTTGGAATAACTAATATTGAAATTTACGGAGCTTTATAAGCATATACATTCGTAATATTAATTACATGGAAACGGTGAAACCAATATTGTAATAAGGGGCATAAGGGTGAACACATTGTATCAACATATTAGTTACTTTCGGAAAGAGGTTAAGTTAAGGTCGGGACGGGTTGTCTATTTTCAAGCGAATGATGACATCAGATCGACGCATATCGTCTGGTCTGTTTCGACGGCAGACAGTTGTTGGCATTATAGTTACGCCGTCATATATACCTTAAAATATATAAAAATACATAATATATATATATATATATATATATATATATATATATATATATATATATATATATATATATATATTCAGGTAAGATGAGAACGAATGGAGTACAATTCCAATGTTCGTAACATTTAATTTAAAAGACGGCTCAATAGAAAGTTGAGCAATAAACTTTATTTTAGGACATTAAATCGAAAACAACAGATCTTATACGGCGATTGTAAATTACCCTTTACTTACAATCGCCTGATGAGATGCATTGCATGCGCATCGAAACACGATTGCAATTATAGAGCGATTTTGATATGTTTTCGATGTAATATCCTAAAATAAAGTATGTATATTCATATACACACACAAATATGTGATTATATTATATTAAAATATTAAATTGTTTATAATAAACAGTATTAACAACATTTAGCGGTTTAAACTTTCCAGAAATTTCATAGAAAATATGCGTCCTCCGAAAAGGAATCGAACGTGCATCCTACACTGAACCGTCATATAGCCTGACGTGCTATACCAGATTAGCTACGAAGGAGCGTCTGGTTATCTTATTGCTTTTAAACTACAAACTCGCCAATATTACCGTCGAACGTCCATATATGCACGAATCGTATCTTAACGTAAACAAATGACTGTCAGAAGACGAATATTTTCTATGAAATTTCTCGGATGCTCAGACCGGTAAATGCTGTTAATACTGTTTATATATAAACAGAGCATTTACTTAAATATTCGTATTTATAAAAATGTATAACAATAAAATGTATTAAAATAATTGTCGGACTTTATATATATATCCAGAAAAGATGAGAAGGAATAGAGAACAATTCCAACGTTGGTAATATTTAATTTAAAAGAGGGCTCTATACAAAGAAGAGCAATAATTTTGGTATTTTTAACATTTTTCATTGATTAGTTATTTTTATTTACATCTCATATAAAGAATCTTCAGTCAACACTTGCATATTAATTTACCAAGTATGTCTACACGTTTAAATTATTTACTAGTTTCTTAAAGAAGCTATTTATTTATCAACTATAATTATATTTTGTAGAAGACTCACAATGTATATTTTGTTAAGTTGACCTCCATTTTTTCTTAAGAAAGGACATTGTCTAATGTAATATAACGTCTGTGCTGCTATTGAATGCAAGTCTACGGGATCATTTATGAAAATTAATTTCTTAATTTTTGCTCCTCTTAGTTTAAATTAATCGTAGGTCATAATTGATTGGTTGATCAGAGTAAAGCCCAGAAACCTTACAATCACTCATCATTTTTTTGTCTTTTTTCGTAAAAGGAGGTTGTATTTTGCTTTTAAATCTAATGTACAATCGCCTAATGAGATGCATTGATACGTATCGGAACCCGACTGCAATTGTATAGCGATTTTGAGATGTATTCGATGTAATATCCTAAAATAAATAAATAGTATATATATATATATATATATATATATATATATATATATATATATATATATTATAATTTTATCATATAGACAAAACCATTTTACTCACTACACAGATGCAACTTCGTTTCAATTCATTTCAACTGCATTTCGACGGGTGAGAATCGAAAATGGTTATGAACAATCCTGCATGTAGGCAAGCCGTATATATATATATATATATATATATATATATATATATATATATATATATATATATATATATATAATATGAAATGCTCAAACACTAATATTCCATGGTTATAATTTATCACATTGGAATCGTAATCACGATTCAAGACATCAGACCTACAAGTTCCAAAAACCTTTTGGATTTCTAGGTCTGATGAATTGGATCGTGATTACGATTCCAATGTAATAAATTATAACCATGGAATATTAGGGTTTGAGCCTTTTATATTATATTCTTACTCTGTCCTCGACATTCATCAGTCAAAGAGTGGTTATTTTCACATATTATTAAATGGAATTAATTTTCCTTATGTTTTCCGATGTTTAACCATTGTCTTTTTATTGTCTTAATCATTTTAAAGTTATCTCCATTTTTTGTGCGTGTGTTTTTCTGCTAGTATGTGTATACATATTTCTTCTCCACACATATATATATATTGACCACTAATATTATCAATCTATATATACATACACACACACACACACACACACACACACACACACACACAAACACACACACACACACACACACATATATATATATATATATATGTGTGTGTTCCTCTCGAAAAGGACCTCCAATCGGTTGTGAACTGGGGCAGGAATTGGCTGGTTAACTTTAACGCCTCCAAAACAAAACTGCTCTCTATTAATCACCACAAGGAACCTTCCCTGCATCCCATTAGAATGTGTGACGCTCAACTTCTCGAGAGCTCCTCTCTGCGGCTGCTCGGTCTCAAATTGTCTGCTGACCTGAGACGGAACAAAGACATTGAGTCAATTGCTTCGTCCACCGCAAGGAAAGTTGGCTCCCTGTGCCGCGCCAGGAAATTTTTCTACCCGGAATCGTTCCTTCAAATCTACAAATCAACCAAAAGAACAGACGAAAGTTATAATTGTTATATAACGATAAAAAATAAAAAAACAATAAAAGATAATATACTATGTATAATAAATTGATCTAAATACATCCAAATATATAAATAAACTAACAACCGATTACGATAAACTAGCCGTTTAGAAAAAACAAATAAGGATAATCAACCCAAGTAGATAAATTAAAAACTGTTCCGACCAAAATAATAGTAAGAACAAACCATAACATCCCACACCAAAATTCAACAAATAGATTTAATCAATGACAAATAAACAAATATATAAGATAAAAAATAAAAATGAAAATAAATAAAAACAAGCAAAACAATTTGACCCAAATAAATAAGCAAACATCCGACTTCCGGTAAATGACCGCCATAATAGACTACCAACAATAAGCTATATAAACAAATTTTTACTACGTTAACAAAAAACACTTATCAAAATAAAAAATAAATAAATAAATATATAAGATAAAAAATAAAAATAAAATTAAAAAAACAAACAAAAAACAAGCAAATTAATTTGACATAAATAAATAAACAAATAAGCGACTTCCGGTAAAAGTAACCGCCAAAATAGACAACCCATAATGCACCACTGACCCTTATATATAAATAGCCGAGAAAAATAACAGCACTAGTTGCCTGACGATTGCACTAGCATGAAACAGACTGTCGCCTCTAAGTGCTGACTTCCATGTCCACTTTTATATTTACACACGCTCTATCTCTGATATTGAGCATTTTATCCCATAAATATAGCACACTTTAAGACTATATTTCTTCATATATATATATATATATATATATATATATATATATATATATATAATATATTATAATAATATTATAATCAATACTATCAAAACATCTGGTCCTGTTTGTTCCTAAGATAATGCAACCTGCAACCTTGACATATGCATCCACAACATCATATTGAAATAATTTCCCAGGTCTGTGAATAACACTAAACCCACCTCTGAATGAAAGACGATAGCTGTATTATTCTTGCATTGTTAGACGATGACGCATACGTGTCTGGCGTTCTCGACAAGCAGCATTTCACAATGCCATCTGAATTGTCCATGGTGAAACAGAAGTGGGTAGAATATATGTTCCAAGTGGCATTACGTGTAACATATTTTCTCAGCAGGAGCATCTCTGGAAATACGCACCAATGCCTCTATTTTCAGGAGGCCCTCATTTTCTCCAACAAACACAACTTCTCTTTCATTGCTTGTGGGCAATTAATAGCGCCTGATATCAGAGACCCTCTCCTGAAGCGTAACTCACATCTCCGTATGGGCAGATTATCTCTTCTTTATTTTACTTATTCTTGTTGTTCAACTGCATGTATGTTCCTTTATAATTCGGTATAACGATTAATTTCGTAGATAACATCACTTATTATTCTCATAGTAACAATGGAAGACTCAGAATTTTGAGGCACATCTATCCTGTGCTGCAGAACTTCGTCCACATTAATGATGAATAACTGGCAATATTGAGGTTGATCATTAGCAGGATGCAGGTTTGTCGTCGTGTGATCAGTTTGGTCCTGAGCGCGGAAGCAGTAAGGACCCTTTCCTGAAGGTGCTGCCAATTTGATTCCAAATGACGCAAAGGAGAAGGCTCAATTGTAATTTCTGATATTTCTACGGAATGAAACGGACTCTTGATCGTTGCCCCTCAGATAAAGTTTTTACTCTCTTTCGATATGGTTGCAATGCAGGCACGTTGATTTTCCATTATGGCAGCAAATGTTATTTGAATTTCTAAACCACAGAAAAACTTTCTTGAAGCTTTCATTTTATCCATAGATTTATAAACAGAAAGGAAATTGGAAGATGACATGCAAAGTACAAATGAGGAAAGAAAAATAAACTGAAGTAAATTTTTTTTCAAGAATTATGTTCTAATTAGTTAAGTGAAACTAATAATAAAATTAATTGAAGTATGATGCACACTAAAATAAAATAAATATATAAAATAAAAATACTTAGGGAAAAAGGAATTCAGAAAAATTAAACGTACTTTAAAATTGTGAAGGGATGATTTTCAAAGCCTGTTGAGGCAGGATGAAAGACGAAAATGAAATGAACGAATTCCACCCTTAAAACACGTGACCTTTTAACGATACTTTTATTTAGAGGCCACTCACAAAAAAATTCTGAGGCCAATCAACAAGAGTAAGATGAAGTGGGTGAGAGTGTTTCTTTGAAAAATCTCGCTAGTGTAACGAATGGACAAATTAAGGAAGGAACAAACATAATAATAATAATAATAATAATAATAATAATAATAGTTGTAGTTGTAGCCCTTGGACTGGTTGGAAAAGATTCCAGTTGACTAATTGAAGGAATCCCTGGAAGTCCATGCCTCAAAGAGATACAAAAAATTGTTCTGACAAGTACAGCCCACACTTTACAAAGAGCTTTATCTATGTAATTATTATTTTAATTTTTTTGCAGTGGAAAGGGTCATGATGCCATTTCTAACCTTAGGTCCCTGGTGGGGGACCCAGAAAGAAATGTGTACACGCCAGAAATCAAAGGAAATAAAAATAATAACAATGATATATTTACATATATATATATATATATATATATATATATATATATATATATATATATATATATATATATATATATATATCGGTTGTGAACTGAGGCAGGAATTGGCTGGTTAACTCTAACGCCTCCAAAACAAAACTGCTCTCTATTAATCACCACAAGGATCCTTCCCTGCATCCCATTAGAATGCCTGAAGCTCAACTTCTCGAGAGCTCCTCTCTGTGGCTGCTCGGCCTCACGCTGTCTGCTGACCTGAGATAGAACAAATACATTGAGTCAATTGCTTCATCCACCGCAAGGAAAGTTGTCTCACTGTGCCGGGCCAGGAAATTTTTCTCCCCGGAATCGATCCTCCAAATTTACAAAACAACCATCCGCCCTTGCATGGAGTATAGATGCCATATATGATCTGGAGCCCCTTCTGTTTGCTTCGGGGTTCTTGATAAGATCCAGAGACGGGTATGCAATGTAATTGGCCCTGATCTAGCTTCTCGTCTGCAGTCTCTCTCTCACAGACGCACCGTCGCCTCTCTCTGTCTCTTTTACAAATACTTCCATGGTAATTGCTCTGTTGAGCTGTTATCGCTGGCTCCCAGGATTCATGAATTCAAGCGTCGTACGAGGCTGGCATCCCGCTCCCACCCTTTCACTGTTTAAACTGTTAGATGTAGACGTCTCTTCCACTTCAACAGCTTCATATCTCGCACATCAGGCCTATGGAACTCCCTTCCTTATTCCCTGACAACTATAATCAACTATTCAAACGTAACGTCAACCGACATCTCCAGTTGCCTTAATCTATCCACTATCCTTCTCCACATCCTTTCCTTTATCACTCCTATCTTCTCTCGCTCCAAATCCTCTGTAACTCCTTTCGTGGTAGTGGCTTCAAGCCGTGCCTGGGGTGAAAATCCTAAAAACAAATATATATATATATAGGATCGAAACCCGACTGAATTTGCGGCGGAACTTCTCCCACTAAGCCATCGGCGGACGGCAGGGATGAAGGTGAATTTTAGCGTGTTTATTTTTAAATTTAGATAAACACACAGTGACTGACAGTGACTCAATTCTGCCAAAGAGTCGTGCAATATTAGCTTAAATAGTCACTGTTTACAAATTCACACCTCAAACCAGAGAGCTCAACCGAAATTAATTTTTCAGGAGCCAATATATATATATATATATATATATATATATATATATATATATAACGAAATGTAATAGATACATATATATATATATATATATATATATATATATATATATAACGTTATGTAATATATATATATATATATATATATATATATATATATATATATATATATATATATATATATATATATGTACAGGGTGTCCATAAAGTTTGTGTGCACTTTAAAAAAAATATAACTTTATTTGTATTTGCGATAGAAATAATCTGTCAAAAATGTTCTAAAGTTTAATGTACCTAGTTTTAAGTATAGCTAAAATAACTAATGTGATTTCAGGCATTACTGTAAATCAGTTGGCAAATGTTTTCCGTGAACTGCAAAATCGTATTACCCTTTGTATTGCTAATGATGGAGGACATGTGGAAACTTAAATAAAATTTCAATAAAATCTTAAAAAATATAAATTTACTTCTTTCTAATCCTTTTTAGAAATTATTCCTATCGCAAATACAAATAAAGTTATAATTTTTTAAAAATCCGCTGTTACATTAGAACATGTACATAGCCACTACAAAATTGTACATTTTGTTCCAATGTTAAATCAAGCTAAAGTAGGAAGTTCAATGTATGTCAGCTGATGACACGTGGATTTAACATTGAAACAAAATGTACAATTTTGTAGTGGGTATTTACATGTTCTAATGTAACAGTGCATTATATATATATATATATATATATATATATATATATATATATATATATATATATATATATATATATATGTCTGTGTGTGTGTGGGCGGTGTGACTGTGTGTGTTTTAGATTGATATACGTTTCTTCTTTATTTTATCATATTTATAATAAATCCATTGGTATATAATCCAAGTGAATCCTAATAATATAAGCTATTAAAACTGATCCACAAAAAGAGCTCAATGTATTTATTATAACAAAGAAAATAAATAATATTACACAACAAAATCTATAATTACCTGATTTAGGGGATAGATCTATTTAAACCGACGAAAACTCCGTCACTCTTATTCAACCCCGGTGTATAGACTGAGTTCGTGTCAGTATGAAGTAGTTTTGGATTTTGTTGTGTAATACTATGCACACAGGCACGCGCACGCGCACATACACACACATATATATATTGTTTTCAATAAACTTCTATTGTCTGACAGTCACAATTATTTATTAATCTGTATATTTTCTATTCGATTATCGTCATCTTTGTTATTTTTCACGCAACGTTTCAGCCGATGTATTCTTCGGTTTTCTTCATGCGACGTTGCATCCGCCGATTTCTAGAAATGGCTTCTTTGGTGCCTTCTTTGAATCACCTCGTCAACAACTCTGACAAAGTCGCATAACCCATTGGCAAAATATCGTGTCAGGTGTTTAGGGGAAACCAGACGAAGATCAAGGAAGTCAAGACGAAAAGGCTATACTTAAGAATTTCACCTATCATGGCACCTTATGATTATAACTGATTTCGGAACATCAAAAACAAATACTGTTTAAGCGGCTTTATAATAGTTTCGTGGCGCAGGAGGTCTTCAGCTATTAATTCACACCAAACATCTTGACCTTGTCAATGTTTAGAATGATGAAAAATGCTTAATTATAGAAATTCAGAAAGCTATTGTTAGAAATTATCTGCCCATATTTCTGAAGTATTGTAATTATTTACATTGTTCGGACTGTTGTCCTCATCTTTATTGTCGCGTTCACGATTGTACGCCCCGGCCCTCTTTAGAATATGTCTATATTTCTGAGATGTGGTATTGTAATTATTTAAATTATTTACATCGTTCGAACTGTTGTCCCCATCTTTATTGGTTTATTCACGACGTTTCGGCCATTCTACGCTCCAGCCTTCTTCACGATCTGTCTATATTTCTGAGATGTGGTATTGTAATTATTTATATTGTTGAGAATTTTTTCCTCGTCTTTATTGCCATATTCACTACGTTTTGGCCGTTGTCCACTCCGGCTTACTTCAGGATTTGCTTATATTTCTGAGATGTGGCATTGCAATTAGCTAAATTATTTACATTGATCGAACTGTTGTCGGCATTTTTGTTCCTACATTCGCGACGTTTCGGCCATTGTACGCTTCGGCAGAATTTGTTTATATTTCTGTGATGTGCTATTATAATTCTTTAAAGTATATACGTTGTTCAGACTGATGCCCGTTGCTTTGTGACTATATTCACGACGTTTCAGCGGTTGTACTCTCCGGCCTTCTACAGGATCCCTCTATATTTCTTAGATGTGGTGTTGAAATTATTTAAATTATTCACATTGCTCGAACTGTTTTCCGTATTTTTGTTGTCATGTTCACGACGTTTCGGCCGTTGTGCCTTCTTCAGGTGATTAGTCTTTCGAACTGAACACTTTATGTACATTATTTACATTATTCGGACTATTGTCCTCATCTTTCTCGCCATATTTATTATAACATTTCGGCCGTTGTACGCTCCGGCTTTCTTCAGGTGGTTGGAATGTCGAACTGAACCCCTTATTTCTCGGGGATAGACTGTTCTAGTTCCACGTGCCATGTCTAATGGATGTCAGTTATCAGTTATCTCCTGTTAATTTCCCTATCTGAAAGTTTTCCACTGCCTTAGACGGGTATTGAACTCACATTCTTTGAGTCCTGCCACTAACTAACGCATTTATCCACCGTGTCATGTGTCTTTGAGGACATATGTCACAGAGTATAAAGGCGGGATAGATTGTTCTTGTTCCACGTGCAATATCTCTTCCGGGTGTTTCAGTTATCTCTCTTTAACTAAAATCCATTTATTTGTTCACCACTGCCGTAGCCAGGTATTGAACTCACAACTCAAGTCTCTAGATCCAACCGATGCTTTTACCCACTAGGCTATATGTTCTTTAGGACAAAATAAAGGGTTCGATTTTCAAATACCAATCACCTTAAGAAGGCCAAAGTGTACAACGACCGAAACGTCGTGAACATGAAAATAAAATACTTCGAACAGCGTAAATACTGTTAGAAATTACTAACAAAACTTTACATAGTAATTCACTTAAAAATAATACACATAACTGTCATCGTATAATTAACTGGCCACCATCTTTCTTCAGTTAACTGAGCTGCATAATTAAGGGTTATAATTACAGGAATGACTATTAGTCAGTTGCAATTGGATCAGAAAATTACTAGCAGTTTTACTTAGAAAGTGATCGCCTGATAGACGAAAATACATCAGACTGTCACCTTCGATAATGAAGTTTTACATTTTCGGATATTAGGAAGATGTTTGAATTTTTTTTTTAAATTTCTGATCATTATCTATTTTGAAGCATGGTTACCTTGCATTGTCTGGTCTAAAAGAGCAAAAAAAAAGCTTCGACCATTATTGAAACGGATGTGAAATACTGTTGTATCGTCCGTTATTTCCTCTTCAAGAATGAAAATTAATTGAAAAAGATCGAAAAAAGAAACACGAAAAAAATCTTTAAATATCTGATAGCGTCTTGTACAAGACGTAATTCTTCCATGTATACATAAGAGATAGCTGCGAATCGATTTCCAGTAATGCCATCGTTTTGTCCTCAAATATAAGGCAGGAAGATCTGCTTATTTTAGTCCTGCTGGAGCAGACGGTTGCCATCCTTTTATATGTCATCACCTACTTTTACATATACAAAAGCATACTAAAATTGTTTGGTAAACGTTTGTTACTGGTTCATAAACTTGCCTTATGATGTAATACCAAAGGGAGGTAACAAATAAAGCTGACTTATGCAGCTGCTACTGCTATTACTACAACTACTAATACAACTACCGTATTAAAGAGTAAACGAATGCAAACTAGATCACTGAACAGTATATATATATATATATATATATATATATATATATATATATATGTAAAAGTGAACATAGAAGTTAACACTTAGAGGCGACAGTCTGTTTCATGGTAGATGCAATCGTCAGGCCACCGATTATTTGGCCTGACGATATGAACAGTATATATATATATATATATATATATATATATATATATATATATATATATATATATATATATATATGAAAGTGAATATGAAGTCAACACTCAGAGGTGACAGGCTGTTTCATGCCGGACCCAATCACCAGCCTGGCGATTGCGTCTAGCATGAAACAGCCTGTTTCCTCTTAGTTTTGATTTTAATGTTCACTTTTATATTTATATTTACATACGCTATATATCTGATGCTGAGCACTTTATCCCATAAATATACCACACCTTAAAACATTATTTCTTCGGAGGAGTATAGGAGGCATGAGGATTGAGGAATCGGAGAGCCGAGTTCGAATTCTAGTCGAGTCCATTACATTCACTTACGTGCTAATACTCTTAGGAAAAGTATGAATCCTCTTCTTCAACCTCCAGTTATGGGCAAATAGCAGGACAGATTGGGTTCTATAGCCTTGGATGGCAACTGGTCTAGGAGAAGGACAACTCTGAATTAAAAAAAACATGCGGGGGGATGTTTTGGAATCTTGTGGAAGTTAGTGCACCAGGTCTCTGTATTCGGCCCTTCAAAAAGTCTGGATGGTTCTGCACTAAACCTTCACCACTATAATCAAATCTCATGTGCTGTTGTCGGGCTGTCGGTTTCCTGAGCCTCATACGTCGAATTCGACGGGAGAGTCGAGAGTATATATATATCCCCTCCCCACGTTATAAGTCTATATACTTATTGATTTTAGCGTGTTTTTTGCCCCTCTCCCCTATTTTTGCTCTTAATTTTCGTTATTGTTCTTTTCATTTAATTTATCAATTTTTCCAACGATTTTCTCCTGATGAGATGTTGGGCGAAATTAATAAATTCCTTGTTTTTAAAATAGTATATAGATTTTGTACCTCCAGGCATTTGTTTATATATATATATATATATATATATATATATATATATATATATATATATATATATATATATATATATATATATATATATATATATATATAATATAGTTTTATTGTCAAGATTAGGTTTGTGGTCAGGGTTAGTATTACAAGTCCTACAAGAGCAGATGGTTCCCAATCTTTTCTAAGTCATCGCCCACTTTCACATATACAAAAGCATAGTAAAATTGTGTGGTAAACATTTGTTACTGGTTCATAAGCTGAATTTATGACGTAATAACAAATGGACTTAACAATGCTGCCTTTTGCGGATGCTGCTGCTGCTACTACTAATACTAATAAAACTACTACCGTATTAAAGAGCAAATGAAAGCAAACTTGATCATCGAACAGTATATATATATATATATATATATATATATATATGAAGAAATATAGTCTTAAAGTGTGCTATATTTATGGGATAAAGTGCTCAATATAAGAGATAGAGCGTGTGTAAATATAAAAGTTAACATAGAAGTCAACACTTAAATGCGACAGTCTGTTTCATGCTAGATGCAATAATCGGGCTATATATATATATATATATATATATATATATATATATATATATATATATATATATATATATAATTTAGTCTTATGATCAAGGTTAGTTTTATGGTCAGGGTTAGTGTTAGAAGTGCTGACAAACAATTGAAACAATGTTTGTTCATAATTATAAGATTAAATAGAATATAAACTACTTGGAATCAATAAAAATTCAGTAAATAATTTTTTAGTCTTTCCTTATCTAATTTATACCCGAAAAAATGTTATTTCGTCTGGAGAGCTATTTGAATGTTAATAGCCCTTCTTAAAACTATAGAAAATACAAAAATTATCGTTGTTTGCAAAGATATTTATAACTTATATAGAAATTGTAAAACAATTACAACGACAATGGTTGTAGTAATACTGAACCCTCATACCAACGAGATGCAAATATAAAACTCACTTGGCCCCTGGCCACTTAGCTATTTACATAACACTGATGTGGTAACTTATGTCCTCCGGTGTCTGCCTGTGTAAGTCGCCCATTATCAAATGAAATCTTCCATTTTTACTCTGCAGGAATATAAACAAGATCTTCCCAATTAGCCATCTTTTTATGCAGATGTCTTTGCCTGTCATCTTATAATACTTTTTCGGGTAGTATATATTGAAATACACTTTTCAGACTCAAAATTCTATTTCGTCCAATTATGCTCTTCAATAGCCCACCATTTCCTGTTTAGTTGCTCATCGTTCGGATATGGAAACTCTGTGCTATGTTCTTACATTCTTTTGAGCAGATTTGGCAACGTTAGACACCTATTGCAGTAATTGATACATTAGCATTTTGGTGAAATGTCAGTGTGTAAAGTCTCTGATGAATTTCGAGGCATACCCTGCCTAGACAGACGCGATTACATTCATTATACGTTAGATCAAATTCTGTTTCAATATTCTAATAGAAATTAGCATCTTGTTTCTCTCCCTGTCAGGAATTATTCTTTCCTGAAGTAATATTTAGTACTCAAAGTGAATAATTCCCTTTTCTGGGGTTCAATTATTCCCCCTAATATGAATTGTAGAAACTTTGTGCGCTTAGAGAAACTCAATGGAAGGGGGGAGGGGAGAATTCAACTGAAATATTGTCACGAAAATAACTTTCATTATATTATTTCATCTTCACAGAAAATGTATTGAAATGAGTTGTAGTCCACACCATCAGATAGAAGGGGCGTCATATGTGCTCGAAGGGAGATATAAAAAAACAAAAAATAGTTAGCCAAAGGTAGTACCAGTTGTTATGAATAATCAAGAGTGGTCTGCCCTTGTATTGTTACTCTCCTGTTTGAGAGAGAGATATTTCTGTTTACTGGGACTATAAAAGGACACTATACGAGAACCTTGTATTCTTACACTATTTACATTATTCGGACTACTGTCCTCGTCTTTGTTGCCAATAGATCCCTATCTCCACACTGCTTATATCTATATATTCCCGATACTGAACACCCATTCCCTATAAACATTTAAGGAACATAATTATATGTATATACACATATGTATATACACATATATGCATATATATACAGAGTGTGCAACTTATAATATATAATAAAGAATTAATTTATACAAAGAATTAATTAACAATGTTAATGAGATTAATGGCAGTCACTTCGCTAACAAGACTTAATGAGACATTAACTTACTATCAATTCCTTGAAGAATACGATCATTATATTTGAGTTGTATATTTGAGTTGTTGTCAGATAGAATTGACGAGCCAATTAGTTTCGACAATTTCAAATTGTCATCTTCAGGGTACACGTTCCAAAATAATACAACTGCCAATAATTAACATATTTTAAACACTACACTTAATTCGTTTAAGTGTTTTGCTGTACATGGGAACAATTGCGCCCTGAAGATGACAATTTGCAATTGTCGAAAGTACTAGGCTCGTAAATTTCATCTGACAACTTAAATATAAGTATAGGTATTATTCCATGTATTGATAGTAAGTTAATATCTCATTAAGTCTTATTAGCGAAGTGATTTTGCCATTAATCCTATTAACATTGCTAATTAATTCTTTGAATAAAATACCACTTTATGATATATATATATATATATATATATATATATATATATATATATATATATATATATATATATATCATATGTATATACACATATGTATGTGTACGTCAGTGTGATTCGACTTCTAAGTGTCATTAAAAAAATGAAATTGCGATGAATACAATGTAATTAGATGGAGGATAAATTAAGGATTTTGGAAATATTCCATCTTTTTAAAAATAATCTAACGTAAAATATTACAATTTATCGTCCTCAGTTTCATGACCGGGTGTGGTCGTAGTGCCGCTGATTAATTGAGCACCAGACTAGTTTACATACCAGAGTTGAAAGCCGGAGAGATATTCATTCGTAAGTCTGCGCGTCATGGATAAAGTGGGCTTACTGTCACATCAGTTGAAACACCAGTTCCCTTACGATCACAGAAGTTAAGCAACGACGAGCCTGGTCAGTACCTAGATCGATGACCGCTTCGCAATACCAGATGCTCAAAGCTTGAATATGTGGGTAGTGTAATGGATAATGGGTTGGATTCGTAATATTTTTTATGCGCGAATACTCTTCTCTTCTCAGTTAGTTAGTAAGACTTGTATAGCGAGATCATTATAATCACAAAAAATTCTTACGATATAAAATAGAATCTGTATCTGTCACAAGGACACATGGAACAGTGGATAAAGGCGTTGGCAAGTTCCAGTGACGGGACCCAAAGAGTGTGAGTTCAATACCTGGTTAAGGCGGTGGAGAACTTGTAGAGAGGAATTAACAGAAGATAAGTGATGACTGACATCCATTAGACATGGCACATGGAACTAGAAAAGCCTACCCCAGTGAGCGAAATAAAAGGTTCAGTTCGACATTTCAAGCATTTGAAGAAGGCCGGAGCGTACAACGACCGAAATGTTGTAATAAATATGGCGACAAAGATTAGGACAATAATCCGAATAATGTAAATAGTGAAAATAAAATCTGGCTTTAAATAACTTGTAAAGCTGTACAAAAGGAATCAATCTATAAATATTTGGGTTAAGTAGATCTGCATATCCAACCACAGCCAATGTCCCCCAGCTTGAATATTCGTCTTGATCACGGACACTTGGCCGTCGATTCCATTGTCGAAACCCTTCTGACTCCAGTCTAGTTTGCCCTCCTCCCATCAATGCCCTGTCGTCACCATACTGGCTACATCCATAGCTATGGAGACCAGTCTACCCCATTGTGCTGAAGAGAGCTATACGAATGTTTATTCGCTCGTTTGACGGTTTTGGTCTTTACTCTTGCTTCGTGTTTAGTCATCGTCTTCAGAAAAAAAAACCTGTGTGTGGAGCCGGTTTACTAAGAGATGATCCAATTATGCAGTAGGTAGAAATAGGTTATATTGTACTTGTATCACTCGGAGAGTGGACTGGCATAAAATATATTACAATTGCCAGTTAATGTTAAGGCTAGATTCTAACCAGGAACGGAAGAATGATGAACCGAAATTGTCTTGCTTAAAATGAAAACCCAGCTTTTACGGACAGTAATTCGTTAAAACATCAATAGTAAACGTATTTACGAGAAATAGAGTTCCCAACTCACATCCTTTCTTTTGATTTTACTCCCTTTTTTTAATGCTGTGACCATTCGGCGACATTCTTGATCATGTCTCTCCACAATTTCCTGCTCTTTATTTTTCTGTGAATTGCTATGATTTCTTTGAAAAGATAACGGGATATATTCCTGGAATTAAAATCGTAGTTTTCCTTCTCTTAGACAGGTTGTCAAATTGCTTTTTATTGTTTGTTTGTTTTGTTTTACAGTATATCAACCTCAACGGATTATTTAATGCTGACAAGATTTTTAGAATAGATTCGTATGATTCAACATAATTCTTGTTATTGCTGGTAATATTTTTTTCCAAAAAATGTAATGCTGGTAATAATGTATTTCTGGTAATAATTGTTACGAAAAAAATATTTCTGATATTAAAACCTATTTTTACACTTTCTTTGTGATTTGACTTCAGTTTAGGGGTTAACTATTTGCCCATAGCTGGGACCCTCACAGGTGCTACCACCCCGGTCAGGGTGGACCTGGGAACACCAGCAATTAAGAGGTGGTCCACGCTAAAAAAAACCTTAAAAATGGCTTTGCTGCCGGGTGCATTTTATCTTTCATACCCAGGACGGTGCTAACTTGCTCTCCAGTTAGACTTGCTATTTAACCGATAACCAGTGTTAGGAAAAGACGGATCCACCATGCATTAGCTAAGTTTAATTGGAAGAAAGTGAGAGTAACTGACGAGCCAAGAGTTTGAACCCCCGACCCGCTGATTCCTCCTTCCATAATAACATGACCCGAACATGCCTAATTTATTTTCAAAGTCCGATGAATCACTTCCAGAATCTGTGAATATCTGCATATTTACACGAATGAGATTTATCTGACTCCATTCTTTAAATTTAGTTGATGCCTATTTTAGTTTCTGTCTATTTCAGCTGATTCCGATTTGAAACAATGAATGGCTATTCTGTTCAATTATACTCCAATCTATATATCTTGCATAGTTAATTATGTAAGGACCTACAGTTATTCACGAAGGCAGGTTTGGTAAAAGGCCATGAATTATGGCTAAACAGTGTAGACTGAAGTGCCTACTCAATAGTAATTGATAGGCGAAATCAGGTTTCTAACCATTTCACTACGACGTTTGAGATGTAAGCACCATAAATTAGGTCCCTGGGCGGACTAAACGCACAAAGGTGAAGATAAAACCTCAACAGGACAGACACACGCACTTAATTACAAATGAAAATCATCATTCGTTGCCCACTTAGACATACAAGAATCTTCAGAAACCTACGTACACATAGAATTATTCCCGGTTTTAATACATGCCTAACCAATGAGAACTGACCCTAAACGTAATTGAAAATATCGGTGTTTTCTGCCTGTTTTAACTCAAACACTGATGAAGCTTTAATAAAAGTAAAAAAAAAAAATGTTAGATTGATATAAGTTTCCTATTTCTTCATCTATTTTATCACACACACACATACACACAATCACACACACACACACACACAAACACACACACACACACACATATATATATATATATATATATATATATATATATATATATATATATATATATATATATATTTCATTTAAAGAAAAACATACTACTTTCATGTTCCATTGTTATAATTTATTTCACCAGAGATTATTTCTCTGGATCATCAGACTTTACTTGCAAGGATGACAAAATGAATTTAAACTTGCACTTTGGAAGGGCATTATTAAGCTTATGTAAGGTGATATAGAATGGTGAGAGATAGTGTGACAGACATGGTCGAAATTAGAGATGGAAGGGAGAGATAGGAATGCTTTTAAATTTATTTTTATTTTTATTACAATAATTAATATTGAGTGTGTGTGTGGGGGGGTAAGGATTAGACATTGACGTATTTAATAGTTCAACTCACCGGAAATGATATAAAGAGAAAAATAGAAAAAAAGATCAAAAGAAAAAAGAGAAAAAAAAAATGAGGAGAAGTTAAGATGTGAGAAAGAGAGGGGGATGTAAATTTGGACTGGGAAATTAACGTATGTAGGCATGTATCGGCCAATCTGGAAAAACACAGATTTATATATTTTTAATTTTTTTTAACATTTGATAGTATTTTAAGTGTTTAAATTCTCCACAAATAAACTAGGAAATTTAATATAAATTGAATATTATATCAATAAACATAATATAAAAACTAAAAGGTTACTAATATTAATATTTTTAATATTGTGAATAACGGTTAAGGAGTAATATTTCTTAAGTCATAAATTCAATTTGAAACAATTTCTAGATCAGTAATATTTCTTAATTAAAGTCTAAGTTTGAAATCTAATTTGAACTATTTCAAGATGAAGTAAGATTTGAAGGTAATACTAAAAGAATTTACTGTCTTTATACTTAATCTATATATATTCAACCATAAACACACACACACACACATATATATTTATGCATACATACATACATACCTCATACATATATTCATACACACCACATACATATCTACGTAAATATATATACACATATACCCGTATACATATACAAATACATATACAACCACATACACAAGTATCGATACACCTAAATATACATACATAATTTTACATACACACACACATATATATATATATACATATATATAATATATATTTACACACGCATCCATATATACATATTTAAATTTTCTTTTAAATTTTACAGTTAACGTTAGATAGTGATTTAAGTGTTTAAATTCTCAAAAAAGAAAAAAATTACTAATTTTAATATTTTTAATATTGTGAATAATGGTGAAGGAGTAATATTTCTTAATTAAATCTAAGTGATCAATTTAATTTGGAACTATTTTTAGATGAGTGATATTTTTAATTCTTCAAATCTAATTAGAGACTATTTCAAGATGAAGTAAGATTAGAAAGTAATAAAGAAATTATTGTTTTTAAATTAAATCTATATAGATGCACAAACATACACGTATATATACATATATATGCATACAACTATATCTTATACATATATTCATACACATCACATACATATTTCCGTAAATATATATATATGCACGTATACATATACAAATACATATACAACCACGTACACATGTATCGATACACATACATATACATACATAACCTTACACACACACACACAAACACACACACATATATATATATATATGTATATTGATAAAAATACATACTACCCTACTTTCGGCGTACAGAATTATGTATTTTTATTAATATATATTAATAGCTCTGTTATTTAGCATTGAGCACTCATGTTCTTACAAAGGATATATGTATGAGTTTGTATGTGAACATATACACGCACATTTATAAATTTGATTATATATATATATATATATATATATATATATATATATATATATATAAAAATTTTCCCTTTGATTTCCGATGTTTAACCATTATCTTTTGCGTGTAGTAGTAACCCAATTTTTTCTTTTGATTATGGCGAAAATATTCTTCTGCTTAATCGGTATTAAGGGGACTTGTTTCGGCAATTAGTTGGAGTTTCTTCTCCAGATAAGCTAGTTGAACTCTGCCTTCAGGCGGAAAGGAACGCAGACGAGGCTGTGCGGAAGGACAGAGTCTCGTCTGGGGAGGTAGACAGCTCCCCGGCCCCGTTTTTCTGGTGTCTACGGGGAATTTTTGCCCGAGCCTACTGGCTGAGTTTTCACCCCGCATTAAATAACGGTCTTGTGTCACATCCTGCCTCGCGAGGTGGTGAGGTAAATAAACTTAAGGGGTTATAAAACACTTAGGATTGGTCAGAGAGAGGGCGGAGAAAGGAGGTTTTGGGTCTTATCTTTTCATGACCCCTGTATCTTAGAACTATCTCCATTTTGGGGCATTGTGTGTGCGTGTGCGTTTTTGCTTTGTATGTATGCACATATTCCTTCTCCATATATATTGTTTTATTATAAGAAATTAGTATATAAACACACACACACACAAACACACACAGACACACACGCACACACACACACATATATATATATATATATATATATATATATATATATATATATATATATATTGAACGATAACATTATTTTAAAAATTATTAAAAAAATTATTAAAAAAATTAAAATCTTCAGACACACTGGGTTGTATATTAATATTCCTTCGTTTTTATTATTATTTCATTTAGATTCCTCGACTAGTTTCGGCCAACATGGCCATCATCAGGAGAAAAAAGTATTTCTGCTTGCTGGTAGCAGTAAACTACAGAAATGAATTTCTTGATGGAGAAAATGAACTTTTGTCTGTAGTTTTCATTTGTTTTCATATATATATATATGTATACACACACACACACACACTCACTATGTTGTGTAGGGTTCATGTGTGTGCTTGTGGGTAGTCTGCTGCGTTTGCTTTTGCTAGTATATGTAGATATCTATATATTCGTTCATATATATATCACAGAAAATGACAAAGAATTAAAAACAGTCATTAAATAAAATAATAAAATCAACCCCCAGGCCAGAAAACTACCCACGCGTCCAATAATTCATGAAACAAAAAAACAACTTTTCGTAACAAGCATGATAACAGAACAGAGAATAATTCGATTACAAAATTTGAAAATTATTTCAAATCATTGTTTTGTTCTAAACGACAGACACGACAACACACTGAATAGAATTAATCATGGGCTTTCATGATAATGGCAGATATTTCATTCTTAAAGAGAAACACTGGCCACTGTTATTTGTCATAATATTCAAACTACAATGGAATAACCGATGCTAACTTAATTTGAATCTGTGTCTAGGAGGAGACACGTACTCATTAATGAGAGCAGGTGATGGGTCTGATATAATAATAATAATAATAATAATAATAATAATAATAATAATGATAATAATAATAATAATAATAATAATCATTACTTTTAACCCGTGAAAATTTCACGGTTTTCTTATTTCAAATTCTTGATGGATCTTAATACTTCAGTTATTGAATGAATAAGCTAATGGCGAGTTCTACGACACTAAAATATCCGTAGAACTTTCTCGATCGCATAATGAAGTATTTCACCTTAACAAGTTTAATATTGTGATAATAATCGCAAATGTCGATGCTGGTCGTTATTTTTAAGAAGTAATGAGGTACAAATGAAAAAAGTTTGAATTGACAAATTTTTTCCCCATTTCACTTCGGTTTTTCATTTTCTAACTGAAACCAAGTAGTGTCTTTGTCTTCCCATGCGATCAAAACGGAGTAATCCATTATTTAAAAGGTATCGACAGGACGTAACGGTCGTGTGAACTAACAAAAATATTATATAATAATAATAATAACCCAATTCTGGCGCGAATCCGGCTCGCACTCGGAAATGTTTGTGTAGTGAGGGGCACTGTTTCGGTGTTTGTATCACTTTTTTCTCTATATTAGATTGAGAGTGTGGATAGTTCGATTAATATGATTTTAAATTGTACATACTGAAGGTGATAGATAGATAGATAGATAGATAGATAGAAAGATAGATAGATAGATAGGAAAAGAATGCGATAGATAGATAGATAGATAGATAGATAGATAGATAGATAGATAGATAGGGAAAAGAATGAGAAAGATAGATAGATAGGGAAAAGAATGAGAAAGATAGATAGATAGATAGATAGAAAGAAACAGATTGAGCGTAGTTATATGAAGAGACTGAAAAGATAGACACGTAAGAAGAATAAAGATACATATGTATATATGCAGAGACATAGGATATAGATATATATACTGATATATATATATATATTAAGAGACTGAAATAGATAGATGAATAGATTGATGCAGAACAATGGAAACCTTTCAATACATTTTGTAAATACCGTCAAAATTATAACCTCCACACCGACACACACACACAGACACGCATACAAATATATATATATGTACATATACGCACACATAGACATACACACACACACACACATATACACACACAGACACACATACACACGGAGCTTACAACGGCCGAAACGTTGTAATAAATATGACGACAAAGATGAGGACAGTAGTCCGAATAATATAAATAGTGTACATAATGCCTCATCTCGGAAATATAGACAGATACTGAAAGGCCGAAACGTTGTAATAAATATGGCGACAAAGATGAGGACAGTAGTTCGAACAATGTAAATAGTGTACATAATACCTCATCTCAGAAACATAGAAATATACTGAAAGGCCGAAATGTAATAAATATGGCGACAAAGTTGAGGACAAAAGTCCGAATAATGTAAATAATGTACATAATACCTCATCTCCGAAATATAGACAGATACTAAAAGGCTGAAATGTTGTAATAAATATGGCCACAAAGATGAGGACAATAGTCCGAATAATGTAAATAATGTACATAATACATCATCTCAGAAATATAGACAGACACTAAAAGGCTGAAACGTTGTAATAAATATGGCGACAAAGATGAGGACAATAGTCCGAATAATGTAAATAATGTACATAATACCTCATCTCAGAAATATAGACAGATACTAAAAGGCGGAAACGTTGTAATAAATATGGCCACAAAGATGAGGACAATAGTCCGAATAATGTAAATAATGTACATAATACCTCATCTCAGAAATATAGACAGATACTGAAGGGCCGAAATGTTGTAATAAATATGGCGACAAAGATGAGGACAATAGCCCGAATAATGTAAATAGTGTACATACAAATATAAAAATATATAAACAATGCGGCACCAGGCGCATGCATGTATCCATATTTCGAGCACACATATACTCAATTCAAATATAATCTTATTTCTGGATGTAGTCAGGATATCTTCAACAAGGGGAATGTTGGGGTGTGTTCTTGTCATCTTTCAGGTCGGTCGACTATGTTTTCATACGGAATAAGACTTCTTCACACACACATACAGACACATATACACGGATGTATACTTGTTCTGTCTCTTTCTCTCTCTCTCTCTCTCTCTCTCTCTCTCTTGTATATATATATATCTATCGCATTCTTTTCCTATCTATCTATCTATCTATCTATCTATCACCTTCAGTATGTACAATATATATATATATATATATATATATATATATATATATATATATATATATATATATATAATCTATTTTTAACCCTCGTTCTGTTTGGACCCCCTAACATATTTTATTTTAGTACTAACTATTCAAACCTAACTTGTAAGCCTGCCTTTTCGCCTAGTTAGAAATCCGTCTTAGAATCTATAGAAGGGACAGTCTTTGAGAATTAAGTTTGTGAGTCGTCACTACTTTCCATGTTCTAGTTGGCCTTTTTTCAGCTTGCTAGATAAAAATATTGTTTCGACGTGGAATTGTCTGGCCGTTTCTTTCTCCTGGTGATTTGAATCTTTTTATTAAAAGCAAGTACCCCAAGCCCACTGTTGTTGTTTGTGGCGGTGGTGGGTGAGGAATGGCCGTTTGAACATCCCCTCACCGACCCCAGCACTGCGTTCATTGAAACTTGAAGCTTGGCGATAAAGGTAAGCCGAAAACTATCACTAATGACCATGCGAATAAAGGAGACGACTACGAACACTTGCTAGCATGAGTGTTTATGCCGTATTCACAAAGCTGGCTAACCATATTTATTTATTTTTAATATAGGTCAGTGGGACTTAAACTTAAGTTAAAACTTACTGTTGTGCATGTGTATAATACAAACAATATGCCATTCCTATCCCTCAGTACTCTCAACTAGTGTCAGCCCTGCGACTATGCCAACTACATCACCCTTTATTGTTTTTGTTGTTCTTGTCGTCATTGTATATGTTATATGTAATAGGAGTAGGTAGGCTTTCCTACCGCCCGGTCTACACTCCTCCCCTTTCTATTGGAGATGAATAGAGGCTCAAACCTTGTTTAGTGTTTAGGAAGGGGTTCACGGATATTTTCTCTCACTGTCTCTCTCTAGCCTCTGTACTGGTGCTGCTGTGTTTCTTCAGTGATGTGTGCAGTCTGTGGCATTACCTCTTCATTCTCAGAGTACGCGGTTGACAGTTCCCTGTTTGCTGTTTCCGACTGGTAGTTAGGAGCCCTAACTCTTGCGTAGCGTCTTGAGCGGCCGCTCTGATCAACAGTTGTATAATATCTGGGTGTCTGTAGTGCCATGTCGCGCATATATAGGTGTCCCTGCAGTCATCTCCGGTGGGCAACCCTGAGGCCACATTATGATTCAGGCTGTGCCAAATTCTCTCTGCCCACGTCATGGGTGTTAACCGTCGGCTTCCTTTAACTCAGGCCTTCTCTTCCTCTAACACTAATTTCATATGATTCACATGACTTACAAAGACCGTAAATACAAACCTAAACCAACCCTCCAAAAATCACCTAAACCTTTAAACATTTCTTTCTCCAGCATCCGTGGCATTAGAACCAATTTCTGCAGTGTGGAATCTTTCCTCATTGCGGATATACTGGCTCTGTGTGAGACCAATCTTGACTCCTCTATCTCTTCCTCTGATCTCTCGATTACTGGCTACCTTCCTCTCTTCAGAAAAGACTCTCTAACCCACATGCATGGCCTTGGTGTCTACGTCAAGGACCATCTCCCTCTGGCTAGAGAGTGCTTTCTCGAATCGCCGGACCATTCGTACTTGTGTCTCCGGCTATCTCTTCTCAATGCTGTAAGCTATCTCTTCTTCCTCTATCGCTCTCCATCCCCTCAGGACTGTGGAATACTTGATGTCATTTCTCACAGCATAGACAAGGCGCTCTCTCTCCATCCGTTCGCTCACATATTTGTGTTTGGTGATTTTAACGCCCATCACAACAAGTGGCTTAAGAATGCTACTACCGACCTCGCAGGCATTCATACTCTCAACTTTTCAGTTTCTCAATCCCTCACACAGATAATTGATTTCCCCACGCGTTTTGCTTACAACCGGGAGGGTAAGGCCTCTCTCCTCGACCTGTGTTTTACCTCCATCCCCGAGTCTTGTAGTGCCACGCAGCTCTGTCCTCTTGGTAACTCCAATCATGCTGTAGTGTCTGTTAGTATCTCCTTCAAGCCCACCCCCTGCAAAGAGCCTCCTACCACCAGAACCTCGTTCTGCTATCAACGAGCTGGCTGGGACTCGTGCCGTGATTTCCTCCGCGATGTCCCCTGGGATGCTGTATGTAAGCTCCCCGTTCAAGAATGTGCTTTAGAGGTTTCTTCCTGGGTTAAAACTGGAATTGACGCTTTCATCCCCTCAAGGAAATTTAAGGTCAAACCGCGCTCCCCCCTTGATTCTCCGCTGCTTGCTAAGACGCCATTGAAACCACTTCTTCCACCTATTTCGTGGTGATATGTCCGACTGCAATAGGCGCCTATTTGCCTCCGCCCGTAACGAGAGTAAGCGTGTCCTCAACGAAGCTAAGTCACTATTTACTGCTCGGATGAAGGAACGTATTGCATCTCGCAAATTCAGCTCCAAGGATTATTGGCGTCTCTGCAAGAGCGTTCTGAACAATAGCAAACCCTCTATTCCTCCCCTGTTCAATCAGTTTAAGGTCCTGACCACCTCTGCCGACAAGGCTGAATGCTTTGCTCGGAAATTTTCTTTCAATTCAACGCTTGACTCTTCCGGGGTACCCATGCCCGATTTCCCTCCCAGAACTGATGCCCTTTTGAGCGGATTGCACATATCCCCGTCATTGGTAATGGGTATTATCTCTAACTTAGATCACCACAAGGCTACTGGTGGAGATGGGAACCCAGCCATTGTCCTGAAGAAATGCGCGCCTGAATTGGCGCCTGCCCTCTCTAAATTATACAATTACTGCCTCAAGGAGTCTTGTTTTCCTGACTGATGGGAGTCCTCATCCATTGTTCCTGTCTTTAAGAACTCTGGTGACTCCTCGACCCATCTAATTACCGTCCTATCAGTCTCCTACCCCTCTTCGGCAAAGTCTTCGAAGCCCTTATCAACACCGAAGTGATTAATCACCTTATATCCCATGATCTGCTCTCAGACAAGCAATATGGTTTTCGCTTTGGCCGATCTACAGCCGATGTGCTTACGGCTATCACTGAATTTGTCTACGAAGCTATTCATAATAACGGTGAATCTCGTGCCGTGGCCCTAGACATCTCCAAAGCGTTTGATAGGGTTTGCCATGCCGGCCTTCTTCGCAAGCTTCAGGGTTATGGTATTACTGGTCGATTGTTTGATCTAATATAATCATTCCTGTCAAACCGTGAATTGAAGGTCGTTCTCAACGGATTCATCTCCATCTCCTATCCCACTAACGCAGGTGTTCCTCAAGGCTCCATCCTAGGCCCTACTCTGTTCCTTATATTCATAAATTATCTTCCTGACGCCATAGATTCCCAAGTCGGCATCTACGCGGATGACACCACAATTTACTCCTGCCTCAAAAACAAATCTAGTGATGCTGACAAAGTTAACCTGGCAGTTCGTCTCGAAAAGGACCTACAGTCGGTTGTGAACTGTGGCAAGAATTGGTTGGTTAACTTTAACGCCTGTAAAACAAAACTGCTCTCTATTAACCCCCACAGGGAGCCATCCCTGCATCCCATTAGAATGTCTGAAGCCCAACTTCTCGAGAGCTCCTCTCTGCGGCTGCTCGGTCTCACGCTGTCCGCTGACCTGAGATGGAACAAATACATCGAGACAATTGCTTCATCCATCGCAAGGAAAGTTGGCTCCCTGTGCCGGGCCAGGAAATTTTTCTCCCCGGAATCGATCCTCCAAATCTATAAATCAACCATTCGCCTTTGCATGGAGTATTGCTGACATATATGGTCTGGAGCCCCTGCTGTTTGCCTCAGGGTTCTTGATAAGATCCAGAGACGGATATGCAACGTAATTGGCCCTGATTTGTCATCTCGTCTGCAGTCTCTCTCTCACAGACGTATCGTTGCCTCGCTCTGTTTTTTTTACAAATACTTTCACGGTAATTGCCCCGATGAGCTGCTTTCGTTGGTTCCCAGGCCCCATGAATTCAAGCGTCCTACGAGGCTGGCATCCCGTTCCCACCCCTTCACTGCTGAAACTGTTAGATGTAGACATCTCTTTTACTCCAATAGCTTCATGTCTCGCACATCTCGCATGTGGAACTCCCTTCCTTATTCATGTTTCCCTGACAAATATAATCTCCAACCATTTAAGTGTAACGTCAATCGACATCTCCAGTTGCCTTGATCTATCCATTTCCCTTCTCCACATCCTTTCCCCTTTCATTCCTATCTGCTCTCGCTCCAAATCTTCTGTAACCCCCTTGCCTTGATCGATCCACTATCTTTCTCCACATCCTTTCCTCTACCACTCCTATCTGCTCTTCCTCCAAACCTTCTGTAACCCCTTGCGTGCTAGTGGCTTCCAGCTTTGCTTGTGGTGAAAAGCTTACAAAAATTAACCTGAATACAAGAAAATGTCCAGCTAACTGTAAAGAAATGCTGAAATTCGAAGATGACAAGACAAACATGGTCAGAAAAATAAAGTTTAAAAGACACTTGGATAATTGCCAGAAAAAACATTATAAAGGATACGCGAATAAAAGAAGGAACTTCAAAAAAGTATTCATATTTTCTGACAAAACTACAAACATCTACACACTGGAACCTACAGCCCACAAAAACCATATATAAAAAGACAACTGTAAGGGTAAAAATCGACATGAATCAGGAAGGCAAAGATATAGGCGTCAAACTGAAAATAGACGAAAGAATAAACTGCATAGAGGGACAAGAAGTATTCATGATAGCAAAGGATGACAAACTTAACTTCGATACAAAACCCACATTCCGCCTAACCTAACCTGCGAAAAGTGAAATATGGAAAATCAGTAACAACATCTTAGAAAATATCAACACTACATTAAGGAAAATACTAGAACTTAACCAATGAAAAAATACTAAAGCCTTTACCAACTGGTTCATGTAATGCATGTTTAATGTATTTTGAATGTAGCAATCCGACGTAGGAAGTAATTTGTTCAATGTAACAGCAACAATGTCTAGTAGCAGCTATTCAGGAATTCTTAAGATCTTCGATATCAGAGGTTGGCTGTGGATATACGGAGAGAGTAGGAAAACGTAGTTCTGCAGGTCTTTTCATCTGACAGGTTAGCAGTGGATATTCCGACAAGAAAAGAAAACTAAATGGCCGCCTTTATACACATCGGATCGAATATTTCAAGTGTTCTGATTGGTTAACCTTCTATGGGTGTACTATAAAATGAGTCAGCTCATTTTGGTTTGCTCATTAGTATATAGGTACACAAAAATTGTAACAGTTCACAGCAATACGAAACAAAAGCAAAGCTACCTTCATCCAGTTCGACATAGTGAATTTTTAACCCTTCATCACAGAAAATATATTGAACGACGCTACGCAACCAGCGCATGTAAAGATTACGCATGCTAATATTTGTTGGAGTTTTTGGATGCCTTATGTACTAGTTTATTTATTTTGTACTAAATACAAAATTGTGGCACATGGCCAAAAAAGGGGAGTAGAGGCTGGTCATCACTAACTATCTTATACCTAGCTAATCGGATTCACGACCCTTTCCTACATTACAATTTCCACATTCACCAAAAGAACTCGTCGGTCACCATTCAATCCTCCATACACCATAATACCGCATCCTCACAAGGACGGCCTACAAAACGCGCCACACACCATGAAAATATAATGATTATATATATGTGTAATTAAAATTCTATGGGTGAATAAAATGAGAGTGAGGGGAGATGAACCCAATAACAAACTAAGAATTAACAAAAAACAAACTAAACATAAAAGATGTTATTAGGGCCCGTCCAACCTTCAAAACAGAGAGGCCGCTGCATTCTGTCCATTGGACAAACTCAAGAGGCTCTCTCGCCAAGGGAGTGGGAAAAGGATAAAAAATTATACGGACATGGGGAAATAAAATGCTGACCCAGTCTAGATAAAAGGGGGCCAGAACAAACTAGGGAGGTCGGGAATCTCAATCTGGATTATAACCAAAGATGTGGCCGGGGACAGGCCGGGAACAAAACTTACTCACATTAACTAGGTACACAAAAGCTTGTCTAACCTAACCAAGGGGAGGGCTCCACAGAAATCGATTCAAACGAACTAATCTCGCCTCTTTCACCCACCTTTCGCTGAAGACTGTCGGGTGCAATCGTTTTCTCATCTTGAGCTGATGCTCAAAGAATCGGATTAGATCCTGATAAGAAAGACGGTTGCCTCACAAGACTTCCTCCTTTCGCGTCGTCCAAATCACCATTCGGGCCGTGGCTAGCAGCGCCAGAAACACCATTCGTTTCACCCCGGAATACGGGGGCGACACATTGTCACACGAGTATGCGCGATCAATGGGAACAAGCTCTTCGAGAACGAGACGAGCCGTCAGCTCGCCGACATGGTCCGATAAGGAGCGGACGCGGGGTAAATGGTAGAAGGCGTGCGAAGCCGTTTCTTCTAAACCAAAGCCACACCGTTCATACTCTAGCATATCCGTCAAGCCCCATATGAAAGCCTTGTTGTTGAGAGGCAGCCGGTTCCGAGCCAATCACCAGGTAAGCGAAAACTCAGAGTTAATGAGGTAATCCGCCGCTGGCACCCAGGACCAGTAAGAGCGAAACTCATCCTGCGACAAGCAGAGCGTATCACGTAGGGGATCCTTCGCGGGCCCTTCCACTAACAACCGATAGATCTTCCTAGGCCGTGAAAGGTCACTGGACCGCGGAACAGACAAGGCCGACCGACACTCGCGAAGGAAACTCGATTGATCTCGGGGCTTACGACGGCGCTCAACCCACGAGATGGGGTGACTGATAGTAAGGCAAGGGAATGCGTCCCTAACAATCCCCGCCATAATCGAATCTCCTCCTCTCAACACGCGGCGTAGGAAAGCCAACCTAGAGGCACGAATGTGGCTCTTTAAGTGTAGCATTCCCAGCCCCCTATGACACGGACGTTTGGTGCAGACTCATCTGTCGAACCAATTCCCGCGTCCCCTCCATAAAATGGAGGATAGCGAGCGCTCCAGCGGCTTTCTATGGTCGTCACAGAAAGGAAGTACGGACAATCGATAAAGATCAAGAGAGAAGATGTATGTAGCACACACCTCCGCCCAGTCCTTCACGGACAACCTCCGTCGACTCCAAATCTGACCCGCAGCGTCGGCCTTTGCTCGTACTTCAGACCAATTTTTCTCCAGCTTGAGGTCGGGTCCAAACCACACTCCAAGAATGCGGACAGGACCGTCCGTCCAACCGAAGCGGCCCGGAAGATCGACCCCCTTCCAGGCACCTAACCGCAAGCCGGACGATTTGTCGCGGTTTATCTTGGCCCCTGTCACATTCTGGTACCGATCAAGCACCTTCTGTACCGCCTCAATGTTGCTGCGGGACGACACGAAGGCAGATACGTCATCGACGTACGCAGAGACCCTGGCTCTAGCCCCTCCAGGAACGGCGATTCGGCGTAGGGCCGGACTGCACGCCTGTCCCTCAGCCGGCGAAGAATAGGCTCCAACGCCAAAGCATAAAGGAGAGGCGACAGTGGACAACCCTGACGAACCGACCTAGACAGCACAAAAGCATCCGACAGATTTCCGTTCACCTGTACCACAGCACTGGGGGAGCGATACAGGAGTCTAATCCAGCGGCAGAAGACGTGTTCGAATCCGGCGGCCTACAGGACAGCAGCAAGTTAGCGATGGTCAACGCTATCAAATGCCTTGGACTGATCCAAAATGATCAGCGCGGCCTCGTCGTCGTCTTTTACACCCTCTATGATCGTGCGGATCAGATGCAGGTTGCTCTGAATTGTTTGGTCCCTCACAGAACAAGTCTGCTCAGGACCCAACAGAGACTCGGCAACTGACTGCAAACGCTCCTGCATGATCTTGGCCCAAATCTTTATTTCTGTGTTTAGCAAAGTTATGGGCCTGTAATCATCTAGTTTACCCCTAACACTTTGCCATTTTTCAACACAGTGATCACGCCCCTGGAAATCCGGTTGGGGATGGACTCCGACCGAAACCCGTTGTTGAACACCACAGTCAAAATCGGGACAAAGATGTGCGACAGCCTCAAGTACAATTCATAGGGCTAACCATCCAGACCGGGCGACTTGCCTCTGCCGACCTTATTCAATGCCGCGTAGACCTCGCCTTCCGCTTCTGTCGGCGAAAGCCGAGGAAAGTCAGTCAAATAACTACGAAACTCGTCCTCGCGAAGACGAGGCTCCTTGGTAAACTGGTTCTCGAAATGCCGCCGAAACGCCTCGCACATGTCGTCAGTGGCCCGAAGAGTGCGTCCCTCTGGGGTATGGACTTGGCGAATGTAACGATCGAAACCTCGACGAATCTCTTCCCTGCGCAGATCTTCGCCCATGTTCACAACTTCGGAAGACATCTTGCTTAGCCTATGTCTTGTTATCTGGCCCATGTAGCGCTCGCTATTCGAACGCTCCAGGGCCTCCGTAGCTAGGGCTATCTTCAGGGGATCCCCCAGCCACCGCCCGGGAAAAACTAGCCTTAAGTGTCTTCAACTTTTCAAATCTATCTAGGGCGAGCCGTTTGCTGAAATCAGTGGTTGAGGACCTAATCTTATTCTTAAGCCTCTCCCACCTCTTATTCCCGATAACCGCCACCACTAGCTTCCGCTGCACTAAACTAGTTAGCTGCTCCTGGAAGTCTCGCCTGTCCAGTAAGGACAGATTGAACTTCAAGTAACCAGATGATCTAACGCCACCCGGGCACAAACGAGTTTGTGGTCCGTATAGCCTACCCAAGTCTACATCGGCTCCTCTAACTAACATTCCATCAAGGTAGCTAACTACCTTGTCAAAAGGCCAATTAAGAGCCCACGTACACGATTTTACCCCGGGGTGATCGACCCTGTATCTATCGACGAGACCAAAATCGTCGATCAGATCAACCAAACTACTGGTCTTCAGTTAGCACCCCGCCCCCGATCTAACTTGGGGTCCAGTACGGCATTCCAGTCCCCCACTAAGACTAGGCGCATTGAATCCACTAGGAACGGCCCCAACCGCCGAAAAAGCGAAACCCGCTCCTCCCGGTCGTTGGGCGCATAAACCTCAACAACCCGAAACAAACCACTTTTCACGGCAATATCGGCCACGATCAACCGGTCCTCAGCATCGGTATGCATCAAGAGTACGTCTAACCAGCAAAGAAACCCCTCTGGCAAACTGGTCCCCATATGCTGAATAGACGACAAAGTCATCCTCCAGCAAACACGTATCGGAACTGCAATCAAACTGGCATTAAAGTTACAAATATATAAAGGAAAACAAGCTGAAAATCAAATGCAAAAAGGGCTCAAAAATAAGTAAAACGTAAAAGACTTAGCATTGGATTCGTTTAACGAGTTCGCTGGACCAAAAAACACACAGTCAAACGGGTACCTTATGTACTAGTGAGCCAAACAAAACGAGAGTTCACCAATGGAAGAGTTACCCAATCAGAAAGCTCAAAATATTTAATGGGACGTGTATAAAGGCGGCCTTTTTTTTCTTCCAATTTTTCTATGCCAGCCTCTGATATCGAAGACAGAAGTATTACTGAACAGCTGCTGCTAGTGGTAATGGCATTGTTTCATTGAACAGATTACGTACTGCGCTGGATTCTATATTTATAGACTATAGCGAACATGATCAACAAAGGTTACGAGCCCAGGTTACGATTGTATTTTGACGGAGACGAGTCAAAATGCGAATTGTGGGAAGTGAAATTCCTAGGCTACCTTAGAATACAAAAACTTCATGACATCATTCTTTGCCAAGATGACCAGAAAGAAGATGATGATTTTATGGAAAGAAATGCGACCGTGTTCGCCGAATTCATACAATGCTTGGATGACAGGAGTTTGTCATTAATAATGAGAGAAGCCAAGGACGACGGTTGTCAAGCGCTATTGCGTGAACATTACTTGTCAAAAGGTAAGCTTAAAATTGTTGCTTTATATACTGAACTAACCGCGTTAACGAGACGAGAAAATGAATCTGTAACAGATTATATTATACGAGCTGAGAATGTCACAAATGCCTTAAAAATGGCAGGTGAGACTATCTCAGATGGGCTGCTAATAGCCATGGTTTTAAAGGGATTACCAGCAACATTCAAACCATTCACGATAATCATAACTCAAAAAGATAAAAAAATTAACTTTCACTGAGTTTAAAATTGCGTTACGTAGTTATGAAGAAACAGAAAAAATATGTACTCCCCCAAATCAAGGAAAAAACGTAATGCAACTGAGAACGTCATTTAAAAAATTCAGAAAACTAGTCCCTCCAACCTACCAGACTTGAAATTATGATATTAAAAACAAGGGGCTTAAAAACAACTATTACAATAACAACAACAACAACAGGAACAATAATAATAGAAAATCAAATATCATCTGCTTTCGTTGTGGAAGAGCCGGACATGTACGTGCGAAATGTCAATTTTATACAAGGAGTGATTTTTGTAAAAATATAGAAGCTTTCTCGAATGAGCGAACATATGCCTTTTCGTTTGGGTTGGATACTATACCCAATAGTTATAATTCTTACCTAGTTGACACGGGTGCTACAAATCATGTAATTACAGATGAAACAAAATTTATTAATTTTGACCCCAACTTCGAGCCAGATTCCTACTTTATCGAGATGGCTGACGGTACCAGAGCTAATAATTTAGTTTTAAAAAGAGGCGATGCCTCTATTTATTTACGCGATCCTAAAGGAAATATTTGTAAATGTTTATTAAAAAGGGCTTTATATATCCCTAAATTTAAACAAAATATTTTCTCGGTTCAGTCTGCTGTTAGAGCTGGTGATAAAGGTAATTTCACCGAGACAATTCAAAATTAATATACCCAGACGGAACTGAATTTAATATACAACAAAATGGGCGTTTGTATTATTTGAAAAGTATTAAATCTGTGAAAAAATCCACTCACGACTTATCGACTTGACATAAAATATTAGGCCAGTGTAATAATTCGGATGTTAAAAGATTGCAAGAACACGTCACTGGAATGAAAATTGCATCTCCAAAGAGCTTACAACATTGTGACACATGTATTAAAGGGAAAATGACGAAATATAGAAATAGGGATCAAATCCCAAAATCAACGGACATTTTGTTCAGAGTTTATTGCGACTTAGCGGGTCCAATTTCACCAATGGGTATTGGCACCTATTCATATGTATTAAACTTTGTAGGACTTATTTTGATATATATTCTGAAAAACAAATCTGATACCCTACAAGCTACAAGAATGTATTTATCTGATATTTCACCTCATGGAAAAGTGAAAATAATTAGAACACATAATGGTGGAGAATTTACTTCTGATGATTACGAAAACCTCTTAATAAAGGAAGGCATTAAACATGAGAAAACCTGTCCTTATTTCCCGCACCAGAACGGAATCGCTGAACTAGTTGTCGGACGCTATTCGAAATGGATAGATGTTTGCTAATAGAATCTAAGTTACCCCAAAATCTGTGGGTCTAAGCATTAAATACAGCCTTATATATAAGGAACTGTTGCTATAATAGTGACATTAAAAACACTCCTTACGAGGCTTATACGAACTACAAACCCAACGTTAGTGGTATGCATATTTTTGGTACAATTTGTTACACATATGTCAACTACAGGGCAAAACTTGATCCAAAAAGTGAAAGAGGTATATTGATTGGCTATAACAAAACAAGTCCGACCTATATGATTTATTTCCCACAAATTAAAATAATAAGGAAGATCAGATGCGTCAGATTTACAGATTCTTTTGAGCAAGTGGAGGATCCCGAAGAAAAGAACATTAACTGCGAGGAACTTGTCCAACACGAACTAGTATGGCCTAATTATGAGATAGGACCTATAAATAGAAAACCCTTTCAAAATACACAATTAAAGGAAGGTGCTATACCAGATGATACATATTAGGAAAAATCAGACGCAAACCTTGAGTTAAAAGAAAATACAACTGAAGAGGAGGGGCAAATTCCGCGTTATCCGACCAGAAATAGAAGAAAGCCAGACTATTTTGGAATGGGTCAATGTAATATCTGTTTCATTGACTGTTGCTATTCGGTGCAATGTATCCCGAAGAACTATCAAGAAGCCATAAATTCTGATAATTCCAAACGATGGATAGCCGCCAGGCAAAACGAAATGGAATCCCTAGTATCAAATGATGCTTTTGAATTGAAAAAGGCCCCGGATGATAAAAATATTATTGGCAGCCGTTGGGTTTATACTATAAAGCGAACTGAGGATGGCTCGCCAGTGTATAAGGCTCATTTTGTAGCTAAGGGATATTCGCAGATATACGGGGAAGATTATGTAGAAACATTCAGTCCAACAATAAACATGACAACAATAAGAATTTTAATGCAAATGGCCGCACATTATGGTATGGATATACACCATATGGATGTTAAAGCAGCGTATTTAAATGCTCCGATTGACTATGAAATATACATAGAACCGCCAGAAGGTTTTGAAAAAGGTGATAATTATGTATGGAAACTCAAAAAGTCACTATATGCGCTCAAACAAAGCGGCAAAATGTGGAATAAATTACTACATTCCTATTTAATTGAACAACATTTTGAACCCACCCCAGTTGACCCATGCCTCTACACAAGAATATTTAATAATGAGATATTAGAAATTCTGATTATTTGGGTCGACGATATGTTAATTGCTTCAAAATGTGAAGCTGCTCTAAAAATTAAAAATTCCTTAAATATAAGGTTTAAAATGACCGACTTGGGTCGAATATCATGGTTTCCTGGTATACAGTTCGAATTTAAGGACAACACTATGACAATGAATCAATCCAGATACATCGACAAACTCTTATCTAAATTCAGCATGCAAAATTGTAAAACACGAACTACTCCATGTGAAATGGATTTAAACACAATTATGAATAATGAAGATGGTATAGCGGCGTGTGAGAAAGAATACAGAATATTGATTGGAAGTCTTATTTATGTCATGACATCAACAAGGCCAGACATCTGCTATACGGTCACTAAATCGTCTCAAAACTTAAATAAACCGAGGACTGTGCATTTAACAAGAGCTAAGCAAGTATTACGTTATTTAAAGAGAACTAAGAATCAGTGCCTAGTATTTCGACAATAAAAAACCCCACTACAACTGGAAGGATTTTGTCATGCTGATGGGCAAATTCACCAGATCGTTAAAGTATCACAGGATATTGCTTTAGATTGGCAAAAGATAATCCAATAATTGGCTGGAAATCTAAGAAACGGGGAATGATTTCACTTTCAACATGTGAGGCGGAATATGTTGCATTGTCGCAAGCAACACAAGAGGCTATTTTTCTTAAATTATTAATAAAAACTATTACAACACTGATAATAAGTGAGCCTATAACTATTTACTACAATCAGGCCAGTATTGCTTTGGCTAAAATTCCAATAATACATCAAAGATCAAAGCATATTGATATTAAATATCAATTAGTTAGGGATCAGGTACAAAAGAAAACACTACAAATTGAATATGTTCAATCGGAAAATAACGTGTCAGATTTGTTTACAAAACCAATTACAAAATTGAAATTACGGGCTTTCATTCTTCTCATATTTGGTACTGACCTATAAGGTCCTTATAGTCCTAGGTAGGACGTAAAACTGCATCCATTAGTTATTGTCTTAAGAGACGTCAGTTTTTGGTATGAATGTAAGTCCTTAGTTTCGGTGTATAAACGTAAATGGTCCTACTTTTAGCCCAATCCTCCTCCTGAATGATTCTCTGAATCATTCTGACCCGAAGTGATAGTGCCTGCTTTAATGGGTCCCAGCTATGCGTAAAATAACAACTTTTCCCACTTTTTTGTTGTGATCACAACCCAAATTTATAATATTGTTATTAATGTTTAATAACCTGAAATACTTAACAGTGGACAAAATGATATAACTAAATTTTGTGGATATTAATTTAAAATAAAAAATAAAATTTTTTTTTTTACAAAACAAAAAGATATATTTTATGAATACTAAAGTATTTGTTCCATATGAATATTGACTTTACTAATATTTTAAAAGTAGATTCCATAATGTACCCAAAATGGTGGTGGTATGTTGGAGTTTTCGGGTGCCTTATGTACTAGTAAGCCAACCAAAATGAGCTGACTCATTTTATAGTTCACTAATGGAAGGTTAACCAATCAGAAAACTCAAAATATTCCTTGCGACGTGTATAAAGGCGGCCATTTTTTCCTCTGAATATTCACTGCCAACCTCTGATATCGAAGACTGAAGAATTACTGAACAGCTGCTGCTAGTGGTATTGGCGTTGTTTCATTGAACAGATTACGTACTGCGCTGTATTCTATATTCATAGACTATGGCGAACATGATCAACAATATTAAAATAATCAAACACTGCCGTAAATACCTATTGTTCCACAACAATGAACCATAGGCTAAAAGTAAATAAGGACCTATTTGATGTAACAGTGAGTAGATACGATGGAGCAGGGAACGCGATAAATATACGAAAATACGTACAAGTAGAAATGTTAAACAAAAAATCAGATTACAATTAGATTCCGGATCAGATTTAACTATTATTAGATTACAGATGTGGATGAAATTAAGCAAACCGACCATGTTGAGAACAGATAAAAATCCTGGTCGGTAACAGGATGAAAAATCAACTTTGAGGAGATTATCACAAATGTGACGTTCAACTGGATGACCAAGAAATTAAAGATGTATGTTCTAAAAAATACGGAAAATTTATTTGGAACTGACTGAATGCAGAAATTTGACCTCTGGGATTTACCTATAAATACGTTCTGCCGAAAAGTGGAAATTTTATCGACCGAGGCAGAGAAATTGAAGGAGAAATTAAAGGAGAGTTTCCCCGACATATTTTTAGCCGGCCTCGAGAGGTGTAAAAAATTGGCGGACAAAATCGAACTAAAAGAAAATGTACAACCCATTTTCAAAAAGAAAAGAAATGTACCTTTCGCATCATTAGAAAAAATAGACGAAGAGTTGGATAGACTCGTGAAACCGGTATATTGACAAAGGTGGAATATAGTCAATGGGCCGCACCTACGGTTTACGTGAAAAAGAAATCGGTTGAGATACGAGTATGCGGTGATTTCTCGACGGGATTGAATGCAGCGATTAAGGATTATCACTATCCTCTCCTTATTCCAGAGGAAGTTTTCACAAATTTGAATGGAGGAAATTTTTTCTCAAAGATAGACTTGAGCGAAGCATACCTACAAGTACCAGTAGATGAGGAAAGCTCGAGGTTGTTGTGCATAAAGACACATAAAGGGTTATATAAGTTCCAGAGATTACCATTCGGGATCAAGGTCGCACCGGCGATATTTCAGCAAATAATTGACACTAGGCTTGGCGGACTGGATTTCACGATCACTTGATGACAACCTGATAAATAGAAAAAATATTGAACAACACTGGGAACACGTTCAAGAGGTTTTCAGGCAGATACAAAATTACAGTTTTAAGGTAAAGGAAAATAAATGTGACTTCTTTATGAAGGAGATAAAATATCTGGACCATATTAATGACGAAGAATGAAGAAGACCTGACCCAGAAAGAGACATGGCAATAAAACAAATGCCGGCTCCCAAAAATTTAGCTGAGTTACAAAGCTTCTTGGGCTTAGTAAATTATTATCAAGAATTCTTTCCTAACATGCACAAATTACGCACATCCATTTATAACAGCAGATTTATTTTAAGCGCATTATGATCCAAAATTGGAAATAATAGTCCCGAGTGCCGCGAGTGCCTATGGTGTTGGAGCATGATTACTTAATAAAATGCTGGATGGGATAATAAAACCCATCGCGCATGCGTCAAGAACGTTGCTACCGTCGAACAAATTTACTCGCAAATCGAAAAAGAAGAGCCGGGGATTATTTTTGCGGTTACGAGATTCCACAGATATATTTACGGTAGATTTTCACCTTACAGACGGACCACAAGCCGTTATTGACATTATTTGGATCAAAGAAAGGTCTACCTGTCTACACTGCGAATAGATTGCTAAGATGGGGGACGATTTTATTAAACTATAACTTTAAATTGGAGTATCTTCCATAAAAAAATCGGGCATGCAGATGGTCTTTCGAGACTAATACCAAAGAAAACGGAGCCATTAGAAGATTCCGTAATTGCAGCTCTACGATATGAGGAAGATATTAGAACATCATTATGTAGTACAATTCGAAACCTCCCCGTCACATTCCAGGAAATAAGAAACGAAGTAGTGAATGACCAATTTAAAAAGGAAACGAAAACAAAGTTATGTGATAATGTTCCGCTATATAAAGAAACAGTAGTAACCCGAAAACGCTACAAAGGCGAATCCTCAAAGATTTTTACATGGGCCACCCAGGAAAGAACAGGATGAAATCCTTAATACGAAGTTACGTGTACTGGCCAAACATAGATCAAGATATTATACATATAGTGGACAAATGCAAGGGCTGTTCCTTAGCAGCCAAGGCACCTCCGATCACTCATAAGCCATGGCCTCGGACAGATCGACCTTGGTCAAAAATTCATGTAGATTTCGCAGATCCATTAGAGGGTTTCTACTATTTGATTGTAGTAGACAGTTACAGCAAATGGCCAGAAGTATTTCGTTGTAGAAAACCTACTTCTGAGACTACAATAAATTATTTATACCGGACTTTTTACATATATTTTCGAGGAGATCGAATGTTAGCTTTCAGACACCGAGTCTCAAGGTCGAACCACATCATAAATCGAGTTATCAGAGCGCTAACATTTTGATTTTATAGGCATTGGGAGGCATTATGGGTAGATAAACCGTAGCTGAAAGCCATACCATGGGTTGACCCAAAACTTGTGACGGAACATTTTGAAGCTGCTGGTCGTTATTTTAGCAAGAAGTCTCAAGTTAGCGTGACCGAGCATTTGAAGATATTTATACATTTCCTGAGGATATTTGTGAATAAGTGAATGTGACGATCTCTGGTGGAATTAGAACTCGGCTCTCCGTTTCTTATTTCGAACGTTCATTCATTAACTCCCTACCCAGCATATCAAGCTTACAGTATATTGGTATCACTAAGCAGTCACACCAATATCTAATATGACTGTTTAGTAATAGATCTTAGGGTTAGACTGTTTAGTTATAGGACTTAGGGTTACATCTAGCTTTTCCAAGAGTAAAATGATGAGACCTAACTGCCAATCTAGTAATACATTTACATTCATAAAACTTAGGTACCAAGAAGAGCTCATTAGAAAGATTTCCATGAAAATATTTATGGAAAAGACAGAATGAAGCCACCTAACAGCGGTGGAAAATTGGCTGAAAGCGAGATGCCAGGTCAGTACCAATAATATTTACAAAGCCCATTTTTGGATTTTGTCAGGAACCTCGAGATTTATAGCAGGAGTATCAGACCAAATGTAACAGAAATATTCTATGCACATATGATATATTTATAAAAATGTGCAAAATGGATTCTGGCAAGGAAACTTGTCTGGAACGATACAGTGACCCAACTTTCCTAGCAATGGAACTAGCAATTGATGCAATATAATCGTTCTGCTTCATGTCAGTGGAAATCGTGAGACGTAATAAGTTCCTCTTCTGAATGTAAGCATCATGCATGCTGATGGAAGGTAAAAATGGTTCTCTAAGATGATTAAATAGTAGAAGTTTCATTCGGGAGATGTTAAAATTTAGAAGCCATTTCTTGCCCCAGTTAACAACTTATTGGAAGTCATTTTAGAGACTTATCCAGTATTAAAACAGGAGTAAATAGTTGTGTACATCAGCATAGATACCAAGTTAGTGATATCGAGAAGGTCGTTGTTGAAGTTATAACTAACATCGTATGTTCAAGGATAAAGCCATAATTAAGAGAGAAAATAATTGAGACAAAAGTTATCGAAAGCGCATTAGTAGAAACTAGCCCAAACATAAAAATATAACCTGAATTTAACAAAAAAAAAATCACAGCAGATTTATGTACCACCATATTTTTTTTTAATTTATAGGAAAATGCTTTTAAAAATCCAATAATATTATTATTAATAATTAACACCAGCAACAATCATTCACGTTCGTTTAATAACTAGTTAAACATTTAAATCACTTCGCGTCTTCCATAGTTTACTATTCTTTAACGTCGAGAGATATTTTTTTAATGTTTTCGAGTGTTCTCTAATTTAAATCCGAACACATAACGTTATCTTCGTTTTATTTGTATTCAGTTCTTATAAATAAAGGTTTTTAAATAAAATTCCTGCATTTGCCTTGAAATTTTTCCTTGGAGCTATAATGTATTGTCAGAAAGGATTTCAACTTGTCATTTACTTTCTTATTACATTTACATATATATATATATATATATATATATATATATATATATATATATATATATATATATATATATATATATATATGCATGTTTCATTAAACACGACAGACAAGGTACTACGATTGAGTTTTTTATTTAATGTTTCTTGTGTTCGAACAAGAGCTTTCTTTACAGGACCAAGGGTGTGTAAGAACTGTCCAAATGTTTTATGTTTCCGAGCGCTTTCGGCTATACATTTAGCCATTATCAAGGTTGGTTCGATTTTTCAGATTAATTGAGTGTGTGCATAAAACATATAACATATTTGTATCTATGTGTGTGTGTGTGTGTGTGTGTGTGTGTGTGTGTGTGTGTGTGTGTGTGTGATTATGGTGTCGTGAGTGTTTGTTAACAGTTTATATAATGGCGTTAAAATAAATGTATATCTACATGAAATAAGTTTCGGGTTGAATGAAAGTAAAAATCGTAAATTCTTTTTATGTATCCTAATAGATGTTAACAGCATATGCATGTAGCGCAATGATTATCGGCGCGAAAAGGGAGTTTCGTGCGTCAATTCCCGGTCAACATCGATCTGCCTAAACGACGAATGAACACAATGTCGAAAAAAAAACCGAACATATCGACATGATTTTAAAAACTTGTAGTCATTAAAATTATTTTAAACATTTTATTGCTTAGCTTTGTTGTTTAATAAATAATAGCCTTAAAAGCGATTAAGCCTCCGTAATCATCATTTAGCGGCCCGAATTGGCGGGAGTGAGGTCGTTTTCAGATTGTTGTTCCAATAAGTTAGCAATTATGGAGGAAGCTTTTTTTTTTTTTTTTTTTTTTTTTTTTTCATCGGAGGCTTTTATATTAGTTTAAAATTTAAAAACAATTATTTATTGTCAGGATACTTGCATGCTAAATAAAAGGTATTCTATTTTAGACACATTTCTGGCCTTTCGACATTTAGTCAATTCGACCCTACTTCCTTTCGACACATTGTCCATTCGACACTTTGTTCGTTTGATATTTATTCCGTTCAACATTTCGTCTCTTGGACATGTCCATGCAACACTTTGTCCTTTGACATTTTCTCATTTGACACACTGACTACGCTCGTAAGCTAACATATAGTAATAATAATAATAATAATAATAATAATAATAATAATAATAAGAAGAAGAAGAAGAAGAAGAAGAAGAATAGTAATGTTGTGGGGTCATATACAGCCTTCAGACGTGTACCTAAAATAATCTTTGGTGTAAAGGTCAAGAAAAAACTAAAATACTTTTGATACATTTGGTATTACTTTCAATTACTTTATATGCCAGTCACCAAAGTGAGAGAAAAACAGGAAAATCTGTGAACCTTTAATATTTTGCTTGCTTTGAAAATCGGTATGCTTGTCTTTTAGCTCGAATCTGCTAACTATCTGCGCCGGTCGGTAATGTGTAACTATATATAACACCAGCATGGGGTACAAGTTGATTTTATTGTCGCTATCCTGAATGTCGATAATCCTATTCGTTGTGATTGTAATAGCGATGACGGTGATCTGACTGACTGACTGGCACATAAATTCTGGTTAAATCAAAACACGGGTCGCAGACGGTGAGGTGAAATGTCTGGCAATCAGTAGTCTGTAAAAGTGGTTGGCATGAATTGTGCGTCTTTTCATGACAATTCTCTTCGGATTGAAAGTGCTAATCACCTCTGATGTTTCCCACAAACATTTCTGTAGATTCCAACAAATCTGTTAATCAGAAAAAATACCGTAAAAATTCAGCCCCAAAACATAGGAAGTGACTGTAAACGTCGTACGATGAGGTTTCGAAAACATCTCCGCCTGACCAAGAATAGAGAGAAGAACATTTTTCTTCTTTTTTTTTTTCATTTAACCCCAAGTAATACAGTAAAGCCACTAATGCACAGTATAGTACTGAGAGTGAAGGATGCTTAGAAAACAACCATGAGGTGAGAGAACAATAAAAACAGCAGATTTTGTTATCCAGTTCTCCCAATGGGTCCTCTGCCAATTCACCGAATTTATCTCGGGGTCTGCACAGCCAGCTTCCGTCTGGGTATAACGATAAACTACATCCGCATCCTGGGTAAGACGATAAACTACGTCCAACAGCAAGGCCTCTGATCAGGAGGTTTTTAGGAGCGTGGAACCACCTCTTAATTGCTGTTTTTCCCAGGTCCACCCTGACCCGTGGTGGTAGCACGTGTTAGGGTGCCAGCTATGGGCAAATAGTTAACACCCAAACATGGTTCAAAATACTATGAAAGTGTACAAATAGGTTTTAATACCAGAAATAATTTGTAAAAAAAAAATTACCAGCAATAATTTCTTGAAGGAAAAATTATAATCAGCAATACTTAAAAAAAAAAACAATTACCAGCAATTAAAACAGATATACATTGTTTGGAAAAAAATATTACCAGCTATAATTTTTTTTGAGGAAAAAAATTTGCCCAGAAAATTTGAATTTTTTAATATTTTTTATTGTTCAAAACACACACACACACACACACACACACACACACACACACACACACACACACACACACATATATATATATATACATATATATATATATATAAATACGTGGCCTAACGATTGCATCTAGCATGAAACAGCCTGTCGCCTCTAAGTGTTGACTTCAATGTTCATTTTATATTTAGACCCGCTCTATCTCTGATATTGAGCACTTTATCCCATAAATATAGCACACCTTAAGACTATATTTCTTCATATATATATATATATATATATATATATATATATATATATATATATATATATATATATATATATATATATTTAATGCATGTATTCGTTTTACCACGGAACACATGTTAGCAGTCTGGGTTGTAAAAGTTCGTGAGTTTGAATACGTCTTTTTCTGATATCAGGTTCTCCCCACCTTTAAGTTAACCGCAATACTAGATTATCATCTAGATGTACCCGCAAGTTCTATGCTAAGAGGTTTCTATTCTCGTACTTTTCGCTTGTGGAACTCCATTTCAGCTGCATGTTTTAATCTGAAAATATATAAATGCAATGTCAAACGCTATCTGCAGCCCTCCTGATTACTCCTTACTTTTTCCTCTTATTAGCAATGTTTCTGTTTTTAATTCTTCCGCGCCTAGTAACTTTTTGTATCTTAGTGGCTTTACTTCCTTGGTTGAGGTGAAAATGTCAGACTGTTTTGACATTTTGCTGTTCGTTCCGCTTTTCAAAAGCTTAGTAAATATA
>OZ038487.1:14972479-14982479 GCA_964036315.1 Acanthosepion esculentum | reverse complement strand
GTAAAACATCGGTGAATTGCCAATTGATTCAAATTTTTGTCTATATCTCTGAGATGAGGTATTATCATTATTTGCATAATTTACATTATTCGGACTGTTATCCTCATCTTCAATGCCATATTCACAGCGTTTCGGCCGTTGTACGCTCCGGCCTTTAAGTCTGTGTTTCTCTGTATATCTGTCTATATCTCTCACATGAGGTATTATGAATACTTGCATTATTTACATTATTCGAACTGTTATCCTCATCTTCATTGTCATATTCACAACGTTCCAATCACCTGAAGAAGGCCGGAGCGTACAACGGCCGAACCATTGTGAATATGGCAATGAAGATGATTCAGATTTTATAAAATCTTAAATGATAAGGAGTACACATATTTTAATAATTTAGTAAACGTTTATAAATGTATGGATTCATTATAAATTGGTAATTGATAAATATTGCATTGTATTGAATTTTAATTTTATTAGTTTTTAGTATGTCGTAAATAAAAATATTATTGTTAAATAATGAATCTACTAAAGAAATCGTGTTTAATATTTTGTTGTCAATTCTCAAGAACTAAAAAAGCTAATTACCGAATTACTTCCATTTTCCGTGTAGACGAGCACAGCACTTCCGAGTTGATCATGGCGACAACTGACACGCAGGTGGAAATCTTCTTTTTTTTTATACTCTTAATATATCATTACAGGGGAAACATGGACGTTCATGCCTGCAATAAGATGGAGCATAAATGGACGGTTTTTCCCACGACACTGCTTTTTTTTTTCTAACTTCCCTTGCTCTTCAGCAATGTGTTTGTTTTAAAAAGTGATGATTAGCATTGTAATAAAGCCTAAACATATGGAAGCGAATTTATATGTTAGGGGAAGCTAATTTCCTTCACCTATAAAGGATGATGACTCAAAACACAATTGAGTTACTTCCCTTGTCTGTGAAGACGAGGGCACCACTTCCGAGTTGAACATGGTAACAAGCTGACATGCAGGTGGAATTTATTGTTTCAATCCATACAATCCTTGCTGTTCTCAGTGAATGAATAAAGATTGTTTATTTATGTGTTAAAGTACACTTATCTTATTTTCATTCATTTTTGTTCATCCCAACAGCCTCAGATATAACATCATGCATCTTCTTTGTTCTTTAGAATTCACAACAAAAATAATAAACACTCTTGGTTAGATTGTTTATTTATTCTATTTATTGGAATGGTTGGCAAAACATTAGCTAATTGATTCAAACTTTATAAAATGGTAAATAAAGTATTTCCTTATAGTTGGTTCACATATTTTAATAACTGAGTAAATGTTTATAAATTTAGGAATAACAATTGTTTTCATATTTATTTCTTTATAAATTGGTAAATGAAAAATATTGCATTATTTTTAATTTAATTCTATTAGTTTTAATTACGCTGTAAATATAAAATTATTCTTGTAAATAAAGACTTTAATAATGTTTAAATTTTATTGTAAATTCTCAAGAACAAAAAATAAATATGAATTCAATTTCATCATATGTTTAATTTTCTTTTAAATTTTAATCATCGCTTTTTTGCCCAAGACTCATCAGCAGATTCATCCACTACCGAGAATTTAAACTCTGACAGTTGAGTTATCAATCAAACGTCATATCAACTGTTCCAACGGGCCTCGGTGACGAAGAGGTAGCAAATCAGACTCAATATAGCGCCGATCGCTCACATATCCCGTGGTGGAACTCAACTGAAATTCTCTGTAACCATAGGACTGTTCCCTCTGGAGCCACGACTACTATCACCAAGCCACTCAAACTGAAGCATTAGAAGGCGGATCAAGCAATGATATACACATGATAGAAATTGTTAGGAGGATTTGATAATTATAATTAAGTAATTCATTGAGTCTCCAGAGGGTACAGTCCTATGGTTACAGAGAATTTCAGTTGAGTTCCACCACAGAATATGTGAGCGAGCGGCGCTATATTGAGTCTGATTTGCTATCTCTTCGTCAACGAGGCCCATTGGAACAGTTGGTATGACGTTTGCATGATAACTCAACTGTCAGGGTTTCAATTCTTGGTAGTGGATGCGCACTGCTGATGAGTCCCAAATATAGGACGCAACGGGCGTCCAGTGCTTTCTGAATTTTGCTGAGGTTTCTTTCAGTCTCAATGAATTACTTAATTATATATATATATATATATATATATATATATATATATATATATATATATATATGTATATGTATATATTCACTTGTATGGATATATTATCGCTATATGTTACCTCTATCACAGATATTGACCACTTTCCACTAAGTACCGTACACACACACACACACACACATATATATATATATATATATATATATATATATAATAGATTTCATCTCCAAGCCAGTCAGTATAGCCACTAATACAGAAGTGTTTACTGGGTGTTGAAATATTAGGAACCGAGACATTACTAATGAGCGGGAGAATAGTAGATAGCGATTGGCATTCCATTTAAATGTTCGCTGATTAAAGTTGGCTGGAAAGCATGGAGTTGGATGAGAATTCCACGAGCGAGAAGTGAAAGAAAGAAAAAAGCTCTTAGCTTACAATTTATGGAAGCACGTAGCCAGCTCAACTGTACATTGATGAGATCTCGACGCCAGTCTAATATTACGCTAAAATTCCAAAAGTCTGGGTACCCTAACAAAATAAGCTTGTTGAGATAACACAGCGAAGAACTCATACCAACAGTTATAATGACTGAAATGCAATCAAACTAGCCTGATGTAATGAGTAAAAGATTTCGAGAAGTTTACTGATTACAACCAAAGATACATGACGAAGGCCGGTGAGTAAAACTGTCGAAACTTTGTGACAGGACATTTGAGCATGCTGGTCTTGATACGAAAGCCTATAGTAATGACAATTCTTCATCTGAAATAATACGACATAAACTATTAGGCGTTTTATACTGGGGGTTTCACAATTTTTGAAACAAATCGCTCGAGAATGAACCAAGTACCACAAACGATAAAGTAATGAAAATTACATTTATTGAAAGGTAAAAGGTTAATATTTTAGAAGCTGGAACCATTTAGCTTCAAACATGAACCAAAAATATCAAGAGGAGACCTAGATTATATGCCCCAGATATACGCTGTTCAGTTGAACGTATTGTTAAATGTAAACTTGTTTATAACGTGTGCATATTCCTCCAGTGTGATCGCTTGAATCTTCTCAATAATGGCTGCTTTCAATTCAACAATGGTGCGTTGCTTACCCTGCGAGATGATGTCATTGAGTCACCCGCAGAGTAAGAAATCGGTGGTGGGGGTCAGGTCAGACGAGTGAGGTGCCCATTTCACTTTAGCTTCGCAGCTGACTGAGACGCTCTCCAAACTTTTCATGGAGCAATGCACATTGGCAATGTGAGGGGAGACAACATCCTGTTGGAACGACTGTTCCTCCTCATCAAGATCCCCTCGCCTCTCGAGATCACTCCATCTGAGATGCCGCTGCTTTGTTCCAACAGTTGTGAAACACCCTGTATATCATTAAAATCTCTGCTCATAAATATGTTCCCATCTATCTACTTATGTATGAATTAATCTGATTCTTTCCGTATCGATTTCATTCTCTTCCTATATAGTTATTCAAGCAACCTGTTTTCTCCTTGTATCGATCTCATAATTTCTTTATTCACCTACTCAATAATCTGCCCATCCTCCCTGTATCAATCTCATATCTACCTACTTATCTAGTAATTTATTTCATTGTTATAAATTGTTGTATTCCACTATTGTTTTACCGGAAGTATAAATGACTCGGCACTGTTGAATAACAGAGTTTCCTCGGCACCAGTTTTGCATATGACTTCGTAGTAAATCTTATAGATCATCGGTAACTGACTCTCCTCTGAACATTATTTTTTTAATCATTTCACCCCAAGCAAGGCAATAAAGCCACTAAGATGCAAGGGGTTACTGAATGTGGAAGAATATAAAAAAAAAGCAAGCATTATTAAGCAGACAGAACAATAAAATTATTGGAATTATTCGATTTGCATTGCTTTTAAATTGTTCAAGTCCAAAGTTGACTTGAAAGCAAGAAGCCGTAGAAGAGTTCCACAAGTGAGAAGTGTGATAGAAGAAACTGTTAACATAGAACTTACGGTTGCATCTAGTCATTTCCAAGTACTACGCTTAGATGTTTAATGTCTAGGTAAGCTTAGCATGAAAATATTTACAGACATGGTTTGCGAAAGCTACGTTACGACGGTGGAAAAATGACTGAAGCCGAGATGCCAGATCAGGGCCAATAATATTGTAGACTCTTTATTGCTTTTCATTAAGAATCGTTAAATACATAGCAGTAAAAGTTGCTCGATTGGTACGGCAAAACACTTCTTTGAGGATGCTTTCCAGAACACTACAATTTTGACCGTTTCATGCCACTAGTTCATCGTTCATTAGAATAACTAGCTGAGAATCAGTCCCTCCGTAGGTTTCTTTTTGGAGTGTCCTTCTAGCTAAATCCTGAACGTGGGAGTGATAACCAACGCTATGTATATATAAATCTTGATATTATCAAATATATATTACGTCTATCCTCTCATGGTCGCTCCTGGTTGTAATTGAAAGGCTTGCGTTGTCCAATGACTCTGAGAGCGATGCCGTCGGGAGTTCTAAACTTCTGGTATGGCCACCCTTGGCATCAAGGTCGACGACAAAGACCCAGAAAAGTGCGACCAATCCCAAAGATCCCAACGTTGTAAAAAGCGGATTGCGATTACAACATATCTCAACGATTGAACCAGAGGATGACGAGGGCTACGCATGACGGACATGCTACAGAAGGCGCCACTTGAAATTATAACTAAGTCAGCGGCAGTCCGTTGCAGTTTCATAACTGGATTCTGCATGTCTTATTCCATATGTGCCACAGTGGGAGATCATGAAATCAAGCGTGCGGGTTACTTCCTAGAAAGTTGAGGACGACATTAAACAAATTCACGCCATCGGCACTTTCATCTATTCTGATTTTCTTTCACCACCAACAAACTCCTGCAAAGCAAAAACGGCGATAGTGAACAGATGACGAGATCAGGTTTTAGTGAAACTGTCCTGAACCTGCCTGTTGGCGGCCAACCTAGTCATGAGCGCCATCATCATAAATAAAGCGATCAGCAAAGAAGAAATTAAATTTTTGGATACGAGATAAAGCCGACGACATCGAATAAGCTCAGATAGAATAACGTTAGTTACAAATCTGATAATGATGACCTCAGCCGTCTTATATCCTAGTAATTTCGGAAGGCCTTAATATTCGGTAATTTCTTGTTTTTTTTTTACGGCTGTCTATTCTCCAAATCACAAGGCTCAAAAGGCACTCAAGGTAGTCTTACTGAATTAATATGGTGAAAGTATAAGGAAATTTGACAACGAAACTTAACGGCTAAGATTGTAGCGATCGGGGAAGTATCCTCAAAGTGTCGTTTCGTGGAAAGAAACTGTCCGAATAGAACTTCCTTAAGGGAATGGGAATGAATCGACTCTGTAGACGAGGTATGGCGGGTGTAATATAGGATGCGGGTAACAAACTTCACACGATTTGACGCTCGAACCTTCTATCCTTTTTAAAAGTCCAAACCTTTCGGACATTGATTGAACCAGTCCTACTGTATAGATCAGAAACTCGGACATTATTTGTTCGTCTTGAACGACAACTGGATGGAACATATACAGATCAACTTAGAAAAATCCAGAACATCAGTTGTAGATCCCATGCAACGCTTAACACAATTTACGGAGAAGTGCGACCAATCACTCTTAAGCTCAAACAAAAGCGATTACATTATGTCGCCCACTGCGACTCAGTATACGGGGAGGTCGTCTCATCCTTACACCCTTGTGCAAATTAATTGAAACAAAACGAATAATTACGTTATTTACTTTTTTTCGTAATTATCCATTGAAACACGACCCAGTGCACGAGTTAGTATTTCATATGACCAATCCACGAAGTTGTTCCTTGCAGATTGACCACACAGATTCTCAATTGGATTTAAATCAGGATAGTTTCCGGGCCAGTCTATAGTATTTTGATTTGCTCACTGGTAAGGCTTGCCATTGTGTTCGGGCAGCGGTACAAATTTCGTATGCTTCCTTGGAGTAACGTCCATCGCAGACATTGGCCGTATGATAAATAATCGACAATAGTGTTTGGGTGTGATAAAAATCCGATGCAATCACAGATGATGCAATATTTTTCAAGGCAATACAAATACACCCCGAAAATAGATTCATATTACTGCACACCACTGTAAATGACGTAATCTGAGGGAAAAATAGAAATCGATTACATCCCGTCACTCCAGTGGGTCATAAACTGACCGTATGGTGAAAGAAAGGAAACTAAAGTGGTTGTTTCAATTAATTTGCACAACGGTGTACTTCTGTGGCATCCTTCTGGAGATGTCTTCTCGCGGAAGTTGACTTTCTCGGGAAACCATAGTTCGGGACTCAGAGATGGCCATTGGGGATCTCGGGATGGCAGTGCAGTACAGAGTAGTGTAACAACGGATTGTTTATGGAGTTCTGAACGGGTGAACCTAAGAAATACAACTCATTGGAACATCTGCCTTGGAAATAGCAATAGAGTAAGCGAGAGGCTTGTGACATTTCGTCTGTTGGAAATGGACTGTAGGATGGGAAATAATTAATCACTAAGAAGGCAATGTAGACATTTTTGAACTGACGGCTGGGAGAAGGGACGAGGCAACTCCCGGCCAGACATGGCGGTAATACTGCATTTCTGGCCAGGTCTGTCTCTGTAAACCTGGTGTATGATAGATACTTTTTCGGGAGGAACAAAAACCGACAATTATTCAAATATTTTTAGCAAACGTTTGAATATAGGTGATCCACTTGAGGTTTGCGGTGATCTACACTCCCGTTCGACGTTCACAGCATTAAGCCTCATTGAGAATATAATCTTGGCAGGAGAAACAGTATTAGATATGATACGATGCGTTAGCAGATAAATAGAATGGTTGTAGCATAGGTACATGTACAACGTGCGTTCTGGAAATTGTCTGCATCTACTGGAAATATTTATTTAAATCGAACTTATCCCAGTCAGACATCTCTCAATTGCAACATTAGTGACATTCTTCATTTGCATGTCGGACTGAAAATACATAATTTTCCATTATTCCAATTAGTCTCTCCTGCATTGTTTTTAGAGGAATCCAAAACGTATATATAACGTATATTTAGACAGAGAGGTTTTGATCACGAGAGCAGATTTTGGTGAAACTGTCCTGAATCTGCATGTTGTGGCGGACATAGGCATGAACGCTATTATCATAAAGAAAGCGATCAGCAAAGAAGAAATTACATTTTTGGATACGAGATAAAGCCGACAACATCTCCTGAAAATTTTTATTTAAATCGAACTTATCCCAGTCAGACATATCTCAATTGCAACATTAGCGAAATTCATCATTTGCTTGTCGGACTGAAGAAACATAATTTTCCATTATTCCAATTAGTCGCCGCTGCCTGATTTTTAGAGGAATCCAAAACGTATATATAATGTATATTTAGACATTATTTTTCTAAACAAATTGCTCTGAATAAGAATGGAACTTTTAAAATATTTTTAAATTTTCATATTACTTCTTCTTTCTCTTACACGCTATTTTTTTATTTTCTTTATTACCCATTAGGTAACTATATCGTTCATTATGATTTTTTAAAAATCTACCTCTAACATTGGTCATATTACTAAAACTATATCACGCAGAAAAACTTGCGAATTGCCGGACCAAAGTGCGATATGTTCCCATATAAATCAGTATATTTTTATAAGACCTGGCATTTCTCATAAGATATATACGAGTAAACAAAATACACAAATGATGTCTAATGCTGGTTGAAAAGACGTACTTGAATTACATAAAGCTTTCTACCCCAAAACTAAAAAGAATCCCTAAGAATGAACATTTCAAATTTGAAAATTCACTATATAGACTTCAAAGCAAATACAAACTCATACATTCTAAGCAAGTGGCAAGATTTATGGGACAACCAACCAAACAAAAGCATTATAGAATTAAAACCATTCTAGGAGAATAGCATCAGAAAGAGTAAGTAGTCATATTACCAATCAGGATAAAACACATATCTATCACTCCCTGATTATCCGTGGTGTAAGAACAATTACGACTGAATAGTGAGTGTGGTTATCACTGGGTGTCCCATACCTTGTACCACATCTAAACTACGCTTAATAAATCACTATGGCATTCCCTCATTTCTCTTTAAAAAGGGGACATCACCCCTGAATGCACAGCATATCAGGCGGCATATACTGTAAAACATAATGATTGTTGTCACCTCGTCTTTATACGTCAAAGATTTCATTTTTAAGACTGTTTCAAGAAGATGAAAGAAGAGACAATCCTAGCATACATGACGGAGGTTGATCTTCCAAAAATTACAACACTAAGTAACTCTGTTTTAAAGGCATAAATGCGGAATGATGGAACCAACGAGCCAAAGTATTATTTGCAACCAATATATGTAACCCTTTGAACTCTGATCACCGCTTTACCGTGGTAGAGAAAAATGACATAATGGCCAGCCACTGGTTGGACCGTGGTAGAGAAAAATGACATAATGGCCAGCCACTGGTTGGACCGTGGTAGAGAAAAATGACATAATGGCCAGCCACTGGTTGGACCGTGGTAGAGAAAAATGACATAATGGCCAGCCACTGGTTGGACCGTGGTAGAGAAAAATGACATAATGGCCAGCCACTGGTTGGACCGTGGTAGACAAAAATGACATAATGGCCAGCCACTGGTTGGACCGTGGTAGACAAAAATGACATAATGGCCAGCCACTGGTTGGACCGTGGTAGAGAAAAATGACATAATGGCCAGCCACTGGTTGGACCGTGGTAGAGAAAAATGACATAATGGCCAGCCACTGGTTGGACCGTGGTAGAGAAAAATGACATAATGGCCAGCCACTGGTTGGACCGTGGTAGAGAAAAATGACATAATGGCCATCCACTGGTTGGACCGTGGTAGACAAAAATGACATAATGGCCAGCCACTGGTCGGACCGTGGTAGACAAAAATGACATAATGGCCAGCCACTGGTCGGACCGTGGTAGACAAAAATGACATAATGGCCAGCCACTGGTTGGACCGTGGTAGAGAAAAATGACATAATGGCCAGCCACTGGTTGGACCGTGGTAGAGAAAAATGACATAATGGCCAGCCACTGGTTGGACCGTGGTAGAGAAAAATGACATAATGGCCAGCCACTGGTTGGACCGTGGTAGAGAAAAATGACATAATGGCCAGCCACTGGTTGGACCGTGGTAGAGAAAAATGACATAATGGCCAGCCACTGGTTGGACCGTGGTAGAGAAAAATGACATAATGGCCAGCCACTGGTTGGACCGTGGTAGAGAAAAATGACATAATGGCCAGCCACTGGTTGGACCGTGGTAGAGAAAAATGACATAATGGCCAGCCACTGGTTGGACCGTGGTAGAGAAAAATGACATAATGGCCAGCCACTGGTTGGACCGTGGTAGAGAAAAATGACATAATGGCCAGCCACTGGTTGGACCGAGGTAGAGAAAAATGACTTAATGTCCAATCGCCCGTTGAACGGTGGGTAAACACATGTAACTATTTTTATATATATCCGTGAAATATTACATACCAATTATTTGCGAATTTTGACTCAGGAGCTCAGGCGGATGGGTTAAAATTATTCAGTAATGTAAAAGGCTAATACAAGTTTGATTAAAAACTATCAGCAAAGAATAATTTTTACTTAACTTTACTTTGTCTAAGTACATTTTTCTCCGATCTTCATAATGACCAAAAGATGAAAAATAATAGCACTCTTGGAATCCCTAAAGTAGAAAAAATAACTAGAAAACAGATCCCGCACTTTATGTCCAGTTGAAACTTCATTTTAACATATCTGGAAAAA
>OZ038487.1:14914979-14967479 GCA_964036315.1 Acanthosepion esculentum | reverse complement strand
AAGTAATAAAAATAAAGTAGTTTATTAACACAAAAACAACAATTATATAATCTTAATCTTTATAAATGATTTTTAGCATGGCCTGGACACTGGCCGCGTACAGGTAGCTGATGTTTCTCGTATGGGCACCGGTCCGCCGACCACCAATTTAAGAAGCACCGACTATCCTACACGTACTACGAATCTATGCTTATCTACGACCATTCAATGACGTCACTCGGAAACGTCCTACATTGAGTGGTTCTTGAGCCTATGTATCGGGAATAAATTTAATAAAATAAATTATGAAAAGAATCAAGTGTTTTATGAGTATGTGTTGAAGTAACACAAGTTATATTATCAGACACTAATATATCAATTTTGTCTCGCCATCTGTATCTATTCTATCCAAATTCTAATCTCGTCCCAACAAAGGAAATATTGAACTTGGGAAGGATAATTTATTTTATTTCTAATATTTTTTTAGCGAAGAAATATTTGTGAAATAATTCCGAAGTTTACAGCTATGATTAATCTTCTGGCGATGCATGAGTTTATACTAACGAATATTGAAAGCGAACAGCATTTTATGATCAGTTGAAATGACGTGGTAAATGAAATCACATTATCCGCAAAATAATCTAATATTGAAGAAGTCTGATAAGACAGATTTAATAATTTTAGCAGTCATGTTTGGGAATATTACGAATCAATAGAAGCAAAAACCACAATGAATATTTTGAGTTCGTTTATTTCAGAAATACATGCCACTTTCTAAAAATATAAAGCCGAACATCGTCCAAGTCCTCTACATATCACACACACACACACACACACACGTATATATGTGAAAAGTGTGTGCATATAAATATAAATATATATGTATATATATGTGTGTGTGATATATTATATATATTATTATTTATATATTATATGCGCGATACTTATTAGAAAGAGCTCAATATCAGAGATAGAGCTAACATATTTGGTTTGTAGTACATTGGACCCTCAGTGGCACCGATGTAGTACATTGTGCTGTTGTCCCTCCCCCAGAAAATTTAACACCAACAAATAAAAACGAAAACGAATTACGAACTGAAATTTCTACCAGTTACATATACACAGTCATAAAAATCAAACAAAAAAAAAACAGCTTTAAAATAATAACAAATCAACCTTAAAAAATTAAAAATAATAGCAATTTTTACCTATCATAGTTTTACACAGACCCCACCAAACGTATATACGTGCGTGCGAGGAAATATTATTCAGCGGAAAAATAAAGAAATGGTCTGATTTTTGACATGGCTACATTCAAGAGAAAAATGGCTACACATCACATCATTGAAATTCAACAATCAAATGCGTATGTATGTATACAACAACACACATATAAATACATATGTCAAGTCCCATAATCATTACGGAGAATTTTTATTACAATGTCTTAGTCCTCAAACTACCCACAATAATTACACTGAAAAAAATGGAATATAAAATCTTCAGAAGATTTTTTGTCTGTCATATTCAACGATATATATATATATATATATATATATATATATATATATATATATATATATATATATATATATATATTACCTCCCTTGATAACGTTAAGTTTTGAATCAACAGAACGCGTTTCATGCGCATTTACAAAATAATTCACAACTATCTATTACATTAGTCTTAGCAAGTCACACCTGAAGATGATCTTGGATGAATTTGAAAATACTTGAAACAATAAAAGGAATGAGGAAAACCATGGCGATTCCTTAATGATTTTAATTGCCACATTAAGAATTTGATCCATGAATTTGAAAGGATATGTCTAAATTATTCAACCAAATATGTTTGAACGAATATATATATATATATCGGGTGGGTGTAACAGCAAAAATTGTCTAAATCGTGTAACAGAAAACTTGTCCAATTGATGAATTAAGTTTGAACCGTTGTATCTTAGGATATGATTAAGTATATTTTACTGGAATTTCTTGAGGTTTTTGTAACTCTATAGAACTATACTTTGAGTAATAAGAATGCATAATTACCCCGCAAGCTTAACAGAAGAATTGTGATGAAATCGATTATAATCGACAATGACATCTTCATCATTAATTAATCATAGCTAAGCATCGGAAGCTCATGATGTATTGAAATTATATATATATATATATATATATATATATATATATATATATATATATATATATATATATATATTATTATTATTATTATTATTATTATTCCAGGATCATTTTCCAACTTATTCAATATGATCTTCGCCCTCTCTAACGTTCTAACTTTCTGTCCTGGAGTAAGAAGGCGCCTTACACGTTTCAAGTACCATTTCCTTTTCAAGATTTTTTTCACTGTCATAGCTGAAACTTCTCAATCACGTGCCAAACGTCTTATGAAGTGAGTTGGAGCTTTTCTTGTTGATCTCTTTAGCTCTAAGTTGAAATGATTATCCCAATTCCTGTTGTGACCTCCTGATCCAGATTTCTTCTCTACTAAAGTTTACTAAGCTCTCAACTAAATTTAAACTTATTCGCCGTTCCCTTGATGATTCTTGAATGCACTTTCAAGATGGATTAAGCGTATGAATTTTGGTACCATTACTGAAGCCCTGAAGTATCTTTTTCCACTCACCATTGCTCAGTTGAGAAGACAGTCGGTCTGACACAATTATTCTGTAAAAGGATTTGTACAATTTTGCTGTTACACTTGGTATATATAAGCACAAATATGTATCTGATATCAAATGCTCATACGGCATAATACAGCAAGTCTTCCTCTATTTAAATTTTTTTAAAAAGCTTTTCACCCCAGGCAAGGCTGGAAGCCACTAGCACGCAAGGGGTTACAGAGGATTTGGAGCGAGAGCAAATAGGAGTGTTAGAGGAAAGGATGTGGAGAAGGATAGAGGATAGAACAAGGCAACTGGAGATGTCGATTGATGTTACACTTGAATAGTTGGAGATCATAGTCATCAGGGAAACAGGAATGAGGAAGGGAGTTCCATAGGCGTGAGGTGCGAGATATGAAGCTATTGGAGTAGAAGAGACGTCTACATTTAACAGTTTCAACAGTGAAAGGGTGGGAACCGGATGCCAGCCTCGTAGGACGCTTGAATTCATGGAGCCTGTGAACCAGCGATAACAGCTCATCACTACCATGGAAGTATTTATAAAAGAGACAGAGAGAGGCGACGTTGCGTCTGTGAGAGAGAGAGACTGCAGACGAGAATCCAGATCAGGGCCAATTACATTGCATACCCGTCTCTGGATCGTATCAAGAATCTTGAGGCAAGCAGAAGGGGCTCCAGACCATATATGGCAGCAATTCTTCATTCGGACTATTCTCCTCATCGTTGTCGCCATATTTATTACAACGTTTCGGCCGTTGTACGCTCTGGCCTTCTTCGGTTGGTTGGAATGTCGAACTGAACCCTTTATTTCGCTCACTGGGATAGACTGTTCTAGTTCCACGTACCATTTTTAGTGGATGTCAGTTATCTCCTCTTAATTCCCCTCTGCAAAATCTCCACTGCCTTAACCGTGTATTGAACCCACACTCTTTGAGCCCTGCCACTGGATCAAACCAACCTTTATCCACTGAGGACATCTGTGTATGAATATAAGTTTTGCTGAACATTAAAAGACATGGTTCAAATAAACTATTCAGATAATTATTATCCGATCAACAATTTTAATAATGTTTAAGTTTTCTTATTAGACATTGTGTTCGTTGTTTAGTAACGAGAATGGAATTTCCCTGAGAATGAGAGAGAAACCGGCGTGTAACTTTCATCAAATCGAGCTATTAACTTTTTTTCCTTATAGAGCAGACCCCGAGGTATCTCCAGTCATGATCAGCGGTGTATTCGCAATAAGGTTCCTTGCTTTGAAAGTCTATTGGGACTTAAGCTTACACAAAACCATTTTTACCATTTCTCTTTTAATCATTTCACTCTAAGCAAAGCAATGCCGATCCACCATTTTAATAACGTTTTCTTTTTAGCAACTGAGTTCATTGTTTTGGAAATCGAATGAAATTTCCCTGTCAATATGTGTCTGCAAGTTTGAAAAGGTAAAACTAATTTTGTTTTTTTAAACTTTACATGTGAACTTTTTAAAGAGAGCTTTGAAGACATTGAGATTCTAACAAATGAAAAATGACATTTAACAACCTGAGTTTCAAAAGAAACTGAATTGTGCAATATTCATCAGAAAGATGACTTCTAAATTAGATAGAATAGAGAAGCAGAAAAGCAGGATGGTTGCAATATGTCAGGAGAATATCACACTCAATTTGATAAATTAAATATGAAAAATCTATATTTATCATATGACTGAAATTTATCAAAATATCAACCGAAATATTAACCACCATTTGCATTTTAGTGGAGAGAGAAAGCAAGTAAATATTTACATTGCAATAGAAGGTAAATTCTGACGTGTTAAGGCACTTATCCTTGTTGTACAGACTATCACGGATGGAATGGATGGACAATCAAGCATTAATTCGTGGAGCATACGCAAGTGAATAATCAATGAATATACGAAGGCATTTGTTTCAACATTCACTCCTAATAAAAAACAAATGCCAACTGTTTTGCATATTCTTAAGCCTTGTAGTTTCTTCCTTAATTCAAACTTCATAAAAAATGAACAAGAAGATGGAAGCTAGCGTATGAATGTTGGTACCATTACTGAAGCCCTTAATGATCATTTTCCACTCACCAATGCTCAGTTGAGAGACAGTCGAACTGACGCAAAACGATTTTAACCTGATCTCTTTGTAGCTGAATAACTCAAAGGATTTTTAGTGATTCTTACAAGAAATGGTATCAAGAACGTCTAAAATCTTATCTGAAAACTTGGAAAAAAGCGACTCAGTTAGTTTAGTGCTTTCTTAGATATTAAACATCTGTGAGATGTATAATTATGCTGTACCAGTATTTGAACAATTTTGCAGTTACACTCTCTCTATATATATATGTATATATATATACACGCACATTAATTCAAGGAGTGTACTAAACTGCAAAAAAAATGAATCTATAAAGGCCTTATTCAATAATTACTCCTGACAAAAAAAAAAAAAAAAAAAATGACGACTGTTTTGCATCTGATTAAGCCATGTCGTTTCTTTCTTCATTCAAACGTCATTTAAAATGAACTGTAATTGCGCAATTTGCAGGAGTTAATCGAATTAACATTCGAATCAACATCCACCGCTATTCTAATATTTAAAAATACAGATAAAATTTGAAACTTCAAAGTTATAAGTGAATTATTCAGCAAGGGGAATTCAGTGTTGAACTTGTGACACAAACAGGTTTGCCTTTATTTCTTATCTAATTTGACCTTCAACAGACAAAAGAAATATAATTACCTGGGAAAAGGACTTTGAAAAGAATTTCTAACATATTAAACGTCTTTTTCTTTTTAATCATTTCGCCCTAAGTAAGGCGATAAAGTCACAATGACGCAAGGGGTTACCGTGTGTGAAAAAAAAACATGATTAAGGCCTTTGAGCAGTAAAAGAACAAGAATTTGGAAGAGAATAAACAACATTGCCTTTACATGTTTGAAGATCAAAGTTGAAAAAGAAGCAAGAAGCCGGGGGAAGTCAAATTAGCAGCTTATCTAAAAAAACAATCTACTTTCTGTTGTTAACCGGAGCAAGTAATGGCTTGCTAATTTTAAAGCCTCCGAAACGAAACTGTTCAGTTTTAATCGTCCGAGAGAACAATTTTGCTTTCCATCAGCATGGCTGATGCTAACCCCCAAGGAGATGATTCATTACGCCTTGTAGGGATAAGGTTTTCTGCTAACATGTGCTAGGTCTGCTGTCAGGAAATTTCCTTTAGACAATTTATCTCGCCAGAATCTAACATATTTATAAGTCAACCATTTGTTCTTGCTTTGAATACTGTTCCTACATCGGGTCGGGTTCTTCTGCTACATATTTAATGATTCTTGATAAGATCTAGAGAATAATCTGCAATGTTATTGATATTAATCTGGCATCTCGGATTCAATCATTTTTCTACCGCCGTAATGTAGTTAAAAAGAAAAAGACGTTTAATATGTTAGAAATTCTTTTCAAAGTCCTTTTCCCAGGTAATTATATTTCTTTTGTTTGTTGAAGGTCAAATTAGATAAGAAACAAAGGCAAACCTGTTTGTGTCACAAGCTCAACACTGAATTCCCCTTGTTGAATAATTCACTTATAACTTTGAAGTTTCCAATTTTATCTGTATCAAGTTCGCATGCTTTGAGGGTATCTAGTTTAGAGATGATAGTTGAGACCATGGACAAAGCTATATGCACATCACTTGATGTCTACCAACCATAATGACACTGAAAAAAAATGGAATATAAAATCTTTAGAAGATTTTCTTGTCTGTCATATTCAACGATATATATATATATATATATATATATATATATATATATACATATATATATATATATATATATATATATATATATATGTATATAAATTACTTCCCTTGATAACGTTTATTTTTGAATTACATTAGTCTTAGCTAGTCACACCTGAAGATGATCTTGGATGAGTTTGAAAGTACTTGAAACAATAAAAATAATGAGAAAAACTATGTCGCCTTCCTTAATGATTTAACATTTTAATGGCAACATTAAGAAATTGTTCCATGAATTTGAAAGTATGAAAATAATAATAAATAGACATATGTCTAAATTATTCAAGCAATACATATATATGTATTTCCAGTATCATTTACCAACTTATTCAACATGATCTTCGCCCTCTCTACCTCTCTAACTTTCTGTCCTGGAGTGACAAGTTGCCTCACACGACGGAAGAGTGGTTCCAGCAAGCAGGAAAGTAAACAGCAACAATGCACTTATTGGACATTTCGAGAAAACAAAGCCAGTTCAGCGGCACATTTATTAAGAACTATTTCAGGTTCAAGTTCGCATGCTTTGAGTGTAAAACATGTTTAATGTAGTTTAAATGTAGAAATCCGACGTAGTAAGTAATTTTTTCAATGAAAGAGCACCAATATCTAGTAGCAGCTATTCAGGAATTCTTAAGGTCTTCCATATCAGAGGCTGGCAGTGGATATTCGGAGAGAGTAGGAAAGGGAAGTTCTTCAAGTATTTCATATAACAGGATAGCATTAGATATTCCAACAAGAAAAAAAAACAAAATGGCCCCCTTTATACACATCGGATCGAATATTTCAAGTTTTCTGATTGGTTAAGCTTCTCTTGGTAAACTATAAAATGAGTCAGCTCATTTTGATTTGCTCACTAGTAAACTATGTACTCAAAATAACTTAACATTGAGGGTATCTAGTTTAGAGATGATAGTTGAAACCATGGACAGAGCTATATGAACATCACTTGATAGGGCATCAGTTCTTAGTGGAAAGTCAATCAAGGATACTACAGATTTATCAAGAGCGGAAATGAAAGAGAATTTATCAGAAAATTATTCTGCTTTATCAATAGAAGTTATCACCTCAAATTGAATAAAGAGATGAGGTATAGAAGACTTTTTCTTATTTAACACACTATTACAAAGGTAGAAGAATGCACGAGAGACAAGCTTGTTAAAAACTATGAGATGTCTCATTCTATCCGCAAACAAAGAATTAGCCTCTTTGAGGACACGTTTACAGTTGTTCTAAACAGACACAAATACACTCTTGTGAAGATTAATTGAAACAGCAGCTTTAGTATTCTTTCTTTCACCATACGGTCAGTTTTAGACCCACTGAAGTGACAGGGTGTAATCGATTTCTACTTTTGCCTCAGATTATGTCATTTGCAGTGGTGTGCAGTAATATGAATCTTTGTATGATGAAATTTGGGCGTGAAAAATATTACGTCATCCCTGATTGCATCAAATTTTTATCTCGCTTCGGCTATTCTTTTGACAGTCGATAAGTTGTCCTACAGCCATTGTCTGCAATAGACATTAAATCCAAGAAAACTTACGTAAATTGTCACACTACGCGAACACACTGGCAGTTTTCGACCCACTGGAGTCACAGGGTGTAATCGATTTCTATTTTTGCCTCAGATTAGGTCATTTGCAGTGGTGTGCAGGTATATGAATCTATTTTCGGGGTGTATGATGAAATTTGATAGGCCTTGAAAATATTACGTCATCCTTGATTGCATCAATTTTTTATCCCGCTCAGACTATTGCTTCAACTGTCGATTAGTTGTCCTACGGCCATAGTCTGCTATAGACGTTACTCTAAGAAAACTTACGTAAATTGTAACACTGCACGAACACACTGGCAAGCTTTGCCATTGAGCAAATCAAATTGCTACAGACTGGCGCAGAATCTTTCCTGATGTATATCTAATCGAGAATCTGTGTTCAATCTGCAAGGAACAACTTCGTGGAATGGATATACGAAATACTAACATGGGCCCTGGGTTATGTTTCATTGGAAAAGTACTAAGAAAATAGTAAATAATAATAATATTCGTTTTGTTTCAGTTAATTTGCCCAAGGGTGTAGGTTTCTGTCGTGATGAGAACTATCATGCTGGGACCCTCGAAAGAATTGATTTGTGTGGACGATAGCGCCAGAAGAATCCAGTGTGAACAAAAGAAAGAATTGTGTTTTCACCTGGTGTCTTCGAGAAAAAGACAAAAGCATCAATGATGACTTTGACACAAGAAGAAACGTCTTTGGCGCAGTCCTGAATAAGAAGGCAAATAATCTCAATCCAACGGACAAACTAAGAATATTAATTAAATTTGAACTCCAATATGTGTAGCATTAGGGCAAATTGATTCTGGAACCGTGAAATTTGCAAGTTGGGGTTTGACATGATAAATGACAAAATATTTTTATCAAGTCTTTGCCATTTTTACGGTGGAGTTTTTTTATGGATAGCGGCTCGGAGAGCCGAGTTCGAAATCCAGTCGAATCCATTACATTCTTTTACGAGCTAATACCATTGGGAAAGGTATGCATCCTCTTCTTCTCCCCCCAGCTATGGGTAAATTTTAGGACAGACCGGGTCATATAGCTTTAGATAGAAACTCGTCTACCGCAGATAGAAATGACAAACTACTGCGGGACAAAATCTGCCTCATCAGTCATGTATCGAAAGATACATGATCGCGTAAACGTGTATCATGCTAGGCACATAACTGACTGGGGAAAGATTGACTTTAGGTTCAATACTGGATCATTGGAATTTCATTTCGGTGATCAGTGGAAGTCTTAGAAAATTTTTAATTTATTGAAGCTTTACGAATTGTATATAGACATTATGCAAGGCACAAGGACATTTTCATTAAATCATTGTAAGACCTTCATTTACTTAAAAGGGAAATTATGCTTAATAATCTAACTATATTATGGTCATTTTCTAAGCGTAGCTTAGACATGAAACAAGATTAGTGCACCCAGTGAGGATTGAACAGACAATTAAATCGTAGTTGGTCTAGCCATACGAGATTGGTAAACGTTACACACGTCGAAGTAGCTTTATTAACTACATTATGATGTAATATGTTATACAGTTGAGTAGTTTTAGTGCGATGTTCAATAAACAATGACATTTTGTCTTATAATTTGTACCCAGCAGTATTACGGTGTTATATATACTTTTATCTATTTATTGTTTTTATTAACGAATTATCTCAGAATTGATGGAGGAAATGATCTACCAAATCTTATTTTTTGAGTAGACTTTTTTTGGAATCTTTTATCATTTTTTTTTACACTTATCGAATACAATAAAAAAACATATATTGCTTGTGATGATTCCTGATTAGTATTCTAGTTTGAATATATTTTCCATTCAATGTATCTTATACAAAAGGTATCACTTTTATTTGGATTTGTTCTTGGAATAGTAAAATTTAGAGCTTAATGTAAGCAAAAACCTGCAAAAATTTCAGGCGATCTTTAAAACTAAATGCTCAAAACTTGATAAAATCTAGGAATCTAGTTTTTGGTGGCAATTCTTATTGCCTCAAACCCCAGCTTTCTCATTGATCGCAATGTTGACTTTCTAAAAAAGTGTTAAATCATCTTAGCCTTATTTTACTCAAATATATATTAGTAACAACGTATTAGCACCTTGATCATTAGAAGATACTAAATGAAATATACAAAATAAAAAATGGAGTTAAGACGTAGCTTAGATAAGTGAAATAGTTTGATTATTCCGGAGTATACCGTATATTAGTCGGAGGAAACTGAGAGTTCATACGAGGTTTAACACGTGATAATAGTCAAGATACTCTCGTGCGAGAAAAAACAACACGTATATGACAATTAAGGTTATCCTTTTTCATATGCCTCTAATTTTCTATCATCATTTGTGTGTATCTTCACATTCGCTCCCTTATCCCTTTGTTTCGTAACTAAATTGTATAGGAATGTAGAATAAAGAATAGAGAATTTGTTTCTATCGGGTCCTTCCTTTTATCTTTTGCTAGTCTTCTCTTTATCTTTTTATCTCTCTAAAGTATTTTAATGTGTTGTAATTTTCACGTCTTTCCTATCCATTTCCCCCCTATTTATTTTTTCCTTTCACCTGGTTTCCTTTTAATTTTTCTCTAGTTTCCATACTGATCGCCATTCTCTTTCATACGTTCTTTGTCCTACAAAGAAAAAAGTCCTACATGTGATCTCTTTGACCAATTTTCCCATGCTTAATATTATTGTATAATGTCTCGGTTGAAAATAATATTGCCAAAAATCATTTTACTGCATATTCGTGCACAGACACTCTCCTATTGGGTTACTCAACAATAAAAGACTTAATCGATACAAAACAAAGCAAAAAGCCAAAACATGAAGGAGGAATTTACTCTATTACCCTTAAGAATTGCCCGTTAGAATATATTGGAGAAACCTCAAGTATAGCGTTCTTTAATTTGTTTTTGTTTTAACTAAAGCGTTAAGAGAGAGAGAGAGAGAGAGAGAGAGAGAGAGAGAGAGAGAGAGAGAGAGAGGTGAATCGATATACTTAAGCCTGGGATACACAGATAGAATCAACACCAACAATTGATAAGACACCAGAAGTATTGAAACAAAATGGCTACTTCTGTAGTGATCTTATAACATACTTACGTTATAATTTTTGAATAAATATTATTCGCTCTACGTTGTATTGAGCACCTTTATTTAAAATAGTGGTTTTGGTTCCCTATATATATATATATATATATATATATATATATATATATATATATATGTGTGTGTGTGTGTGTGTGTGTGTGAGAGAGTATTACCATTTGTGATTGGTAGGGATAATACCAAAGACGATGTTAATCCAGAGAGAGCACAATGTAGACTACAAAGCATTATAATAATCACGAATATATATATATATGTATATATATATATATATATATATATATATATATATATATATATATATATATATATGAAGAAATATAGTCTTAAAGTGTGATATATTTATGGGATAAAGTGTTCAATATCAGAGATAGAGCGTGTGTAAATATAAAAGTGAACATAGAAGTCAACACTTAGAGGCGACAGTCTGTTTCATGCTAGTGCAATCATCAGGCAACTAGTCTGCTAGTTGCCTGACGATTGCACTAGCATGAAACAGACTGTCGCCTCTAAGTGTTGACTTATATATATATATATATATATATATATATATATATATATATATATAATAACTAGGAAAAGGCAAAATTTATAAGACATTTTTTTAAAAAGCTAAAAAAAAAACAACCGGTTTCGTCCAAGACTTCTGGGAATAAAATATATAAAAGAGTGTAAATTAAATTAACGAATCGAAGGGAATGGAATGAAAAAAAAAGAAGAATTTTAAGTAACATTCAGACCCACTAAGCATTCCCTCTGTTTACAAAGGGAAGGCCCACGGCATCTGATATACAAGGACTCTAGGACCTTGAGGTGAAATGTGGAGTGGGACCTAGATAAAATCAAAAAACGGTCCACATTAAAATTAACCACACTGCTTTTTATTACATGCTCAGCAATAGCAGAGGCAGAAGTATTGGTTAGTTGGCTCTTCCTGGCATCCGGACTCAAAATCCGGGCGGGTAAGTGTTGTTTTATTCTCAAATCCAAACGCTGGAACGTCCTCCATATTTAGTCAACTCTACAAGTACACTTATATTTATAAGTCACTGAAGTAACATGATGCGGGGGTGGCGGAAGACGTCCTTATGAATGGAAGAGAAAACAGGACAGGTAACAAATGTTCGCCGCAAAACAACGTCTATTGATCACACGTGAAATTCGTCTAGGTAAACTGTCACCCTCTGTACCAATATAGGGAAGACGCAGATAAACTGGACATTTATCAACAAAATGCGGCTTAACCTTATGAAATTTACTAATAACGGAGTCCAAATCATCCAAAGAATATCCGTTTTTTGAAAGTGTTATCCTAACAAACTCAATTTCACCGCAGAGGAGGTATCAGAACATATCTTAAGTGCCCTATGAATTAAGGTCTTAATCAAATTAACCTTTCGTTGTCTGGGACAAAAAGAGTGCCAACGCGTATAAAGCCCCGAGAAAGTAGCCTTCCTAAATACGGAAGTGTAACTTTCCACTGATCCTATAGACAAGAACATCCAAAAAGGAAATACAAGAATTGGACTCCTTTTCTACGGTAAACTTAAGAGCAGGATGGACAGAGTTTAATTCGGTGAGAAACAAGTCGGCTTCAGCCTCATTATTAAAAAGGCAGAAGGTATCATCCACATAACGATGATACGTAAGAGGACGACCAATACAAGAAAATAAGGAAGCCTCATGAAAACCGACAAAAATATTCGCCAACGCTGGACCCAAAGGCGAACCCATAGCTACCCCGTCGATCTGCTGATACATAATATTATTAAAAACTAAATTCGACAGACGAGGTGGCGAACATCAGGAGATCCACAAACACACTCTCAGAAAAATCCAGAGGAGACAAAGAGGTACGATACAACATATCGCAACACATCTCAATAGTCTCAGACAGGGGAGCACAAGTAAACAGGGAAGAGATATGAAACGAACACATGGACACACCATAAGTAGAAGGACTACGTATAATTTCAACAAAGGAGAAGGAAACTTTAATGCAATATGTACAACAAAACTGGTTGTAGCACTTTCGAGAGCCAACTAGCGACTTTATGCTAGGAGACCCAATCATGGACAGAATGGGTCGTAAAGGAAGACCATCCTTATGGATTTTAGGTAACCCATACAAACGGGGACGATTGGACCCAGTGGGTTTAATTAACTCTGACATTTTAGAGGAGAGTAAACCACTCTTGACCCACTTTAATAGTTGCCTTTGAAATTTAGATTCAATAGAAGCAGTACTATGATGGGTCTCAACTGGACCTAATTTTAAGAACTTTGATGTATCACCAAGTATATAATCCGAATAGTCCAGTAAAACAACACCAACACCTTTTATCAGGTTTAGTAATAACCAGGTTATAATTATTTTTTAAATTATTAATTACCCGACGGTGCTTTTCTCCCCATTTGGACTCTGATAAAGAAACAGAAGAAGCAGCATAAGAGAAGGCGTAACTAGTGAGTTTAGCCTTAAAGTCCTTAAGAGATTCACCTGAGCGAGGGACAAGTATAGAAACCTGTGCATAGAAAAAACTCCGAAAGAATTTTCTCACGTCCAGTAAAAACGTAACAAAATATTTTAATATGAGTCCTGATAAACAAATAAAACTAAGACATTAGGTTTATATGTCGCAAAAATTAATTCACCGATGTCCCCAGAGACACATAGCCTAGTGGATAAAAGCTTTGGTTGAAGTAAATCCATTGTGAGTTCAATACCTAGACGAAAACTTGGAGAGTTGAATTACTAAAAGCGAAATAACTATATGGCACGACAATAATCTACCCCCAGTGGATGAAATTTCAACGTATATACACTGAAGAACGTACAACGGCAGAAATCTCGTAAATATAAACAAACATCAAAATTGAGGTCATCTGTCTGAACAATGTAGATATTTACAATACTCTCAGCAATATAGAAAGATGTTAGATATGATCACTGAGGGAATTAGTATCGACTATCATATAAACGGCATGACGAATAGAGAAAAGAGTAGAAAAGAGGAGAGAGTTTATAAATGTGGTGTTCTTGGCATGTCACGATTTCTCCACAAGTAAAAGAAATCTAAAATCATACAAGCAGTCATGTTCATTACTTGTAGTAAACACGATACGCACTTTCATGAAGTAAAACCAATTCAGCCTTTGTTCTATTCGACTATATTTATTCTTCTACTAAGATCTGACTTTTTGACAGGATAATAGATGCCACAGACCCTATTAATCTGTGTTGGTTGAGTAAAATAACCCACGGGATAATTTTTATAAGTAAATGTAAATTTTGTGCGAAGAGTCTTTCAATTTTATACAGGAAACTGGTGATATTTCCTGAAAAGCCACAAGGTGAAACGACAAACCTGATTCTGGCGAGAAGATCACGAAGAAGATAGAGCGTCGTTTCGAACGTCGCGTAAATTTAATAAAGAGCTTTGAATTAGGACATAGTCGGAAGACATTTATACTTGTCTCCACCCGCTGTTACTGTCCTTTTATGTTGAGACATACAAACATGAGCTAAAAACTTGGGATGTCAATAGACGAAGATTTGGCGCTTGATGTGACGCTGAAATCTGTCAAGGGACGTAAGTGGGTAGTTTTGTTTTGTGGGGGGTTTAAAGTACAAAAAATACGGAGAACAAAAATGGTAGGAAGTGAAATATAGGAGAATGAAAAGGGAGAAAACTAGATCTTTTTTATAGATTGTATTTAATGCAGAGTGGCCGAGCGGTTAGAGTGTTCGCATTCTGACCATGAGACGCGTGTTCGGATCTCACCATGGTCGATTTGCCGGAAAGAAGACATGCTGATGTTATCGGACTTGAGTGGTCAATCCCAGCATGCGCTACCTTTGGAAAGTGCCTGACAACAATACCAGGGGTTGGACCAAGCGTTCTGGGTGAAACTGAGTAGACGGAACCCTTGGGTTCCCTCGATATCTGTGCTAGCACGAAGTCACAAGTCATCGTGGCTGAGGGCTTCAGCTTCTTGGCATTGTTCAAATTGTTGATCACGCTAGATAACACGCTCTCTCACATAAAATCTAACTAAGGTCTGCTCAGCATAGTTGCAGTATAAACCACAGATGGACTCTGTGGGTGATAAATAAATACAGATGCCCCCCCCCCCCGGGATTGGCTAGCCACCGTCGTAGATGGGTATCCTCTAATACGAGTGGCCAGCTATACATATATTTAATGCAGAGGAGTAGTTGACTAAGAGAATTAGCATTGATTAGCATAAGTCATTAAAACATTACGTTATTTCTAAAGTGATGAGAAATCTTTTTGCGAGAGAGAGAAAGAAAGAGAAAGAAAGAGAGAGAGCAAAAGAAGAAAATTCATTTCGGAGGCAAAAAGAGAGAAGCAGAGAGAAAGAGAAAGAGAGAGAGAGAGAGAGAGCAAAGGAAGGAAATTCATTTGGGAGGCAAAGAGAGAGAGAGAGAGAGAGAAGAGGAGAGAAAGAGAAAGAAAGAGAGAGAGAGAGACCAAAAGAAGAAAATTCATTTGGGAGGATAAAAGAGAGAAGCGGGGAGAAAGAGAAAGAAAGAGAGAAAGAAAAAGAAAAAAATCATTTGGGAGGCAAAAAGAGAGAAGAGGAGAGAAAGAGAAAGAGAAAGAGACAGGGAGAGCAAAAGAAGAAAGTTCATTTGGGAGACAGAAAGAGAGAAGGGGAGAGAAACAAAAAGAAAGAGAGAGAGAGAGAGAGAGAGCAATTGAAAAAAATACATTTGGAAGCCAAAAAGAGAAGCCAAAAGAATGAGAGAGAGAGAGAGAGAGAGAGAGAGAGCAAAAGCATAAAATTCATTTGAGAGGCAAAAAGAGAGAGGCGGAGAGAAAGAGAAAGAGAGACAGAGCAAACAACGAAAAACAATTTGGGAATCAAGTAGATAGAGAGAAGCAGAAAGAAAGAGGGGGAAAATTATGAAATACGGTTTAGGAGCCATAGAGAGAAAGAAAGAGAGAAAGAAAGAGAGAAAGAAAGAGAGAAAGAAAGAGAGAAAGAAAGAGAGAGACTCTCTGTCTCTCTCTTTCTTTCTCTCTTTCTCTCTGGCAATAGGACTCTGCACCATGCCACACAAGCAGGAGGACCCAGTCATTTCTGTCAGACAACTTCTAACCACATCATCCCTTAAATCTGGCCACCTAACTCCCCATACTGCAACCCCCTTGGTTATTATGTATGGGGCGCAGTTGAGCAAGAGACCAACAAAACTCCTTGTAGCACCAAAGATGAACTGTAGGCAAGGATTATGGCAGCATTCACCAACTTAAACAAGGAGACCGTCTAGAAAAGATGTAGAAGATTCCGAAGGCCATGGTTGAAGCCAATGGCGATTTTATTGAATAAATTTACTCTTTCGTATTTCAAGATATTTTTGTGTAATTTTGGTAAATATATCTGTTAAAATTAGATGTCAGTGTTATTTTCATTTTTGGGTACTTTAGACAACAATTTATCCTCGCACCCTTTATGTAGAAGGGTATATGAAATGTGTAGAAACTTGGGGGTATTTTATTGTTCCTTCATATTTTAGTTCAATGTTCCGAGTTTTACATATGATGTAAATACATTTGAGTGGGATGTGTAAGCAAATGCGAAGATTTTATTAGTCCTTGCTGGTCTGGACTCGTCATCAAGTTCCGAATATTACAGATGAACTCGAGATGGAAGTCTTCCCACAAAAAAAGAAAGAGATAAAAAGATGTCTGTCTTACTATAGTCTATTTTTTGAGAAACGATGTATATTTCTATTTTTCTCTGTTTTTCCATTACTTTTTACTTATTGCTATGCCATAACAACACTGTCATATCGGGAGTATATATTACAACTTCGAAACTAGATATAAGCAAGAATTTACTTTAATAAGTAAGATAAAAATAAACAAATTGATGCTAACCACGAAAGATAAAGATTCCTGACCAATCAATAAAAGCAAAGTAATATTTTCCAGCCAAAGGAATCATATTTAACAAACAATCATTCCTTGAGATATACCTAAAGAATTCTTAACTAGCATTCTTGAAAACTGAAACACTCATACCTGAAAGAGAGATGTTTCCCGATTCTATGCAAGTTTTCAGATGTTTACTTTGTTTTCAAGAATTCAGGTGAAATTGGTAGTGACAGGAATAATTGAATTTTTAGGTGACTTTTCTAATATATCGACAAGTTAGGCGGGATTTTAATCAGAAAATGGGGCTGGGGTAACTTTGGATTAAGGTCCGGGGACATGGTTAGATTTTAGGTTAGGGTCAGCTATAGGGTTATGGCTGGCAAGTCAAGACGATTGTGACGGTCAGATTTAATGTTTTGCATCGTTTACTTTCAGGTTCAGACTCAAAAGTTAGACTCGTGGTTGAGATTAGATCAATGCTAGTATCAGGGTCAGAAGTAGCATTAGGGTAAAGATCAATTCACGCCTTTAGTCAAAAGATTACAGAAGTATTTGTTTAGTGTTGCATTGACGGTCAAGATCACATTTAGGGTCAGGGTGAATGTTATAGCCATGTTTGGGGTCAGGATCAAAGTTATGCTCAGTTTTGGCGTCGCTGTTCAAAGAGATGGTTAACATCATGGTACCGCCTATCAGCATCGTTAGTGTTCCTCTACCACCCCAAAAAGTACCTGACTTCTTATTCCATGTTTATCATTACAAGAGGCAAACCGAACATAGAGTATTGTTGTCATGTTTGGATTGAAGCCACTGAATAATTACCTTCCAGCCTTGATAGAGCTCAAAAACCTTTACGGGGACCTTTGGGCGATGACATGTTTTCCATTCTACAGCCTCTATTCCACAAACGCAAAACTCGCTATTTCCATAACAAATGCTCAGATGAACTACACTCTTCATAGCTTGAACTCACTATGCTATACCTAGGGAGTTGATTCATCCACGTTTCCACTATGCTGCAGTTGTAAGGAGCCAATTCTCCAAGAATGGTTACCATGTGGAGAAGATTCCTGTCTGCATGCTTTCTTGAAGACTACGCTTTAATATATGTCTATATATCTGAGATGAGGTATTATGTATAATATTTACATTATTCGGACTATTGTGCTCATCTTTGTCGCCATCTTTATCACAAAGTTTCGGCTGTTGTACGCTCCACCGTTCTTCAGGAAGTTGGAATGTCGAACTGAACCCTTTATCTGTCCTCGAGGACACATGGCAAGGTGGATAAAGTCGTTAGTTACATCCAGTGACAGGACCCAAAGAGTGTGAGGTCAATACCTGGTTAAGGTGGTGAAGAACTTAGAGAGGGTAATTAACAAGAGATAACTGGTAACTGACATCCATTAGACATGATACATGGAACTAGAACAGTCTACTCCAGTGAGCGAAATAAAGGGTTCAGTTCGACATTCCAAACATCTGAAGAAGGCCGGAGCGTACAACGGCCGAAACCTTGTAATTAATATGGCGACAAAGATGAGGACAATAGTCCGAATAATGTAAATAGTGTACCGCGGTTTAAGTTTAGCATCAATCATTATCCACCTTATCTTGATAATCTTCACTTCCTTCTACCCACTCTTACAATGCTATTTTGAGTCTTCTATTGCGTGAACTTGATATATATATATATATATATATATATATATATATATATATATAACTTCTTTTATCAACAGTACATTTTAAGTTTGAATATTATCTTTGTTGTACTTTAATTTTATCAAGAAATGTTTCTATTTTACATCGATCAATGTTTCTAAACGTCTATGAATTAATATGGCCCCACAATTTAGTGGCAAAATACAAGATTTTACCAACTATATTTATAAAGGTATATACATTTACTTTTCTCTTTTTTGCATTCTTTTTGAGGGCTCTTGGAGGTGGAGCACATTTGTTACTTTTATACTTTCTGCTCGTATGAAGAGAGGCGCGCTAAACGAACAAACCAAAAAGGCTTCTTTTACACTATTTCAACTAAATGCCGCAGAAGAAATTTAGTACTCAGCCAATTACATGTCTTATGAGAAATACTTTAAGAAAAGATATAACATTGATATAATAAGCAAATTAATTCAGGTATCTCCAGAAGAATGACCAGATTTTATATCAGAAATAACGCGTGTAAAAAAAAAAACAGGTGCGGTTTTGATAAATTTATATTACTATTAAAAAAAAAAGAGAAAAGATTATTATTAAATAATTTCAAGCGAAATAGAAAATCCTTTTCAAAACTAAATTTTGCTGAAAAAAATTATATATGTCGGTGTTTGAAATATTTCCTAGAAGAATCGGGCTGCAATGACAGTAGAACAAACTACTGCAGTTAATCGTGAGTTATGAGGAGAATTTTCCAAAAGGAATATGCTGGCTGAATAGTGGGTTTGTTTTGTTTGTTTAGTTTTGTTTTACGGCAAATCAACCTCAATGCCGACAACTTTTTTTTGTTTTGTCAAAAATCTATTTCTGGTAATAATATTTTTTCAAAAACGTACGGCTGGCAACATTATTTTTCGAAAAAAACGTATTATCAGAGGCCTTGCTGTTGGACGTATTTTATCGTCTTACCCAGGACGCGGATGTAGTTTATTTCATACCCAGGACGTTGAAACTGGGAGAAAGAGAGTGATGACTATATCTCCCTATGATGTAGGAGCTTTGAGAGGCCTTTTCTGTACTGACTTAATCAGCTTGTGTGCTCCTTCTTGGTATGATCTGATCGATTCAGGTACACTCCGAAGATTCGAAATTTCGATTGGTTCAGTATCTGTCTATATTTCTGAGTTGAGGTATTATGTACACTATTTACATTATTCAGGCTATTGTCCTCAAAGTTGTCGCCATATTTATTACAATGTTTCGACCTTTCAGTATCTGTCTATATTTCTGAGATGAAGTATTATCTACACTATTTATATTATTCGGACTATTGTCCTCATCTTTCTCGCCATATTTATTACAACGTTTCAGCCTTTCAGTATCTGTCTATATTTCTGAGATGAGGTATTATGTACACTATTTACATTATTCGGACTATTGTCCTCATCGTTGTCGCCATATTTATTACAACGTTTCAGCTTTTCAGTATCTGTCTATATTTCTGAGATGAGGTATTATGTACACTACTTACATTATTCAGACTATTGTCCACATCGTTGTCGTCATATTTATTATAACGTTTCGGCCATTCTACGCTCCGGCGTTCTTCAGGTGGTTGGAATGTCGAACTGAATCCTTTATTTTGCTCACTGGGGTAGACTGTTCTAGTTCCACGTGCCATGTTTAATGAATGTCATTTATCAGTTATCTCCTGTTAATTTCCATCTAAACGTTCAGAACTGCCTTAACCGGGTATTGAACTCACACTCTTTGGGTCCTGTCACTGCATCTAACTAAAGCCTTTATCTACTGTGCCATGTGTTCTTGAGGAAAATGTGTCTCCATATTTTTGGTGTATCGGGTCCGTGACGATCCTTCAGTATCTGTCTACATTTCTGAGATGAAGTATTATGTACACTACTTACATTATTTGGACTATTTGGGGTAGACTGTTCTAGTTCTACGTGCCATGCCTAATGGATGTCAGTTATCAGTTATCTCATGTTAATTCCTCTCTCCAAGTTCTCCACCGCCTTAACCAGGTATTGAACTTACTTTGGGTCCTGTCACTGGATCTAACTAAAAAATTTTATCATTGAGAAAAAAGGCACGTTTTTGCATTAGTATGCTTGCACCTACGCCCCCCGCAACTTTAGGTGCGATGTGTTGGCCCCTGAAAGAAGATGTGGGAAGATAGGAGATCTATCTAAATTTGTTTTAAGGTGTGTGAATGGTTGATAAATATAAATAATTCGAAGTTTTTACCTCGTTTTTTTTTTGTGATAATATTATAATTACGACACCAACCATGGAAGCAAAGAACAACGTTTTTCGCCTACGCAAATGGAATGAAATTGTAATTGATTCTACTTGGTAAATTCTTAGAATCAAATATTTATTTATTCGCCTAGAAATATATTTATGACAAGAGCCTAGCAACTGATCTCTCCTCTGCTCTGCCTCTCACAGCTCAATGGGGAATAGCATTCAATATATCCAAAACGAAACTAGTAACATTACTTCACCGCCGAGCAAAACCTAAATCTACAGGAATCCTGATGAGTAGACATACCCACAAAAAGGTTCCGTACCTCTAACGCCTCTGGGTCTGAAGGTCAACTCCCGATCTCAAATGGTACGCATATAGTTTTGCCATCGCAGCAGGTGCATGAAAAATGACCAGTTTCTTACATCGCTCCAGAAAATCCCAAAATCCCACTGTAATGCTCTGTCTTTATAAGACTCAGCTAAGACCAAGAATGAATATTGCTGCTTTTTGGGTGTTGAATTAATTATTTTCCTCACTACAACCCACTACAACCCTTATCCCACAGAGGAAACGATGTTGACCTCTCATAATCGCTATTATTATGGTGGGCTTTCGGATGCGTTACATTCATTAGTTTCACCAGATCATACCTTCAAAACTACGACTTGCCATCCATATTTACGGTAGCAAACGATCCCCATTCTCCTTGTATTCCTTTGGCAAGGAATATGCTCCACTCAGACAGCTTCATCTCTAGAACTAGCTCCCGGGAGGATTCTTCTCTGACGACCTTTCTTTTATCCATGGTCAAATGATATCGATCCACACGTCGTCATAATGAGCACTTAATTTCTCTCTATTATAGCAATATCACTCAGTAACCCTCAACCCTGGGTGGCCTTTCTACGTTGTAAAAGGTATGGTTCCTATATCTGTAATCTTCATTTAGACAGTACTTTTTAACATTGATGATCACTCTGTATAAATCCCGGGAGCCACTCGAGCTAGAGGAATATAGAATAAGAGGAATAGTTTATGCGGGTATGTGGGGAAGATAACGGATAACCTTAGACCTGAAAAGGTTAACAATGTGATCGGGAAGAATTCTCTTGGGAATCGGTTCCACATAGCATCGATTCGTGGGAAGAAGATGTTCGAGTAGAACTTGCATCTTACCAGTGGAATACGAAGATAATGAGTTTGATTCCTTATATTATGGGTAGCATGGCGGATCATTGCAGTGAAGGTTTGAACCAGTTAAAATAAGTAATAAAGTTCGTCTGAACACATTCCATGGAAATAGCGATAGAGAAGCGAGTGACTTGCGACGTTCCATCTGTAAAGTAGGGGTGGTAAATAATTTGTCACCGACAAGGGCGCGGTGACTCTTTTGGACTCTATCGAAAATGGAAAGTGAAAGCTAAGTAGTTTCTGTTCCTATATGGCAATACTGGCAGCATGGCCCGGCGTTGCCCGTGCTTGATTAAAAAATCGTACGACTCATACAGCAATCGCTATCACTTGACTTAAAATATATTTACCCTTCCTTTAAAGGAGTGCCCTTTGCCGTGCTGATGTTGCTACATGCCTTACTTCTTGCCTATCTCACACTCCGATTTTTTTCTAAGCTCTATACTAAACATTAAATCTGTTACGAAAAAAGAACTAAACAAAATGAACACAAAACGATCAGCTTTAAAAAAGGACTCGTAACTGGAAAAACCGAATGAAAAAAGAATGTTAACAACAAATACTTTTTCACACCCAACCCAGTTCTGCAGAATCAGAATCAACGTTGAGTTTAAGCTAGCGAATGAGCCAATTGGAGTAAAGTGCCATGCAGATTTAAATTATTCCCACTTGTGACGAATGCAGCTGTCGATTTTTTTTGCATGCTAGCATGCTAGTTAACATTCGTGTCAGTCAGCTGTTGGCTCTCACACTGGCCAATGGAATCTTCCTGCCTATTCGTGGCAGCCAGCTATAGGCTCTCACTCTGGCCAGTAGAAAATGGCCGCAAACTACATGAAAACTGCCGTAGAAGCATGAAAATATCGATTATTTCCACTATCGATGGGAGTTGGGAAATGCAAAATCGGTCTTGGTCTTTTCACTAACTTGGAGCATGTGCACGTAAAGTTTGGTGCAAATCCGTCAAAAATTGCGGCCGTGCATTCGTCACACACACACACACACACACACACACACACACACACACACACACACACACACACACACACACACACGCACACACACACATCCTGCCTTTTATAGATAGAGATTCCTCCATTTTCGGCCTGATAGACTGAAGAGCATCATTGTAAAAGAACCAGTAATGACTGAATTCAATCGTCTGATAGGCAGACTCGTTAAACTAGGACAATACGTCATTACTTAGTCGGCTTAGAGTAGGCGGTCTCAAGGCAACGTGGGTGATGTTTCCAATGAGGATTGAACTGAATACATTGTAAAGGAGATTGTTAAACTTATTTCACGGCAAGGTCTTCCGTCCTCTTTGATACGTCATGTTCTTTTATTCATATTGTCTCCCCTTTCTTCACGACTCACTCCTATTTTCTTTCTTTCGCTTTCTTTTTCTTCTCTACTTCTATTTGAGTTTCTTATTCGTTCTCTATCTGTCCGTTTTTCTTCCTTTTTATCCCTTTCTTCCTTTATACAGGGTGACGTAGACATAGCGCCCACATATACCTCCCAGAATGAAAAAAAAACTCTCACTTACTGGTAAGACATTAGTGGCAATGGTGTCTTCATCTAGCTAATATCTTAACATTATGTGGGAGTTATTTCTAGAAGGTATATCGGTAAAGTATTTCTGCCGCCCCTGTAATTCTTTCTTTTCATTCTTACTTTTTCACTTTGTCCTGTTTCCTGTTTATTCCTCCGTTCCTTCCCTTCATTCGTTTGGCCTTCACATTTTACTTCCCCTCTTCAACATATGTTTTCTCTTAATCTTCATCTACTCATTTTATAGACCCTCCCCTCATCGATCGCCTACTTTTTACCTTCTATATTTTTCTAATTTTCCATATCTACTGCTTCTTTCTTTCAATTCCTCCGACATTCTTTTTTTTCTACCTTTCGTTTTTTTTTTCTCTTTTGTCTCTTCTGTTCTCCAACTTCTCGTTCCACTATTCTGCTTTCACAATGGAGAAGCCAGAAGTCTGCAAGATGGCGCCGAAAGCCTACTTGCCTAGACAGGCAATTTTTACGCAGTGTATCAGAAGGTGAATACATTTATTTGGAAAGCTGGAGGCACATGCGTAAATTACTTACCGCAAATCTAAAGTCCGTTCATCTTACATGTAATTTTTAAATATTTTTGTGGTCCAACAACAGATATATTATAATTCCTTATCATTTACTTGATAACATTAAATATTAAAACCGTATCCTGTCAGTGAAGTTGAATTTAATTCCTGGTTACTTAAAATGCCATTCTGGTTCAAATGTATTTCTATTATAAAGTCATTATCAAATGATTCCTAGTTGACATACAACATCTCCAGATTCTTGACAAATTTCAAAGAAGTGTTTGTAATGTAATCGAACCTAGCCTGGCATCACGACTTCAGTCACTTTCTCACCGACGTGACGTAGCTGCCCCTTTCTCTTTTCTCGAAATATTATTCACACCAGAATCCATCTTGCATATTTATGAATCTACCATTTTCCCGTGTATTGAATACTATGGCCATATCTGGTGTGGTGCTCCGGTTATGTTTCTAGAGATTCCTAGGAACCTCGAGGCGGTGTAATGGTTAGCAAGCTTGTCTGGCTAGAGCAGTTACAACTGAATAGTGAGTTCGATCCTTACTGGCTTCCCCCTGCGTTCGGCCTTGGGCCACATCTAGGCTACGCTTGGAAAATCACTTTATCTAGAGATTCTCGACAAAATGTAATATTATCGGTCATGACCTGATATTTCCACTATAAACACTTTATCCATCACCCTCAAGTGGCTTCCCTCTGCCTTTTCTATAAATATTTTCATGGCAATTGCTCTCATGAGCTTTTCTCCTTGCTACCTGTATCACCCACGCTCTTCCCGTACACGTATCCTAGGCCCCGTTGGTCTAGTCTCGCTTTCTGTTGACATGCAGCCGCTCAGTACGGACCCCGCTTGTTCCGATATCCAAGACCCCGCACGTCTATTGGTTTGGTTTGTTCTACGGCATATCAACCTCAATGGGTTATTTAATGCCGACAACGTTTTGTTGTTACTAATATTTTTCTCCTTCATAAATCTATTTTTGGTAATATTTTTTCTTCAAAAATGTATTGCTGGCAATGATTTTTTTACAAAATGTATTTCTGGTATTAAAATCTATTTTTACACTTTCATAGTGTTTTGAGTCAGGTCGGTGGGAGGGTAAACTATTTGCCTAAAGCTGGGACCCTAACAGGTGCTACCACCCAGGGTGGACCTGGCAACACCAGCAATTAAGAAGTCGTTCCACGCTCCTTAAAATCTGATCAGAGGCCTTGCTGTTGGACGTTGTTTATTGTCTTACCCAGGACGCGGATGTAGTTTATCGTCTTACCCAGAACGGACTTCTATTGGATAAGGAGAGCTATACAGATTGGTGCTTGAATAAGTCGTCAATTATCCAGTCTTTGTTCTTCAAGTTTTGTGATTCTTACTGGCCTCACGACTTCAGTCATTTCCTCACCGACGGGACGTGCCTGTAGCTAGTCCTTACCGTTTTACAACTGAAATAACTGGACGCATCCCTAATTTTTAGTTTGGTAGTTTCTTTTCAATCACATCTTACCTGTTGAACTATCTATTTCTTGCTTCGATGTTTTCTACAGTCATAAAAAAATTAAATGCAACGCCAATCGCCATCTTCTGTCTTTTTGCAATCCTTTCTTTTATTGTCCTTTCTCCTCACTAAAGTCTTTTCTTTCTCTTTCACTCCAAATATCCATTGAGTACTCGTGAAATTATCATCTTGCTTAAGACGTAATGATTAAAAAGCATCATATCCTTTCATGATGCTTATCTTAATATCCTGATTAATGATATTTCCTCGTTAATTTTCGGCGCATTTTATAGCAAATCATTCAAAAGTCTCTCTCTCCCTCGGATTAACAGTTTCATTGTAGTTACTTCATGATCTGGGAGAAGACAGTCCTGCATTGACTGCCATATAAGAGACTTGATATTACATAACATTTCATAATTATTTTTCTCTGTTTCTACTGCTATTTCATATCTCTTTATTCTTTGCTTATGTTCTAGAAAGCATCTTTAGGCATTCCAATGCATTGGGAGAAGACAGTCCTTCATTGACTTCCATATAAGAGAATTAAAATCTCACAGCATTTCATAACTATTTTTTCTGTTTCTACTGCTATTTCCTATCTCTTTATACTTTCCTTATGTTCTAGAAGGCATCTTTAGGTATTCCAATGCACTGGGAGAAGACAGTCCTGCATTGACTGCCATATAAGAGACTTGATATTACATAGCATTTCATAACTATTTTTCTTTGTTTCTACTGCTATTTCATATCTCTTTATACTTTGCTTATGTTCTAGAAAGCATCTTTAGGTGTTAAGTATACGTGTACATTTTGTTTCCATTTTCTTTTAAAGTTCGTCGTTGATCATATGTTTAATCCATGGTATTCCCAGAACCATTCTGTAGAAGTAGATTTCTCTTGCTTCAAATCTGTGGGGTGTCACTCACATCATAGTAGCAGAAATGACCCTCGTGTTCACGGAGATAAAACCATACTTGACAGGAAACGTACAGAAATAACAGGAAAAGCTTGATAAAATGTATCTTAATTTAATACAAATTAATTATATTTTTGTGTGAATTGGTGTGAGTATTTTTTAAAGTTACAATTGTTTTATGGTACATGTAATAAAAGAGAGAAGTTACTCCGTAGTATTACAAGCCATATCACAGAGAGAAGTTGGATACGTGTTGCACGTACCAAGGTTCGTGGTGAAGAGATTCAATTAAATGTCTTTTGGTGGAATGTAAGTATTTCCGTCTGGAACAGTTTTTTTGTTGCATGCTAGGAGTATTTTTATTATTTTTAATTTATTTTAAACAATGCTTTTATGTTATTGTTTTATTTTATTTATAATTTTCATTATTATTATTATTATTATTATTTTATATTGTTTTATAATAATAATAATAATGATAATATCCATATAAGTCTCTTCTACGTCTGTAAGGAGCTTGATCTATCTATTTTGTCGAACATACATTCTTTCTTCTTACTGTCAATAGTTCGTCTTTTCTTCTTGCTTTCTTTTACTAATTTTTCTATTTTGCCAAATCATTAAATTGGTGTGTGTCTAAGATTAATGTTGTATAGACTGCCATTTTAAAAGTTATTTTATTAGTCGGAACCTAATGACACGTTGAATCTTCGAAGTGACATTGATTTCACAAATAGTGGGAAGAACACTACAGATATGTTGAGAGCTATATCTGTCTAGATAGCCCTTCACGGCGTTCTGGTGTCTGTAGTAGACCTCCTCAATTCGGCCCCATAATAGTTCGATGAGTCATGTCGGACTTATAGCTACACCATTCGTCCCCCGGTTGTCTGTATAATGTAATAACGCAACGGAACAACCTCGGGCCACATTCACTGTGGGTGGGTTATTGTGTCGTAAGTTAAAGCACGTTCGTTCGTTTTAAACAATACTTATGACTATCTCCAACCAACATCCTACCCACCTCAATGTACTTCGCTTAGGAAAAAAATCGGAACATATCAACATCTCTCACAACTGGAAACGATATCGATATTTTCCAATCGTACATTAGATGTGGCTCAAGGTCGAAAGTGTGCAACACCCAGTGAGTATCGAAATCGTTACTCAGTCGTAATTGTTCTACTGAGACAAGCTTGCTAACCATTATATCACTTCAAAGGCACCGTAGCTTAACTATAACACAAGGTCGGATGTGTGGGGCACCCAGTGAGGATCTAACTCACTACTCAGTCGTAACGGATCTAGCGAGACAAGCTTTCTAATGTCAATGGCGTCAAAGTGATTTTCCGAGCGTAGCTTAAATATGACACAAGGCCGAAACTCTGGGGCACCGAGTGAGGATCGAACTCACTATTCAGTCGTAATTGTCCTAGCGAGACATGTTTGCTAAAGATTACACCACGTCAAAGTACCCAAGGTGATTTTCTAAGCGTAGATTAAGTATGACACAAGGCCGAAAGTGCGGGGATCCCAGTACGGAACGAACTCATTACTCAGTCGTAAATGTTCTAGCGAGACAAGCTTGCTAACCATTACACCAGGTCAACGTACCCAACGTGATTTTCTAAGCGTTGCTTAAATATGACATCAGGCCGAAAGTATGGGGCACCCAGTGAGGATCGAACTCACTACCCAGTCGTAATTAATCCTTGCTAACTATTACACCACGGCGATGTGTCACAACAGGAACGCATATTAAAGCAAGTGAGATTTTTTTTTTCAAAGATGCGATCTTGGGAATCAGTAAGCGTTGGAATGAGAAAAAAACTCCCTAACGAAAGAAAATGAACTTCATTCTGAAATATCAATATTTCCTTAATGCACGAAAAAGTCTCACTCAGGCATTTTCTCCCCAAGATCTGCTACTAAGAAATTCCCATATGTTTTTCCTCGATCGCTACGATCTTAATCTCTTTAATTCTACGATTATCCGTTAGCTCTTCTGCTTAAAATCATAATCTGCACTACTTATTCACCTTCACTTGCCCTCATACAACACCATTCAGTAACACTCTACCTTGAGTGAATCTTGGGCAATATATTAGGTAAACATTATATAAAATAAATATTAATATATAAATAAATTTTAATTATTTGGAAATACGTAAACTGTGATCTCATGAGAAAGTATTCATTCATAGTATCTCACAATTATTCGAGACTGTATTCGAGAGCTAAAATCAGATTCTGGTTGTCTCCATGTATACCGGAATTGCAAATGCACTTTACGACCACCGTGAGATGTCAAATTAGACGTGTCTTGGGAAGAGTGCTTTATAATGGATGCGCAGGTGCTTCTAATGCAGATGGGGAATTCTTGTCTTACGTTGTGAAACAAGTCTTATCAAAATATTTAACAATTTATTTTTTAATTATTTTTTAAAACATGTTAAACCATTGTCAATTTTCACTATGGAAGTTCATACACGCACTCATCATTTATTTCAGCAACAGGAAGCAAGCATAATAATTTTATCTCTGAGGAAAAAATATATTTAATTAAAAAAATACTTTTTGTTCCCCAATACTGTTCTTAATATATTAAAATATATATCTTTAACTCATACTCAAATAAATAAACGAGAAATGAAAATCACTCATCGCAGTGTACGTTAATTCAACTTTCACCGGGGATTGTACATTATTTACCTTATTTAGACTATTGTCCGCAACTTTGTCGCCATATTTATTACAACGTTTCGGCCATTGTACGCTCCGGCCTTCTTCAGGTGGTTGGAATGTCAAACTGAACCCTTTATTTCGTTCACTGGGGTAGACTGTTCTAGTTCCACGTGCCATGTTTAATGAATGTCAGTTATCAGTTATCTCCTGTTAATTTCCCTCTGAAAGTTCTGCACTGCCTTATTGAAGTCAAACTCTTTCGGTCCTGTCACTAACGCCTTTATCCACTGTGCCATGTGTCCTTGGGAAAATATAGACAGATACCGGGGATAGTATTATATGAAAAATTCAGTGTTTGAATTACAGAAGAAATATTTCTACCAAAGAAAGAAAAATCAATTTACCCCGAATTTTAACGCAGATGCTTACACGTATGGTCTTCTGTAGTGAAAAATGGCTGAGCTATTTCCAATGGAAAATTACTTTGAGTTTTTAGTAGTGGGTTCTGCCTTATGACATGTCTTATCTCATTAGGACAAGTTGATTTTTCACTTTATATAGAATATAACTATTGCCCACAGTGCAGAAACTGGGGTTTGATGTGATAAGTGCTAACACCAAATATTACATTCATAGCTTTTACCATTTTTTGAGAATTTAATTTTAAATATCATCTGAAAAATCTACAAAAATATCTAATTCCCGCGTCCTTTTGCTGACTTTCAAGTTTTATTTTAAGACATTTTTATGTTTATGCATTCGTTTATGTATATATTTAATTAAAAAAATATATAAACATAAAAATGTCTTAAAATAATTGTCGGACATTGTCCATTTCATAATGTGTGACGTCATTTGTTTATATTTGATACGCCATGAGTAGTTATGAATGTACGTGAGAGTTTCATGGAAGATTGAAGTTTATGTGCAGTAAATTCGACCTTACCAACCGAACGATCCTCAGTGACCGAATCGCTTAAAAGGCACGTCAGGCTATATGATGGTTCTGTATAGGATACAGGCTCGATTCCTGTCGGAGAACGAATAGTTTCTATGAATATTTCTCGGACATACATGCCGGTAGATGTTGTTAATACTGTTTATTATAAAACAGTGCATTTACTTAAATATTTGTATCTGTAAAAAGAACGTATAAACATAAAAATGTCTTAAAATATTTGTCGGACTTTGTCCTTTTAAAGTTTTACTATTTCAAAACTAAATGCAAATAAACTTGATATATTTTGTATTAGATACATTAAATGGGAAATATATTCAGACCAGAAGTCTAATTAGTAAAGACTACATGGAAAATATCAATATATTTTTTACTGTATTCGATAATTGAAAACTAAAAATGATAAGAGTTTACAAAAAAATGCAATGAAATTTGCATTGTAAATTGTCATCATCGTCTTCATCATCATCACCACCATCATTATCATCATCAACATCATTTGTTTGACATTTGTAATTGTAGGTGGGGGATCCGAATACAGAAGCCACCCCAACTCTTTTCCACAACGGTCTATCAACGGCAGCCATCAGTAATTCTGGTATAGTCTTACCTGTCCATTGTTTCGCATTGTCCGACCAGTTTTTACATTGGCGTCCTCTCCTATGTCCACCTTCAACGGTGACTTGCATTATGGTCTTGCACAGACTGTCGTGCCTTATAATATATCCAAACCACGCCATTTTTCTCCGTTTAACAGTGGCGAGAAGAGGTTCCTGGTGGCCCACATAATTAATTCAGTATAAATAAATAATTAGTTAACTAATGTACAATTTTTTATAACCTTTTCCCTCACTTCTAATTCATCTGACGGATTGAAAGCATTGTACCGTTAATATTTTAGTCCAACATTCAGTATTACGGTAGAATGTTACTTCATGTATGCATTAGATCATGTTGAAGATATACAGTTTTAGTTATGGTATTTATTATCGCTTTTAATTTCAAACCAACTGCATAAATTTCAATTATACATTTTATAAGGTTGTGCTCTAAGATTTTCACTAATCATCGGAATAAGATTCCAATGCCCTAATTTAGAATCTAAACTTAATATTTAAATCCCTTTCCTCAGAAAACGGTAAGGATTTCGAAAAAATATTTTGTGCATTTGTTTATTTAACAAACACCAACTTTCAAATTAATCCAGTACCACGGTTCCAAAATCGACTTGCCCTATTATCTCAGGCAGCCAATGGTTGAAAAATATTCCTCATATCAGTAATTGTTGTAACCTAGAAAGGGTTACGGAATGAGTAATAACCCAAGACGGAGGTTGAAAATGAAATGGCAATCTTTATAGCATCAACAAAATACAATACTCGCCAGCGGCGTGAAGTAGGTAAACCACTGCCAGTGGTGGACTACTTAGACAGCATATTACCCCCACTTACAATAGTGTCCAACGTATTTATAAGGACTGCGATACACCCATTAGTGTTAAGTACGGTATATAATAGTAATTACATGAGACAAAAACATTCTAAGTAACGCGGTTCGTCCGTAGAATAAACTTCTTCAGATTACTAAAACTTAGAAATTCCTTCAAAAGAAGAAGCACGTTACTAAGGAGAACCTTTCTTGAAAATTTATCCTTCGCTTGTCCACTAATATATCCATGCGTATATCATATCTTGCGTATATATATATAACTCACACTCCCTCTCCATATATATATATATATATATATATATATATATATATATATATATATATATATATATATATATATATATATGGAGAGGGAGTGTGAGTTTGTAAACAGTGACTGTTACTGCTAATAATCCAAGATTGTTTATTGTTGTTTATCTAAAAATAAATACGCTTAAATTCACCATCATTCCTTCCGTGCGCCAGGTAGAATCTCAAGGACACATGGTACAGTGGATAAAGGCGTTGGTTAGATCCGGTGACAGACCCAAAGAGTGTGACTTCAATACCCGGTTCAGGCAGTGGGGAACTTTCAGAGGGAAAATTACCAGGAGATAACTGATAACTGACATCCATCAAACATGGCTCGTGGAACTAGAACAGTCTACCCCAGTGATCGAAATAAAGGGTTCGGTTCGAAATTCCAACCACCTGAAGAAGGCCGGAGCGTACAACGTCCGAAACGGTGTGACAAATATGGCGACAAAAAGATGAGGACAATAGTCCGACTAATGTAAATACTATAAATATATATATATATATATATATATATATATATATATATATATATATATATATGGTGCGACAAACAACACCGTTTTTTATTGAACAACAATAAGTCACATATTAAGAAAATTTATAAGAAGTGTCACATCAAAACAACATGATATTCTATGATTTAAATTGTTAAATTCCTTCCCTTTCATGTTTATTACATCTCTGAACCCTATCAGTAACAGTTACACAAACTATTTGACACATTTCTACATAAACTTCAGAAAAAAACTTATCAGAAAGTGTTTGTTTTAATTCAGGATTTATTTTCTGTTTGAGGCTGTAAACAAGATCATTCAGTATACCCACCCCAACAAGAAAAAAAAATACCCGGTGTTGTTAGGTGTGGTGATCGTTCTGGCCACTCAGTTGCTTCATGTCTCCCTATCGACCTCATCTTGAAATTAAGATTTAGCCATTCTCGAACGGTTAAGCCATATTTAATTTTAAGTCATTGTTAACAGTTTTAATTTATTTTGTTCAATGAAAGTTAATAAATAAAAACGGGCGCACCCTGTATATTACCTTTCATATATGCAGATTACACTAGCCTTACTTTCAGCTGATAGCAAACATGGTATCACGAAGTTTTGGTTACTATATCCTAGCAGTCATGCCCAGCTGGTCGATCAGAAAAAGCGTTCAATTAGAATGGAGCAAAAACAGCATCATCTTTAGATTTAACAGAGTCTATCTTCAATTTCTTTAAAGTACTTTCATTAAAAATTTTGAATAAAAAAAAACACATTTTGAATTAATGCGGTTACGGATATAACAGTAGTCTGTATTTATTCAATCGAAGTTAGACGAGCACATGAAGGGGTAAAATAGGCAACATGAAGATCCACTTAAGACCACAATTAATTGGAGTTATTGGAATTCAATTTGTCAGTGTGCTACCAAGGATGTAAAAGATTATACAGTTATAATGAAATTGTTAAGTTTCATGAAAATTAGTTGAAAAATCAACGAAAAATAAGAAAGAAACCTGTAAAAATAGCCATTTTTCTCTATTTACGCGGGTTTTCACTATATAGGTGAACACAATTATTAATCCCCTTATTGTTGGTTACAATTGAATAGAGTTTGTATTAGACTGCTTGAAAATTGGGGGAGTTTTTAAATCGATTTGTATTGAAATCAATTTTTGGCTTTTAGTTTTTTTCGCTAAACTTAGTGGCGTAAAAATAGAAATGAGTCATCATTGAGCTCGTCATGATGCAAGTAACCTATATACCGAGTTTGAACGAAATCGCAGGTTAAAGTTGAATTTATCGATTTTTAATCAGTTTCTTCCATTATTGATTTTTTTAAAATTATCAATTTTTTACGCTAAAAACCGGTCTCTTACATAGTACAAAATATCTGCCAAGTTTGGTAAAAATCGGGTGCATGGATGTTAACCTCGCATAGCAACATAACACAATATCATCTTAAATGGTGAGTATCTTTGTTTCATGCCTGTATAACCAATCTGAGGATGGCTCATGTGAGCCGAAAGCTTAGGACCAAATTAATAAAAAAATATCCAAGTGTTGAACAATTTTTGTCTTTATTTTCACCAGAAATTAAAGCAAACATTAGAACGGCTCATGATCAGACATAATAGAGATTCATTGTCTGTTATATTTAATAATATATATTTAAATAATGACCTGTTGCCCCAATGCACTATATATATATATATATATATATATATATATATATATATATATATATATATATATATATGACAGTTTTTGTCTTTTTCACCCGAAATTAAAGCAAACATTCCAACATTAGAACGGCTCATGATCAGACATAAGACATTCATTGTCTGTTATATTTAATAATATATTATGTTTAAATATGTTTATATATATATATATATATATATATATATATATATATATATATATATATATATATATATATATATATATAAAAGTGAACAGAAGTCAACACTTAGAGGCGACAGACTGTTTCATGCTAGATGCAATCGTTATTTTTCTCGGCTATTTATATATACGGTAATAACCGCCAAAATAGACTACCCACAATAAGATATAAAAACAAATTTTTACTACGTTAATAAAAACACCGATCAAAAAAAAAAATAAATAAAAAAATATTTATGATAAAAAATAAGAATTAAATTAAATAAAAACAAGCAAAATAATTTGACACAAATAAATAAATAAACAAATAAACGACTTCCAGTAAAATAACCGCCAAAGAAGACTACCCACAATGCACCTCTGACCCGTATATATAAATAGCCGAGAAAAATAACACCACTCGTGGCCTGACTATTGCATCTAGCATGAAACAGACTGTCGTCTCTAAGTGTTGACCTCTATGTTAACTTTTATATTTACACACGCTATATCTCTGATATTGAGCACTTTATCCAATAAATATAGCACACACTAAGACTATATTTCTTCATATATATATATATATATATATATATATATATATATAGTGGTACTCGCTTGGAAAAAACCTTAGGTATTTCAGCTTGTAGTTAAATAAACCAATACCCAAGGAAAAATAAGGAATAAAAAAAGAAAGAACCAAGAACATGAAACTGAAGCGAAAACAATCGTCCAGAATTCAAGCCCACAGTCCAAAGAAAAAAAACTCCAAAACGAGTAAAAGTAACTACGTAAAGTGCTCAATACACGAAGTAGAGCAAACCTAATATAAATTTTACTCTGACGATCCGTTTTGGAGAAACCTAGGTAGGTTTACCTGGCTCTTTAGGTTTATATATATATATATATGTATATATATATATATATATATATATATATATATATATATATATATATATATATATATATATTGTTATAGTCCAAGTTCCTTGTACCACGGTGATGGTCCAAGGTAGAACCAATGTATGGAATAACACAGATATATAACATAACATCCCCCTTCCGAAGCTTCTTGCGTAGCAGGGGTTTTAATATCTTTTTTTCTTTGGATCTATTACAAAAGGTTCTGTGAACTTCCTTTTTCTGGACGATTTTCTTGTTTCTGGCATTGTTTGCGGTCTTTTTATATCAAATGTATCGAAAATCGTGTTCATCATCTCTTCCTGAGGTGGACCGTTATCATCCTGTAACGGTCTCTTCCTAATTTGGTTTACGTGTCTTTTATGTGAGAATTTTTGTCGCTGTACTATGTAAACCATATTGCCGATTCTTTTATCAATTGTTCCTTGCTCTCTGTAAGATGTATTATTTTTATATATTTAAAAAAAAAAATCTTTTTCTCCTGAAAGGAATTTTCTTTTAGTTGCGTAGGACTTGTTTCGTTTTACTTGGTAGCAATTTATCAAATGCAGATTTGATTTTTCTAGCGAACATCACTTCTGCGAATGATAATGTTGATGGTGTAGCATTATTTGGCGTAATCGATATACCTGAGGAAATTGCTGTAATGATTTTTTCCGTAGGCACACCGTATGCTTTTCGTAACGCTCTTGTGAGTGTATGAACGAATCTCTCCGCTTGTCCATTTGATCTTGGGTGGGGATTTTATATGTTTTACTTGACAAATTTTGCAAAACTCTTGGAAGTCTGCTGACGTGAATTGCGTTCCATTATCTGTGACTAGGCAATCCACTACTCCAAATCGAGCGAATAGTTCGTGGAGGCAATTTATGGTCGTTTCTGCAGTAGTATATTTGCAACGTAACACCTCCGGCCATTTGCTATAACTATCCACTAGGATCAAATAGTAGAAGCCATCAATTGGTCCTGCATAATCTCCGTGTATTCTTGACCACGGACGATCAGTCTCTGGCCATGGCTTATGTATGATTGGCGGTGCTTTGGCTGCTAAGATGCAACCCTTGCACATTTCCACCATCTGAGTAATATCCTTTTCCATATTCTTCCAATATACATAGCTTCGCATTAGCGACTTCATTCTACTTTTTTCAGGATGACCCTGTGGAAATCCTTTAGAATTCGCTTTTGTAGTGTTTTGGGAATTACAACCCTTTCGTTGTAAAGTAGCACATTATCACACAGAGAAAAGCTGTCCGATATTTGCTCATTTTTTTCTGCGATTTTTTTCCTGTTGTTTCATTTATCAATTCGTCATTTTTGGCTTCACTTTTTATGTCTTGTAGTGTGACTGGCAGGTTTCTAACTATACAACATAGTACTGTCCTGATATCTTCTTCATTTCTTAGGGCTGCGATTAACGTATCTTCCAATGGTTCTGTTTTTGTTGGTATAAGTCTCGACAGATCATCCGCATGCCTGATTGTAGTTCAGAAGAATTGTTTCCCATCTAAGAAACCTATTTGCAGTGTAAACCGGTAGACCTTTTTTCGAACCAAAAATTGTTAGTAACGGTTTGTGATCCGTCTGTAGAGTAAAATATCTGACAGAGATGTACCTATGAAATCTTGTGAACGCGAAGATAATTCCTAGAGCTTCTTTCTCTATTTGTGAGTAATTTTTCTCTGTAGGTAGGAGTGTTCGAGAAGCATGTGCGATGGGTTTTATTGTCCCATCTGGCATTTTATGTAATACACACGCGCCGACTCCGTAGGCGCTTGCGTCACTTGCTACAATTATTTCTACTTTAGGATCGTAGTGTGCCAAAAATAAATCTGAAGTTAACGTTTTAATTATTTTGTCAAATGTTTCCTGGCATTGATCTGTCCACTGCAAAACTTTTTCTTTCTTTATCAGCTTGTTCAGTGGTGCGCAAAGTTTTAGCATTTGAGAAATGAATCCCTGTAGTAACTTACTAAGCCTAGAAAACTTTGTAGTTCTGTTATGTTCTTAGGAAATGGCACTTTTTTTATTTGCTGTTGCCCTTTCAGGGTCTGGTCGTCTTCCTTCTTGATCTATGATATGGCCAAGGTATTTAATTTCCCTCATGAAAAAATCGCACTTGTTTTCTTTTACTTTGAATCCATAGCTTTGTATTCTCTTAAACACCTCTTGTACATGTTCCCAATGTTGTTCAACGCTTTCGCTGTTTATCAATACGTCATCCAGGTATGCAATCGTGTACTCTAGTCCGGCAAGCATCGTATCCATTGTCTGTTGGAATATAGCCGGCGCGACCTTAATCCCAAATGGTAGTCTTTGGTCTTTGGTATTTGTACAATCCTTTGTGTGTGTTTATGTACAATAGTTTTGAACTTTTCTCATCGACTGGAATTTGCAAGTACGCTTCACTTAAATCTATTTTTGAAAGAAAATTTCCGCCATTTAATTTAGTGAATACTTCTTCTGGGCTGGATAGAGGATAGTGGTAGTCCTTTATTGCTGCGTTCAAACCTGTAGAGAAATCAGCGCAAACTCGAATTTCGCCTGAATTCTTTTTGACGTAGACCATCAGTGCGGCCCATTTGCTTTATTCTACTTTTGTCAGTATGCCAGTGTTTTCAAGTCTAGCTAATTCTTGATCATGTTTTTCTATTGACGCAAACGGTACGCTGCTTTTTTTCTTGAAGATAGCTTGAACGTTTTCTTTTATCTCGATATGAGCTGCCATTTTCTTACATCTTCCGAGACCTGCTGAAAATATTACGGGGAAACTCGTTTTTAGTTTTTTTTTTAATTTGTCTCCCTCAGTTGGTAAGCTTTTTATATTTTAGCAGTACCTACTTATAGGTAAATGCCACAGTTCGAATTTTTGCATCCAGTCCGTTGCGAATAGGTTTTCTGTATTTCTTAACACGTACATTTTTAGTTTTTTTCGTCATTCCATTAAATGTTACATTTGTAATTACTTCACTCTCGAATTTTATTTTTCTCCCCGTAACTGATCTAGCAATTTTATCCGTTTTTAACATGGTTGGTTTGTTCAGTTTTCTCCATGTTTGTAGGTTTATAATAGTTAAGTCTGAGCCAGAATCCAGCAGTAGCCTGACTTTTCTGTTTTGCAATTCAACTTGCACGTATTTTCTTATGTAGGTCTCATCAGCTTGGTCAGTCCTCGTGATTCTTATTCTGCTTTTGCTTTCTCTTCTAGACCAACAATGAGATCTTTTGTGTCCTATTTTTCTTGCATGTTAGACAAGTTTTAAAACGGTATGTACCCGTGCCAATTCCCACAATGATAGCATAGACTGGGTGGTAATTTATTCTGTTATTGACTTTTAGAGCTAGAACATTTTGTTTTACCTGTTCTTGAGCGGGGACAATTGGTTTGGTTTGTTTCTGAGGAGGGAAAGTTGGTTTGTCTTCGTACTTTACGTATGTGTGCTATGCCAGCTTCTTCTATGTCTTTTGAGTCTTTCTTCACACTGATGCATCTCTGGCAGTCTTCGGCTAGTTTTTGAAGTGTCAAATCTTGTCCACTCTCCAATTTAGTAAGGATTCTGCGTCATTTCCGCGTCTTTGGTTGAGACCAGGCCTTGGACGTAAATTAAGCATTTGAAATTATCCGCGCTGAGTTCCGATAATTTGAAGTCATCACAATATTTATTAACAATAGACGCGACAGTTATGTAATCTTCGCTGTCCTTTTTTGTAAGGTTCAGACATTTCCATCTTTTGTGGAATAGTGAGGTATTATGGCTTAAAAATTCTGTTATTAGTTTTATGGCTTCTTTGAAAATTAGCTCATTTGTTTTTTTTGGAAGGATATAATCTACGAATTTGGTATATTCGCATGTGCCTAATTTTCTTAGTAATAGACGTACTTTCGTGGGTCTGACCAATCTTTGCGGTCAAAATCATATAGATCTTCGTACCTTCGGAAGTTATTTGCAAAAGTTTTATCTTTGTCGGGTGCGTACGTGAAATCTTCGATAGTTCTCCAAATAGCGTCTTGTGAGAGAACTGTTTCCTTTTTGGAATGTTGCTCTTTATTTGACATTACACGTAGCAATAATTCTTGTAATTGAAGATGTTTCTGTTCGTACTTTTGTTGCTGTTCAAATTGGATTTTGATAAGTTCCACAATGGTTGACTTAAAATCTTCCATGTTGACGTAATTTTGTGTACGTATTTTACTTTTATGTAACCTGATATTCTGAAACCTTTGTACGCAAAAAAAAATTTCCTTTGTTGTCAGTGAAATTGATATCCAAAAAGAAAATTCTTTCTTTTTTTTATGTGTTCGCGTAGAACTTGTTTTTTTAGAAATCTCGCGTAGAACTTGTTTTTTTAGAGTTTACTCGTCGACTACTGTTATGTACGACGGATAGCAAAAAAGTTATGTCCACCACGTAGAGAATTCGTTTTTCCTTGGGGGTTACCACGTCGCCACTTATGTGCGACGGATAGCAAAAAAGTATGTCCTCCGCGTATAGAGTTCGTATTTCTTTAGGGATTACCTCGTCGCCACTTGTTATGGTCCAAGTTCCTTGTACCACGGTGATGGCCCAAGGTAGAACCAATGAAGAATAACTCGAACACGGGTATGGAATAACACAGATATATTACAAAGAAGTAGAAGTATTAGTAATGAATATCAGATTTGGTTAGAGTGAACTATGTTGTCTCGACAAGTATCACTATTTCAATGTCTTACAGTAATCGTCTGACTCTGTCTCTGACTCTGAATCTCTCTGAGTGAACGCTGCTCCCTCTTCAGGCGCAGTATTTATGATGTCCGGAATAGTCCATTATTATTATGGGTAAGTTCCCATAACATACATACATATACACACACACACACACACACACACACACACACACATATATATATATATATATATATATATATATATATATATATATATATATATGTTTACATCGTCCTGACTTAGCACGTCAGCTTCCATCCCTTTCTCGCCATCCGAACATAGCTTCCTTTTTTCGTTTTCCTGTAAATATTTTCATGTTAATGGTTCTGATACTTCCTCTACAAAACGAAGACTTTAAACATTTAAGCGTAGTACTAGAGTCCCATCCAGTTCTCATCGTTTCGCAGTTGAAATATCTAAATGTAAAATGTATGATCTATTCTAACATTTTCTGTTCTCGCATCTTGTGGAACTCTCTTCCGGCTTCTTGCTTTCAAGTCAACTTTGATCTTTAAAAATTTAAATGCCAATCTTTATCGTCGGTCTTATTAAATCATATTCTTTTATTGCTCTCTCTCTCTTTCTCTCCGTCATAATATTTTGTATTTTTCATATTCTCTCGTCCGCAGTAACCCTTGCGTCTTAGTAGCTTTCTCGCCTTGCTTCGAGGGAAAATATTTTTTAAAAATGTTTAATATAGAAATATTCATTTTATGTAGAATTTCTTTTAAAAGCCCTTTTCTCAGGTAATTATATTTCTGCTGTTTGTTGAAGGTCAAAATAGATTAGAAACAAAGGCAAGTTTGTTTGTGTCAAATTCAAGTTTAACACTGAATTCAACTTGCTGAATTATTATTTTTAAGTTTCAAATTTTATCTATTTTTTCTGCTAATTGCACATTTCCAGTTCAAAGATGTAAATGTAATTTTATTTGTTATTTACTCTCTTCCAAATTCTTGTTTATTTATTGCTTACTCTCCTTAATAATGTTTTGTTTTTTCACTCTCAATAATCCCTTGAGTCATAGTGACTTTATCGCCGTACTTAGGGTGAAATGATTAAAAAGAAGGAAAAAACGTTTAATATGTTAGAAATTCTTTTCAAAGTCCTTTTTCCAGGTAATTATATTTGTTTTCTTTGTTGAAGGTCAAATTAGATAAGAAACAAAGGCAAACCTGTTTGTGTGACAAGTTCAACACTGGTTTCCGCTTGCTGAATAATTAACTCATAATTGCTAACTTTCAAATTTTATCTGTATTTTTTAATATGAAAATGGCGGTGGATGTTGATTCGAATGTTAATTCTATTAAGTCTCACAAATTGCACATTTGCATTCCAGTTCATTTTAATGATGTTTGAATGAAGAAAGAAACGGCATGGCTTAATCAGATGCAAAACAGTAGTCATTCTTTCTTTGTCAGAAGTGAATATTGAAAAAGGTTTTTGTATATTATTTACATTATTCGGACTATTGTCGTCATCTTTGTCGCCATGTTTATTACAACGTTTCGGCCGTTGTACGCTCCGGCCTTCTTCAGGTGGTTGGAATGTCAGACTGAACCCTTTATTTCGCTCACTGGGGTAGACTGTTCTAGTTCCACGTGCCATGTCGACATTCCAACCACCTGAAGAAGGCCAGAGCGTACAACGTCCCAAACGTTTTAATAAATATAGCGACAAAGATGAGGATAATAGTCCGAATAAGGTAAATAAGGTACATAATACCTCATCTCAGAAATATAGACAGGTTTTTGTATCTTCATTGATTTTTCAGTTGAGTACACTCCTCGAATTAATGTACGTATATATAGCGAGTGTAACAGCAAAATCCTGTCCAAAATCCTGTTACAGCATAATTGTCCATCCCACAAAATATTTACTATCTAAAAAAAAAATAACTGAGTTTCTTTTTTCTGAGTTTTCAGATAAGGCGTTTATCCATCGTGACACCATTTGTCGTAAGAATCATGGAAAACTCTTTGAGTTATTCAGCTAGAAAGAGAACATGTTAAAATCGTTTTGTGTCAGACCCACTGTCTTCTAAAATGAGCAATGGTGAGTGGAAAAAGATCATTCAGCCCTTCAGTAATGGTACCAACATTCATACGCTGGCTTCCATATTCCATTTCATTTTTAATGAATATTGCAAAATTCAGTTTCTTTTGAAACTCATGTTGGTAAATGTTCATTTGTTAGAATCTTGTAATGTTTAAGGTGCTTATTCACTATATGTACTCGTAACATTTATTTAAGCAACTGTGCTACATATATGGGTGGGGCTGGGGGTCAAATTTAAACAATATTTTTATCGTGTAGAATTCCCAGTAAGTTTAATATGGCAGAAATTCTTTTAAAAGCCCTTTTCTCAGGTAATTATATTTCTGCTGTTTGTTGAAGGTCAAAATAGATTAGAAACAAAGGCAAGTTTGTTTGCGTCAAATTCAAGTTCAACACTGAATTCCATTTGCTGAATTATTCACTTATAATTTTCAAGTTTCAAAATTCATTTATTTTTTTCTGCTAATTGCACATTTCCAGTTCATTTTTAATGAACTTTGAATGAAGAAAGAAACCCCAAGGCTTAATCAGATGCAAAACATTTGTCATTTTTTTTTTCTTCTTTCTCTTTTTTTTTTTTTTTTTTTTTTTTGTCAGGAGTAAATATTGAAAAAGGCCTTTGTAGATTCATAGCTTTTTCCGCTGAATTTACTCCTCAAATTAATGTTTTTGCTTTTACTATTTGCAACCAACAAAAAGACTTCTTATAATGGCCCATTTCTTCAAAGGTCTCTTTAAAAGTTCACATATAAAGTTTTCAGAAAACTGATCCATTAATTTCTAGATATGAGAAATGAAATTTCATTAACTTTACTCATCTCATTCATTAACAAATATTTCGGATGCAGATTCACACAACTGCAGTTCTCTTTAAACAATGTTTCTCAACTTATCATTTTTTACAACATTTCTATTCAAAATTGCCATATATATATATATATATATATATATATATATATATATATATATATATATATATATATATACACTCTGATACGAATAATGACAAAATATTATCAAAAAACATCATAAGTTTGCAATTTTCCAAAATGAAACTGTTATCTATTAATTCTCTTAAAGAACCATTTTGGCCTTCTGTCAGCATGGCTGATGCTAACCTCCAGGTGAGTGACTCCCTGCATCGTTTTGGTCTGACATTTTCCACTTACATAAAGTGGAACAATTATATTGAATAAACTAGCTGAATTACCCCATGCCTTGCTGCATGTCACACATTTTTTACATCATCTCTATTCGGGGTTGGCATATACAGCTTTATTCACAAAGAATGAACCGATTGCATGACACATTGCTTCAGTTTCTCAAGCATCGTCATAGAATGAGTCAGTGACCATTTGAAAGAGGACTTTTCTAACTTCTGAATGGCTGCCACAGGGGCGCTGTATTAGTGTCGTATCTTCGTCAATGCCAGTTTTTTGTTTCCCCCTGAAATGGCGAGCCCTCAGCAAATCGCGTTCCGCGTTCTCGAGTTCGCTAAAATAAATACGGTTGTCACGGTATATGTGCTTTTCGAAAGCAATTCAACATTAATCCGCTCTCTCTTAAAAACATCCGACGGTGGTTTAAACAGTTTCAAGGGAGTGAGTCTCTGTGTAAAGGAAAAAATCCAGGACGAGCACGAGTTTCGAGGGAACGAGTGGCAAGAAACCATGCTGCGTTTGAGAGGAGTCCTTGGAAGTTCACAAATTGAGCAAGACTTGAGCTTCCGATCTCTCAATCCACGATCTGACGAGTGCTAAGAAGACGTCTACAGACTACGCCTCATTCAGGCACTTACCACGACCTTGCTCTTTGTGCTTTGCAAGCGAGATCCCCAGACCAACGAGTGTGCTTATTTCTTGTGGTGATGCGATAACTAACCTCGATGCCCTTAAACATCGAATAACAACAGCGATCAACTCATTGGATCGTGATATGCTGATACGCGTCTGGGAATAATTCTCTTATCGCATTGATGTTACCCTTGCTGCAGGTGGTGGCCTCATTGAACATTTGTAAGACAAGAAATAAAAGTTGATTGTGAGGAGAAACCTTGTGATTTCGATGGAGTTTTGCCTTTACTTATTAAAATATTGCGTAATGAAATCAGTTCATTATTTTGAAAATATATATATATATATATATATATATATATATATATATATATATATATATATATATATATATAGTGGGCTCTCCCTACGTATTCGAAGTATGTAGTTCAAGCAGTCCAGTTCCTAGGAACTAGACACCAGCTGGTATGACGTTGGCGTTGTATCGATACGGTCCGGTTTCGATTCTCGGTAGTGGATGCGCACTGCTGATGAGTCCCAGATAGGACGAAACGGCCGTTCAGTACTTTCTACATTCTATTGAGGATTATTCTTGGCTCGACTAATTACTATAAATTTAACCTAAATCCCCAAAATAATCACTTTATATATATATATATGGATGTATAAAGTCTATTTCATGTTTATTACAACAATATGGATGTATAAAGTCTATTTCATATTTATTACAACGTTTCGGCCGTAGCAAATCAGAAGAGGTAGCAAATCAGACTCGATATAGCGCCGCTCACTCACATTATTCCGTGGCGGAACCCAACTGAGATTCTCTGTAACCATAGGATTGTGTCCCCGGGAGCCACGACTACTATCACCAAGCCGCCCCAACTGGAGCTATTAGAAGCTGGATCAAGCGGTGATATATAAGTAATAATTAGGAGGATTTGATAAATGTAATTAAGTAATTCATCGAGTCTGAAACCTCAACAGAATGCTGAAAGCACTGTCACAGAATGCAGAATGCACTGGACGGCCGTTTCGTCCTATATTTGGGACTCATCAGCAGTGCGCATCCACTACCGAGAATTGAAACCCTGACAGTTAGGTTGTCAAGCGAACACCCTACCAACTGTTCTACGGGCCTCGGTGACGAAGAGGTAGCAAATCAGACTCGATATAGCGCCGCTCACTCACATTATTCCTGATTTGCTACCTCTTCGTCACCGTAGAACAGTTGGTAGGGTGTTCGCTTGACAACCTAACTGTCAGGGTTTCAATTCTCGGTAGTGGATGCGCACTGCTGATGAGTCCCAAATATAGGACGAAACGGCCGTCCAGTGCTTTCTGCATTCTGTGACAGTGCTTTCAGCATTCTGTTGAGGTTTCAGACTCGATGAATTACTTAATTATATATATATATGTATATATATATATATACAAGTATAGGATTGGTGTATACGGAATAAATTCCAACAATAACTATTCTTAAAAGAGTGCTCAATACAGAGTAGAGCAAATATAATTATTTATATAAAAATTATAACATAAATATATTATAAAATCACTACAAAAATAGCCATTTTGTTTCAACACATCTGGTGTCTTATCAAGTGGCGATAAGTCACCAGAGGTGTTGAAAGAAAATGGCTACATTTTTAGAGGTTTCATAACATATTTATGTTATAATTTTTATATAAATAATTATATATATATATATATATATATATATATATATATATATATATATATATATATATTGAATTACCAAGTTATTATTAGCTTTTGAAGTCCTAACCACAGAACGCTACCGTTGACTCCAATTACACTCAGAAAGGGCTACAGGAGTTATAGCATAGGTATGTGCCAAACTATTAAGAGTAGCCTTAAGATTGAAAAGTGAGTCAGAGAAGCGAGGTACCAGTCTACAGAACTGTGAAGATAACACTTCGAATTCGGAAATTTTTTACCTTATCAGAAACCCTAAATTGGTCGCAGTAATCAAGGCCATGGGAAAGTATACTAGACTCTAGCTCAGAAAGCTCATAGGTCAACAGGTTAAGAATAACTCCCGAAATTGGTTCCACAACATGGCCAAACCGTTTACTAATTAAGTGCTACAATTTAGATTGTGTGTCCCTCGTTAATTTTCTTAAACATTTAAAATGAATGATAAAAGGTATGATAAAATATTGTCAAAGGTAAATTCTCCAAAACAAAACTGTTATCTACTAATCAACTTAAAGAAGCATTTTTGCCTTTCATCAGTATGGCTGATGCTAAACTCCAGGAGAGTGACTCACGGCATCATCTTTGTCTCACGTTTTCCACTAACATGATGTGGGAGGATTAATTATCTATATACTGCTAAAGGTTTATGCTTGCGTCCGTCCGTGCTTGTGTGTCGCGTCCTGTCCGGCGCATAATGATTTAAATTAATCTGATATAAGTGAATAAGATTTAAATACACGAGTTATTTATACAATAAGTATTTTTATGTTAACAATTTCTTTAATTAAAATATTTTTAAGTTTAAGACAGACACAAAGAGATCCCGTTTTGGTGTTTCGTCCAGTTCTTTGTAGAGTAATTATTTATATTTCAGCTTTCTTTAAACAAACATTATTTTAAATATTTACATAAATTGTTTTTAATTAATCTGAGTTAAAAAAAAAAGTTAAGTGAATAAGAATAAAAAATACGAGTTGTTTTTGAAGCATTTTTAATTTAAACTTTCTTCAAACAGGCAGTTTGTTTTAATTATAATATGTTTAATTAATTTAAAAAAAAAATTTTAACAACTGGACCAGACAGCAAATCGGGATCTTTTTGTGTCTGTCTTTATGAGACATAAAGAGGTACCACTTTGCAGTTTCGTCCAGTTGTTGGTAGAGCAATTATTTATATTTAAGCTTTCTTTAAACAAGCAAAAAATATTTTCAAGTGAATATAAATTTAAAATATTTTTTGGTACATTAAAAAAATATTTAATCTGATTTAAAATTCAAGTCTATCCCGAGAGTTCTCTTCCTATTAAATTTTTTGAACAATCAGAAAAACGTTAAACATGAACTTGTAAACCAGACCAATGATAACTGAACGAACTGAAATATTTAAATGAACCATAATAAAGTTAACTTTCATTTCAATGGAATGTTGAAATCAACTTCAGTGTTTTATAACCTGAACCGTCAGGGATCCAAAGGGTGACGGGTAGTCTAGTATTGAATAAACTGTTAGATCTGCAGCTAGAAAAATAGGTACTCTGTATCATACTAAACAATTTTTCTTGCGAGGAGCTATCTTGTACATTGGAAAGTTGACCATTGCTTTTTCAGATGAGTACTCGACTCGAATTAATGTTTTTTTTTTCTTTTACTATTTACAAGTAAAAAAAAGCTTTCTTATAAATGTCCATTTCTTCAGAGCTTTCTTTAAAAAGTTCATATGTAAAGTTTAAAACGAAATTAGTTTTATCTTTTCAGACTTCCTGACACATACTGAAAAGGAAATTTCATTCGATCTCCAAAAGAATGAACTCAATCGTTAAAAAGGAGACTTTATTAAAATGGTGGATCGGCATTGCCTTGCTTAGGGTGAATTGATTAAAAGAGAAATGATAAAAATGCTTTTGTGTAAGCTTAAGTCCCAACAGACTTTCAAAGGAAGGAAACTTATTGCGAATACAACCGTTAATCATGACTGTAGATACCTCAGGGTCTGCTTTGTGATGAAAAAAAAAAACGTTACCAGCTCGGCTTGATGAAATTTAGAAGACAGTTCATCTTTCATTCAGCTGTTCGCACAAAGTTAAAAGAGAGATAAGCTGTCTGGTTGTTTTGATAAATTTTTTTGATGGTGTTCTCCTAAACCTTGATCTGAGAATTTTCGTTTGTTTATCGTTCAAAGGGTATTCCAATAACTTGAACCGGTTTTAAATGTGAATTAAGTTTAAGTGTTTAATTATTTTTTTTTCTTTTTCTTTCAGATTTAACAACTTAAATCTTTGGCAATTTCAGCCATGGAAGGATTAACAATCAAACAACGTGTTAAAGTTATCGAAGCCTTTTACGAAAATGGACGTTCCAACAGAAATGCAATTCGCGCACTTCGAGAGTGCAATTGGAAACAATGTAAGGTTGTTGGGGAGAGGTTCAATTCCTGCGCGCGATGACGAACAGAGGTGTCTAGATTTCCGGCCACATTCTCGTGCACTGCAGAAATGTTTTCAGCTGAACGGCGTAAACGAGCACGCAATGCTGTTTTCACATCTGCCACTAACCCAGATTGTTTGAATTTACGAACAATTTTTCCAAATGCACCCTTGAAACTTTAACACGTTGTTTGATTAGACGCTTAAGCTTAATTCATATTTGAAATCAGTCCAAGTTATTAGAACACCATTTTTATATATATATATATATATATATATATATATATATATATATATATATATATATATATATATGTTTGCTTTGCTTTGCTTTACGGCATATCAACCTCAATGGGTTATTTAATGCCGACAAAATTTTTATTGCTGGTAATGTTTTTCTTCAAAAATCTATTTCTGGGAATATTTTGTCCTTGAAGAAATCTATTGCTGTTAATATTTTTTTTTCAAATAATATTTAGCTGTTTGTATGGCTGGTATTTTTTTAAAGTATTGACGATAATAATTTTTTCTTCAAAAATTATTGCTGGTAATATTTTTTTTATTACAAAGTATTTCTGGTATTAAAACCTATATTTACATAAGTTTGTGTGTCAACTATTTGCCAATAGCTGGGACTCTAACGTGCTACTACCTCGGGTCAGGGTGGACCTGGGAACAGCAGCAATTAAGAGGTGGTTCCACGATCCTCAAAACCTCCCGATCAGAGGCCTTGCTGTTGAATGTAGTTTATCATCTTACCCAGGACGCAGATGTAGTTTATCGTCATACCCAGGATGATATATATATATATATATATATATATATATATATATATATATATATATATATATATATATATATATATATATATATAACTCATATTTATTCAGAACAAAGTATATTTAGTTATTTCTATTAAGGTATGTTTACTTTTGCCACAGGAAGACAAGAATGTTGCACCCAGTTGGATTCGATCTATCGATTCAGTTGCATTGATCAGTAAAATAGTACAGGTTATCGAAATAAAAAAAACCAGTGAAATTGCAATACGACAATGATAAGCCAACAAATTATTGATGACGTCTCTGCATAGTTGCTCCTCGATCCCACCAATGTCATATTATCTCATCCTTCAGCTGATGAATTGTTGTTGGCTTGTTGGCATAGACCTTACTTTGAGATGACCCCAAAGGAAGAAATCTAAAAGCGTGTAGTCGCACGATTGTTGTAACCAATTCGCTGTTTCCAGAGATGATGCGACCTGGGAACTTCACATTCAATTTCTGTTTGAACTACCATTTTCGTAATAAGTTTCGATAACTTTAACACGTTGTTTGATTGTTAATCTTTCCATGGTTGAAATTGCCGAAGACTTAAGTTGTTTAATCTGAAAGGAAAAGAAAAAAATCATGAGACGCTTAAACTTAATTCACATTTCAAATCGGTCTAACTTATTGGAACACCCTTTATATAGCTATAAGTACCAACGACTATATCTTAGCAGACATCAAATCGAAATGAGATGAGGTTGTTCATTTGCTTATGATGAGTCCCTGTAGAATATTAAAAAAGTCGCTGACAGTTTTGACATTCGTATTTAAATTTGTCCTTGTACTTTCTATTTACACCCTTAGATTAATTCACCTTGCAGCATTTTAGGAACCTTTGGTTGTCAGAGAAGCAATTAGATTTTCCGAAACAACCTTTCGATGATCCGAGTCGAAAGGTGCACTTGGCTGGTGGTTATTTTAAGAATGTCCGCCATTTAAAATGAAAGAGGGGAGGTATAAGTAGAAGATGAGGCACGTGATCTTCTGAATCATGATGGCGGTATTAGCGAAAGGAAAATTACAGGCATCAAGAAAAAGAGTAAAACTCAGTCTGACACCGATTTCTTTGATTTTTAATAGTAATAATTATAGTAATAACAGTTTTGTTTTCGAAAGATAGCTAATATTTTTCATTCTTTCTTTTATTTTACATATCTAAAAATGCCTGCAGAGCTCCTGGTACAAAAAATATCCACCAAAGATGTTCCAAATATTCACGGCTAAGAATCGCCATCCTACGCATATTGTAGAGAACCACCTTCATTCCCTTCCTATTTCATTGGTGAGATCTAAGTTTCACTCGAGCAGCTTCTTGTCCCAAACTGCTGTTTTGTGGAACCGAATCCCAAGAGGATGCTTTCCAAATGACTACAATCTTAGCCAGCTCAACCGTTATCTTTCCCATAAATATTCATAAACTGTGCATCTTATTCTGGACCTTTCTATCCCGAGTGACCAATGTGTCTTGTACAGGGTTAACAAGATATCTTTTAACTGTTACATTCTCTTTTGTTCTTTTTAGCATAAACCGCTTCGAAATATTTCAACAGATTTACTTAATGTGGTATGTTTCCATTTGAACAAAAAAAAGGAGCACAATTGCTTCCCTATACTATGTAAATTTATAATTACCAAAAGCTTACCTTACTTTTAAAATGATCATTCTCTGAGGAAACGATTAAGAACTATTTCAAAACGAACAATATTCCATATATATATATATATATATATATATATATATATATATATATATGTAAAGTGAACATAGAAGTCAACACTTAGATGCGGCAGTCTGTTTCATGCTAGATGCAATCATCGGACCACGATATTTTATATTTACACACGCTCTATCTATGATATTGAGCACTTTATCCCATAAATATAGCATACGTTAAAACTATATTTCTTCATATATATATATACATATATATATATATATAAGTGAACATAGAAGTCAAAACTTAGAAGCAACAGTCTAGATGCAATCGTCAGGCCACGGGTGCTATTATTTTTCTCGGCTATTTATATATACGGGTCAGCGAGGCATTGTGGGTAGTCTATTTTGGCAGTTATTTTACCGGAAGTCGTTTATTTGTTTATTATTTATTTGTATCAAATTATTTTGCTTGTTTTTATTTAATTTTATTTTTATTTTTTATCTTATATATATTTTTTATTTTATTTTGATCGGTGTTTTTATTAACGTAGTAAAAATTTGTTTATATAGCTTATTGTGGGTAGTCTATTTTGGCGGTTATTTTACCTGAAGTCGTTTATTTGTTTATTTATTCGGGTCAAATTATTTTGCGTGTTTTTATTTATTTTTATTTTTATCGGATTGAGGAATCGAGTTCAAATTCCAGTCGAATCCATTACATTCATTTACGTGCTAATACCCTTGGGAAACGTGTGAATCTTCATTTTCTCCCTCCAGCTATGGGTAAAATAGCAGGACAGGACTTGGGTGGCAACTGGTCTAGGACAACTCTGAATTCAAACCCGGAGCCTCTAAGGCGGATGGACGGCACTTTGTGCTACCTTCCGGCAATTCCTGCAGCGTCCAAGGGTGAAGATAAATCAATACAGTTTGGTACCAGCGCGGCTGCAGGTACCAAACTGTATTGGTTTATCCTCTCGTTTGGAATCTTCTACAAAAGAGGGGGGAACTAGACGTCTGAGCATCCCGAGTTCTCCATATATTCCGCCTAAGGCTCGTGGCGCACCGCGCTATTCCATCGTCTCTCGAAACGGAAGGATGGGAGACGACGACGATCAGGAGGGATACTAGACGAGAGAAAACAGTTTGTTGAAGAATCAACAATCTCAGCTCCATGATGGTTTGTTGTGTAGCATTTCGAAATTCAGGATGGGCGTTACGATACGAGGAAAATCGAACGGTCGACTTCCTTGTCTAGAATAATTTGTTTTCACTTTCAATGCATCATACAAATAAGTCGGCCAATTCACCTCTAACATTTCTCTCAGTTTAAGATTCTATCTCGCCGATTCTTTCTTTCAAGGTTCCTCCGATTAATACATTTTCAACTTGTGATATCTTCCAGAGAATTGTTTGATGTTGATTTCAAAATCTCCCTTTTTACTTTCGACTTCACAAGCAATGCTCGTCATGTGGTTGCAGTTAGCCCAAGCGTAAATAGAAAGAGTATACAGTGTCGTATTGGGATTTTAATATTCAATTGAAAAATCTTACCAGAATAAAGGATAATTACAATGTTTCCCCAAACAAGTCTTATGGAATATTAAGGAAGAATCAGGAAGCAATTGAATAAAATTCAAAGAATCTTCGATGATTACTTTTATATTGAAGCATTCCTTAAAAACAACACACACGCACACGCACACACACACACACACACACACACACATATATATATATATATATATATATATATATATATATATATATATATATTTATAAATATAAATGACAATAGGAAAACACTATTAATTGCTGACGCGTTTCGTCCAATGTGGACTTTCTCAAATCAAAAAACGAAATGAATTTAATTATCAAGAAAATTAATAAAAACAAAAGACAGCGTGTTCTTAGCAACACAGATATAATAATAATATTCTCCACACGTGACATTAACTTACGTTATTTTCAGTTAACAATATGA
>OZ038487.1:14907479-14909979 GCA_964036315.1 Acanthosepion esculentum | reverse complement strand
TCAGGCCTAGGGGAGATGTAAGAAAATGGCAGCTAATATTGAAGTAAAGGAAAACGTTCAGCCTATTTTCAAGAAAAAAAGGAGCGTACCGTTTTCGTCAATTGAAAAGTTGATCAAGAATTAACCAGACTCGAAAACACTGGCATATTGACAAAAGTAGAATACAGTAAATGGGCTGCACCGAGGGTCTACGTCAAAAAGAAATCAGGCGAAATTCGAGTTTGCGCTGATTTTTCTACAGGTTTGAACGCAGCAATAAGGGCTCTACCATTATCCTCTACCAGTCCAGAAGAAGTATTTACTAAATTAAATGGCTGAAATTTTTTTTTCAAAAATTGATTTAAGTGAGGCGTACCTGTAAATTCCAGTCGATGAGGAAAGTTCAAAACTACTATGCATAAACGCACACAAAGGACTGTACAGATACCAAAGACTACCATTTGGAATTCAGTTCGCGCCGGCTATATTCCAACAGACAATGGATACGATGCTTGCCGGACTAGAGTATACAATTGCATACCTGGATGACGTATTGATTAATAGCGAAAGCGCTGAACAACACAGGGAACATGTACAGGAACTATTTAAAAGAATGCAAAGCTATGGATTCAAAGTAAAAGAAAATAAGTGCGATTTTTTCATGAAGGAAATTAAATACCTTGGCCATATAATAGATCAAGAAGGTAGACGACCAGACCCTTAAAGGTCAACAGCAATTAAAAAAATGCCAGTTCCTAAAAACATAACAGAACTACAAAGTTTTCTAGGCTTAGTAAGTTACTATCAGGAATTCATACCTCACATGCATAAACTTCGCGCACCACTGAACGAGCTGCTAAAGAAAGAAAAAGTTTGGCAGTGGACAGATCAATGCTAAAAAGCATTTGACGAAATAATCAAAACGCTAACTTCAGATTTATTTTTGGCACACTACGATCCTAAACTAGAAATTATTGTAGCAAGTGACGCTAGCGCCTATGGAGTCGGAACGTGTATATTACATAAAATGCCAGATGGGACAATAAAACCCATCGCACATGATTCTCGAAGACTACTACCAGCGGAGAAAAATTATTCACAAATAGAGAAAGAAGTTCTAGAAATTATCTTCGCAGTCACGAGGTTTCATAGGTACATCTGTGGTAGACATTTTACTCTTCAGACGGATCACAAACCATTACTAACAATTTTTGGTTCGAAAAAAGGTCTACCGGTTTACAAAGCAAATAGGTTACTTAGATGGAGAACAATCCTCCTGAACTATAATTTCAGATTGGAATATTTACGAACGAAAAAGACTTATACCAACAAAGACAGAGCAATTGAAAGATACGGTATTCGCTGCCTTAAGAAACGAAGAAGACATCAGGACAGTACTATGTTGTACAGTTAGAAACCTCCAAGTCACACTGCAAGACATAAAAAATGAAGCCAAAAACGACGAATTTATTAATGAAACAAAAGCAAAAATAGCAGAAAAAAATGAGCCGATATCGGACAGCTTTTCTCTATGCGACAATGTGTTACTTTACAACGAAAGAGTTGTAATTCCCAAAACATTAAAAAAGTGGATCTTAAAGGAGTTCCATAGGGGCAATCCTGGTAAAAATAGAATGAAGTCGCTAATGCGAAGCTATGTATATTGGAAGAATATGGAGCAGGATATTACTCAGATGGTGGAAATGTGCAAGGGTTGTAATTTAGCAGCCAAACCACCGCCAATCATACATAAGCCGTGGCCAGAGACTGATCGTCCGTGGTCAAGAATACATGCAGATTATGCAGGGCCAATTGACGGTTTTTTAAATTTAATCATTGTGGTTAGCTATAGTAAATGGCCGGAGGTGTTTCGTTGCAAAAATCCTACTACAGAAACGACCATAAATTGCCTCCACGAGCTATTCGCTTGGTTTGGTATAGTGGATTGCCTAGTCACAGATAATGGAATGCAATTCACGTCAGCAGATTTCCAAGAGTTTTGCGAAATTTATCAAGTAAAACATATAAATTCCCCGCCTTATCACCCAAGATCAAAATGGGCAGGCAGAGAGATTCGTTGATACACTCAAAAGAGCGTCACGAAAAGCCTATGATGTGCCTACCGAGACAGCATTACAGCAATTTCTTCAGGTATATCGAATTACGCCAAATAATGTCACACCATCAACACTATCACCAGCAGAAGTGATGTTTGCTAGAAAGATCGGACCTGCATTTGATAAATTGCTACCAAGTAAAACAAAACAAGTAACACAGTCCTATCCACCAAAAAGAAAATTTCTCCCAGGAGAAAAAGGTTTTTTAAAGCCTATAAAAATAACACATCTTACTGGGAGCAAGGCACAATTGAGAAAAGAATTGGCAAGATGGTTTACATAGTTCAGGGACAAAAATTCTCACACAGAAGACACGTAAACCAAATAAGGAAAAGACTGTTACAGGACGCTAACGCTCCACCTCAAGAAGAGGTAATGGACACGATTTTCGATACGTTTGATAC
>OZ038487.1:14899979-14902479 GCA_964036315.1 Acanthosepion esculentum | reverse complement strand
TAGTGTTAATCCAGGCTCATTTTGCAGTTTTGAAAGCATTCTTTTGCGCATTTCACTATCCTTAGCTGAGACTAATCCTTGTACAAAAATAAGGCACTTGAAATTGTCCGGAGTTAATTCTGCCAACTTGAAGTCGTCGCAATGTTTGTTCACGATTGCGGCAAACATGGAGTAGTCCTCCTTTTCCTCTTTTACGAGGTTAAGACATTTTCACCTTTTGTGAAAATGTGACGTCTTTGGACTGAAAAGATCTGTAAGGCATGTAACTGCTTCGTCAAACGTTAAATCATTTGTCTTTTTTGGCAAGATGTAATCCACAAATTTTGTGTATTCCTCTGTTCCTAATTTTCTGAGTAATAGACGTAGCTTCTTAGCTTCCGTCCAGTTTTGACAATCGATGTTGAAGATGTCTTCATGTCTGAAATAGTCCCCGAAATTTGTATCCTCTTCTAGAGAGTAATTGAATGTTTCTATCGTATTCCACACTGCGTCTTGAGAAAAATTCGCTCCTTTTTCGAGATTTTGTTTTTTGTTACCCGATACCTTTAATATTAGTTCCTGGAGTTGCATTTGTCTTTCTTCATTTTCCTTCTGCGTTTGTAGTGATTGTTTTTGCCACATCTCTTCCATTCTTTCTTGCAGTTGTAATTGCTGTTCATTTTGGTATTTTACAAGTTCTACTAAAATACTTTTAAAATCCTCCATGATAACAGTCTTACGAAAAACTTGGTTTTCCGTATTTTAATCCTCGTAAATCTTTTGTCGCCAAGTTGTTGTGGACACTAGCAAACGGTAATTTTTTTTTTGTGTAGGTCCGAAGTCCTCGTCACCCAGTTGTTGTCTGTGGACAACGAGAGATATTTTTTTTATTTCCTTTCGTGTAAGTTCGAATTCCTCGTCGCCAAGTTGTGGTCGACGAGGGAGAATTTTGTTTCGTTTTCCTTGCGTGTGAGTTCGAATTCCTCGTCGGCCAGTTGTTGTGGATTCCGGAATGAAATCCAGTACCAATAATAACAAACCCCAAGAATGAATATAGGAAAATAAATGTATTAACGTAATAATACAAACTGGTAATACAGGTTAGTAGTTCCAGGAATGCGGGGTTAGTAGACAAATATATATATAGTCTTTGGTATCGACATATCGCTGTATGACTTCTGACTGAGTCTACGTGCCCGTTTCTGTGACTCTTGCCGCTATGTTCGTACGCTCGTTCCTTTCGACGTTCGACTATGTTCGAAATCTCTGTCTCGGTCTGTCTGTCGGGTATCCACTAGCAGTAGTATATGTATAACCTGGGTGAGTCCATTTGTGTAAAAAGACCCCTCCACAAAAACTGTAGAAAAATTTGGAATAAACGATTTTGTTTTTGAAAAGTTGACTGTGTTTGTATTTGAAGGTCATTGTCGATCGAGGAACGAATTTAAGTAAAACCAATAATGTAAATAACGTAATCTGCAAATGGGTCGGATTTGGAAATCGACAAACAAAAAAAATGCTGATTTGAGATACACAAGCTTGCTGACGTAAAATATTATTATCGATAAAACGGCCGATGTTGGAGAAATGTGGAAACAAAGTGTATTGTTATGAAATACCAAACACTTTGTTTACGGTCGATGTCATGTCTCCTGTGTTGGAGAAAATAATTAATTGAGTAATACGTAATGAGCTTTAAGGGGTAGTGAAAGTTGGGCGAGATGCATATAAACCGAACGGTCGGTTAAAGCCGGCAGTAGAAGCTGCCGTTGAAATAGCCTGAGACGAATCAACAGCGAACGTGACCTGCCACCGTTGTTTCCCGAGCTAACAGCACGCGTGAATGTTTAAGTTTTAGAAGCAAGAGATACAGTGTACCGATATAGAGATGAACGGGAAGGGTTAATTTTGTTGTATAAACGATTATATGGACCAGTTAAAAATTAACTCAGCGGCCCTCTTCGTTATTTGATATTTGTACTTTTCATCGCCGAAAAGGTTCTTGTTCTTTTTCCCAGTACGGTTCCGCCAACTCGATATAGCGCTTAAGTACGGACGAAAGTTCGATTTTCACTGCAGTGTGATCAAAGAACACAACGTTGACGAAACAACTGAAGGAAGGAAACGATCAACAGATAAACATCAGTTGATCGGTGCCAATACTGATCAGCGTGAGGAGAACCCCAGATCGAACCGGGCCGTCTGTGTTATACTGGAGTAACAAGGAACCTCACACATTCCACGTACGATTTCATTTTCAACTCGTTTTCACTGCTCATTGGACTGTCATAAGCTGACACTCTTCTCTCACTGGCCAAAAGTGTTATGGGTTGCGTTGGATCTTTTCTAATTAATCACTTTAGCTCTAAGTTGAAATGATGATCCCTCTTCCGGTTGTGTCCTCCTGTCCAGCTTTCCTCTCTTTTTTAAATTTATTCCCCTTTCTCTGGTTTGTTCTCGAATGGATTTGTAAGCCAATTTATGAATGTTTATGCAATTACTGAAGGCCTGAATGATTTTT
>OZ038487.1:14894979-14897479 GCA_964036315.1 Acanthosepion esculentum | reverse complement strand
TTTTTTATTACTGGAGAATCATTTGCTTTCATCGTCCGGCTGATGGAGTAAAATTTTTCTCGGGCCATCCAGCTTGCAAAATCTATACAAATAGCTAAACATTAGAATTTCACAGTATTTACATTAGTCGGACTATTGTCCTCATCTTTGTCGCCATATTTTTCACAACGTTTCGGCCGTTGTACGCTCCGGCCTTCTTCAGGTGGTTGGAATTTCGAACTGAACCCTGTGCCATGTGTCCTCAAGGATAAAGGGGCTAGTTAGATCCAGTGACAGGCCCAAAGAGTGTGAGTTCAATACCCGGTTAAGGTAGTGGAGAACTTTCAGAGGGAAAATTAGCAGGAGATAACTGATAACTGACATCCATCAAACATGGCTGGCGGAACTAGAACATTCTACCCCAGTGATCGAAATAAAGGGTTCAGTTCAAAATTCCAACCACCTGAAGAAGGCCGGAGCGTACAACGGCCGAAATGTAATAAATATGGCGACAAAGATGAGGACAATAGTCCGACTAATGTAAATACTGTACATAATACCTCATCTCAGAAATATAGACAGAATTAGAATTTCATTTTTGGGAATCCTCGAGAAATCGAGAATTTGTCAGCAACCCCTCGTCCATATAAACCATTATATCTGTCAGTGGACTTCAAATGCAGCTCCACTAATAAACAAAACGTTTTGCTTATCAGAAATCCTAATAAAAACCAGCATATCTTGCTGGACGCCATGCAAAAAGAAAAATCCCGCCACCCCCATGACAAACTCAAACTCAACCGGAAACGAATGCTTTCCTCTTCCCTTTTGCCTACTTCCTTTTCGCGCCACCATTTCATTTTCATTTATCACTTCAACTTCCGCCCACAGTAGATCCGGTCCTAATATGTGTCCGGACTGCATCCACTTCGAAGTTATTCACCATGTTCAGAATAGTGATAAGCCTGCAAACTACTTGACCGTGAGATTTGCTGCGGACAGCTCGTCTTGGCATACTAAAACTGCTCGGCTGCCATATCTTCAGGCGCACACATGTGTTTGCGTTAGTTAAAGGGTAAGCAGGTAGTTCTTATTTCTTGAAGTTCTGCCTTGAAGACGTTCCATTATCCCAGCCACACTTTAATAATATCGTCTTTGCTAATTTCAAGACATTCTGGCGATCGATAAATTCTTCAAACTTATTAGAATTGAGAGAAGTTTTTATATTAAATAGTTTCATTCTTTACGTTATCGCCCATTGTCTTCATCAACAAACTACTAAATAAACGATCAGAACTCTTCTCAAATGGCAGACACAGAAATACTTTTTTACTACGCTACTTCAAAATCGACAACGGAGAAGAATAAATACAAATAAATAAAACAAAAATAAATAAGCAAAAACAAGTAAAATAAATTAATACAAATAAATAAATAAAATAAATAATGAACAAATAAAAAAACCCACTCCAGCCAAAATAATCGTTAGAAGAGACTACCCACAATGCATTAGACAACCTACAATGCATTAGACTACCCACAATGCATTAGGCTACCCACAATGCATCACTCAATCGTATATATATATATTCGAGAAAAAACACAACACATGTGGTGTGATGATTACGTTTAGTGTTGACTTTAATGTCCACTTTTATATTTACACACGCTCTATCTCTGACATTGAGCACTTTATCCCATAAATATAGCACACCTTAAGACTATATTTCTTCATATGCTGGCTGAGCTCTCCCCTCGTATTCGACATATGAGTGTCAAGCAGCTGAGTTCCTGGGAACCGACAGCCCAGACACCAGCACATCTGATTTGATTGTAGGGGTGAAGGTCTTGTGCAGAACCAAACACACTTTTTGGAGGGCCGAATACAGAGACCTCTGCTGCACCACGTGCCGCAAGGTGCACAAATGGCCCTATGCAGGTTTTCAATTCAGAGTTTTCCTTCTCCTAGGTCAGATGGCATCAAAGGCTATAGAACCCAGTCTGTCCTACCTTAAGAAGAAGAGGATTCATATAAACAAATAAATCCAAACCAATATATAAGCAAACAAATCTAAACATATATATTAGCAAATAAATCCAAACTAATACATAAGCAAATGAATTCAAACCAATACATAAGCAAATAAATCCAAACCAATATATAAGCAAATGAATTCAAACCAATATATAAGCAAATAAATCCAAACCAATATATAAGCAAATAAATCCAAACCAATACATAAGCAAATAAATCCAAACCAATATATAGGCAAATGAATCCAAACCAATATATAAGCAAACAAATCTAAACCGATATATAAGCAAATAAATCCAAACCAATATATAAGCAAATAAATCCAAACTAATACATAAGTAAATAAATCCAAACCAATACATAAGCAAATAAATCCAAACCAATATATAGGCAAATGAATCCAAACCAATATATAAGCAAACAAATCTAAACCGATATATAAGCAAATAAATCCAAACCAATATATAAGCAAATAAATCCAAACTA
>OZ038487.1:14859979-14889979 GCA_964036315.1 Acanthosepion esculentum | reverse complement strand
GGTGTAAATATGTTGGATGGATCTCGAGTGAAAAGGTATCACAATCACACACACACATAGAGACAGATATCCTCTGTTTTATATATATATATATATATATATATATATATATATATATATATATATATATATATATATATATATATATATATATATATATATAGATAAATTGTATTAAACGTAAAACTCAAAGTGGCATTGATTTTGAGGAGATACTCGTTAATTATAGGGTGTAATCGAAGCGAAATAATACGATAGTATGTAATAACACGATAATGAAAAACGACATTAATTAAATTCGAGATGCTAATCAAGTTAAAGGAATTTAAAATTATTCCATTACCGTCGACTGATATAAACAATCACAAATTGAACAACGTATTATATAAGATAGATGTTTAGCAAAACGTAAGGAATTTCACGTTTCAAATTTGGTTATTTCTAATTATAAAACTTTGTAAATGGCTTCAATCGCTTCGTTTTTCATTATCGTATTATTTTATATTATCCTGTTATTCCTGAATAGGTCCTGCTACTTTTACTATCGGGTCATTTAATTTTAGAAGACTTGGTAAAAGAGAAGCAAGAATAATTGGATCTGGGACGTTGATTGTCATAATATTCATGTATGTTGTCTCCAAGCAATCAAAATCAAAGGAGGACATATATTTAGGACTAGCAGCCAGAGCCAGCGGGTCGATCAGAAAGGCGTTCAATTAGAATGGAGTAAAAACAGCATCATGTTTAGATGTAACAGAATCTATCTTCTTCAATTACTTTAAAGAACTTTCATTAAAGAACATTTTGAACTAATTCAGTTACTGGTATAACAGAAATAGTCTGTATGTATTGAGTCGAAATTAGACGAGGACATGAAGGTGTAAAACAGGCAACATGAAGACCCACTTCAAACCACAATTATTTGGGAGTTTTTGAAATTCAATTTCTCAGTGTGCTACCAGGGATACATAAGAGGATATATTTATAAAGCAATTGTTACGTTTGATGAAAATTGGTCGAGAGTTCAATGAAAAACAAGAAAGAAACTAGTAAAAATCACCATTTTTCTCTATTACGCGGGTTTTCACTATATGTGTGGACTTAATTATCAAGTTAAATAACTGTTAAACAATCAACTTATTGTTGGTTACAGTTGAGTGGAGTTTGTATTAGATTGCTTGAAAATTGAGGGAGTTTTTAGTTTAAAACATTTGTTGAAATTTTTCATGCTTTTTCCAAGGGTGTGAGATATTAAAAGAAAAAGAAAGAGATTATGATTTCATTTCACTAGTTTTTCATTAACATTAATTGGCTGGATCATTTCCAAACATATATCGTAGATTGTTTACTATTTAGTAGCAGCCATACCCAGCTGGTTGATGAAAAAAAAGTGTTCAATTAGAATGGAGCAAAAACAGCATCATGTTTAGATGTAACAGAATCTATCTTCTTCAATTACTTTAAAGTACTTTCATTAAAAAAACATTTTGAATTAACGCAGTTACTGCTATAACAGAAGTAGTCTGTATTTATTCAATCGAAGTTACCCTAGGGCATGAAGGGGTAAAACAGGCAACATGAAGACCCACTTCTGATCACAATTATTTTGGAGTTTTTGAAATTCAATGCTACCAGGGATATAAAATAGTATACATATATAAAGCAAGTGTTGAGTTTGATGGAAATTGCTTGAAAGATCAACGAAAAATAAGAAATAATAAGAAATGATATTAATAACTTTGAAAACTCTTGTAAGAGACAATATTTCCCTACAAGTCTTGATCGGTTGAAAGACATAAGAATATTCCTACATCAAGAGGAGTAGCAGTAGCTTTTGCTGAAAACAATTAGTGGTTCAGGGCTAAACATTACCCCCCTAGTTTCTATTTTCCATGTACCAAACGGTATTGTTAAACCAATTTCGGTTTTTCTACTGTTGTTTTTGGTATCTCAGTTGCAACAGGAACCGACAGAAAATATAATAGAAATGTTTTCGCCATCAGTAGCAAAGAAAAAAATAACAACCATAGATATTGAACGAAGAACCATATTCTATACATTAGACAACCACATTAACAGAACTAACAGCAAAATGTAATCGTTCACATTAAAAAAAAAATGTTTGAAGATCTTAGAAGACCTGCAGCGTTTTCGCTATTTCGGAAAAGGGAGGAAGGTTTGGAAAAGACTTACAAGCGATATTTACAAACTTGCTGAATATGACACATCACACTGATTTGCCTTTAAGTCGAATAAGTCTCATTATGATCGATAAATGAATCTTGGGGAAGAAATATAAAGAGGAGACAGGCCGCCCCCTGAAGGTAAGGCTTCAGGAGCACCAGAAAGCTGTAATACGACGGGAAGTGGAAAAATCAGGCGTGGCTGACTACATATGGAGAGAGAAGGGAGTTCACCGTTCTCTGTGCGATCAGGTTGTGATCATAGACTAAGAACACCATTGGAATATTCGTAAACTTAAGGAATCAGCACATATGCTAGGCAGCAAAAATCACCTGAGTCGACCAAGCATAGAAATGAATACAATATCGGAACCAGTAATAAGGAGTGCCAGAGAAAAGCGATAATGAGCTCTGGTAAAAAAAAATGCAAATATAACAGCAAAAATTGCAATTTGAGCACTGTTAAAAATGGTTGCTGAAGACATTAGGTTTATAATACCCAGAAATTCATACACAGATGTCCTCAAGGACACATGGCACTGTGGATAAAGGCGTTAGTTAGACCCAGTGACAGGAACCAGAGAGTGCGAGTTCAATACTCGGTTAAGGCAGTGGAGAACTTGGAGAAGGGAATTAACAGGAGATAACTGATAACTGACATCCATTAAACATGGCACATGGAACTAGAACAGTCTACCTCAGTGAGCGAAATAAAGGGTTCAGTTCGATATTCAAACCACCTGAGGAAGGCCGGAGCGTACAACCTTCAAAACGTTGTAATAAATATGGCGACAAAGATGAGTCCGAATAATGTAAATAATATATCTTGGGTAAGTCTGAAGATTTTAATTTAAATTTAAATCTTTTTCAATTTTTATTTCAGGCTAAAACAATGATTATTTAAGCTAAAAAATGTTATTTCTGTTTCAATGTAATAAATACAAAATAGAATGCTAATCGATCTCTAATCATTGATATAATTAAATTGAAAATTGGAAATGGTATTAATGATTAATTGATCTCTACTCTCCAAGGTCCCATATAGACATTAGTGTATCTCTTATAACCTTACACTTTAAGACAAGCATAATTCGAGAGATAAACAGATATAAGTTTCTCATAAATATAATTCCTATAAATATTATATGTATAAAAGTATACGTGTCTGCGTAGAGAAATTATAATAAATATATATACATACATAAATATATACATATTAAACAATGAATTAAATTTAAGGTGCACAGTGACACTACCATTGTTGTCAGTTATATACTTTCACGCAGTCGTCAGGCGGTCGGCAGCTGTAGTGCGAGAATAGGTACTTTTATTCCCCCATACATGCCTGAGCTGAAAAAAAAATGACCTGTGCGCCCATAACATGCACACATCAACCAAACTCACCTGGAGGGAGAAAGCACCCATCAGATCGAGATCAAATATAAAAATAAAACAGAAATAGATTGCCGGTGCGACCAGAAAATAAGCTTAATACAACACGGAACAATGGGGCCGAGGTAAAGGACGCTAATGCTTAACAAAATAAATGCTTAACAGAACTTGGCCCCTAAAGTCACACACGTTTCCATATTTCTGTTGTTTTATTTTTCGGGGGTATAATTGTGAGTTTATTGTTTTCAGCTTGAAATTTAATTTACGGGTTGAAAGACTAGCCAATAAAAATATTGTGAACAAAATTTTGGAATGAATACTCTACAAAATACTTGTCAAGGGGAGAAAAAATTTCGCCGGAACGGCGAAACAGTTAAATAATTCATGAAATATTTCACGAAGAACCTTCCGTATAATAAATATCGCCCTAGACTATGAGGAAAGACGGTAAAGAAAATGGAAACCATAAGCAACAACAAAAACAATAATAATAATAATAATAAATGATAAGTCAATATACGTAAAATCCGAATTTTCAAAACAGCCAAAAACAAATTTTAACGAATTACTTATCGGGAAAAGAGACAAAACTTAAAAATAAACTATACTGACTATACTAACTGACGGTACTAATATGGCAACACCTAAAGTAACATTTCAATGACTTGCAAACTGTTAAATCGAAGTCGGAAACGAGAAGATTTTTAATAAATATAAACATCCTACGCGTCCTGGGTAAGACGATAAACTACATCCAACAGCAAGGCTTCTGATCAGGAGGTTTTGAGGAGCGTAGAACCACCTCTTAATTGCTGGTGTTCCCATGTCCACCATGACCTTTGGTGGTAGCACTTGTTAGGGTCCCAAACATGGGAAAATAGTTAACGCATACAATGGGTTAAAACACTATTTAAGTGCAAAAATAGGTTATAATCCCGCAATAATTTTTTAAAGCAAACATTATTACCAGCAATACACTTTTGACGAAAAATTATTACCAGTATTGTATTTTTGAAGAAAACATATTATAAGAAATACATTTTTTGAAGGAAACAAAGTAGTGTCAGCAATACAATTTTGAGGAAAATATGTTACCAGTAACAACATTTTTGGAGAATATATTACCAACAATAAAAAATCTTGTTGGTATTTAATAATCCATTGAGGTTGATAGGCCGTAAAACAAACCAAACCAAAAGATAGATAGATAGATAGAAATATATTAGCAGCAATAAAAATCTTGTCGGCATGAAATAATACATTGAGGTTGATATGCCCTAAAACAAAACAATCTAAACCAATATATACTGAGATAAATAGATAGATAGATAGATAGATAGATAAAAATATTAGCAGCAATAAATATCTTGTCGTCATTAAATAACCCATTGAGGTTGATATGCCGTAAAACAACCAAACCAAACCAATATATACTGAGATAGATAGATAGATAGATAGATAGATAGATAGATAGATAGATATGAACAGACAGATAGATAGATAGATAGATAGATAGATAGATAGATAGATAGATAGATAAAAATATTAGCAGCAATAAAAATCTTGTCAGCATTAAATAACCCATTGAGGTTGATATGCCGTAAAAGGAACCAAACCAAACCAAATCAAACATCTTACTGTGAGGACGTAGTCCGCTTGTGGTTCACTGTACAACCTGTGGTGACATCCAAGGTCGGCTGTGTCACGCTATGTTCAGAGGTTTGTCTCCTTGGTCGTGATCTAGTTCATCAATGAATAACGACAACCGCTTTTCAAGAAACTTGTTGGGAAATAGCAAAAATACTTTTTTTTCACTTCCCCGTCTATTCTTCATTCATCTTCAAGAATTAGAATCTCACAAACTTGCGGATACAGAAAGAGGATCCTTATCTTTACTTACCGTCCAGGCGACTGCTGATTTTTCATTGCCCGCTGGTCCCTTCTTGGCTACTGATCATCTACTCACTCACTGCGGACTTCTTGCCTCTCTCTGCTTAAATGGATACTGACTTGGGACCCACACTCTCTACCCGTCCATTTGTGTTCCGGAAGAGTAGACTATCCAAAAGCAGGACGGGTGGTCAGTAATTTTCAAATGACTAAAATAATTATCTCAAGGACACATGACACAGTGGGTAAAGGCTTTGGTTAGATCCAGTGACTGGACCCAAAGAGTGTAAGTTCAATACCCGGTTAAGACAGTGGAGAACTTTCAGAGGGAAAATTAACAGGAGATAACTGATAACTGACATCCATTAAACATGGCACGTGGAACTAGAACAGTCTACCCCAGTGACCGAAATAAAGGGTTCAGTTCGACATTCCAACCACCTGAAGAAGGCCGGAGCGTACAACGGCACAACGTTGTAATAAATATGCCCACAAAGATGAGGACAATAGTCCGAATAATGTAAATAATGTACGAGAAACAGTATCCAAAATTTAATTTCAGAGGACCTCACCGTTTTCAATACTATTTTTTATAACAATGGTACCGTTGATGTTTGTCAAGCATACCATTTCTACAACATAAATATAAAGTGAAGTACCTCATGTATGTATTAGTTTGAGTCATATGTAATTTCTTTTTTGAGAACTACCGTATTTTTGTAAGACGCACCCTGATATTGGAAAGACATTTCTAAGAAAAAAGTCATTCACTATGCGTCCATCAAATACTGGCGCCACGTATTGTTTACATTAATCACTAGTCTGATTTTATTTGTATGGCAATTGGCTCTTGTCAAAAGCAGAAACGCTCCCGGCGCTGCTAGTAAACGGAGCATGTTTAAGCTTGTCGCTCGGCTACTGGAAGGTTTATAGTCTTCCAAATACTTGTAACAGCTAAGTACTGAGGTTGCATCATATAAAAGGCTAAATTAGGTAGACACCTAACAACATACAAATCTACGTATCTTTCAGTCAAGCCAATTAAGTGACCGTTCAAGCTTATTTAAGCCTGGACGTTCCCTTACATACGTCTTGGAAGACGCACACGTTTTTCTTTTCAGGGTATTTTTTAGGAAAAATGTATCTTGTAAGACGGAAAATACGGTAATTACAATGCCCAAAGTTTTATCTTAATATTTAATAATATATGGCAGTTAAACATGAATTTAGGGTCTGTCAATATGAGCACTGGTAAAAACGGTTACTGAAGACATTAGGTTTATAATACCCGGAACTTCATACACAGATGTCTTCAAGGACACATGGCACAGTAGATAAAGGCGTTGGTTAGATCCAGTGACAGAGTGTGAGTTCAATACCCGATTAAGGTAGTGGAGAACTTTCAGAGGGATAATTAACAGGAGATAACTGATAACTGACAAAAACTGATAAAACCCTTAAAGAAGGAAGACCGAAACTGCTACCTTTTAATTATCACGGAAAGATTTGTTTTCCATCAACATGGGTCGATGAGGGCTACTCATGTCTCCATGTACCTTCGTGGTTTTACGTTTTCCACTGACATAAAGGGAAGTGATTATATGGAAACAATTGCTAGGTCTCCTGCAAGGAAATGTAGTTTAGTGTATCGTGCTAGATGAGTCTTCTCGTCAGAATCCTTCTTTCACATTTATGCACCTACCATTCGTTCGTGCATTGGAAGCCATTATCATATCTGCTCTGCTTCTCTTGCTATATGTTTAGAGATTCCTGGCAAATTTCAAATAACAGTTTGTGATGTTACCTGGCATCTGAACGAGTAAATATCTTACCACCGTAACGAGGTTTATTTTACAAATATTTTATGTTAGGTATTCTAATAAGCTCTCCTTGGTAGATCGACCGCACGAATTTAAGTGTACTATTAGGAGGCAGGGTGCAGTAATGGATAGCGGCTCGGATTGATGAATCAGAGAGGCGAGTTCGAATTCCAGTCGAGTCCATTACATTCACTTACGTGCTGATACCCTTGTGAAAGGTATGAATCCTCTTCTTCTCCCCCCAAACTATGGGTAGATACCCCCTGATGACAACTGGTCTAACGCAGAAGGAAATGCTGCGGGAAAAAACTGCTTCGTCAATCATGTATCGAAAGATACATGATCGCCTAAGCGTTTATCACGCATGGCACATAACTGACTAGATTATCAACTATATTTCAATGATTTAATGTTGAAATAACAATATAAACCCTAAGTTCTATCCTAATAGTTTCTTTTCTTGCACTTCTTACCTGTGGAACTCTCTTCCAGTTTCTTGCTTCACAGTCACCTACAATCTTCAAGAATGTAAAGGCAGTGTCAATTGGTATGGTATGTCTTCCCGAATTCTGTTCTTTTATTGTCCTTTCTCTTCAGTAAAGTCTTTTCGTTCTATTTAACTGCAAGTAACACCTTGCATCTTAGAGGCGATTTCACCTTGCTTGGGTAAAATTATTATAACAAAATGATATCTTCATATACTTCGCTTCTTACCTCTTAATCTTACCGTACAGACAACCACCACCTTCCGTAAACATCTAACTTGAGTGGCTCTTTTAGCTTTTATGTGTTGAACAGTATTTAAAAAAATAAAACAACATTCGTCGAAAGTTGATAAGTGGTAAAAAATCATAGCAAACAAATGGGAAAACGTAATTGTATAAATGTAATTGTATTTTATTTTTTGAGGACCAAAGCTAAAAAAAATCGGAAAATATTTAAGACTTAAACTAATGGTCTAAATTAATTTGGCAAAAATCAGATAGATCTTAATTAAATGATCAACGAAGCGACACCATTCAAGCATAAGAGATGCAATATGTAAATGATTGGTAACTTGTTTCCAAATATGATGAATCTCGAGTGAAATTTAATCGACCTGAGAGATGGCCCAAAGGATGGATTTTATCCAATTCAGACTTGGCTAAAGGAAGGCCACAAGGAGGTGGTAGTTTTATGATATGGGCCGGAATTGTCGACCAAACCATTATTGGATCTTTCAAAGTCGATGAAGGAGATAAACTGAACAGTGCTATCTATTGCGATTTTATAAACATGACTTTCTTTGAATGGTACAAGTTCCTGTCTCACAGTTTTAGAATGAACTGTGTATTTTTGCACTTCTCATGTATCTAAGCTTACACGTGAATTGTTTGAGCCTAAAAGGTTTGCAGGAGAGAAGATAACGGAATGGCCGCCATCAAGTCCTGATCTGAATCAAATCGAAAATCTCTGGTCAGTTGTGAAAATGAAATTATATGAAGGTGGCAAACAATAAGCAGGAAAGCAGACCTTTCGGAAGCCATTAAAACTACCATGTCAGAAACTAAACCTGCTGAAGTAAAACATATTACTAAAATCAATGGTTACTAGATTCCTGGCTGTTATATTCAAATGTAAAGGATTCAAAGAATTAATATATATGTTTGTTATTTGACTTATTATAGGTATTGATCAAGTTTTGATGATTTTATTATTTTTTTATCGAAGTAAAATGTGATTATTTGGTTTTGCCTAATAACTTCAGACGGAAGTTGTTTTTTTTAGAATGCATCAAATAACTTCAATAAAACATATTGATACTACCTAAAATTTTAACTCAGGCTTTGTTTTGACGTCTAAATTGATTTTTTAAAATTTGATATATTTTTTTTAAAACCAAATTTGAATTATTGAAGTTTATAGGATTTGCTTAATAACTTCAGACAGGGTGTATATTGCAAAAAGGAAATAAAATGTTGAGGCAGCCGATGGAGGAATTAAGAATACAACAATTAAAGAGGAATAAATTTATGGAGCAGATGGAGACTATTATGAGCGAGTGACATGGCTGAAGAGAGAAACAACATCCTTCATTAGAGAACACGTACATCGAGTCATCATAAGTCATATTGTTATAACCTTAAAAGACAGCAGATCCAGAGAAAGAGGTGAGACATTGGATTAAAAGATGCATAATATGGTTTGATCGTCATATGCTTGGAACTGTGCAACTGTTTTTCAGCAAAGGAAATAATTGTTATCAGCAACGCAAGAGACAATCCTGGAAATGTCCGATGGTCATATCCCGTTCAACTTAAGCAACATCGATCTTGGTCAGTACTTAGATGGGTGGCCTTTTGGGAATCCCAGCTGCTGTAAACTTGGATGCGAGGGTATGTAAGAGACAATGGATCGGAATTGTTGAGTCTGTTATATTCACTTAAGGAAGTTGGAAAGATATGAATCAACATCTTCTCCTTCAGCCATATTTAATTAGTAAGAATTATATCACTAAATTATTATTGTCTAAAAATATTCTTACAGTCTAAAAAGTATTTTTTGGCTAGCTTTGATAAGCCGTAGAAATCGGATCATTTGTCCTGGAATATCACAAAATGCTTTTTGATTTTGATATAGAAGAAACAAAAATTGGAAGACCGGATATAAGAATCGTGAATCAGAAAAAAAAAACAATAAAAAAACATTTTTGATAATGAATGTATCTACAAAGGCGGGAAAATTAAGCAAAACATGACCTTTCTCAGAAGATAAAAACGTTTGACATTACAATCTCCGTAACTCGTCAATAGTTAATCGTAGCCTAATATATTTATGCTCACAATCTTCACGTCCTACAAATTGCTCTTATATATATATTTTATGTTAATCAACATAACCATTTTAACGGCAATCATCTGCCTTCAGTGGGTCCCGAGCAATGTATCGTGTAAAATTTAATATTAAAAAGATATACCCCTTTGTGCAAATTAATTGAAACAAAACGAATAATTCCGCTATTATTTACCTTTTTCCGTATTTTTGCAATGACCACAAATTCCCGATTGGATTTAAATCAGGATAGTTTCCGTGCCAATCTATATTACTTTGATTTGCTCATTTGTAAGGCTTCCAAGTGTGCTTCTGCAGTGTTATAATTTTCGTATGCTTCCTTGGAGGAACGCGCATTGTAGACAATGACCGTATGACAACTAATCGACAGTAGAGACAATAGTGTCTGCGTGTGATAAAAATCTGATGCAATCTCGAATGACGTAATATTTTTCAAGGCCAAACAAATTTCATGATACACCTCGAAAATAGTTTCTCATTACTGCACACCACTGCAAATCGCCCAATCTGAGGAAAAAATAGAAATCGATTACACCCTGTCTATCCAGCGGGTTTAAAATTGACCGAATGTTGAATGAAAGGAAACTAAAACAGTTGTTTCATTTCATTTGCACACTGGTGTATGTATTGAAGTTTAGAATCGTGGGCGCATTTGGAACTGTTCGAAGATTCCGAAATGGTTTAAGACTGTATAGTGCACAGTGTCCTTAAATAAACTGAGAAATATGCTGGATATTTTAGAAGAAGAAAATTCATAGTTCTGAACTTGTCTATTCAATGTCTGATCTGACGAGATTAGCATTGGGTGAAATTGAATATTTAAAAAAAATCTCTATAATATATGAAGTTTAAAATCGCAGGTGCACTTGAAACTGTTTGGAAAATGCTGATGTTGTTAAAGTAGGAATTTGAGACTGTATATCGACGATGACACTGAAAAAGCTGCTGGGGCTTTGTGATGAAGAAGAAGAAAGTGTGGAGGAGGGAAAGGATTAGGGAGATGGAAGTAGGAGGAGAAAAAGTAGAAAGCAACAGGGGAATGAGAGGGAGATGAAGGGGAGGAGATAGAAAAAGAGGGTGAGGAGGAAGAAGAAGAAGGAGAAGAAGAAGAAGAAGAAGAAGAAGAAGAGGAAGAAGAAGAAAAAAATAGGAGGAATGGAAAAGACGGGGAGGAGAAGGGGATGAAGAAGAGGGGAAGGATCATAGGAATGGAAGGGAAGGGGGAGGAGAAGAAGGAAAGGAAAAGAGTAGGAGGGGCAGAATAAGAAAATAGGAGGAGAATGAGGGAAGAAGAAAATAGGAGGGAAGAAGAAGAGATGGAGGAGAAAGGGAGAGGAGGAAGAAGGTAAAGGGAAGGAGGAGGAAAAGAAGAAAAAGAAGAAAAGAGGAGGAGGGGAAGAAGAAAGGGAGCAAGCGGGGGAAGAAGAAGAAGAAAAAATGGATCAGGAAGTAGAAGAAGAAAAATAAGAAGATAGGAGCAGGAAAAGAAGAAGAAAATAGAGAAAGAAGGAGAAAAAGGAGGATGCAAAAGAGGGAAGAAGAAGAAAAAGGAGAATGCGAGAGAGGAGGGGGGAGGAGGAGAGAAAAAGAAAAGAGGAGATGGTGAAGAAGAAGGGGAGGAGGGGGAAGAAGATGAAGAAGAGGGGAGGATAAGGAAGTAAGAAGAATAAAATGGGATCATGGAGAGAAGAGGAGGAGGAGAAGAGGATGAAGAAGAAGAGAATGGAAGAGGGGAAGGGAAGGGAAGGAGGAGTAGGAGAAGACGAAAAATAAGAGAGGAGGAGGGGAAGAAGACTGGTGATGGCGGGGAAGAAGAAGAAAAAGAGGATGAGGATGTTGAAGAAGAAGAAGAAGATGATGAAGAAGAAGAAATTAGGAGGAGGGGATGAGGAGGGAAAGAAAAAGAGGAAGCAAGGAAAGAAGAAGAAGATGAAGAAGAAAAAGCATAAGTCGATGTAGGATGAGAATGGAAGGAGGAGGAAAAGAAGAAGAAAAAAGGAGGAAGGAATGAAGAAGAAGAAGAAGAAGAAGAAGAAGAAGAAGAAGAAGAAGAAAACTCTCAATATCTTAGTTGCGATAAATCTATTCAATATCGTCATCTGACTGCAACCTTGGCGACATGAAATATATTTCCCCACATGACTCTCGCTGTCTCTTGAACAAAGACCCTCCATTTGCAGCGAATAGATTTCACACTGTATTGTCGTGACTCAAATCAGGAACGAAAGTTAGCAATCTATAAATGACGATTCTCTCTCCATCCGAACAGTCAGCAAAATCGTTCGTTTGAATGCTTCTGTTAATCTAATATTCACATATTTCCCTTCGGTGATATAATTTTATTGAATACCTGGAAAATAAATGGGAGAGAATGATGTCGGCTGGTTCATTCATTTCCTTTTTCTTGAAAATACCTGACACCATTTTCTGGTATCGTTTGAATGTCTTTGCTTTGTGGCCGTTAAGTATCGCTAACGTAGGTCAACGTATGCTGATTTTAGTGAAAATATATTCTTCATATTGATTGCATTTATTAAATTTTTAGGACTGGACGGGTCTTCAGTTTTCTTTCGAATGTCGACGTTACTGAGATTGAGTATGTTTCTGCTATAAAAAAATAACGAGAAATATACGGACAGTGGCAAGAGACCATTAGTGTAAAATGTGATGACTTATTAATACGATGAAAATTTTATTATAAAAAGTATTTAACTAAATTCAAATTATATTTGTTTATATATCATTTCTGGTAAGGCGTAATTCAATTCTGAATATAAAATCAGTCTTATATATATATTGACTATAATTGAAAAAATAGAAATAGACAGAAAAGGTAACATTAGAAAAAAACTAGAGTGACATGAAAACAAACGGATTTTGCGCCTCAAAACACTTCGTCCAGACCGGCTTAATCACAAATTTAACAACATGGATATAATTTATATATTACTCCATAAATCAATCCCACATTTCTCCCCAACACAAGACAGACCTGCTTGGAGAGGTGTTGAGGTCTCAGAGTTATACACGCACTCATACTAATATGTACACATAAACACATCACGCTCAGTCGCAAAGAACTAAATGATAACATACACATCCCATTCTGAGCAACCAATAAAACTGTCAAAATTACCAAGGAGGGAATTCTTAAAGTCTTCCATCCTCTATCTTAAAAACAACTTGAAAGAAGCCGTTTGACCAAAACAAGGTCTGACCAAAATTAACGATAAAAAACAAATGAAAACTACAGATAAAGTTCACTGTAGTTCACTCCTACTAACAAACAGGAATTTTTTCTCCTGATGATGGCCATGCTGGCTGAAACTAGACGAGGGACCTAATTGAAATAATAAAAGAAAAAATATTAATATACAACTCAGTTTGTCAGAAATTTTTAATATATTTTATTGTTCAAACATACACACACACACACACACACACACACACACACACGCATATATATATATATATATATATATATATATATATATATATATATATATGTATAAGTGAACATAGAACTCAACACTTAGAGGCGAGAGTCTGTTTCATGCTACATGCAATCGTCAGGCCACGAGTGCTGTTATTTTTGTGGACAGTCTATTTTGGCGGTTATTTTACCGGAAGTCGTTTATTTGTTTATTTATTTATTTGTGTCAGATTATTTTGCTTGTTTTTATTTAATTTTATTTTTATGTTTTATCTTATATATTTATTTATTTTATTTTGATCGGTGTTTTATTAACATAGTAATCATTTGTTTATATAGCTTATTGTGGCTAGTCTATTGACTTCTATGTTCACTTTTATATTTACACACGCTCTATTTATGATATTCAGCACTTTATCCCATAAATATAGCAAACTTTAAGACTATATTTCTTTATATATATATATATATATATATATATATATATATATATATATATATATATATATATATATGTGTGTGTGTGTGTGTGTGTGCGTGTGTGTGTGTGTGTGTGTGTGTGCAATGTTCTAAAATACTCAATTTGTTTTTTAATTGCAAGACGAGTATTTTAAAACATGAAAAATAAAACATATAAATTAATTTACCTCCCTTAGATACATTATATTCTTAACAATTCATTTTTTTTAAATTGGTTATGATGGAGCGCGTTCATAGTTGTTCATAATTGCAACATCGAGTTTCATGCTCGTTTACAAAAAAAAATCACAACTATCAATTACATTATTTTTTTGTCTTAGCAGTTTATCCTTGAAGATGATCTCGGATGAGGTTGAAAGTACTTGGGAAAATAAAAGAAATTACGAAAACTACGGCTTCTATCCTAATCAGTATAATAATGACATTAAGAAATTGATCCGTGAATTTGAGAGGATTAAAATAAAATTGACATAATATGCCCAGATTATTCAACCAAACAAAGCTTGAAAGAGGATATGCTGCATATATATATATATATATATATATATATATATATATATATATATATATATATATATATTAATAATATTTTTATTTAAAACATTTTACATCGCTACATAAAAATGTCTATGTTTCGGAACTTATGATGAAAATGATTTACTTTTGAAAACAGTAAACAATACCGTAGGTTATTTAAGACTTAAAAAAGCACGTGGGCAAGATTTCAAAGTTTCGTGGGCATGTCTAGTTTAAAAAAGATTGGTTAACCTAGACATACTCTTTAAACTGTGATTTTAAATTGGATTTTAACTTGCTGGTGCTATTTACTGTTTAGGCTAGGAAGTTCCAGAAATAGACATCGAACAAATTTAGTCATATACACCATTGTGCAAATTAATTGAAGCAATCGCTGGAGTTTCCTATCTTTCATCATACCACTGGCTTGACAGGGTGTAATAGATTTCTGTTCTTTCCTCAGATCAGGTCATTTGCAGTGGTGTCCAGTAATATGAATCTATATTCAATATTTTTCAGGGCCAAACAAATTTCATGATAACATGAAATTTTTTTGACCTTTCGTGATTGTATCGGATTTTTATCACGCTCAGATACTATTGTCTCGACTGTCGATTAGTTGACCTACGTCTATTTTCTGCGATGGACGTTACTCCAAAGAAGCGTACGAAAATTGTAACGCTGCAAGAACACACTGGCATGCATTACTACTGAATAAATCAATGTACTGTCTCAGAAACCCTCCTGATTTAAATCCATTCGAGAATATGTGGTTACTCTGCATGGAAAGACTTCGTGGAATGGACATACGAAGTGCTAATATGTGCAGTGGGTCATGTTTCATTGGGAAAATATAAAAAAGAAGGTAAATAATTTGCACAAGGGTGTAGCTGTCCCCGTTTCTTCTTTGAAATCCATGAGTCACGGTCTTGAAAGTTTGTATTTTTTAACTAAATATTCACTCATTACATACCTGAAGAGCTACACAACGTAGAGGGTTGCTGAATGGGGTTGTTTTATAGATGCCGATATTGAAGTAAGTGAGGATTGTTGCAGAATGCAGTGGCCGGACCAAGACAGTAAATTACAGACAGAATCACCCGCGGGCGTGGACTTCTGTCAGTGATGGAAATCCATTGTCTAAGTTTTGGATTTAATACGATAACAGTTCGAAGTCGGCAAAGGACCTCTAAAATTCTGAGGAGTCGACAAGCTTTACGCACCGAGGTTCCTCAGAGATGCTCTCCCGCACGTGGCGGAATGGTAAGCGAACGGGTTGGCATACATTACCCGAAAAGTAATCAAATTCATTATTATTTGTAGAAATAATTGTAATTATATGTATGATTCTTGTCTAGCCTCTAAAACTAGAAATTTATTTCGATTAGCGATGGTAATTGCAAGTCAAATGATTCACTTACTTTTATCTCAAATACGCTCGACTCGAGTTTTTTGTTTCTTTCTGCTCAGTAGTGATTCCGACACTAGGTCAAAATTTACTGTCTCTCTATCGATTTGTCCGATTGATTTTTTGCAGGCTTTCCAGATAATTTGATCATTTTATGATTTCGTAGTTTTCTTTTTCATACACGTGGGTGGAAGGAGGTGTTTCAACCTTACATTGATTGAAACATTTGCAACAAGTTCAAAAAGCATGAACTATTGCTTTGAAACATGCTTATATACCACTATATATACGTACACACACACACACTCACACACACACACACACACACACACACATATATATATATATATATATATATATATATATATATATATATATATACATATATATATATATATATGAAATGAATGGGGATGTGTGTCTGTGTGCGCGTGAGTATGTGGATGTTTGTAGATATATGTACAGGGGTAATCTGGATAGACACATGCGTAGAACATGTATAGACTATTGATATTTACCTTGATCGATAATTGATTTTTCCGTCTTGTTAAAAAATTATAAAATTTTAAACATTCACAAAACCAAAATTAATTCGTCTGTATATACCTGTTTCTTCATATGATTCTGCTAATGCACACACACACACACACACACAAGCACACACACACACACACACGCATATATATATATATATATATATATATATATATATATATATATATATATATATATGCACACACACACACACATATATATATATATGTGTGTGCACACACACACACACATATATATATATATGTGTGCGATGGGTAAATTGTCACAGTTTTATATTTTCATTTTCGCGCATGCGCTTTGTCTGTTTCCTGATTTTGTCAACTGCACACTATAGTGGGGTCAGTTGGGCACCGCCTGTGAGAAAAGACCACCATGACGGATTCACTCCGCCAGAAATATGGAAAATGCAAGCTGTATTGCTTGGAATGCGGGCTGGAAGCTCCAATATGAACATTTCAGAGTGTTTAGATGTCAATCTGAGGACAATGGAGAGAATTTGGAAAGAGTTGGAAGAGTCTAATTGTGATTATGAAAATGTCTGAAATGATCACTAGTACATTATGCCTCACTAGACTTTATGCCACAATTCATCTTCCCACAGTGCCTTAGACTCAACACGATGGCTTACATCAGGTACCACGTGGAGGTAGTGCTGCCCTGGGTCAAGAGGGTGGCTGCTAGAAGAAACCTATGTCTGGCAACAGAAATCTGTACTTAAACAACTTAAACAAGGAGACTGTCCAGTAAATTCGAAGTCGTCTGGAAGCCGTGGATGAAGCAAATGGTGATTTTAGTATTTCCTGATATTTGTGTCTAATTTTTTGTGAATATATCTGTTAAAATGAGTTGTTAATTTCATTTTTGGATAATTTTGACGACAATTTATCCATCGCACCCTGTACACACACACACACACACACACACACATATATATATATATATATATATATATATATATATATATATATATATATATATATATATATATATATATGTATATATATATGTACAAATTCGCCAAAGCCGCTCAAGGTAGAAGATTACTATGTGATGCTATATGAGCGTAAGTAAAGGCAGGATGTGAAGTTTTTGAGGTTTTCCATGGAAGATAACGGATAACTCTAGACTGGAAAAGCTCTAGATTTTAGCAATTGTGAAACATCCTGCGGGGAGCGTTTTCCATACGGTGACAGTTCTGGGGCAGAAGTTGTCAAGGGCTGTCCTGATGTTCTCAGTTTCCAATTATGTCCATATACAGACTTACCATTTTCTCCTTCGTTATCATTGTCCAATTTAATGTTTGTCTTAGTAGCAATCCCGAAAAACCTGACAATTTAAAACTGGAAACTGCTCTCAAAATGGAACCTCAGTCAGTGGTTAACTGGGCAATGAATGGCTTCTAAATGTTAACGCATCCAAACAAAACTGCTTTACATGGCTGATGACGTACTTCAGAAAAGCAACACTTTACTCCTTCTTGGTCTCACGTTTTGGAAGAATTATCTTGAATCGTGTGATAGGAGCACTGCCAGGAAAGTTGGTTTACTGTGCAGACCAGAAAATTCAACACGTCAGAATCAATCTTGCAGGTTTATAAATCTACTATTCGTCTGTACAATGTATATCGCTTCCATATCTGTCATCTCGTCTGCAGTCGCTCTCTCACAGACGCGATGTTGCCTCGCTCTGCCTTTTTTACAAGTACTTTCACGGTAATTTCTCCGAGGCGCTGCTTTCGCTTGTCCCCAGACCTCGTCAATTTAAACGCCGCACGAGGCTGGCTTCCCGCTCCCACCCCTACACCGTGGAAAATGTTAGATGTAGACGTCTCTTCTACTCCAATAGCTTCATGTCTCGCACATCCCGCCTATGGAACTCCCTTCCCTATTACTGTTTCTCTGACAAATACAATCTCCAACGGTTTAAATGTAGCGTCAATCGACATCTCCAGTTGCCTTGATCTATCCACTTCCCTTCTCCACATCCTTTCATTTTTCATTCCTATCTGCTCTTCCTCCAACCCTTCTTTAACCCCTTGCGTGATAGTGGCCTCCAACCTTGCTTGGGATGATACGCTTAAAAAAAAATGTGATTTCGGTTGAGGAGGCACGGTGGTATAATCCGCAGGATGGTGGGGTAATGGGTAGCGGTTTGGATTGAGGAATCGGAGAGCTGAGTTCGAATTCCAACCGAACCCATTACATTCACTTACGTTCTAATACCCTACTTCTACTTATCCAAGGCTATAGAGCCCAGTCTGCCCTGCTATTTACCCATAGCTGAAGGGAGAAGAAGAGGATTAATACCTTCCCAAATGGGTAATAGCACGTAAGTGAATGAAATGGATTTGACTGGAATTCGAACTCGGGTCTCCGAAAACTCAATCCGTGCTATACACTACTCCACTACGCCTGCTCAAATATATATATTGTCTGTTCTGCTATTTATCCATAGCTGGAGGGAGAAGAAGAGGATTAATATCTTTCCCAAGTGTATATAGATTCGAATGGAATATATATATATATATATATATATATATATATATATATATATATATATATATATATATATATATATATATTCATAATTAAGTAATTCATCGTGTTTTAGAAGAAACCTCAACAGAATGCAGAAAGCACTGGACGGCCGTTTCGTCCTATATTTCGTACTCAATAGCAGTGCGCATCCACTACCAGGAATTGAAACCCGGACAGTTACGTTATTAAGCAAACGTCATACCAACTGACAAAGAGGTAACGAATTAAACTTCGTCACCTGTTAGAATAGATGAAATAGAATAAAAATAAGAAACAAAATCAATAAATTAAGTAAATAATAAACAAATTATCAAACTATTATGACCCAAATATTAGACTATAAAAATTAAAACAAAAAATAACTATAACTGTTATATAACGATAAAAAATATATATACTGTGTTTCTTAAAAATTGAAAACCAAAAAGAGAAAATATACAGTGTAACAAATAAATAAAAACAAGTAAAATAAATTGATCTAAATACATCCAAATATATAAATAAACTAACAACCGATACCGATAAATTAGCGGTTTAAAAATAAATAAATAAAGATAATCAATCCAAATAAATAAATTAAAAACTGTTCCCGACAAAATAATAGTTAGAACAACCACAACAATCAACCCCAAAATTGAACAAATAGCTTTAATTATCTTCCCAAACAAAAACAAAACTATTAAATAATTTATATAAACAATTTTTTATTACGTTAATAAAAACACCGATCAAAATAAAACTAAAAGTAAATAAATATATAAGATAAAAAATAAAAATAAAAATAAATAAAAACAAGCAAAATAATTTGACCCAAATAAATAAATGTTGTGGTAGGATCCACCTAATCTGCATAGGTGACTACCAACTATATAAATAATGGTTGGTACCGGAAGAGGGAGAGGTGGAATCACGAGATCCAACTAGAGACTCTGATCGACTGCGACTAGTCAACACATTCTCCAGGAACGTCTTCCCAGAAATATACCGAAATACTATATGTACTTATTGTGTACACTTTCTTGTTATAATACATTCTTGTTCTAAGTACATTTTGTGTTGCATTATTATTCCATGCAATAGGCGAGATTCAACAATGAGTCAAGACTCAACAATGGCGACGAAGTAGAACGAACCATACGTCAAGTTTCAACAATGGCCACGAAGTAGAACGAACCATACGCCAAGTTTCAACAATGGCAAAGAAGTAGAACGAACCATACGGAAAGAAGAAAGAATTAATAGTAAGAGTTTTCAACAATTGGGACAAGTCATTGAAGAACCCAGACTGAAAAAAAAACTATTAATTCAAAGTCCAACGTTAACGTACCGACGAAGGATTCTGAACTTCTGGATATGTAGAACTCGTTAAAAAGACGACTAAGCATAAAGGAACGTTCACTCAGAAAAATTGGAAAGGTGTCGTTAAACGAATAACGGTAATTTTAAATTAAAAAATTATCTACAACGAGCCGCCCTCTAAAAAGAAAAATTGGCCGACTACAAAAACATGCATGGATTAAAAGGAGCACAAATACACCGTGTCGACTTTGAAAGGTAACAAACTTTAAAAAATTATTTTTTTTAAAATTATTTGTTCAACAATATAGTGACGAATTACCTCTGATAAGAAAATCAGACGTTGTCATTGAAATACGCGAACAGAAGTCGAAAACGAAAAAAAAAAAGTCCGACGCTCTCTGTTCACAAAAAAAAAAAAAAAAATACCAAAGTTGATTAGCACGGGCGTGAATGTAAAAGCAAGACATAAAATATAAAAGTCGCACGTTTTTTCGATTTTTTGGTCAGCTTATATGATATTCGTGGATACACAAATTAAAAGTATATTCCTTGTTGCATGAACACTATCAGCTAAAGATGGATGAACTATACAAAGTCATATCCGAATTATTCAAATCCCAACAGATAGCACAGCAAGAACAACTGATAGCAATGCAAAAATATCAAGAACGTCAAGATGAATGACAACAAAAATATCAAGAAAAACAAGATGAAAGACTTTTAGAAATTCAAAAGTTAACACTGGAGAAATTAAACAACTATCAGGCAAATGAGGGAAATTCTTCATATTCTAATAACACCATATTTAATTCGCTGGAAACTTTCAACTATGTGCCAGACGAAGAAAAAACGTTTGAAGCGTACTTTAAACGATATGAAGATATTTTCTATACAGACTGTGAAAACTGGTCGAATTCAAGAAAAGTCAGTCTATTATTAAGAAAGCTAGGTACAGCAGAACATAGCAAATTTGTAGATTTTATTCTACCGAGAAAAACAACTGAATTGGAATTCTCGGAAACAGTGAAATTGCTAAAAGAGCTGTTTGGAGCAAATATGTTGCTTTGGCATAAGCGATGGTTACGCATGAATGTCTCTAAATCCGACGATCCGGATTACTTAACATATGCATCTATAGTGAATAGACATTGTGACAATTTCAGATTGGCAGAGATTACGGTTGAAGAATTCAAGTGCTTAATTTTTGCTCAAGGACTGGTATCCAGTAAGAGTGCCGAAATAAGACGTAGAGTTTTGTCTAAACTCGAATCTGAACAAGGCCTTACCCTGCAAAAGTTAGCAGAGGAGTGTCAACGGGCCGTAAGTTTAAAGAAAGAGTCGCAAAAAATCGAAAAAGCTGGTATTGCTTATATTAAAAAAATAAAAAAGCAGTCAAAGTACCCAGTAGAGAAAAATTGGAGAAAAAATTCAGCGTACTTTAAGAATAGACAAGAAAATAAAAAGAACGAAAATAAAAAGGTCCCACCATATAATTGCAGACGTTGTAACGAAAGACATTGGGAGGTAAATTGCCCATATAGAAATAAGAAATGTTTTGTGTGCCAAAAGAATGGTCACAAAGGATCGTGTAGTAAAACGAAAAAATTCAAGAGCCGAATTAGACAAACAAATTCGAATATCAAATCAGATAGAGATTTGAGGAAATATGTGACGACTGAAATATTCAAAAAGAATATCAAATTTCAACTCGATTCAGGGTCAGATTTAACAATAATGAACGATAAAACATGGAAAATTTTAAAAAGGCCTACAATAATGAAGTCAACGAAACTCGCTCGAACGGTAACTGGAAAGCAAATTAACTTCGAAGGCGAGGTTGTACTTCCAATGAAAGTGAATGGGATCGTTAAAAAAATAAAAGTTTTCATTCTGAGAAATGGAGAAAACTTGTTGGGTACAGATTTTATTGAAACATTCGAATTGTGGGATAAACCGTTAAACTCATTCTGCAGAAAAGTAGAAAGTAATACGCAAACAAGACAGGACATTAAAGAGGAATTAAAGAAAAAGTTTCCGGAAACCTTCACACCTGGTCTTGGAAGATGTAACAAATTTGAAGCTAAATTTGAATTAAAAGAAAATACTATGCCTATATTTAAAAAGAAACGTAACGTGCCTTTCGCAAGTGTAGAGAAAGTAGTAGTACCAAAAAAGTTGCAGAAAAGAATCCTACGGGACTTTCATATGGGTCACCCGGGGATTAATATAACAAAAAGCTTAATGCGAAGCTTTGTATATTGGAAAGGAATGGATGTGGATATCGAAAACATGGTTCATCGATGTAAAGGGTGTGCGTTAGCAGCTAAGGCACCACCTATAGTACACAAACCATGGCCAAAGACGGATCATCCGTGGGAAAGATTACACATTGATTTCGCTGGTCCAGTAGAAGATTATTACTACTTAATAGTGGTAGATAGCTTTACAAAATGGCCGGAAGTACTACGCTGTAAAAAGCCTACGTCCAATACCACAACAACTTTTTTGCATGAACTATTTGCACGGTTCGGTGTGCCAGAGTGTATTGTGAGTGACAATGGTACACAATTCACTTCTGACGATTTTAAGGAATTTTGTGAGTTATATCAAATTAACCACATAACGACGCCGCCGTATCATCCGAGATCCAATGGACTCGCAGAAAGATTTGTAGATACGTTAAAGCGCGCTCTGAAGAAAGCCTCAGGAGTTCCAACGGAAAAGGCGGTTCAGCAATTCCTACAAGTATACAGAATCACGCCTAACCAGAGAACACCATCAAACATGGCACCAGCTGAACTAATGTTCGCTAGGAAAGTTAAGTCAGTGTTTGACAAGCTTTTGCCAGGAAGAAATAGAATAAAGAACACTATGTATACAGCTAGAAAAAGATACACCCCCGGAGAGAAGGTCTTTTTCAAGTGCTATAGAAACAACATTGAGTTCTGGGAGCGAGGCATAGTGGATAAGAGAATCGGTGACCTGATTTACATAATAAAACGGCCGAAGAATACTCATAAAAGGCACCAGAACCAACTCAAAACATGCTACGTGCTAGAGCATGAAGAGAGTATACTGGATGAGGAGGAAGATCCCATTGATGTAATGTATGATACTTTTCAAGTAGAACCTCCGCAGAGTGCTCATGAACCGAGAAGATCCGGTAGGAAACGAAAGTTCACGGACCCATTGGACGTGAATCCAAAACGAAAAAGATATTGAAAAAAAAAAACAGATATACATATGAACAACGCAAAGAGGATCTACAAAGAAATAACCATAATCATCATCCCATATAGAAGCCAGTTTGAAATCCAAAAGGATTCCAAGGCTTGGGAGGGGGGTGTTTTGGAAGGATCCACCTAATCTGCATAAATGACTACCAACTATATAAATAATGGTTGGTACCGGAAGACGGGGAGGTGGAATCACGAGATCCAACAAGAGACTCTGATCGACTGCGACTAGTCAACACATTCTCCAGGAACGTCTTCCCAGAAATATACCGAAATACTATATGTACTTATTGTGTACACTTTCTTGTTATAATACATTCTTGTTTTAAGTACATTTTGTGTTGCATTATTATTCCATGCAATAGGCGAGATTCAACAATGAGTCAAGACTCAACAATAAACAAATAAACGACTTCCGGTAAAATAGCTACCATAATAGACTACCCACAATAAGATATATAAACAAATTTTACTACGTTAATAAAAACAAAACAAAAAAAAAAAAATTATAAGATAAAAAAATAAATAAATAAAAACAAGCAAAATAATTTGACACAAATAAATAAATAAATAAATAAACGACTTCCGGTAAAAATAACCGCCAAAATAGACTACCAAACAATGCACCACTGACCCGTATATATAAATAGCCGAGAAAAATAACAGCACTCGTGGCCTGACGATTGCATCTAGCATGAAACACTGTCGCCTCTATATATATATTATCCGAAAAAAAAAAGAAATATATATATATATATGTATATATATATATATATGTATTGTCATCCATAGACAGGATGTTTCACTGTATCACAGGTCATCAGTATGGCTAGGTACACACACACACACACACACACAAACACACACACACACACACATATATATATATATATATATATATAATATATAATTTTAATAATCATTATTAATGATAAAATATTTAGATTTTTGATGATTAAATACTAAAGTCATCACCTAATTTCTTTCTTAGAGAAGTTTCTTTAGGAAATTCTAGTTGCACCCCTATATATATACATATACGTAAGTACACGGAAACATCTAAGAAGATATATGAAATTACCCATGTATATCACTACACGTGTACCTGTATAAGTGACTGCAGATGTGAAAGATCGTATGTGTATGAAATTCACATAGATGTGTTTACAATATATGATGGAGCATGATCTCTAATATTGCGTTAAAATGCCACTCCATATTAAATTATTAATACTAAATTTTAAGTAATAGAATTTACCAATGTAAAAATAGTCACTAATCAATCTCATAAATAAAATTCAAACTGATAAAGTTATCACCTTAATAATCACTTACTACTAGATGTAAACTTATATTTGAGAAAAAGTTTCTAGTATTTTAATGTAAACTCTATATTTTTTAATCGACTATTTCACATTAAATCCCCAAAATGTCCGTAATAAGGTTTTTTTAAAAAACTGTAACATATAATTAAATAGCTCAGACTGTTTAAACTGAAAAATTTACGAAATCTCAAAGTAAAGAAAAAAAACAACGCCTATTCCAATAGAAGTTAATGACACTTTTTTACAACTTCTTTCTCTTTTTTCTCTCTTTTCCTTTTTTCTTTTTTCTTTTTTCTTTATATACTGCTTTGTCCATCCCACTTCCTAATCAAAATATAACTTCCGTTAATAGATTTAAAGTGTCAATGTCTAGATTTCAGCGAAAATTTAAATTTGAAACAATAGAAATGTTACATCTAACTCAATGCTGTCTCTATACCCCCTAAACTGCCCCCACTTCGTGAGTTTCCTTATTATTGCCCGTCATAAATGTGTAAATTTGTTTTCATTTTTTCATTTCAACATTTGGAAATAAATCTGATGATCCACTGTCCTTTAAAAGGGCTGTGGTGAAATAATTTATTATATAGAACCTTAAAGCAATCTGTTTTTATTTAAATTATTAGCTCTGATTTACATTGAGCTCTCTGGATTCTATCCTCATTGGGTCTTCCCATACGGCTTACCTAGTTTTTCGTAAACTATATATATATATATATTCAGTTGTGGGCAGAGTTATTCGCTCCCACTGAATATTTGCATATTTTCTAAGTGTTACGAGGCCCCATTTTGCCCTAACTCTTTGCACTTACACTATAAAATACAAAACCTAGCTTAAAATGATGACTTAAATCTGTAGCTACTAGATGCCCTTTTTATCTTACGAAAAGCTCTCATTCACCAAACCCTTTAGATTTCATAATAATAAAATGAAACTTTCTAGAAGTCTCTAGAAACTTCAATTGGGTTCTAAAGGGTAGAAAAACATATATAAAAAGGAGTTCGTACTAACTAGCCAGTTTGCCTCCTGACTCCACAGCCACGTCTATTGAGGTCGACTCCGGTCCTTTTGATTCATGAACAAAGCTTCGACCCAAAGAATCTAAGTTCCGACAGTCCTCAAAAAGAAAGGGCTATCGGTAAATACTTCACCTTTTATTCTTTGATATTATTGACCAAACTCCTTTATTTTATATACATGTGAATATCTAACTATTTTTCTAAGAAGAAAATAATACGATTCTTTGACTAGCGACGAATTCCCTTCCGTCGCCTTAATCTTAACTGTATTTGGATTTCCTCTCCCACTCCTTCATATAGCTACACGTTAAGCCAATTACTTTCTGGGCTCTCACACGCTTATTAACTTGTTAGCATTTCCCAACCTATATTGTTTAAACCTCAACCCGACTGTTTATAAAAATTATTGTATTATATGTTAAATAAAACAACTTTTCGTTATTACATGTAATCTTTTCCTTCAGCTTTAATTTCTAAGAATCTGTTTCACCTTATTTCTGTGTTGCGCCATCAGTAACACTAAGGAAACGCGAATATTTGCTAGTACTTACAGAATATACCATCAATTGTTAAATCTGTATTTAGTTTTGAATAAATCGTGAATTTCTTAGAAATTTCGATCTATTATATCCACTGTTATGGATTTCTCTAAAAATAAGTGAAGTTCAAAATTATTCATCACCCCATTTATAGAAATTAAGAAATGGTATTGCTCTATACCGACTGTAATTTTTTTTCTCTTAATTTTACATTTACTGCAAACACCCTTTGAAAATTAAATATTATTGACTTGATTCTATAACACTCTAAAAGGTAATGAAGACAATATGTAAGTACTGCGTTAAATTATCCATTCTGTGACCATAGCGAAAATGGCAGAACTTGACAAAAAGTACAAAATTAACATAGTTCATGCGTACAAAGTGATGGATATACAACACTTTTCAAGTGTTTAAATGTTCTTAGATCGACAATTCTTAGCATCATGAAGTACAAGTAGACTCATTGCGTTGAGAATAAATTAAAGACCGATAGAAAACGGTTAATTTCAAACAGAATATCTATAGATGTCTCGAAGAATTGCCTCTTAACGACAAAGACATTGTCAGTCATGTAAAGACATCTGGGTTGAATGTATTGGCGAAGACAGTCACTAGATGATTTCTTCGACCGCGACTTCGGGCTTATCGCCCAAGGAAATCTTCTTTGCTTAAGGCTAAACACGTAGAAAGCAGATTAGCTAAGGCTAGAAGCCAATCTATAACGTGGGAGTAAATATTGGAAATCTGTTTTACGATCAGATGAAACGAAGCTAGAATTATTTGGTCACATGGCATCCCGTCTACAGTCACGTTCTCACAGACGTTAGATACTTTCTCTCTGTCGTTTCTATAAATATTTTCATGACAACTGCTCTGAAGCGCTACTTTCACTGGTACACCAACTTCATGAATTTAAGCTTGCTGATATTTTGGCGTCTCTGTCCCATACATTCATTATCAAAATAGTTAAATGTAACTGCCTCTTCGACTCCAACCACTTCCTCTCTTGCAATTCGTTCAATTCTGCAACTATGGCAAAGACAGCTGAACTTGACAAGAAGCTCTGAATGAAGATAATTGATGCGTACAAACAAGGTGATGGATATACAACACTTTCCTAGGTCGACAATTCGTAGCATTATCAAGAAGTACAACGAGACTCATTGTGTTGAGAATAAATTAAGGACTGGTAAAAATAGTTAATTTCTGAAGGAATTGAAAGGAAAATTGTTAGAGATGTCTCGGAGAATCCTCACTTAACGACAAGAGACATTGTCAATGACATAAAGATATTTGAGCTGAATTTATTGACCAAGATCACTAGATGCTTTCACCGAGCACGACTTAGAACTTGTCTGTCGAGGAAAACTCCTTTCCTTAAGACTTGAAACCCAAAATGCAGATTAGCTGATGCTAGAAGCCATCTAGAATATGAGGGTAAATATTAGAACGCTGTTTTATGGTCAGATGAAACCAAATTAGAATTATTTGATCACATAAACTTCTGTTATGTATGAAGGAAAGGGAATGAAACTCACAAACCAAAAAATACCTTCCATATAATTAAGCATGGTGCTGGCAGAATTCTGTTTTGGGGATATTTAGCTGCTTTTGGAACAGAAGAATTATTGAAAATACAGGGTATCATGGATAAAGAGAAGTATTTGGCTATTCTTAAATACAATACAGGACAAAGTTTTGGGCCGTGACTTAAACGCCGGAACGTACAACGGCCGAAACGTTGTGAATATGTCAATGAAGATGAGGATAACAGTCCGAATAATGTAAATGTTATGGTCCAAGTTAAGACCAAGGAAGAACAACACAAACACAAGAGTAGAAATAACGAAGATATATTACACGGAATAATAATACAAGATGTGGAAGGTGGTAGTATGACTGTCAGTCTGGTTTGGAGTGAACTACTATCGACTCGACTCGATTCGTCCCCCTCTCTTGAGAGACGTACTATACATAGTGTTAGGAATTCATTCTGTACTTAGAGGTAAGGACCTATAACAGATAAAGAGAAGTATTTGGCTATTCTTAAAGATAATCAAGAACAAAGTTTTGTGGCGCCACTGGACGTTCAAACATGACAATGACCTGAAACACAGGGCACGAATTGTTACAAAATAATAAGATGACAGCAAAATCAAGATATTGGCGGACCCCGCATAATGTCCTGATCTAAATGAAAATGCATGGGCATATTTAAAGAAAATTAAGAGAAAGAAATCCCTGGAATTTGAGGAACTAGAAGCTATTCCCAAGGAAGAATAGAACAAAATAACTATCAACGTTTGTAGTGGTCGTGTAAGTAATTATCTAAATCGATAAAAGGCAATAATCAAGAATAAAGATCACATAATTGATTTTAGAGGCAAGAGGGCCAATACTTTTGTCCTATGTTAAATGTTTTGGGGGTGATTTTTGTATTATTGTTTGATATTAATATAAAGATTTTGTTGAGAACATTATTCCATCATTTTTTCAAAAAATGGACATGGCGTTAGCATAAAAACTTGAGATTTTACAGCTTTATTTGTAATTATGAAAGTTGAGAATTATTCTACACACAACTGTATATAATAAAATATAGCTTTAAGGTATGCTACGTTTATGGGTAAAAGTGCTCAATATTAGAGACAGGGCGTATGTAAATATGAAATACAAAACTAAAACTTAGATCAACACCATGCGGCAGCTGTCGATTCCATCCTTCAAAGCACTCTTCAAGGCATCTGAAGCTAGTTTAGGAACTTGAATCAGAATACTACCGCATGGTGATCTCAGCCATGTCCATTTTATATTTCATATATATATATATATATATATATATATATATATATATATATATGATGGAATAATGTTCTCAACAAAACCTCATCAAAAAACATTTCCCCAACTCTGTAACTAACCCACTTAGTATAATAATTAACCCTAATACTCTTACGTTAAGCTATAGATGTGCATAAGAACCTAGAGAAAATAATTAAAAAAACATAACAACAGAATCTTTAACAAGTATAGGGACTTAGAAAACTTGATAACCTACCAGGTTGCAAGCAGCAATACTAAATATAATGACACGAATAATAAATTATGTAATTGTAGGAATCCTAATAATTGTCCACTAAAAAATAATTGTTTGACTAGTTCTGTAGTTTATCTTAGTACAATATCAACACTAGAAAATCCAAATATAAAGAAATTTTACATTGGTAGCACCATGAGACCATTCAAGGAACGTTGGCGGAGTCATATGCAATCTTTTAATAACAGTAACTATAAGTATATGACTTCATTATCCAAATACTTTTGGTGTCTTAAAGAAAAGAATAAAACACCTACGGTTAAATGGAAATTGATTAAGAAAGCCCGGACATGTAACTCTCTATATGCCCCGTGTTACCTATGCCTTAACGAAAAATTAAATTAAAAATAATTAGATTTAAAAATAAGACTGATCTTTTAAATCAAAGATATGAACTAACAGTTAACTGTAAACACCGTTTTAAATTTAACTTAG
>OZ038487.1:14852479-14854979 GCA_964036315.1 Acanthosepion esculentum | reverse complement strand
AAAAAAAACTTAAATCGCTAACAATCATATAATTAAATTCCTTATAGACTGTTTAAACATTCAAATTTATATCAAACATTATAATATTTATGAACTCTCAAAGTAAAGCAAAACAACAGCGTCTATTTCGGGCCTTTCATTCCAAATAATGTTAGTGACACTTTCTCTCATGACTTCTTTCTCTCTTTTTCTCTTTATGTCTTTTTTCTCCTCTCCCCCCTCTATATCAATATACAACTTCTGTTAAGCTAACCGATTTAATGTGTCAATGTCTGGATTTCTTCAAACAATTTAAATTTGAAAGAATAGAAATTTTACATCTAACTCAATCATGTCTCTCTCCCCCTCACTTCGTTAATTTACATATAGTTAATACTGCCCGTCAAAAATGTGTAACTTTCTTTTCATTTTTCGTTTCAACCTTTGGAAATGAAGTCTGATGATCCGCGGTCCTTTAAAAGGGCTGTGGTGAAATAATTTATTACATGGAACTTTAAAGTGGTCTGTTTTTATTTTTATTTAAATTATTAGCTCTGATTTACATTGAGCTCTCTGGATTTTGTCCTCCTTGGGTCTACCCATACGGATTACCTAGTTTTTCGTAAACTAAATATATATATATATATATATATATATATATATATATATATATATATATATATATATATTATCGAGTTTCAGTCTCACCAAATTCTACATGAATACATTGATTTGTGCAAGGATTTATGTAGGGATTTAGTTGTAATATATCAGGGTAACGACCAGCAACTCACCGGATTATTTTTCCATTAGTGATTGAAATAATATTGGTGAGATATTGTGGTTTATCTCAATAGCTCTCCACAGTTTCCTGATATTCGTAGTATTGCATGCGAATCGCCTCTATTCACTAGTTAATTGTTTTTTTTTAATGAGATGCCTCTTCATGTATTGCACCCATTATACTGTCTCATTCGAACGATCATAGTCCTTGTCATGTTACCATGCCAAATTAGGGGACTAAAAGCGCTGACACACTAGAACTCAACTGATAAAGAAGAGAGAATCTGCAGTACTGTGGCTTCAGTGGTCAATATCTTTACATACTGACCACCCACGAGTAGTAATACTTCAGTATCAAATAAATTAATTGAATCTGTAAAGTGATGGAAAGAACATCAAATGTGATCTTAGGGGCGCTGAAAACTTCGGCACAGCTTCATTTTGGACATTTTTCCAACTAAAGTAGCGGAAGAGATTTAACAGATTGAAAAAGAGGATGGATAAATTCAATAGTTTTAGAATATTTATCATTTTGAATAAGATTTGAAGAAGAATTCATAACATATATATATACATATATATATACATATATATATATATATATATATATATACATATATATATATATATATACATACATATATATATATATATATATATATATATATATATATATATATATATATTATTGGGGGGATCTACCTACAAATGGATTCTTCCACAGCAATATAATATGGCTACCAACTCTGAGTAAGTGAGTCACCAAGTGAGTGTCACCAAGTGAGGGTCGCCGGGAAGTAGCCACAGAGTGAGTGAATGAGTGAGTCGGGACACCAGTGAGAGAAAGTACTCTCCAGTCCACATTTACCTTTGTACTACTGTTTCCGAGAATATACTATTTAACTTATATCCGAGTCCGTGTTATCTTTCTATGGTTTTACACCATAACAACTGGCGACGAAGAATATTCGAACCACAAAGAGAAACCTCTACCTAAAAGAAAAAAAAGAAATCACGCCATAACGCTAAAGACTTCTAAAGATCCCAGTGTGTTAACCTCAAGTTTGGCGAACCAAAGAGAAATTTTCACGAGAGAAAGCTACACATACAACAGTTGTATGTTAATATATACAACTGATAAAAAAACCGAGACCAACCAAATAACAGGCAACGTAAATACGAAAAAAGGCACAGATGTGGACGTCGGATATATTTAGGAAGAAGAGAAAAAGTATAAAAGAAATATTAACTCAATACATTTAAAACCAACAACTTCAAAATACTTACTACTGAAAAATTGTAAGTAATATTTTTCCTTTCCCCTCGTTGCTATAATCTAAAGCATTGCATTGTTCTTCCCTTCTCTTGACCACACGGAAAAAAGGAAGAAAGAATATATTTTCTGCGGGCAGCGTGGTTGTTTATGCAAAAAATTTGTTCTCCTTTAGAGAAAAATAAAAGCACTTAGACTGTATTAGAAACAAAATATTTCTTTTTGTTACCAACCAGAGCTGAGAAATATTAAGGAAAGGGATTACTTTCATTCCCTCTCTTATAAAAGAAAAATTGTCAAAATTTCGTTTTTTTTTCTTTCTCTCTGAAAACAAGTATTTGAAGTTTTATGGAGGACTTTAAAGCAATCATTGTTCAAATGATGAAGGCACAACTTGATCATCAACAGAAGACTGAGGAACGACAACAAATGTTGGAAGAAAAATTGTCCATACAACAAAAAGAA
>OZ038487.1:14804979-14847479 GCA_964036315.1 Acanthosepion esculentum | reverse complement strand
GAGCAAGGTCGGGAGAATAAGGTGGATGAGGAATTTTCTCCCAACCAAGTTCTTCGATCTTTTGTGACGTGATTCTTGCTGTGTGTGGTCACGCATTGTCCTGATGAAACATCACCCGTTTTCGATTCACTAGAGCAGCTCTTTTTTTCGTCAAAGCTTGGTTCAAACGCTCTAATTGCTGACAGTATATTTGAGCATTAATTGTTGCATTAGGTGGTAAGAATTCAAAGTGGATTATTCCTTGGTTATCCCACCAGATGTAAAGAAGAACCTTTTGCCCATGAAGTTCCCTTCTCGGCTGTGGCTGGGGTCCTTCCCCTTTACCAAGCCACTGTCTACGACGCCTAACATTTCGATAAAAGATCCCTTTTTCGTCGCCAGTCACAAGTCTATCCAAAAAAGGTGAAACAAGTTGGCGAGAATGTAGAGAAGAGCAGATGTCAACTCGGGGTTTGAGGTTGTTTTCAGACAATTCATGAGGCATCCATTTTCCAAATTTAGGAACTTTTCCAAGTTGTTGAAGATGACGATGAACAGTTGTATGGTTTGAACTGAGAACCACTGCCAATTCCTCAACTGATAAAGTAGGATTTTCTTCAAGAGCTGCTACAAGAAGCTTTTCATCAAACTCAACTAGACGTCCGGTTCGATCTTAATCTTCAAGGGTGAAATCTCCACCTCTGAATTTTGCAAATGATCTTCTGCAAGTTTTTTCATTCACACATTCCTCTCCATAAACTGAGTGAATGTTTCTAGCCGCTTCGGCCGCTGAGTTTCCTTTCTTGAAATCATAAAGCATTATGTGCCTCAAATGATTCTTGGGTACTTCCATGTTAGCAGGGTTTTGATCAAACGAAATTTAATCTGATCAGTTTAAATGCATCTAAACATAAAAATAATGTTCAGCTCCATTAGATATTATAAGATACTCCTTAAATTTCGTTCATTTTAACAAAAAAAATGAACATACTGCGGTAATACTACAGATAGATAGATATCAATAGAATAAGATATATACATATATATATATATATATATATATATATATATATATATATATATAGATAGATAGATAGATAGATAGATAGATAGATAGATAGATAGATAGATAGAGAGAAAGAGAGATAGAATGATAGATAGATAATTATTGTAGGTGTCCCAAACTATGAATTTCGCTATGCGAATAAAATATTTGTTCTTCCCCTCACGTACAATACTTACCAGTTTTCTGCATATATATCCGTCTATCCAATCAATGCAAGCAGTGCTGCATTTTGTCGATGCATGTTTACGGGAGATAAACAACAGTCGACATGAAAAAACTGCGCATACAGTACAAATCGACGCAGATCTGCGGGTAAATTTAAAACAAATCAATTTATATATATATATATATATATATATATATATATATATATATATATATATATATATATATGAACAGTCTGAGATAGATAGATAGATAGATAGATATAGAGAGAGATAGACAGACAGATAGATAGATGAACAGGCTGAGATAGATAGATAGATAGACATGAACAAAGAGACTGACATAGATAGATAGATATGAACAAAGAGACTTACATAGATAGATAGATAGATATGAACAAAGAGACTGACATAGATATATAGATAGATATGAACAAAGAGACTGACATAGATAGATAGATAGATAGATAGATAGATACAAAAAGACTGACATAGATAGATAGATAGATAGATAGAAAGAGACTGACATAGATAGATACAAAGAAACTGACATAGATAGATAGATAGATACAAAGAGACTGACAGAGATAGATAGATAGATAGATATATAGATAGATAGATAGATAGATAGATAGATAGATACAAAGAGACTGACGGAGATAGATAGATAGATACAAAGAGACTGACAGAGATAGATCGATAGATAGATAGATAGATAGATACAAAGAGACTGACATAGATAGATAGATAGATAGATAGATAGATAGATAGATAGATAGATAGATAGATACAAAGAGACTGACATAGAGAGATAGTTAGATAGATAGATAGATAGATAGATAGATAGATAGATAGATAGATATATACAAAGAGACTGACATAGATAGATAGTTAGATAGATAGATACAACGAGACTGACATAGATATATAGATAGATAGATAGATACAAAGAGACTGACATAGATAGATACATAGATAGATAGATACAAAGAGACTGAAATAGATAGATAGATAGATAGATAGATAGATACAAAGAGACTGAAATAGATAGATAGATAGATAGTTAGATACAAAGAGATTGACATAGATAGATAGATAGATAGATAGAAAGAGACTGACATAGATAGATAGATACAAAGAGACTGACATAGATAGATAGATACAAAGAGACTGACATAGATAGATAGATAGATAGATAGATAGATAGATAGATAGATAGATAGATAGATACAAATAGACTGACATAGATAGATAGATAGATAGATACGAAGAGAATGAAATAGATAGATAGATAGATAGATAGATAGATAGATAGATAGATACGAAGAGAATGAAATAGATAGATATATTGTTTTCAATAAAAACGCCATCTTTAAAATAAAGCAGATGAACACAATTTGAAATATGAAATCTTGTTATATGGTTCTTTGCTCTCTGTGTATTGTCTTCGTTCCGCTAACGTCCTTGGCCATTTCCTACGACACACTTATCCACCCACCTCTGGTTAACCTCACCCGACGGGGGCGACCACCCACGTACATTTTTCGCAGATTTTTTTTTTAGTTTTCTATTTTTACATTTCTTTTCTTTTTATAATTTTCTTGCATGAGTTTCATTCTTGCAATCTACGGACAATACATGCATATTTTTGTTTACTGCTTCCTATTTAATGTAGTTGTGTTTTACTAATTGGTGGAAGATTTCTATCAAAAGTCAGTTACAAGTGGGAAGGAGTCCCAGTCTTGACGGATTACAACAGAGGAAAGTTACACAACGTCAATCAAGATCTTCTGTCTTTTTGAATCCCATTCAGATTTTATGCTTTTCCAATCGTCCCTATACAGTTTTTCATTTCACTCACTCCATGTAACGTTCTGCATATTAAAGGCATCTAGCATTGCTTGGGTTAAAATGATTAATAAATCAATTTCAGCCCCACACACGGACACCAAATAATCCTTCTTTCATTTAGTCGTCTGAATGAAACTTTTTTTTTGCCTTCCAGCAGCATGTCTCATGCTAACCTACAGGAGAATGAATCATTACCCCATCTCCGGAAAATTCTTCCTAATGACATGGTTTGGAAGGAATATATTGAATTAACTGCTGTTCAAAAAGTTGGTTTAACATGTGTTAGACAATCTTTCATACCACAATCAATTGCTGTCCGACAAATTGGTTCAACATGTCGTGTTAGACAATCTTTCACACCAGAATCAATTGCTATCCGACAAGTTGGTTCAACATGTCGTGTTAGACAATCTTTCACACCAGAATCAATTGCTGTCCGACAAGTTGGTTCAACATGTCGTGTTAGACAATCTTTCACACCAGAATCAATTGCTGTCCGACAAGTTGGTTCAACATGTCGTGTTAGACAATCTTTCACACCAGAATCAATTGCTGTCCGACAAGTTGGTTCAACATGTCGTGTTAGACAATCTTTCACACAAGAATCAATTGCTGTCCGACAAGTTAGTTCAACATGTCGTGTTAGACAATCTTTCACACAAGAATCAATTGCCGTTCGAAAAGTGTGAAGGAAACAACCATTACTTACGAATGAAAAGAATTTGCAGAGAGCCATGATTGTGCATAGCAAATGGCATATAAAATAAGCTTAAGATTTCAACTTTACTAACTCACTAACTGAGTGTTAGCAGTGATTACTTTTTTTACGGTTTATCATCGTGTTAGCATATGTCTTTAACAGATTTCACAAATATTTTACTTTCCATAAGTAAATGTCATCCTTGGATTTTGACATTAGACGATAGATAGATAGCTATACACACAGACAGACAGAGAGAAAGGCCATGATATATATATATATATATATATATATATATATATATATATATATATATAGAGAGAGAGAGAGAGAGAGAGAGATAGATAGATAGATAGATAGATAGATAGATAGATAGAAAGAAAAACCAGGATATATAGACAAATTGATAGATAGATAGCGAGAGAGAGAGACAGAGAGAGACATGCGGACGGAGTGATAGATAGATAGATAGATAGATAGACAGACAGACCAAGATAGATAGATACATAGATAGACCAAGATAGATAGATACATAGACCAGGATAGATGCATAGATAGATAGATATATATATATATAGAGAGATGTGGATGGAGGGATACATAGACAGACAGAAGACTAGATAGATAGATAGCTAGATAGACAGAAAAATAGATAGATAGATAGATAGATAGATAGATAGATAGATAGACAGACAGACGGATAGATAGAGAAAGAGTAAAGGATAGCTAGATCGAAAATAGGTAGAGGCAAAGAAGGAAAGATAGAGAGGGAGAATCAAGATAAGAGAATGAACGTGCTACGATCAATAAACACCCTTTGTCTCGTACGATTATGAGATGTTCTCACGTATAAGGGAATGAACTATTGACTGTATGTGTGCGTGTGTGTGTATGTATGTGTGTGTGCTATTTTTGACGGTTGGAATTTAAGGTCAAATTTCTGGAACGAGAAAATTTGTTCTGCCATTACCAGCGAACCAAAATCTCGCGAGTAAATTATCACCCCGTTTGTCTGAAGATCCTCTTGACATTCGGAGATGGGTGAGATTGTCGGAAATGTCAACATTACTGGCAGCAACCAAATTCTTGATTGATTTGGAATAGACAGTTTCTCCACTCCGTTGATAGTATCATTAAAGGATATTCCTAATTGCAAGCATTTAATCTAAACTGTCAACTCTTTCGCCACTAGCAGAACTCTGCGGGAGTTTCAGAATCAGAGTATTACCATTCTTCTAAATTTCGAGCAAATGCATGACGGGTAATAATGGATAGCGGTTCGGACTGAAAAATCGGAGAACCGAGAATCGAATTCCAGTCGAATCCATTAAATTCACTCACGTGCTAATACCCTTGGGAAAGGTACGAATCCTCCTCTTCTCCCCAGCTATGGGTAAATAGCAGGACAGACTGTGTTCTATGGCCTTGGATAGCAAATGGTCTACCGCAGAAAGAAATGGCAATCTACTCCGGGGGAAAAAATCTACCTCGTCAGTCATGTATCGAAAGATACATGATCGCCTAAACGTGTATCTCGTATGACACATAACTGTCTAAGACAGTTGAATTATTTTCTCCACCTTGGTATTTTTATATTCGCAGATGACGTACCGTTTCCGTATCTCGGCTAGAACTTCTCCAGCCTTGATAGAGATCAAAAGTGTCTTGCAGGTGATTAATTATTCACAAAAAATCGTCGCAAGCCTATGGCTACTCTATCACCATTTTCATAGTTTAAGGATCAGGCTATTACCATCCATCTAAATTTCGAGCAAGTGATTTAAGGCATCTAGTAAAACAGTGTGTTGTTAGCCATGATATATCTTGGTTTTGATAGTTGAGTTGTTTTCCGTTCTCTTCTCCACGGTGGTTATTGGAGACACCACTACTAGTTAGCTGACCGTTGACTCAGAGAGTTCCTTCGCCCTTTGTTAGACCTTGTTTTTCGTCCCACTGGCTCGCTAGCAAGCTGCCTCTCACGTAAGAACTTGGAGTACGGTAGTCGGTTTAGTCGCTAACATTTCGACTTACCATATATATAATTTATATATATCACTCTATTTCTTTAAAGCATGGGCTACCAGGAATCACTTCAATGTGTCTTTCGAAACATTTTCCAGTTAATCTGAAATCTCTAACTACAACTGGAATTGTTGGTCCTCATGTACCACATTTTGGAGATTTCAATTCCAATAATTTTCGATAATTTTGTTGAAGATCTTCAAAGATCCATTCCAGTCTACAAGGACTGGCATGTCAGATTCTGTTTTTGTGGTCTCTGATCACGGTGTCTGGGCGATTAGCATTGATTGTTCGGTCTGTGTGTAGTATAAAGTCCCATATAATTGTTACAAGTCCTATCTATGCAACTGGTTCTGGGTAGTGCCCATACCAATTTCTTGCAGATTACTCTCTGTAAAAGTTGCAGATATTCAAATACAGATATTGGCCCAATCTGTCATGCCGGGTTTTATATTCGAGTGCCAATGCCGTGCAACCTGATACAAGGTCATTTGTTTCTGGATATTTATCGCCTAATCTGCATTTTCGGCGAACACAATTTTTTCAGTTCGTGTCCTTGACAATTTCTAGTTAGAAATCGTTGGTGCTGTGCAGCAAGAAGTCTACCTTCGGTTTCAGGTTTTAACCCTGCACTATGTAGCCACTAATGGGTACGGGGCATGTCTACATGAGCTTGTTTGGTACGGGCAGAAAACTGACAGTGAAAAGGTTTTTCTTGCCCCCGTTTCTGTGTTTGATCCATTGCATTTGCTTTTGATTTCTTTTTTTAAGGTTTTTGCCTCTGCAGTAGGTGCGTCTCTTCACCCATTTGAAATTCCATTTTGAACTTGTTGACTTCAATTATTACTGAATAAAGTCCCTTAATTCTTTCATTTTCTTTGACGAAAACCATCATCCAGTCTTCAAGTATCTCTGTTGTAGTTTTGTAAAACAGTTCGTGTTGAACTAATCCTCTACCTCCTCCGTTCCTGGGCCACATACAGAGGGGATCAACATCAGCCTTGGGATTTCTCATGAGATGGCAAGTGAGAACCTTTCTCGTTTTGTTGTACATTCGCTTAACCTTAGAACACTAACCATGGGTATACAGTACCATGGGTATATAGTGCCATGGGTATATAGTACCCAGCGCAAATTTTCCTATTTTTAATTACAAATTTCAGTACCTGATTTTCTTTACCTAAATAATGTTTTTCAGTTCCTATTAATGTTAACTCAAAGTACAAAGTTTGAAGTGCCTGCATGTAAAACATTTCAAATAAAGATTTATATTTAATATTTTATTTGATATTTTCAAAATCGGGTATGTTATACCCATGATTAGTAGTGGTGTAACTTTAATTGATGGTTAGTTAAGGGTGTTGAAACTGCATTGCACCACGGGGACAGCCAAGGTGTTTATGGCTGATACCCTGTTTTTTAATTCAACTTGGTATTTAATACCAAACCCACACGTCTGTAGTATTCTTTTCTTACTTTCTCTTTCATTTTGGTATGCTGTATTCCATTTCCTTCGCTAATTTCTAGGTACCTATATGTTTCTTCTTGTTCCAGTTCCCTAATCATTGTGACAAAGTTTAAATCTATTGAGTTTGTTTCTGTAATTCTCCATTTCTTGAATGTTACTTTTGCACATTTATCTTATCAGAAATCCATACGTATGTAATCACTGAAACATTTCACAGCTTTGAAGAAACCCTTAACTTATTGCCGTCGTTGGCAAAGCGTTTGATGTCATCCACGTAGAGTAGGTGGTTCAATAATTTCTTTTTTACTTTATATTCATAAGTATTGTTTAGTTCATGCTAATTGGGATTAAGGACAGACAAAACAGAAGGGGTGACAGGAGGGAATCTGCTTGAATGGTTCCTTGCCGGCTATTAAGGCAGTTGGAAGTGCCAGTGCCTTTGGCGTGATTTAGGCGTATTTTACCCACATTCCCATGCTGCGTTTAAGGAAATATACTATCATCGAGAAGATTTTGGATATTTCCAAGGGCGTAAGGATCCAAGAGGGTGATACTCTATCAAAGGCTTTACGGTAATCTATCCAAGCTGTGCTGAGATTTTTTTCCTGAAATTATCTAGGATCATTTTGTTTATCACTAGTTGACCCTTGCAACCATATGCACTTCCCTAACATCCTTTCTGTTCCAAGGGAAGCATGTTGTTTTCATCAAGAAAAGAGTAAGTACAGGCACGTGGAACTAGAACAGTCTACCCCAATGAGCGAAATAAAGGGTCCAGTTCGACATTGCAACCACCTGAAGAAGGCCGGGGCATACAACAGCCGAGACGTTTTAATAAATATGGAGACAAAGATGAGGACAATAGTCCGAATAATGTAAATAATGTCCATTGTTTTTTTTTAAAGAATGTGACAGCATAATTATTTACTTGACGCTGCAATTGTACAAAGCCCCGGACGAGAAGCCTTTGCATTTTTCAATTAGAAATCTAAGCCTGAAAAATCTGCGATCCTTTCAGAAAGCAACTCAAACGATTTCACGCTAAAATAACATGTCACCAGTTATTTTTTTCTACATGTCGACAGAAAAAAATGCTCTCCCTGATAGTTTGACGTCAATAATTCCACCGTGTGCATTCGGACCTAATTACACTCTTAGATTGATCCAGTAGCAGGAATAACAATGAGTTTTAACTGCGTACTCATTCCCGCATAGTCAAAGCAAGAATTGAAACCCTTGGAAGGAAATATGAAAATACCCCAACAAAAAAAAAAAAGAAAAACAAAACAAAACAAGAATTACTTCTATTTATTTAAAATATTAATGTTTCCTAATGTATCTAATTAATATTCCGGCAGATTATTTTTATGGGCCCTTACCTATAACTACAGAATGAACTCTTCCTAACATTATGTATACTACGCCTCTCAAGAGAGAGGGACGAATCGAGTCGAACTAATAGTAGTTCACTCCAAACCAGACTGACAGTCATACTAACACCTTCCACATATTGTATTATTATTCCATGTAATATATCTTCGTTATTTCTACTCTTGTGTTCGTGTTGTTCTTCCTTGGTCCTAACCTTGGACCATAACAATATCGTTTGTATTTTTCTGATATTCCACGACCGTAGACCATATTACATCTGAATTGTGTATTTCAGCTTATGTAATACAGTTTTCGCTGGGTGGCGTCGAACATACACTATAAGCCAAACGTTTGGAGTACTCCTCTTGATTGATAATTAACATGTTTCCTATATTCTTTGGTTTAATTAACTCCTAAGCTTGGATGTTAAAACTATTTACCCATTAGTACGCGAAGCTCTACTGTTTGACGATACACAGTTCAACTGAATGGCGATATATATGCGTAGACAGTGGAAATATTGAATTCATATGACTGAATGAAATATGTAATTTCCATGGTAAGAAGCTGAATGGTGGCCGACAGTGAAAATACTACAAAGATGTAAAAGTTATAACAAAATGCGATGCGCAGTCGTAGACAATCAGTGAACAATTGGGTCGATGGAATCAGATACAGTAAACAATTCATTATTCAGATGGTCTATGGCTTTATGCAGAGAGGAAAATGGCGTATGGACGTAATAATTTGGAATACACAAGTCATCTTCTAGATGAATTATGGCCTTATGCATACAGTGAAAGTAGCGTATGGTCGTAACAAGTTGGAATACACAATTCATCTTCTAGATGATGTATGGCCTTATACACACAGCGTAATTAGCATATGGACGCACCAAGATGGAATACACAATTCATCTTCTACATGATGCATGGCCTTATGCATACGGTGAGAGTAGCGTATGGACGTACCAAGTTGGAATACGCAATTCATCTTCTACATCATGTACGGCCTTATACACAGTGAAAGTAGCTTATGGTCGTAACAAGTTGGAATACACAATTCATCTTCTAGATGATGTATGGCCTTATACACACAGTGAAAGTAGCGTATGGTCGTAACATGTTGGAATAGACAATTCATCTTCTACATGATGTATGTCCTTATATACACACTGTATGTAGCGTATGCTCGTAACAAGTTGGAATACACAATTCTTCTTCTAGATGATGTATGACCTTATACACACAGTGAAAGTAGCGTATGGTCCTAACAATTTGGAATATACAATTAATTTGCTACATCGTTTATGTCCTTATACAGCTAGGCGTATATTGTTATTATGTAAAAACTATATTTGCTAATCATAATTCAAAAATACGCTTTTAAGTAGACGCCCGAGAGGGTCGTCGGTGATGTTTTTGACTTGGTTCATCAGGAAGTTTTCGGGTCTTTCAACATCATACTCCCCATCACCAAATCGACCCAATCAGGGGAGATCAATCCTTGATTCCCCCTCACAGTGAAACGCTAACAACTACTTTGGCCTTTTTAAAGAATTAGACGAAGAAAGACCACGTATTCTGCACATCCGATTGGATGTTTGTAGAACCAATCCGCTGCGCGAACTATCTTTTAAATGGCCCGCGGTGGGGACTGGCTTCTTTTCGTTTTGGTGGATAACAATTTCAATGGATAACCGAGGAGGTAATCTTAATATTCCTAAGTTTAATCCCTTCCCCATGTATTGTATCGTTTAAATATATGCCGTTTGTATTTTATTTGTGCTTTTTTTTAGGGGGAAATCTTAAACTGAACCCTACTATTACATTTTATCGTTTAGCCCGATTCTTAAAATTTATTACAGGTTAACTTTAAATAGATGTATTCACTAAATTTAAATAATTGTCCATGAACGTGGAAGAAATTAAACAAACTGACCATGTTGAGAACAGATAAATAGCCAGGTCGGTAACAGGAAGAAAAATCAAATTTGAGGGGGAGATTATCACAAATGTGACGTTCAACGGGATGACCAAGAAATTAAAGATGTATGTTCTAAAAAATACGGAAAATTTATTTGGAACTGACTGGGGTGCAGAAATTTGACCTCTGAGATTTACCGATAAATACATTCTGTTAAAAAGTGGAAATTTTATCGACCGAGGCAGAGAAATTGAAGGAGAAATAAAAGGAGAGTTTCCCCGACATATTTTCAGCCAGCCTCGGGAGGTGTAAAAAATGGCGGCCAAAATCGAACTAAAAGAAAATGTACAACCCATTTTCAAGAAGAAAAGAAATGTACTTTTTGGATAGACTCGTGAAAACCGGTATGTTGACAAATGTGGAATATAGTCAATGGGCCGCACCTACGGTTTACGTTAAAAAGAAATCGGGTGAGATACGAGTATGCGGTGATTTCTCGACGGGATTGAATGCAGCGATTAAGGATTATCACTATCCTCTCCCTAGTCCAGAGGAAGTTTTCACAGAGTTGAACGGTGGAAAAGTTTTCTCAAACATAGACTTGATCGAAGCATATCTACAAGTACCAGTAGATGAGGAAAACTCGATGTTGTTGTGCATAAACACACATAAAGGGTTATATAAGTTCCAGAGATTACCATTCGGGATCAAGGTCGCGCCGGCGATATTTCAGCAAATGATGGACACTATGCTAGGCGGGCTGGTTTTCACGATCACATACCTTGATAACATCCTGATAAATAGCAAAAATATTGAACAACAGTGGGAACACGTCCAAGTGGTTTTCAGGCAGATACAAAATTACGGTTTTAAGGTAAAGGAAAATAAATGTGACTTCTTTATGAAGGAGATAAAATATCTGGGCCATATTATTGACGAAGACCAGACCCAGAAAGAGCCACGGCAATAAAATAAATGCCGGCTCCAAAAAATTTAGCCGAGTTATAAATCTTCTTGGGCTTAGTAAATTATTATCAAGAATTTATTCCTAACATGCACAAATTACGCGCAGCCCTAAACGAATTGTTGAAGAACGAAAAAGTTTGGGAATGGTCATATGAATGTCAGAAAACTTTCGACAAAATCATTAAGACTCTAAGATTAGATTTATTTTTAGTGCATTATGATCCAAAATTGGAAATAATAGTCGCGAGTCACGCGAGTGCCTATGGTGTTCGGGCATGTATACTTCATAAAATGCCGGATTGGATAATAAAACCCATCGCGCATGCGTCAAGAGTGTTATTACCAGCCGAACAAAATTACTCGCAAATCGAAAAAGAAGGGATGGGGATTATTTTTGCGGTTACGAGATTTGACATATATATTTACGGTAGATTTTTCACCTTACAGACGGACCACAAGCCGTTATTGACAATATTTGGATCAAAGAAAGATCTACCTGTCTACACTGCTAATAGATTGCTACGATGGGGGACGATTTTATTAAACTATAACTTTAAATTGGAGTATCTTTCATCAAACAAAATCGGGCATGCAGATGGTCTTTCGAGACTAATACCAAAGAAACGGAGCCATTAGAAGATTCCGTAATTGCAGCTCTACGATATGAGGAAGATATTAGAACATCATTATGTAGTTCAATTCGAGACCTCCCCGTCACATTACAGGAAATAATAAACGAAACAGTGAATGACGAATTTATAAAGGAAACAAAAACAAAAATTGCAGAAAAAATAAGCATATATCAGACAGTTTTTCGTTATGTGATAATGTTCTGCTATATAATGAAAGGGTAGTAATCCCTGAAAGACTACAAAGGCGAATCGTCAAGGATTTTCACATGGGCCACCCGGGAAAGAACAGGATGAAATCCTTAATGCGAAGTTATGTGTACTGGCCAAACATGGATCAAGATATTATACATATGGTGGACAAATGCAAGGGCTGTTCCTTAGCAGCCAAGGCACCTCCGATCACTTATAAACCATGGCCTAAGACAGATCGACGTTGTCGAGAATCCATGTAGATTTCGCAGGTCCATTAGAGGGTTTCTACTACTTGATTGTAGTAGACAGTTACAGAAAATGGCCAGAGGTATTTCATTGTAGAAAACCTACTTCTGAGACTACAATAAATTGCCTTCACGAGTTGTTTGCTCGTTTCGGAGTGGTTGATTGTCTAGTTACCGATAATGGGACACAGTTTACATCTGCGGATTTTCAAGAATTTTGTGAAAATTTTCAGGTGAAACACATCAAATCCCCGCCATATCACCCAAGATCAAACGGGCAGGCGGAGAGGTTTGTAGATGCATGAAAAAGAGCACTAAGGAAAGCTTATGACGTAACAACAGAAAAGGCTTTACAACAATACTTGCAAGTGTATAGAATTACACCGAACGGGAATACTACATAGGCATTATCGCCAGCGGGAATAATGTTCGCCCGAAAAATTAGATCGGTATTCGACAAATTACTGCCAAAACAGACAAAGCAATCACCAACGTCGTTTATACCCAAAAGAAAATTTAACCCAGGGGAGAAAGTTTTTTTTTAAATGTTCAAAAACAACACATCCTATTGGGAGCCAGGTACAAAAGAGAAACGAATCGGAAACGTGATTTACATAATTCAGGGTCCGAAGTTCTCGCATAAAAGGCAGTTAAATCAGATCAGAAAGAGGCTGTTAGAGGATTCTAACGGTCTACCTCAGGAAGAGGAGGAAGTAATGGACACAATATTTGACAAATTCAATATGCAAAGGCCTCCAGCAATTTCAGAACCGCGTAAAGCAAGCAGAAAAATGAAAATTTACAGAGCCTTTGATGATTAATCCGAAGAGTAAAAAATATTAAAGACCCCTGCGAGATAAAAGTTTGGGAGGAGGCGTTATGGGTCCTTACCTATAACTACAGAATGAACTCTTCCTAACACTATGTGTACTACGCCTCTCAAGAGAGAGGGACGAATAGAGTCGAGACGATAGTAGTTCACTCCAAACCAGACTGACAGTCATACTAACACCTTCCACATCTTGTATTATTATTCCATGTAATATATCTTCGTTATTTCTACTCTTGTGTTCGTGTTGTTCTTCCTTGGTCCTAACCTGGACCATAACAGCTGGCAATATTATTTTTTCAAAAACGTATTATCAGAAGCCTTGATGTTGGACGTAGATTATCGTCTTACCCAGGACGCGGATGTAGTTTATCGTCATACCCAGGACGCAGATGTAGTTCATCGTCTTACCCAGGACGCGGATGTAGTTTATTGTCATACCCAGGACACGGATGTAGTTTATCGTCATACCCAGGACACGGATGTAAGTTTATCGTCATACCCAGGACGCCCAATGTAATAAGATGGAATATACAATCCACCTACAAAATAGTGTCTAATCATACAAAAATATTAAGAATGCTACATAAATTTAATAACGTGAAATATTGAGATCAGCTTAATGTTGGGGAATGGTCGTCTGAAGTGAGTAAAACATTCTTCATCAACGTAATACGGTTGAATGCCCAATTCAGCTTCGTTGTTTGCTTGATTTTTTTATTTGTTTAACGGCATATCAACTCCTTATGGGCTATTGAATGCCAAAATTTAATTTTCTTAAGAGCTTTGAAACATATGTTATTTAAATAAGTTTTTTCATGGTACAAATTTTAACGATAGCTAGAAAGAAGCAAAATTTATATGGCATTTTAAAAGCTAAAAAACAACTGGTTTCGTTCCAGCCTCAAGTTTATTTCTGTGTAAATTAATAATAATACTTGCAAATGAAGGGAAAAAATAAATTTCACGAAAACTAGAGTCATTAAGCATTCCCTCTGTTTACAAAGGGAAGGCCCACGGGATCTGATATACAAGGACCTTGAGGTAAAATGTAGAGTGGGACCAAAATAAAATCGAGAAACGGTCCGCACTAAAATCAAAAACACAATTCCTGCTATTTATTACATGCTCTGCAATAGATATATGTTAGTCATCTTTCACAATAGAATACATGGTAGATGAAATTCAGCTTTTATGCATTTACAAGTTTGTGTGGATATGATACTAGAGGCTGCGATAGGCATGATTTATGTTGTGGCTTTCTTGAAGTTATATTTTAGAATACAGTTTAGTTTTAATAAATTGTAGGATATTTTATAGATTAATGTCATGATAGAGAGAGAGAGTTAATGTTGGGTGTTTGATTTTGATTATTGCCATATCAATCACTACGAGTTATTTAATGCTGAAATGTAAATAATTTGAACACATTTTTATGAGTTCACCTAAATATATTTTCAGCTACAGATAAAATGTATTGTTGGTCATTTTGCTATAAAATGTATTGTTGGTCATTCTACTATATCCACTATCAAATGTAATATTGGTCATTCTACTATATCCACTATAAAATGTATTGTTGGTCATTTTGCTATAAAATGTATTATTGGTCATTCTACTATATCCACTATAAAATGTATTGTTGGTCATTTTGCTATAAAATGTATTATTGGTCATTCTACTATATCCACTATAAAATGTATTGTTGGTCATTTTGCTATAAAATGTATTATTGGACATTCTACTATATCCACTATAAAATGTATTATTAGTCATTCTACTATATCCATAATAAAATGTATTGTAGGTTATTTTGCTATAAAATGTACTGTTGGTCATTCTACTATATTCACTATAAAATGTATTATTGGTCATTCTACTATATCCACTATAAAATGTATTGTTGGTCATTTCGCTATAAAATGTATTATTGGTCATTCTACTATATCCACTATAAAATGTATTATTAGTCATTCTACTATATCCATAATAAAATGTATTGTAGGTTATTTTGCTATAAAATGTACTGTTGGTCATTCTACTATATTCACTATAAAATGTATTATTGGTCATTCTACTATATCCACTATAAAATGTATTGTTGGTCATTTTGCTATAAAATGTATTATTGGACATTCTACTATATCCACTATAAAATGTATTGTTGGTCATTTTGCTATATGCATTGTTGTACTTTTTATATAAAAATCTATTACTGGTGTTTTTACTATAAAAAAAAATATTTTTATACATTTGTAGTGCTTTTGTTTTGGGTGGGAGTTCAGTACTTGCCCATAGCTGGGATCTTAACAAGTGCTACCACCTCGAGTCAGGGTGGGCCTAGGAACAACAGCAATTAAGAGTTCGTTCCAGAATCCTCAAAATCACCAATGTTCCAATCAGAGGCGTTGTTGCCGGACATATTTTGCCGTCATGCCCAAGACTAAGTCAGCCTGAAATCGTTGTAATGTCTCATACAGCCAATAAAAGTAATACAAATAATGAGGATACGTACTGATATGAACAAAGTATTTTGATAACGACAATCGCTACAGAATGTGACACAAGGTCGATGTTAAAATGGGGTTTAATAGAAATGACCTTGAAAAATTGACCAAGCTCCTTCGGCACTTTAGCGAGCGTAGGTTAGTTGTGGTAAAAGTTTGGGGCACCCAGTGAGGATCGAAATCGTAATCGATCTAGTGGGAAGATCTTGCTAAACATTACACCACGTCTACGTGCCTTGTGATTTACGAAACGTCGCACAGCTTTTGGCACATGTCGGGTAGGTTTATCATTTCTCAGTTGCGTATCTGTCTTCGGGTAGAGTGCGACTCGGTTACGGCTTCCTCGGAGGACAGAGACGACGCTGACGAAAATCACACTGTGAGGTGCCTAGCACTGAGAAAGAGATGCCCGAGGCTGCACCCTCCCAGAGCACTAAAAAGTGGAACCGATGCACGCACCGAGGCCAGCGCAACCAACCAGTCCTCAGGGAATTTTTGTTCTTGGACCGAGTGTTCGCTCAGGTTCTCCACATTAAGCCCGTCCTTGTGTCACATCCCGTCTCAGAGGGGAGGCCAGGGTAAATATACTTAGTTGTAGCACATAACCGAAAGGATCTACCCACCTTACATTACAGAAAACTTAATTTCTCTTTTATTTCATAAGCTCAAATTCAGGTATCGTCAGATTAATTTTCCAAATTTAGAAAATTAATGAAAAACCACTCCTCTCCTCTTAGACATGGCTCTAGACCAGTCTGAGAGATGGAAAACTTTGAATTCCAAACCGTGGAGAATGCGTCGTAAAACCACTCCACTATGTTTCTGAGAACGTAAAGAGAAAGGAAGCTGACGATAGAAATGATAACCTTCGTAGTGAAAGGATTTGGAACTTTACTTTAAAAAGTCCGTTGCATCTATTGCAAATAGTTTCTGAATCGATTCTTTGAATTGATATCAATCAATTTATTTTCCCAACAATACTGGAAACCTCTGCTTGAGTATAAGAGAACGGAATAATCTATATAGCTTTCGTAACAACATGGAAAGCCAATGTAAATTATTTAATGACTGAATAATGACGCCATAAAATTTGAAGAATGAAAGTTTTGCCAGGTTACTAGGAAAAAACTTTTTCATCAACCCAATACAACGCGCCCCACTTCTGAGGGAAATGTAATGATGATGGGTGGGGCTCATGCTGAAGGAATAAATATTCACAGTCGGGATAAGAATGATTTTGAACAAAATATCAACAACGTCACCCAATAATTCCAAGAAGTAGATAAACCTTTCGGAAATAGAAATTATGATATGGAACTAGAATAAAAGCAGTGATGGCACATACCACAAATCGATCCTAATAAAAATCAGAATGTGAAACTAATAAAAACTAAACATTCCTAATACTTCAGTAAGCGGACAAGTTCCAACAAAGTCAGTAGACGAGATAAGGAAATCGAACATAGAATAGGCAGCACTAGGGTTAGTTTTATCCAATACCGCAAGATGCCACAAAATGAAAAACACTAAGAGAAATGATTGCTTTAAATAGCCTCGACAGCTCGAAACATTCATATGGATGTTGTTCATGGCGCCCAATCTGTTCAGAAATATATAAACTGTCAGCTGTATGCAACCATTTTCTCTTTTCAATGTTTATAAATGGCTTCGTATGGGTGAAACCCGTGGATCTTTGTGAATTCCGTCCTTTGAAACTCTTGGATTGGTGCTACAGGATCGGAAGCAAAGAACTGAACCAAACAGCAGAAACCCCATGACTTGAGGGCTACCAGCAGCGGCAACAACTTAAAATCGATAGCCCATGTGACTCTAAAAATTAATGACATAATCATCATGCCGACGTTCCACACTACTTAAAACAAAAATTTAGGGAGAAAACGTCCGGCAATACTGACAAAACGCGATAACCGATAATAGATCTGACAAACTAATCGCTCAATGAATGCCGAATGTTTCCTTGTAAGGAAACGGCTAATATTTCCATAATCCTAAAAGCAATCCAAAACTTTGAATATTTTCTCAACTTTTCCAACTCTAACGCGTGTTTGTTTCTAAGGCCTGCCAAAATTCTACTGATTTAAGTAAGTTTAAACTTCTCATTTTTTTTAATTTTTGGTGTATCGTTAGCCATCTGCCCATGTCTAGACTCTATTTAAGTCAGAATATTAATTTTCTTTAGAGTTTCACGTTGCCTGTCTACCAGCTGCAGTCGATGTAACAGCAAGTCATAAATTCACCATACCAGACGACATTAACTTTTACACGTTTCAGATGTATTGTATTTTCCGTCGCAGACAAAAACTTCTCCTTCCCGCGCTGATCACCGATGGAGAATTATATTTTCGACTAACTCCCGAAGAATTCGGAGAATTTCATAATTCCAGTACAGATTGCCGACAAAAAGCCTTTGTACAGCAGTGTTTTTTTTTTTTTTAAATTGAAAATGAACGCTCAACTCAAAGGAGATCATCTTGCTAAGTTATAAGTGTATTGTACGTAGCAAGTAAATGCATAATAAATCATTTTGAAATATATAGCAGCGCCTGCATGTCACCAAATCTCCTAACAGAGGTAATCTATTTCTCCTTGGATTATGGAATAAAACGTATGTAACCTCCCCCCCCCCCTGAAACGAAGACAAACCTAAGCTTCTAAATGCAGAACTTATTCATTTTAATGATTTAGGCAAACTGAAGAAAGCCCGTTAGACGAAACGGTCAGTGCGGGAAACGTTATGGGGGAATTCTTTCAAATTATTACGTATATATATATATATATATATATATATATATATATATATATATATTGCTCTTCGATAAAAGTGACTCAGGTGATTTTTTTTACTTAAAATTTTTTCGGCTATTGTTTTTGGGGTCAAAGTAATTTTTAATATTACTAATATAAAGATCCCTTCCCGACCACCTAGTAAAAAAAGTTTACTCACCCTAAGGTATTCTATTGATAATTATAATTTCGGATATAAATGAGATTTAGGGAAAAAATCTGTGCAAAAAAAGTGACTCACTCATTTCCTGCAACTAATAATCAATAGAAACATAACCGAACAGCTTTAAATAATAGAGGTATAATTTATTTATAATAGGTAATATCGTTCGAAATATTTAATAATCTATGGGTCCTCCTTTATTTTGAATAACCTTTTCAACCCTTTTTGGCATTGACTTGATTAGGTTCTGGCTAATCACATCTCCAAGCATTGAATTCCATTCGGATATGAAATTCACAATCAAATCCTTTTTGTGGCTCAACTGCTTTCTCGAGAGCCTGTACTCCATACGTTTTCTATGGGGTTGAGGTCAGGAGATTGGGGCAGCCATGTCATAACACTCACCTGCTTCTCATCAAAGTATTCCTTCATCAATTTTTATTTGTGACAGGGAGCATTATCCTGCATAAAAATGAGCTTGGTGGGGTCGATTTGCACCCTTTCAGCAGAAGGGAGCAGACAAGACTCTAAAATTCTCTTGTACTGCTCGCTCCTGAGGGTCTTTTCAATAGGTTTTAAGAAACGAGTTCCATGAAAAGAAAAGCATCCCCAGAACATTATACTGAACGGATGCTTGACAGTACTTACTCCTAAATTCAAATAGCTTTGAAAGCTTCTACTTCGGATTTTAGATCGCTTATCCTTTGAATTTCGTTTCATTGGAGAAGAGAACATTTAGTAAAAAAATCAGGTGAGTCACTTTTATCGAACATCACTGTATATATATATATATATATATATATATATATATATATATATATATATATATATATACATAGGGTGCGGCTGGTATTTGAGGACAGATTTTATGGATTAGTAAAATCCTTGCTGAACAAATGAATATAATTATATTTGATTACAAACAAGTAAACATGAAATTTAGCTAACTATTATTTAATTTTATTCAATAACGCCACCATCAATAACTGCCTCTACTCGAGGTCGATATCGGCTGCAAGCTCTGATTAATTGGCCCTTATTTATGTCAGACATTATTCGAAATATTGCAGCTTTAAGAGAGTCTTTGGTGTTATGAAGCTGTTTATTAACCTCCTTCTCAACAACGCTCCACACATAATAGTCTAGTGGATTGAGATCTGGAGGGTTAGGAGGCCAAATGTTGGGTGTGATGTGGTCGTACAAATGGTCAGGCATCCATTCTTGTGTTCGTAGAGCCTTGTGGGATGGAACCGAGTCTTGCTGAAATATGTAAGTCCTGCCGTTGCATATGTTGTCAATCCAGGGCTTGACAACTGTTTCTAGAACCTCAATATCAGCAGCAGCATTTACTCTAAGACCTTGTGGGAAAAATGTGTGGTGGCATAACATGTCCTTCATTGCCAACAACACCCAATACCATAACATTTGAAGGAAATTTGTGCACATCACTCTTGGGGCATCAGAAGGATCTAAACAAAGCCATCTGTCATTTCTTCTATTTAGTTTTTGATCTTGAAAAACCAAATCACACCAGCTTCTGAAGAATTTTTAAGTTTGTTTAAAAGCCTTTTGCATCTGTTTAAACGGTTTTCTTTTTTTTTTCAGATATAAATTGACGGATCTTCATCACGTAAGACTTGTATCGAATGTCTTCATGAACACTCCTTCCGTTTGTTTTTTAGACACATGCAGCATTTTGGCAATTGACCTCATTGATTGACCTCGGTTTACATCAATTACCTCTTCTAACTCTTTTCGTATCTTGTGGACAAACGATCTTGCAACTCTGAGGAAACGTGCAATATCCAAATCGCTATGATCAGCCTTTAATGCCACAATCACAGCAAACCTTTACATTTCATTTGTTGTCATATGGTTTGACATTCTTGATTTTTGAAAAATAAAAGCATTAGAATTTAGTGGGAAGCTGTATTAATCGTAAATCTGTATGTCCTCAAATACCAGCCGCACCCTGTCTATATATTTTGTTTCAACACTTCTGGTGTCTTACCAAGTGATGGTGTTGAATGTAGAATAAAGAGTTTTAAAAGGTTCAAATCAACCAAACACTCCTCAATAGGGGAAACACTGTTACATAAGCTACAATCACCAATCAAATTACAAGTATATGAATATTCAAAAAAATGACAACGAACTTATAATTATTAATACCTTGGGCACCTCGAGGCGGTGTAATGGTTAGTAAGCTTGTCTCGCTAGAACATTTACTACTGAATAGTGAGTTCGATCTTCGCTGGATGCTCTCTAATTTCGGCTTTGTGCCACATCTGAGCTCTGCTCGCAAAATAACAATAATTATTAATGCCTTGATGTTAGGGTTAAACTAAAACAAATCATTCTAACTGATTAATCGTAAATGTAACTATAAAATTAAAAATGACCAGTTTTAAATTTAATTTTAGTTTAAAATATTATAAAATTGTTAAATATATATATATATATATATATATAAAGAGAGAGCCGGCATTATTTGTTGCCGCGTTATAAGTGTTAGATAATTCTATGGAGTTTCAGCTCACTCTACGCGTACTACATGTACCATGTAACTTAGTCCAACCTGTCGCATGGCCGGGTTGTCGGGTAATAAACCGGTTCCCTTGTCCTGCTTTTTCTGATAAAGATAGTGGCTAAACTCTGAGACGGCCTGAAATTAAGATCTGTTCTTATAAGGTCGCCAATGGCCGCCTAGCACTATATGTAGTTGATTGGTCTCCATAGCTCTTTATGCAGCCAGATGGGTAATAACATGGGGTCATTGCATGTACGATAGGGGCTTCAGTAGACTGAAATCAACAGCCGTGATGCAAGGTTTCCCCGATGGAATCAATGGCCACAAGGCGAGCCTTTCAACTTAGGTTATGGGCTGTGCTTTGACATAGTCAGTTATAGGCTCCGCTAGATCTACCTACCCAAGACACGTTACACATGAATGAGTAATCTCAAACCCTCAGACCCGATATACGGAGGGAACTGGCTAAGCGCCCAGTCAAGTAATCGATGATCAGAACTCGTATTCCTTCCATGGTTGCTCGCAGTAGTTGTTCAATTTTTTTCAAACTGAACAATATTTTGACGCAATCCTTTTCTTTACTTGATTTGTTTACACGGCTTTCATCTCTTTTAGTTACAAAGAACTAATTACTTTATCAGATCTCTTCGCAACAAAATCGTACAAAAAACCTTTTAATTTCAGAGCGTCAAGACATCATTCTATCTTGATGGTCACTCAGTTCCCTAACAGGTATCAGTTCCAAATTGGTCGTGTAGTCTGAAACCCACTAGTGGCTACAAACGTTCAACTGGTTGCCTCTTTCGTGCCTTGTCAGACATTCTCGACAATCCTATTCATACAAAAAGAAATGGCTAAGCACTAAGTATGACAAAAAAGTTTGGTGTAACAACTACGAATTGGAGATGTCAAAACGAAGTGTTTTAACTCAGAATGGAAAACGTGACACCAAATGCATTGGAATAGCAAAAGATCCATTCCAGTATGTCCATCAATTTACAGTTGAAATGGCTCGATGTAACCGTAAGTTCTATGCTAACAAATTCTTCTCTCACACTTCTCGCTTGTGGAACTCTCTTCAGGTTCCTTCCTTCCCAGTAAACGTTGATCTTCAAAACATTAAATGCAATGTCAGTTATCTTCTGTCGTCTTCTTGTTCTTTCATCTCATTAATAGTAGTTTTTATCTTATATTCTCTAACACTCAGTAACCCCTCTTGCATCTTAATGTATTTATCGCTTTGGTTTGTTTTATTTTGTTTTAAGCCATATTAACCGCAGTGTGGAATAGCACACTGACGTTAATATGCAGTAAAATCCGAACAAAATTTTTAGGATATATTTGTATGAATAGAATATGTATTAATATTTTTTTTTCAAAAATGAATCACTGCTATTTTTGCCATACACATCTATGTTTATACTTTCAGGGTGTTTTAATCCCAGTTTAGGGGTTAACTATTTGCCCATAGCTGGGACTCTAACAGAGGGTGGACTTGGGAACAGCAGCAAGTAAGACATGCTTCCACGCTCCTCAAAACCACCCCATCAGCCTAGCTGCCGAATGTAGTTTACGGTCATATTCTGAAGCTTCTTTGACTTACTTGGGGTGAAAGTCTCTACAAATTACAAAGAAACAAGTAAATGTCCTTAGAAACAAAGAATTATGAGATTCTATATAATATCAACTCTCCTATATAGCAATTGATGCAGAATAACTACTTCACGTGAAGAACAGACCTGAGGAAACAGAGATATGGTTTTTACAAAGGCTTCTGAAAATGCCATGGACGGGGCATGTCATCAAGAAAATGAGGAAAATCCGTCTCTACTTAGAAACAGTTTAAATTTCTCGGACAACTGTTAAATAATACTTTAGCAAACTATTAGAGGAAGTTTATCTCTACTCGGATTTCCTGAAATTGACCTTTGAGGTCAGATGGAAGACAAAAGAAGGAAGTCGATTTTGATTGGCTGAGCCAATGGGGAATGATAGGTATAGAGAAATGTTTTTCAGTGAATACTTTCTTAACCGTCAAAAAGTGTAGACGTGTTTTCTTTCGTGTTTGGAACCATTGGAGGGAGAGTGACCCCCACTGGATAGATAGAAGATGTTGAAATGAACGTTAATAAAATCCCTAGGTTAAAGTTCCCTGTGTTGAAGTTCTTTTATGTCTGAATTGTCGAATTGACGCCGATGCTCAAGACCTCTCCAGCATGAAGGGGACTGTACAACATATGAGTAAATTGGCGCCGATGAGAAAGACCACTCTCACCAGGGGGCTATACAACACAGCTCATCAGGAACGAGGTGTTTGAAAATATTGACTTCAAAAGGCGAATAACTGACCTACGGAGCGTTTGTCAATGGATGGCAAAACGGTAGGGAGCAGAAACAGGAAAAAGATAGACGTTTTGCAATGATATGAAGTTTATGAGTTCCTGAAGGGGCACGTCATATAGAACAAGAAGAAGCGCTGCTACTAAATGTTGGCGTTTGTTTCATTGCAACCATTTTGATGTTAATGTTCTGTTCAAATAACTTATCAATTGCTCATTGAAGATTTCCCCAGGAACGGTTTGCCCTGTTTAAATGCGACATTCAAATGAGCCAGATGAATCTTTGTTAAGTAACTGTCCTATTCCCAGAAAATTTTTTATGAATAAATAAATCTCTCTGTGCCTTTTTGGTCCGATAAAATGAAATTTGTGTATTTTGAAATATATATATATATTCACAGATAATATCGATATAATTTCGAGATGATTCATGACCATTATTCTCATTAGTGCTGCTTTTTATCATCATGTTTTGTCCGATGCGTTCTGCGGACTTACTCACTTTGGAAAATTCTGACCTTTCCATAATTCCACGATCTCTACCAACTAATATCTGCATCCCTGCGGTTTTAGCATAATCTTTCGGCTGAGGCATTCTTCGACTTTCCTAACTGGGTGAAATTCTGCGAGTATTTGCAGTTTTTTTCTTTCTCAAATCCTCTTAAATCTAATAGCTTTATTGTTTTTTTTGTTTATTCCGATATCTCCATCGATGAATTCTTCGGTCTTTTCTCAATGTGTGGATTCCTTAGTTATTGTCATTATGACACGACTTATTTAGAAATGCACTCTAGGCGTATTTTTAAAAATATTTCTGCCGTTGCATTCTGCCGTCATTATTTGAAATTCTGAATTAAGTCCCTGTTATTATTCTCCGACCTCATCAAACAACTATCTTGTTTTAATAGTTCCCCAAATCCACGACTGAATCATTAAGTATCGTCATGATTAATTTCTGGTTTTGTTTAGCACCTTTATTCTTCAAAGAATCAAGTACAACTATACAGAAACTTCCCACGCATCCAGTCAGCATGGCTGATGCTCAACTCTACGAGAGCGTCTCTCTGCGCCTTCTTGGTCTCACGTTTTCCACTGACCTGAGCTAGAAAAACTACACTGAATCAATAGCTACATCTACTGCAAGGAAAGTTGGTTCTCTGTGTCGCACCAGAATGTTTTTCTCGACTGAGACCAGCCTTCAAATTTACCATTCATGCTGGCATTGAATACTGTTGCCATATATGGTCTGGTGTCCCTGCTGTTCAACACAAGATTCTTGACAAAATCCAGAGAGGGATATTCAGTGTGATAGATTCTGATCTGGCATCTCGTCTACAGTCACTTTCTCACAGATGTGCTGTTGCTTCCCTCTGTCTTTTCTACAAATATTTTCATGGCAGCTGCTCTGACGAGATACTTTCACTGGTGCCCCCTCTGCCTGAATTTAAACATGCTACTAGGGTGGCATATCGGTCCCAACCTTTCAATGTCGACACAGTTAAATGTAACCGCCTCTTCTACTCCAAGAGCTTCTTCTCTCGTACTCTCCGCCAGTGGAACTCCCTGCTTCCTTCCCTGATTGCTATAATGTTCAAATGTTCAAATGTAATGTCAGTCGACATATTATGATGCCTTAATCTTGTTCCCTGTCCTTCTCTAAATCCTTTCCTCAAACACCCCTCTTTACTCTTGCTCTTACTCTCTGTAACCCCCTTGTGTGCTAATGGCACTCCCAGCTTGCTTGGGGTGATATGCTTAAAAATAAAAATGAAAGAATCTTCATAAAGGGACATATCTCTCTCTCTCTCTCTCTCTCTCTCTATCTATATATATATATATATATATATATATATATATATATATATATATATATACCCGTCTCTTCTACTCCAACAGCTTCCGTCTGTTTCATGCTAGTGCAATCGTCAGGCGACTGACGATTGCACTAGCATGAAACAGACTGTCGCCTCTAAGTGCTGACTTCCATGTCCACTTTTATATTTACACACGCTCTATCTCTGATATTGAGCACTTTACCCCATAAATATAGCACACTTTAAGACTATATTTCTGTATATATATATATATATATATATATATATATATATATATATATATATATATATATATATGTATATATATATATATATGTATTATCCACAGATAGACTGTTTCGCTTTATCACAACTCGTCAGTGTGACTAGATGTCCGGTTGCCTCAAGCTAGGGTTAAAACCCGGTTGAATTGGCGTCAGTCGGAGAATCTACTCAGCAGTCGCACATATGTGTACGTGTTGGCGTCTCTGTCCCATCCTTTCAGTGCCAAAACTGTTAAATGTGGCTGTCTCTTCTACGCTAACAGCTCCTTCTCGCACACTTTCCGACGGTGGAACTCCCTTCTTCCTACTTGCTTCCCTAATAGCTATAATGTTCAAATATTCAAATGTAATGTCAATCGACATCTGATGACTTGATCTTGTTCCCCGTCATTCTCTTTATCCTTTCCGCAAAAAACCCTCTTAACTCTTACTCTCACTCTCTGTAACTCCTTGCGTACTAGTAGCACCCCCGCCTTGCTATAGGTGAAATATTTAAATAAAAAAAAATTCAGTCAGTCACGAGAAAGAACTTTTTCTTCAGTATATCGGGTTTAAATTAAAATATTAACTACTGTTCTGAATCTAACCTCGATTTGTTTCTTAATAAATATACTTTATCGGCGATATCTTGTCCAAATATTACTCTATTTTCTGATTAACAAGAAAAGAATGTCAAATGTTTAAACATTAATTGATGTTGGCATAAACTTAAATCTAATACGAGCTACAATTGACGTATGGTATAAACAAAGAATAGTCTAGACCAGGGATCGGCAACCTTTTGCTAACTATGTGCTGACTTAGGGTTTTTAAATCATTCAGTGTGCCAACAGCACACGTATTTTCATAAAAGTCAAGGTCAATATACCTGTTCTACAATATATTTTAGATAGTAATATATAGTATATATGCTTTATTATATATTAAAATTAAAACAGCAAAGTATCCTTTTTGCGTCCTAGTACTTATTGGTTCGAACTTCGTGATGTCATTTACGGCTGTGTGCCATTGGAAATTGCTTGGCGTCTGTTGCCGGCCCCAGGTCCAGGATACACATGAAGTAGGGGCTAAATGATTTTGTCTGCGCCTTGTTTTACGACACACCGACAGTAAAGTCTAAATATAAAACCTTTAAAGCATTATCCACAAATAGGAGAAAAGAAATTAAGCTAATAAATTTTTAGAACGTTCAATGAGAACAATGTATCAGTTTCATATTGTCACATATTTTTTTTCTTTAGAGCAGGAGTCCGCAACCTTTAGCTATGTGCCGACTTAGGGTTTGAAAACAATATATAGTATATCTACTGTTCGGCCAGTAAATGTACGTGCATAGAGGCAGGTACTTCAGCCATTACAATGGCTCTTAATGGAAACACAATAGGCTAAACCAAGGACCAGCAACCTTTTGCTATGTGCCAACTTAGAGTTTTAAAGTCATTCAGTGTGCCAACATCATACCTATTTTCATAAAAGTCAAGGTCAATATACCTGTTCTACAATATATTTTATATAGTAATATAGGTTGACCCCCAAAAACGGGAACTTTTTAACAATCCAATAAAACCAAGAGTGATGGAAGAAAAATATTTAATTCATAGTAATTGAAACCTTAAAGTATGCCATTTAAGAAACAATGATGGAATTTTCATTTTTTTAAAATTATGTCCTGTAGATGGCGTCCTCCTGTACGAATGCATTCTTGAAATCTGCTGTTGAGATTCCTCATTGACTGCTGCAACATCTCAGCTGGGATACTGTGAATTTCATTCTCGTTACTAAAATGGCGAAATGTTTACTTGCTCAAGGTCACTGTCTTGCAGTGTTGCCACTTGCTCATGTCTGGCAATACGCACTTCAGAAATTCCCGTTTGTTGGGGTCACCCTGTATATACTATATATAGTTTATTATATATTAAAATAAAAACAGCTAAGTATCCTTTTTGCGTTGTAGTAGTTATTGGTTCGGACTTCGTGATGTCATTTACGGCTGCGTGCCATTGGAAATTGCTTGGCGTCTGTTGCCGGCCCCAGGTCTAGGATACACACGAAATGACGCCTAAATGGTTTTGTCTGAACCATGTTTTTTGATTACCGACACTAAAGTCTAGATATGAAACCTTTAAAGCACTATTCACAAATAGGTATAAAGAAATTAAGCAAATAATGCTTTAGAACGTTCAATGAGAACAATGCTTCGGTTTCATATTGTCACATTTTTTTTTCTTTAACTTTTGGCTTTATACTTTAGAGCAGAGGTCCGCAACCTTTATCTGTGTGCTGACTTAGAGTTTTCAAATCATTCAGTGTGCCAACAACATACCTATTTTCATAAAAGTCAATGTCAATATACCTGTTTATTTATATCTATAAATATATTTATATTTATTTTATTTATATTTTTATAAATTCATAGTGATTTGTTTGGGGTTTCACTATTTGCCCATAGCTGGGACCCTAACAAGTTCTACCACTCCGCGTTAGGAAGAACCTGGGGACAAAATCAATTAAGAGGTAGTTCCACACTCCTCAAAACCCCCGATGTCACGATCAGAAGTCTTTGCTGCCGGATGCAGTTCAGCATATCAAACCGCTGAAAGCCATACATGTCATCCTACAGATTTAGAAGTTCCTAAGCTATCATCTGTATAAAACTGTTTTCTTAGATCTACCGTTAAAGATCGATTCAAGTCTTCGCCAGGCCTTAGAGACTGGCGCTACAAAATCAGAAAGACCTTTACCAAATAACAAAAACCCGATCACTTCAACACTTCTAAAAGCAGTAACAACAATAAATATATATGACGAAAGAGAAAATATTGATACCATGAAGATGTTGACCTTCCAGACAACCAGAAACAAAAGGTTAAGAAGGAACCTCCCATCACTAGTAGAAAGAGAGATAATAGATACTGGACTTGAGAAGTTTAGTTTCCTGAAAAACTATTTTCAGAAAAAGATTTTATGAATTTTAGCCAGTAGTAACTCTGACTGTTCGACCAGTAAAAGTACGTGTATGGTGACAGATATGTCAGCCATTACAATGGCTCTTAATGAAAGCACAATAGGCTAAACAAGGGGCTTGGGAAACTTTTTCTATGCGCCGACTTAGGGATTTAAAAGCATTCAATGTGCCAACAGCATACCTCTTTTCATAAAAGTCAAGATCAATATACATGCTCTACAATATAGTTTATACTAGCAGGCTTCTCAAGATCATTAACTGTTATCACTTTTCCTAGTATTGATTGGAGTTTCCTTCCAAACCTTTTGCTTAAGTTCGTGTGGAATGCAAGTATCTTGATTATGTCATTATTTTCTCTTTGAGTTATATGTGATATCCATTTTTGTCACTTCTGCTGTTGAAAGTCCTCAACTGACGTGGTTTTTGTCCTTTGGCAAATCTCACTAAGATTATGTAGCGCCAGTCTATAGGGCCTGACCTAGAAGTTTCGTTCTCTCGAAGCCGCTTTTAATGATTGAGAAATCCTGTGACGACTTAGGTTTTTAAAATCATTCAGTATGCCAACAGCATACGTATTTTTATACAAGTCAAGGTCAATATACCTGTTTTACAATATATTTTATATAGTAGTATATAGTACATATACTTTAGTATATATTAAAATTAAAACAGCTAAATATCTTTGCGTTGTAGTAGTTATTGGTTCGGACTTCGTGATGTCATTTGCGGCTGCGTGCCATTGGAAATTGCTTGGCGTGCCACGTATGGCTCGCGTGGCGTAGGTTACCGACCACTGGCCTAGAAAATGTCAAAGTCACATCTTATGACAAATCTTTTCACTGGCAACGTTCAACTAAATGTCATATTTTTTTCGCCGCTATCCAAAAACAGAAGACATTTTACAACCCGAAATGGCGTAAAATGAAGAAGCAGTTATATTAAATTAAATTATATGGGGAAAATCTCAGAGCCTTTCCAAACTCAAAAATAATTTAATTATTTGTTAAACGAGTGGTTGGAAAAAAATATGCGCTTAATTCAAAAAGCCTTAAAAACAAAATTGCTCTTTTTTAATCATCTCAGAAAAAATTCTTTTGCCTCTCATATTTTGTTTAATGCTAACCTCCAGGGAGTGACTCATAGGACCATCCCAGTCTCTGGGTGAAGACAAAATATTATATTCAATCAATTGCTAGATATGCTGCTAGGAAATAGTTTCTTTTTCCCGCCATAAACTGTCTTTATCATTTCTAAAACCGCCATTCATCCATGAATCGAATATTACTACCACATCTGGTCTGGTGCTTCTGCAAATAATTCTTCACAAAACCCAAAGATAAATCTCAAACTTTATCAGTCCCGACCTGACATCTCGGCTTCAATGACTTCCCACAGACGTACAGTACCTATTCACTTCGTTTTTCTATAAATATTATCACGTTAATTGCGCCTGCCTTTTCTAAAAATATATATAAATATAAGTGATAGAAATTATTAGGAGGATTTGAATACTCATAATAAAGTAATTCATCGAAATTAGAAGAATCCTCAACAGAATGCAGAAAGCACTGAGTACAGCGTTCAGAGATGGTAAGAATTTCTATAATTACGACAAGGCCTGGGCGATGTAGCGATTTCTGCATTTAAAATTAAGTGCCTCTATAATTACGTCCTGGGCGATGAAACGGCTTGCAAATTTAAAATTAAGAGCTCTATAATTACGTTAGGGTCATGTGCGATGAAACGGTTTACTCATTTATAAGAAATATAGCCTGGGGCGAGGCAATGAAACGGTTTGCTCATTTGAAAGTGCTCCTATAATTACGTTTGGGCCTGGGCGATGGAATGGTTTGTGAGTTTAAAATTAAGAGGCTCTATAATTAATTTCGGGTCTAGGGCATGTAACGGATTGCTTATTTATAGGAAAGAGTCTATAATTAAGCCAGGGGCGAGGCAATGAAACGGTTTGCTCATTTGAAAGTCCTTCTATAATTACGTTTGGGCCTGGGCGATGGAACGGTTTGTCAGTTTAAAATTAAGAGTCTCTATAATTAATTCAGGGTCTAGGGGATGCAACGGATTGCTCATTTATAGGAAAGAGAGTCTATAATTAAGCCAGGGGTTAGGCAATGAAACGGTTTGCTCATTTGAAAGTCCTTCTATAATTACGTTTGGGCCTGGGTGATGGAACGGTTTGCGAATTTAAAATTAAGAGGGTTTATAATTAATTCAGGGTCTAGGGGATGTAACAGATTGCTCATTTATAGGAAAGAGGCTCTATAATTAATTCAGGGTCTAGGGGATGTAACGGTTTACGCAGAGCTGTGGTCATCTCTGTTTTGAATCCCTCTTCGTCAAGTGCAGTGAGATCTCTTCGTGAAAACGGTTAAACTGACAAAAATAAATTTCTCTAACTGTTACTTTTTATATGTTACGATATGTTGTAAGCCTCTCGCTTATTTATCGCTATTTCCAGAGAAACACGTTTCATGCCTCCACCAGCTCTAAACTTCTCAACTAAAACCAACAATGCCATTTACAATGAGAAACTTATCCAAAAGTTTACCCATCCTCTACATTATAGGCTTATAGACATATCAGACTGAAACACCGGTTCTCGAACGTTCACTGAAATTAAGCAACGGCCGTCCTTGTTCAGTATCCAGATGGGCGACCGCTTGTGAATTCAACGTGCTGTATCTTGGGCGTGTGGGTGGTGCAATGGATAATTGTTTATCGGAGTGCCGAGTTCCAATTCCCGTTGGGTTCGTTATATTTTCTTACGCGTAAATACCCTTGGGAAAGGCATGAATTGATCTCTCATCCCCTGACAACTATGGGTTAATTCGTAAGACTTGTATCAGTTAAACCATTATTATCCCCCCCACCACCACTGCAAAGAAAAGGACAAATTACGGGAATAGACATCAGAAAGCCGAATTCCAGTCGAGTTTGTTATGTTCACTTATATACAAATAACCATGGAAATAAATCCCCCTTTCCCCCCCCCACGTCCTGGGTATGACGATAAACTAACATCCGCGTCCAGGGTAAGACGATATACATCCAACAGCAAGTCTTCTGATGAGGAGGTTTTGATAAGCATGTAACCACCTCTTAATTGCTGGTGTTCCAAGGTCCACCCTGACTCGGGGTGGTAGCACCTGTTAGGGTCCAAGCTATGGGCAAATAGTTAAACGCCAAATTGGGATTAAAACACTATGAAAGTGTAAAAATAGGTTTTAATACCAGCAATACATTTTTGAAAAAAATTATTTCCAGCAATACATTTTTAAAAACAAATATTCCCAGCGATATATTTTGAAGAACTAATATTACAAGCAATACTTTTTTCAAGGGAAAAAATATTACCAGCAATATAAATATTGTCGGCAATAAATAATCCATTGAGTTTGATACGCTGTAAAACAAAACAAAACAAAACAAACCTTTTCTCCCCCAGCTTTTTATTTTTGGTTAATTAGTATGAATCGTAGCAGTAAATCATTATTATCTCCAAATATTTATTACAATCTAACATTATCTGGCTTTAAATAAGCTGCATAAAGTTGATAAACCGTAAAAAATCAAATTCGTCCAAGTATAATTATAAAACGTGGGTTTATATAAAATTTCCAGGAATGTGACATTTTCAGTGAATTAAACATTTATACATGTTTAGGTCAGTAAATTCGAATCACTGAGTTTATGAGAGGTTCCTGAGGTACATCATATGATAAGTTCGTGAGGTACATCATATGATAAGTTCGTGAGGTACATCATGTGATGGGTTCGTGAGGTATAACATATGAAAGATTCATGTGGTATATCGTATGATAGGTTCGTGGGGTACATCATATGATAAGTTCGTGAGGTATGTCATATGATAGGTTCGTGAGTTACATCGTATGTTGGGTTCGTGAGATACATCATATGATAAGTTGTGAGGTATATCATATGATAGGTTCGTGAGGTACATCATATGATAGGTTTGTGAGGTACATCAAATGATAGGTTCGTGAGGTACATCATATGTTGGGTTCGTGAGATACATCATATGATAATTTCGTGAGGTATATCATATGATAGATTCATTTGGTACATCATATGATAGGTTCCTGAGGTACATCATATTCCCTATTACATATTCTTATGACTTGGGTCATATTTTCAATTTTGTAAAAATAATCATTGACATTTGTATCTAGATGTCTTGGTTTAGACGCTGGAAATTTACATTCAACATGACAGTTTGGCTCACTGGTGATCTTCTCCACTCTAGGGATGATTAATGAATAATAAGTTCCCCTTCCTTCGAAATGAATACTATACAAAATTTGTATTAGAGCCGGGAATAATTTAAATTTCAAATTATCAGCCATCTACTTAAAAAAACTTAGAGACAAGAAAACATTTCTGTCGAAAAAAGCTTTCCAGATTTCTGGCCAATCAATGTGTGTGTTTTAATTTTGTTATGTTTTTTTTCATTTACTATTTAGCATCGTTCATATGCGATATCTCTGAATTTAACTAGACTAAGAATTTCATTTACCTTTATTTATCAGCGTAGTCAGTCATATTCGTATCTTGTCAGTTGCTCTTGTGATATATTTACAGATTCACTATTTACATTATTCGGACCATTGTCCGCTTCTTCGTCGCCATATTTATCACAACGTTTCAGCCGTTGTACGCTGCGGCCTTCTTCAGGTGGTTGGAATGTCAAACTGAACCCTTTATTTCCCTCGCTGGGTAAACTGTTCTAGTTCCACATGTCATGTCTAATGGATGTCAGTTATCTCCTGTTAATTCCCTTCTTCAAGTTCTCCACCGCCGTAACCAGGTATTGAACTCACACTATTTGGATCCTGGTAAAAATATGCAATGATAACAGCAAACATTGCAATATGAGCACTGGTAAAAAAATGTAGGTTGAAGACATTAGGTTTATAATACCCAGAAATTCATACACAGATGTCCTCAAGGACATATGGCATAGTGGATAACGACGTTAGTTAGATCCAGTGACAGGACCCAAAGAGTGTGAGTTAAGGCGGTGGAGAACTTGCAGAGGGGAATTAACAGGAGCTAACTGATAAATGACATTCATTAGACATGGCACGTGGATCTAGAACAGTCTACCCCAGTGAGCGAAATAAAGGGTTCCGTTCGACATTCCAACCACCTGAAAAAGGCCGAAACGTTGTGATAAATATGGCAACAAAGATGCGAACAATAGAATAATGTAAATAGTGTACATAATACCTCATCTCAGAAATATAGACATTTAGAGACTCTCTATAAAATCGAAAGAATTTGCAATGTTACTGGTCCTGACCTGGCATCTCCGCTGGACTCACTTTCCCACAACCGTAGTTTTCCAGTTCCTTTTCTATAAATACTTTATGGTATTTTTCCCTTAACTTTTTAAACTTTCCTCTATGGTATCTAGACTGTATCAATTTAAGGGCAGTACTAGATTGGCCGCTAGGTCTCATCATTTTACAGTTGAATTGGCTAGATTGCTAAAAGTTTCTTTATATCGCACTTTTTCTATCTTCTTGAATCCCGTTAATCAATTGTCCTTTCCTCAATCTTCTCTATGCTCAGTCTACCATTTCACTCCCTTTAACCATTTGCCTACTAGTGACATTCCCGCCTTGCTTGGGGTAAAAGGATTTTTAAAAAAACTTCTGTTCCGACACCTTACTTTAAACTCAACTTTGATCTTCAAAATTTAAATTGAATTGTCTATCGTTATCTACTCTCTTCCTAATTCCTCTTCTTTTATTGTTTCCGCTCCTTAATTATGTTTTCTTATTATTATCCTTTCACATTCAGCAAGCTCGTGTGTCTTCGTGGCTTTATTGCCTTGCATGGGGTGAAAATATTTAGAAAAAACAAACATATTCAGGTATATTCTCCAGGGCGAGATCACTTGGAAAATTTTTTACAACTGAATCTGCTAGGGCTCATCTTATCTACTGATTCTATCACCATTTTTATATATATATATATATATATATATATATATATATATATATATATATATATATATAAATAAAAAGGAAAGAACAGTAAGATATAAAATCCGGTGTTCTTATAGATATTTTTATTTTTACACAATAGTGCTCAATGTAAATTTAAATTTACAGAGCATTAATACCTGTATAAATGTAAAAAACAACTGTACACTAATGCAGTTCGATATTGAAAATTATTACCAATCAATATCTAAATAACTGTTCTTGAATGTGTTGGACTTTGCCACCCAGTACACGGATATTACAGAGGATGAAAAGAACATTATTTTAAATGCGAAGAAATCGGTACTGATTCATAATGGTGAGCAATGGGTAAAAAAATCATATGACCACTTTGACATCACAATGGGATCACTAGACTCAGCTGAGTCTTCTGATCTCATTGGTCTTTTGATTTTATACAACCTTACAGTGCACCGTGATATTGATTCAACTGACATTGGTCTATACAGGGACGATGGTCTCATGGTTATTAGGAATTCTACTAACTTCAGAATAAATAAAATTAGAAAGGCATTATATAAAGAATTTAAAAGCATGGGTTTAAAAATTACCGTCAGCACTAAAATAAAAAAGTTAATTTCCTTGATATAACATTAGATTTAAAGAACAATACATACACACCTTATAAAAAACTCAATACGAATCCTTTATATATACACCCTAAATCAAATCACCCCTCATCTATAATTAAACATATACCTTTATCTATCCGAAAAAGAATTAGTACAAATTCAGAAACGACAAGATTTTCGACGAACATATTAATTTCTATAATAAAGCTCTAAAAGATATTGGCTACAAAAACCATAAACTAACTTATATTAAAAATGAAAATGGTAAGCACAGGAAAAACAGAAGTAGGAAAATAATTTGGTATACACCCCCATACAACCAAATGGTAAAAAACAAATTGGGACAAAAATTCCTCGCATTAATACTCAAGCATTTTCCCGGTGGAAGTAAACTAAGTACTATTTTCAATAGAAATACACTAAAATTAAGTTATAGCTGTACTGATAACTTAGAAAAGATTATTAAGAAACATAATACTAATATCTTAAATAAACACTTATACCAGAACCAAAAAATTGTAGACAAGAAAAAAATACAAACAACAACTAATGAGGGTAAACAAAAATTATGTAATTGTAGAAACCCTCAAAACTGTCCTCTACAAAATAAATGTTGCATGGAATCAGTAGTATACCAATGTAATATATCTTCTATTGAAAACCCTGAAAACATAAAAATTTATATAGGTTGCACTAGCCATGAGTTCAAAAAGAGGTTCAACCAACATCAATGTTCGTTTAGGATAAATAAATATAAAAGTCAAACATCTCTCTCGAAGTACTTCTGGCACCTAAAAGAATCCAATAAAACATCTACAGTAAAATGGAAGTTAATAAGAAGAGCTAGAATATGTAGGTCATTAAATGACCCATGTCCTTTATGCATACATGAGAAACTATATATTACTAAGTTTATAAAAAATAAAAATTTACTGAATCAGAGAAATGAAATAGCTATTTTATGTCGTCATTGCCAAAAATTTTCTTTAAATAACCTTTAAATAAATTTAAAAAAAAATTACCTGATAATTATGCATACTCATATTTGATGGGAATAAATAATTTTAAATAATGTAAGGAATTCTATTACATTTACTTGGTTTATAAAGAAATATAGCCGATTAAATTTAAAAGTTAAATTTGAAAGTAGAATTTTTTAAATGTTTTAAAATTGAAATTAAATAAAACAGATTCTAACCTAGACATCTTTTAAAATTGTAATTAAATAAAACGTACTCTAACCATAACACCTCTCTCAAAGCAATTCAAACACTGAAAAGAATCCAAGTGAATACCTAAAGTCAAATGAAATTAATAAGTTAGAATATAATATTGAACATTAAATGTCCTTTGTACATACATGGGGACATTTATATTACTAAATTTATAAATAAAAGTTTACTGAATTAGTGAAATAATTTAACCACCTTTGCCGTCATGGTCATAAAGTTTACATAAAATAAAATAAAATAATATTTACTTATACTCGATAAGAATAAATAATTTTAAATACTGTAAGTAATTCTAATACATTTACTTGGTTTTAATAAGAAGTATAGTATATTAAATATTGAAAATAATTTTTTAGAAAGGTGGATAAAACATATTCTAGACTAAACAGTCCCTCAAAATCTTTAAATATACAAATAGAAAAAATACCATAAGAATTTTTGCCGTTAGAAAAAAACCCCAGAAGACTTGAATTTAGCGGATGTCAGAATTTGTTAAAAGATACACCCCTACACATCCTTAAACATAACCCCGCTTTCAAATGTAACTATTAACTGATACAACGAAAATTAAAAATTGAACCCTCTACCACCCCTTGTCTAGATGAATGGATTTATCGGTAACCTTGGAAACCCTCAATTATGAATCTTTCCAGTGCCGTTAACAACCGTAAATTTTAAAAAGTAAGTTACTCCAAAATTCGCTTGATGAGGAAATGGAACTAATGTCTTTGGTTTAATAACAAAATTAAATTCAGGGGCTTTAGCTTCCATTTCTGAAACATGGTTATCACTGTGTAGCGGTAAAACCATATTTTAAATCTATTAATTTATAATATATATATATATATATATATATATATATATATATATATATATATATATATATATATATATATATATATATATAAATATATGGATAAAATAACTGATAAAAAATTGGGTGTTTTTTTTATGAAAGTATTTATTTCTGTGTTTTTATATATATTTAATATTTCAGACCACCTCGGTCCTTCCTCAGAAATCAAAAACTTTTTTTTGATTTCTGAGGAAGGACCGAGGTGGTCTGAAATATTAAATATATATAAAAACACAGAAATAAATACTTTCATAAAAAAAACACCCAATTTTTTTCAGTTATTTTATCCATATATTATATACATATCAAGAAAGTATACGTAGCCTCTCATCATGCTATATATATATATATATATATATATATGGATAAAAAGACATTTCGAAAATAGTTCTTAGCCCTTGCCGACGCGTTTCGTCATTTGATTTTATCAAAGCAATATCGGATAGCTTCATCAAATTAAATAATTTAAAAAAGACGTTCTTGCGTGAGACTTTTTCTGGATGCTGTAACTTTTTTACTAAGAGTTTTTTTTTTTTTTCCATGTTGAAATACTGTTAAATTTCACAGAATAATTCTGAAGTTAGGATAAACTAAATAAAAATGACAATAGGAAAATAGTTCTTAGTCCTTGCCGACGCGTTTCGTCATTCAAATGATGATAAATAAAATGTTACCAAGATCCAGAAAGAGGCTTACACAGGAGCCACTTTTTAAAAAAATTTGAATTTGATGAAACTACACACCATTTCGCTTTTATTTATCATCACTTGCCTTGATAAAGTCAAATGACGAAACACGTCGGCAAGGACTAAGAAATATTTTCTTGTCTTTTTAATCCAATTTGTCTTATCTTATTCTGAGAAATTTAACATACATATAGGAAATGACTTGGAAGCATCTGTGTCGTGGATTCAGATATTTGCTACATCTTATTCGTTTTAATGTTACTGCGCACGGAAATGCAAGTGTATTTTAATTAGGCATACAAAAAAATCCTTAAACACCGCAGAAAAATCTGAAATTGTTAATTACACATGACCGTGCAGTAGGCGTAAATATTAACAATTCTGAACGAGAAATCTTCTATCCGAGTTCAAAACCCAGCAGAGTTCGTTGCTTCCACTTTCGCACATATACCCTTGACAAACGTACGAATCCATCTCTCTCCAGCTCTGTGCTAAATAGAAGGACGACTTGTTCTCCCATTTACGTCTCTCCACGTTATGAGTAATATTATATCTAGACGGTACAAAATAGCTGAAACAAATCTATATATAAAGGTGTTCCACGCAGAGAATACTATATCACATATATTTACACAGAAAAACAGAGTGAAAGGAGAAGCAAAGAGGAAGGCTCTTACGAATAATATGGAGATACTTCTGTGTCTGGAGAAGCCATGTTTAGGACACCAGATTTAAATAGGCTAGATTCATCTATGTCCCAACCGAAACATATTCCACGGACGGGAAACATAAAGTCTTGAGTTTCTCTAAATTGTGGACTGTGAATTGGAGTTTCATTCTGTGTCTGGGAAAGATATATTCCTAAAGAGATACAGCACAATGGGCCGTAAGCTGCTAGGGAGGTTAATATCGCCTCTGCTCGGGCTATATAAATAAAGCAAACTTATGGTTTAGATGTTGTAAAACGAACTGAATGTGACTGCCGCTTTCGCCACTGCATGTATGTTACATCCCTCAGCGGCCGTCACGTGACCTACATGAATTATCTTCGCCAACAGGATATAATTGACTTTTGGATCGCTACACTATTGCTGAATGTTTTCAAGTGATGTGCTTTCTCTTATTTTGTACAGATCTTTCGGATTTTGTAACACCAGCCAATTAGTTCATTTACTGCAAGGTATAAAGAACTTAACACTTTTGAAAACCCAAATTACAAATCACTGTGACTGAGAGACCGAACGTACTACTTTGGTTAAATGCGAATCACCCCAGGTTACGCGTTCTATGGCCGGAATTGTAACTGCGGTTCGCTCAGCGTTGTTGCAGTACAAACCACCGCTTGGATTTCAGGGTATTGAAGAAACATGATATGTACCTGAGTAGGCATCTGCCACAAGGACTATCAACCCTAGTAGACAAGTATACTTGAAAATATATTTTCGACGGGAAAGTTTCATAATAATATCAAGCCCAAGCCCCTACTCCAGGCAGTACTTATCCTTCGGTGGTGATGTGGGCGCACTGAAAAATTTACATTATATGCAATTATTTTAATGGATGTTTTATTCCAGGGGTCGGGAACCCGCGGCCCATGGGTCACATCCGACCCGCGAAGGTTTTTTTTTTATCCGGCCCTCCAGCTTAACACCTGGACACTAATAATCTAAATAATTTGCAGAGAAAAATATCATAACACTTATTCGATTTACAATAACACGATTATTTTTTCAGGTCCAGTAGCTGTTATCGCTCTTTCCAGTATTGAAGGGAGTTTCCTTCCTAATCTTTTGTTTGAAGTCATGTGGAATGTCAGGATCTGAATTGTGTCTTTAGGTATTTCAGCTGTGGAAAGTCAGCAAATGATATAGTTTCTGTTATCTCGTAGAGTTCTTTGGGATGTTGTGTCGCAAGTGAACAATTTGCGAAGTAGAATGGTTTGCTCTAGGAGCTAGCTGGTTTCGCTCACTCAAAGTCCTTTTTAATCATTGATCTCAGATAGTAGATCTTTGCAGCTGATAGCTTAGATTCTAAACTATCAGCTGCAAACATCCAGCTCACGAAAGAATTTTGTCCGGGCCGCCAACTTAATGCCTGGACACTAATTATCTAATTAATTTGCAGAGCTAATGGCCAAAAAAAATCAGTTGGAGTTATTCGACTTGCAATAAGATGATGTTTTTAAATCAAAATTTAAATCCCTATCCACTGCTGGCTTTTACAAAAAAATGTTTTGTCAATAATCCAAAAATAATGGTGTCACTATTATGGAAGTGTATATGCTTGCGGACAACTTTTTTCGAAAAGGAAATGTACTAAAAGTCGTTTAAGAGCATGTCTGGGTGATGACCTCCTAGATGACGTTTTGCTTCTGTCATCGACAAATATTTTACCTGACACGAAGAAGTTATCGAACGATAAACAGAAACAAGTGTCACATTAAATAATTTACGGTTTCTAAAGTTACTTAGTTTGTAGTATGGAATTTGCACTTTTTGTTGGTCGTTTTTTTGTTGTTATCCCGTTATTCCTGCGATAATGAACTTTGTTTAAATAATAGAACACTGACATCGCTATTTTTTCTTTAAACCGAACAAGGCAGTCTTTTGGGCGGAGCGATCTGAGATTGAGACAATTTATTATAGTACATTGATATCGTCCCCTCTTCGAGACACTGCATAGTTGACTGCCGCCCCTCTCCAAAAGGTTGGCGTGTTGGAGTTTTTAGTTACCCTAGTGAGCCAGCCAAAATGAGCTGACTCATTTTATAGTTCACCAATAGAAGTATAGCCAATCAGAAGACTCAAAATATTCAATACTACGTGTATAAAGGCGGCCATGTTTTCTTCCGGGATATTCACTGCCAGCCTTTGATACCAAAGACTGAAGAATTACTGAACAGCTGCTAATGGTATTGTCGATATAGTCAGATTCTGGAGAGTGTCTGACTCGTGAGTGTTAATCTTTAACGTTGTTTCATTGAACAGATTACGTACTGCGCTGGATTCTATATTTATAGACTATGGGGAACATGGTCAACATGCCGACACCTGTTTTAATCCATCGTTATCTCTTATGACTATAAAGGTTATTTTTAATTGGTATATATGTTTGATTTGATATCAGTGATCATTTTGTAAACTGTGACATTAAAGTCAACCAGCAGAGACCGAAATGTCTGATTAAAGAAAAATTTGCCTCCCAACAGGAATCGAACCTGTATTCTTTTTTCCATCAGGAAATCACTACTATAGCCGAAGCGTGCCCCTAACACTAACGGGAGGTGTGCATGACTTAAGTTATTGAACTTTGCCTTATCATGACAATGATACACTTGTCGGAGTTAACTCCTCCTTAATTTCCTGATTGTTCACTAGGGCTAAAAATACTGGGCGATTTCTTGCCACGTTCACTGTTTACTTTGCATTTCAGCGGACACATTTAAAACATGTGATCTCTCACAGAGATTTGCATTTTGCCCACTTGTGGAAAAACGCTATCAAACACACACACACATACAAGTACGTACAACACATGCATCAAAATACGAACTCTACGTTCACGCACAAACACAAACGTTGATGTCTTTGTCGATTGTAAATTTTCTTGTTTAATACATATACTTGTTTTATATATATATATATATATATATATATATATATATATATATATATATATATGTATATCTATATATATATGTGTGTATATATATATATATATATATATATATATATATATATAGGGTAACCCAAAAAACGGGAATTTTTGAAGTGCGTGTTGCCGGACATGAGCAAGTGGCAACACTGCGAGACGGTGGCCTTGAGGAAGTAAACATTTCGCCATTTTAGTAACGAGAATGAAATTCGCAGTATCCCAGCTGAGATGTTGCAGCAGTCAATGAGGAATCTCAACAGCAGATTTCAAGAATGCATTCGTACAGAAGGACGCCATCTACAGGACGTAATTAAAAAAAAAATGAAAATTCCCTCATTGTTTCTTAAATGGCATGTTTTAAGGTTTCAATTACTATGAATTAAATATTTTTCTTACATCACTCTTGGTTTTATTGGATTTTTAAAAAGTTCCCGTTTTTTTGGGTCACCCTATATATGTGTATATATATATATATATATATATATATATATATATATATATATATATGTATCTATCTATCTATCTATATATATATATATATATATATATATATATATATATATATATATATATATATATATATATATATATATGCATATATATATATGTGTGTGTGTGTGTATGTATATATATAT
>OZ038487.1:14797479-14799979 GCA_964036315.1 Acanthosepion esculentum | reverse complement strand
TTATATATGATTATATATATATATAAGTATGTATATACTTTCGACGTATGAAGGTCAAGTAGCTAGGTTCCTAGGAACGACCTTCCGCATGTTTTGAATTCAGGGTTGTGCTTCTCCTAGACCAGTTGTGATCCAAGGCTATAGAACCTAGTCTGTCCTGCTATTTATCCATAGCTTGGGAGTGAAGAAGAGGATTAATACCTTTATATATATATTCCAGTTTGTCCATATCTATCTATCTATCTATCTATCTATCTCAATATATATAAAATTGGGTAACCCTTCTCAGAGCTGAACCTGATGATCAATCACCCAAATCATCGTACCTCAGACCCATCTGGAATATTAAGAAAATAAAGCTGACAACAAAATCTGAAAGAATTAATAAAGTCCACTTGCACTGAGAAATCAACAATGATCTTTAGAAAAGCCTCGCGGCATCCGTACCTTCTTGTGTCTTGTAAATATTAACTTTTCAACTTAGGTTTCAACACTTTCCTCTTCTCGAAGGTTTTTGCATTGCTTGCAGTCATGACATTTTAAACAAAGGGCTTCAATAACGCAATTATATTAAAATATGCCTCTCGGAAATTAAAGCAAATTAATAACTGTTAAAGGTCCAATATCCTCGCACCACGGTTATGGTCCAAGGTAGAACCAAGGAAGAACACAAGAGTAGTAAATAACAAAGATATATTACAACAGAAATATAATACAAGAAGTTGAAGGTGTTAGTATTAACTGTCAGTCTGGTTTAGAGTGAACTAATATGCCTTAACTCGTTAGGCCTCAACCCATGGGTTGCATGAGGCACAAGGCTGGTTTAATGTGGGTTCTCCGAGCCCGTAGGCTCCGGCAAAAATATGCCCATTAGAACCCGTATAAACGGGTTCAGGGATGTCTACCTCCCCGGACGAAACTTTGCCCTGCGGCAAAACCTCGACCGGGTTCCTTTCTGCCAAAGCAGAGAGTTCGACAGGAGTCGCACACACTCGGAGACTGCGTCTCGACTCATTCCTCTCCTCTATCTCTATCTCTCTCAGAGAGACGCAGTATTTATAGAGACAGGAAGAATCCATTATCGTTATAGGTAAGTTCCCATAACATTAACAATAAGAAATATTTCAAAACAAGATCAAATGAGTGTTAAATTGCTATGCCATACCTTTCCTCCTGTCTTCTTCTTTTACGGACGTAGGCGATCAAGGCTCTCCACTTCCTCCTATCCCTTGTAGCTCTTAATATGTTTTCATCTTTTGCTACTTCTCCCAAACCATGTTACGTTATCCACTTGCTTACACCCGCTAGGAATATCATTCATTGCTTTCTCTTGTCTCTCTTTCCCACTATCCGCCCTGTGAGTATCAGATTCTCTAAGCCCTCCTTTCTCATTATGTGTCCCAGAAATTGCAGCTGCTTCTTTCTGATGTTAAGTGTAAGTTTCCCCTTTGTTTGCATCCTCTCCAAAACCTCATCGTTGCTCACATGTTCGGGCCATGGTATCCTTAGCATCGTTCTGTAGAACTATACCTCTGTTGCCTCGAGTCTCTTCTTCATATCTGAGAAGACCGTCCAATATTCGGTGCCGTAAAGGAGGACAGATGTTCAGTACTGTTTTCTTTGTTACCAACGAAATCCTCTTGTTTCGTAATACCCTGCCTAGCTTTTGGAATGCGTCTTTGGCCATCCCAATATATTTTCGGATCTTAGCGTCGCACTTACTGTCCTCTGACAGGAAACTTCCTAGATATTTAAATTTCCGCACCTGCTTGATTTTAGTGTTCCTGACCTGTAAATCGCATTTCGGGCCCAATTATTTTTTTATTACTGATGACCATTCATTCCGTCTTGTAGTTTATGCTTGGTCCCTTCTTTTTTGATGTGAACGAATACTCGTTGCCACTTTTGTAATGCCAACGAATATTCGTTCTCACTTTTATAATGATCGTTTTAGCAGAGACTTTGTAATCACAGATACAACTTATAGTAACGCCGTTCATCTATACTGGTGTCACTCGCACTAATAGTACTTACTCGATAATACTCGCTCGAATAGTAATCCGTATAGTGATACAAATAGAGAAATAGTATAGTGAATAGAGTAGAGAAAATCGATCCGTAGAGCATTAGAGGATAGACTAGAAATGGCGATCCGAATAGTAATAGAGGATAGAATAGAATGTAGATGATTTCAACGTCACACGACTTCCTATATATACGTTTCCTCTATCGACACGTGATCCACTTTATTTCATAATGGGATCGCGTGTGTTTACACTATGGCGATCTATGTTCGAACTTACGTGTCGGCAGTGACATTTTATTCACATATAACACTTTTCTTATACAGCAGTTAATACCGGACAATTTGCTGACAGCTGAAAAAGAGACTAAAGGCTTAAGAAATACGATCGATATATAATATTGCGAATACAATCGATATATAATATAAGCAAAGATGAATATTTTAAAACAATAAAAACGAGAGAGATACCGTTGA
>OZ038487.1:14779979-14792479 GCA_964036315.1 Acanthosepion esculentum | reverse complement strand
TATATATATATATATATATATATATAAAAGTGAACATTGAAGTCAACACTTAGAGACGACAGGCTGTTTCATGGTAGACGCAATCGTCATGCCACGAGTGTTCTGACGATTGCGTCTAGCATGAAACAGCCTGCCGCCCCTAAGTGTCGACTTCAATGTTCACTTTTATATTTACACACGCTCTATCTCTGATATTGAGCACTTTATCCCGTAAATATAGCACACATATATGAGTATATTTATTTAAATATATATATATATATATATATATATATATATATATATATATATATATATATATATATATATATATATATATATATGCATGTATGTATACATATTTTACAGAAGGACGGCGATCAGGATGAAGGCATCAGAAGATGTCGATTGACATTACATTTGAATATTTGAAGATTATAGCTATCAGGGAAGCAAGAGGAAGATAGTTCCACTGTCGGGAAGTGCCTGACAAGAAGCTGTGTAAGTAAAAGAAACGGCTACATTTAATCGTTTCGAAAGAGTGGGACCGATATGCCAACCTAGTAGCAAGCTTAAATTCATGAAGTCTTTGAAGTCAAAACCTATTGCACGTGGAATTGACAACTGCACCGAGTAAAAATTAATTAGCTGCGGAAAGCACAGAAACATAAGAAGTTAAATTTTTTACCTTTCTTTATTACTAATAATGTATGCTGAATTTTAATATAGTTTCCGGTTGCAGTAATTGTCCGTGGCGCGCTCGGAGGTCGTAAGAAAACCTTAAGCATTTCGAAGATAGTCTGCGTCGCCGATCGTTCGTCTTGTCAATCGACAGCAACTAATCCTCCAACTGCTACTAGACGCCACCGCATTCGACTTCAACTTCGACGAGACAAGCTGAAGTTAAACATATCGCTAAGCTGAGGAAAAGAAACCAACCGGCATTTCCTTAGTAACGGCGAGCCGGAAGTGGATGAACGCCAAATCCCGTCGCAAGTAAACGGCTTCCGGACGTGTAGCGCATGGGTTGATGGCAGCCGTTCGTTTTCGTTTTGCTCAGTTCAAATTTCTCTCGATCGGGGCCACACCCGCTGCAGGTGCCAGGCCTATTCGGTGCGGACAATGAGCGATGGCCTTCGGTCCGAGATTCATTGTGAACGAGACGTAGAGCGATAACAAGTCTGGGATACCATTAGATGTCCTGGGTCGCACGCACGCTATACTAGAGATATTGTCAATATAGGACAAGCAGTTCACATGGACGGTACGTTAACGCGTGCTTCAACGAAAATGTTGTCTCCGTTTCTTTTTCATGCCGTAATAGTAATATTTGTCTCTTAATAGTCAACAAAAGTTGGTGGTAAGAAAACCCTAGACACTTTTGTATTTTCTGAAAGAAATTATCTGGACACCCATCACACACATCTATAAAAAAAATATATGACTGTATACATTTAATTTATTCTTTGTGTCATCATTCTGTCGGATTCTGATCCGTATTTGATCCACATTTGACGCCAAACTTAAAATTTTATTCAGTATTACCATCCCTCGTGTCTCCAACGATTTAACAACTGGATAATAAGACTCGTTTCGTTATTTTCATGACTGGTTCATATTTCTACGAGTATTTTTTGTATGTATAAATGTTAGAAAAGGGTATATAATTATACACTCAGAGTTATATCTCCAATACAAATTAAAAGCAGTCATTTCCAAAAGTAATCGGTTTTGACCATATATATACATACATATATATTTATTGTCATCCACAGACAGACTGTTTCGCTGTATCACAGCTCATCAGTGTGGCTAGACGTCCGGTTGCCTTTGGCTAGAATCGAAAACCGGCTGAATTCGCGTCAGTCGGACAGGTCGTTAACATGTACGTCAATTAAAATTTTGTCTCCTTTTCCTTTTTTTAGGCCATTATAGTAACATTTTTCTGTTAGCACTCAAGATAAAGTTAAGGTACGAAAATCCCAGACACTTATTGTATTTTCCAAGAAATTATCTGGACATTCATTACACAAATCTGTCAAAAAACATGTGAAAGTGTGTATATAATTTACTTATTCTTTATTCTATCCTTCTGTTGGATTCCGATCTATATTTGATCGACATTTGACACCACACTCACAATTTTTCTCAATATTATTGTCTCTCGTTACTCCAGCACCACATAACAACCAGCTAATAAATAAAACTCATTTTGTTGTTTCCATGTTTTGCCGTTTCTCATTTTTACAAGTATTTTTTGTATATATAAATGTTAGAAAAAGCTTTATAATTATTTAATCACAGTTATAACTTGCCTACACATAAAAACAAAGGTAAAAGAGCCTGGCTGAGGAATTTTCATATTTACCTTTCCTATATCTTCAACATTTCTTCTCAGCACTTAATTATAAAACCAATGTTTACATTTATATCTCTTCCTTCTCCCCACTACATATATATATAATTCCATCTGACAGGCTTAGACCTCTAAGCTACAGAGTGCATCGATGACCAAGAAAAGGTGTATAATGCCTTTAAACACAGATTTTTCTCTGACTCTTGAAATAGACATATCTAATCAGTTTCATATTCTAATGTAAACAAAGCAATTTCTAAAGAAGGGGATTCATTTTTTATTGATTAATCCAACAGACTTTTATTAATTAAACTTCATTTTTAGTCCATACTCATATTTTAGTAGATGTGCTGTTTATTTGTTAAATACAGTATTTATTTATTTTCTTCTACCAGCCTAAATATTTGAGAAATCTTATTAAAGAAAAATATGCGCTCAACGACAGGATTCGAACTGGTGTTCTCTTAGGGAATTATATCTGACAAGTTTTGACCTTTTGGCTACAGAGCAAAGGGGAAATATCGTCATTTGATTAGATTTTAATTTTTCCTACATGGAACCTGTAGTAGTTAAAGAAGTAGAAAACAAGATATTTAAAAAAATTGTTTAACCTAAAATATATGTCCACCATGTAGATGATGTTTTTTTTTATTTTAGCTGAAAGCAAAAAAGAAATTGATAATCTCAAAACCACATTTGAAAAAACTCTGTCCTTAACATTACCTATGAACTTAGTTAAAAAATAAACTCTCATTCTTTGATGTTCTCATAAAATTCAGTAACAACACATTCACTAATTTATCCTACAAAAAAACCCACAAGTAGAAACTCTTGCTACCTTAATTTTATGATTGAATGTCCATTTAGATATAAAATAGGCATTATAAAAAAATTCCTCATGAGTGCACATGAGAATTCATCCTCCCATCCAATTTTTCTTCTCAGCACTTAATTATAAAACCAATGTGTACATTTATATCTCTTCCTTCTCCCCACTACATATATATAATTCCATTTGACATGCTTAGATCGCTATGCTACAGAGTGCATTGATAAAGTTGTATAGTGTCTTTAAACACATATTTTTCTCTGACTCATGAAATAGACATATCTGCTCAGTTTCGTATTCTAATGTAAACAAAGCAAATTCTAATGAAGGGGATGAATGTTTTATTGATTAATCCAACAGAATTTTATTACTTAAACTTTATTTTTAGTGGATACTGATACGCTGTTTATTTATTAACCATATATATTTATATATTAACCATATACATATGTATACTCATTAATTATTCAGAATTTTTATAATTCTGCCCGATACCAATCCATATGTAGCTACATTGACCCCAAACTCACAATTTTATTCAGTATTACTGTCTCTTGTGACTCCTACACTACATAACAACCAGATAAGAAATAATACAAATTTTGTTGTTTCCATGTTTTACCATTTCTCACTTTGGGATATATAAAGGTTAGGGTATTTATAATTATTTACTCAGAGTTATCTCCCCGTACACGATTGACATTGCATTTAAATCTTTAAAGATCAAACTTGACTAGGAAGCAAGAAGCTGAAAAAGAGTTCTATAAACGATAGAAAAAGAAATGTGACTTTGAAGTTATGGTTAAGTCTAGCCATTTAAACTGTAAAATGATGACGTCTTGCCACCAATCTAGTATTCAGCTTAAATTCATAAAGTCTAGTTACAATAGACGAGAGTTTATCAGAACAATTGTCATGAATGTCATTATAGAAAAGGCAGAGGGAAGCCATATTATAGCGGTGGGAAACTGAAGCCAGTTCAGGAGAAATTTGCTTGTGGCACAAGGCAGCAATATTCAGGCATACTTTCACGACATTACTCGTCTGGGAAAATGGCTTGATTGCCATAGCTCTCAAGCGGACAATTTGTAATTCTTTTCCAACCCTCTGTCAGCAATCAGTTTCTAAATGTCTAATTCCAAATAATATAGACATATATTACATATAGACATCATTTACTTCTTAATTGTATTTATAATTTATCTTATCCTTCTATCAGATTCCGATTCGTATTTGATCTACGTTCGACACAAAAGTTATAATTTTAATCAGTATTACTGTCTCTCGGGTTTCCAACATAATAATACAGCTAGATAATAAATAATAATAATAATGGCCACTCATATTTTAGTAGATGTGTTGTTTATTTATTAACCACTATATACTATTTACTTATTCAGAATTTTATAATTCTATCAGATTCCGATCCATCTTTGATCCACGTTTGATTTCTTTTGTTGTTTTCACGTCTTCCTTTTTCTCGTTTTAAAATTGATTTTTGTATATATATAAATATTAAGAGAGTTTTTTAATTATTTCCTCACTGTTATCTCCCCATTGACAATTGACTGTGCACTTAAATCTTTGAATTTCTCTCGATCTGGGCCGCCCGCCGCGAGAGTCAAGTTGCTTGGGAACGAGACGAAGCGATAACAAGTCTGGGATGCCCTTATAAGTCTTGAGACGCACGCACGCTATACTAGAGATATTCTCTTCTATAGGACAAGCATTTCACATGGACAGGTCGTTAACATGGGCTTCAACGAAAATGTCCTCTCCGTTTCCTTTGCATGCCGTGTCATTTATTTATTAATACTCAAAAGTCAATATTTTAATTAGTATTATTGTCTCGTGGGTTTCCAACATCACAATGCCGCCAGATAATATATAATACTCGTTTTGTTATTTCCGTTTTGTTGTTTGTCATTTTTGCGAGTATTTTTGTATATATAAATGTTAGGAGAGTTAAAATTATTTACTCAGTTATAACTGCAATACAAATTAAAAGTAGTTATTTCCAAAAGTATAGATGGACACTCGTCTATTACGGCGTCTAGCCAATCCCCATTGCAGACGCTCGGTCAAGCACATTTGTGTTTGTTCAACACCCACACAGCCAACATCTGGTTTATATTGCAACTATGCTGAGCAGAACTTCGTTAGAGTTTCTGGGATAAAGTGTGTTACCTAGCATGATCAACAATCTGAACAAGGCCATCAGACTCAAGACCTCGGTCACGATGACTTGTGACTTCGTTCTAGTACAGCTACCGACGCCTCCCAAGGGTTCCGTTTATGGGCGAGTGGTTAGAACTTTCGTTTCTGATCATGAGACCCGGGTTCGCATCTCAGCACGGTTGATTTGTCAGGAAGTAGATTTTACCCCAGCGAGCGAAATAAAGCGTCCAGTTCGACATTCCAACCATCTGAAGAAGGCCGGAACGTACAACGGCCGAAATGTCGTGATTAATATGGCGACAAAGATGAGGACATTACTCCGAATAATGTAAATAGTACATAATACCTCATCTCAGAAATATAGACAGATACTGAAGGGCCGAAACGTTGTAATAAATATGGCAACAAAGATGAGGACCATAGTCTGAGTAATGTAAATAGTGTACATAATACCTCATCTCAGAAATATGGATATATACTGAAAGGCTGAAACGTTGTAATAAATATGACGACAAAGACGAGGACAATAGTCCGAATAATTTATATATTTCACATAATACCTCATCTCAGAAATATAGACAGATACTGAAAGGCCGAAACGTTGTAATAAATATGGCGACAAAGATGGGGACAATAGTCCGAATAATGTAAATAGTGTACATAATACATCATCTCAGGAATATAGACAGATACTGAAAGGCCGAAACATTGTAATAAATATGGCGACAAAGATGAAGACAGTAGTCCGAATAATGTAAATAGTGTACATAATACCTAATCTCAGAAATATAGACATATTGTCAATCGTTATCTTTTAGATCGCTGGTGTCTGTTCTTTTATTGTCCTTCCTTTCACTCGTGTCTTCTCACTCTCTTTCACTCCTTGTAACTCCCCGCTTCCGAGTGTCATTATCAGTTTTCTTGGGACGGAACGTGTGAAAAAACAACTAATAAATTTTATAAAGTCCATACTTAATGTATCTAAGATCTCCAGTCAAAATTATTTTCTGATATAAATTAAATAAAGCGAAATATGTTACATTTATAAACGTTTCCGATTTGTTTCTAATCCTATCTATCTATCTATCTATCTATCTATCTATCTATCTATCTATCTATCTATCTATCTATCTATCTATCTGAATATGTACACTATCTATCTATCTATCTATCTGAATATGTACATTATCTATCTATCTATCTGTTTGTGTATGTGTGTGTGTGTGCTGAGAGTTTAGGTATTTCTCAGTGTGTTCATAACGATGAGACTTATCCAACAAATATATATATATATATATATATATATATATATATATATATATATATATATATTAGATGCAAGATCAATCAAAGACTGCATTTGGATTTGGCATTTCTCTATCGTGACAGAAAATCAACGAAGCTCAGTGATATGGCATTTATAGAGCGAACTTGGTTGGAGGATATAATGGCTTGGCACCGAAATCTTGCGTGATCCTAAGGACATCATCTGATGAAAGCTTTGTTGAAGGCACAGCTTCTAATTCCGAAGTATCTCTCTTTCTGTCTATCTCTTGACATATATATATATATATATATATATATATATATATATATATATATATATATATATATATATATATATATATATATATTTACATATTTATATTTATCGGGGGGTGGGCAATTGAGCCATCTCCTGCGGGAGGGACTTCATTAAATCTTTGGCTGGATCAGGAGTTTAGGAATCCCTAAGTCTTTCCATATTTTCAGCATTGCGTTTTCACTTGCACGGGACATTCTTTTCCTCGCTGTACCCTTGGCTCTTTTGCTTGCAATCTGGTCCTCTGTTGGCGGAGATTTCTTTTTGCTAGGCATACTGCTGCTGTATGCAATAGGCAACAATAAACTACAGAAGAACTCAAAATTGATCACTGCATTTAATATTGCATTAATGTTTAAGCTTACCGTTTAAAAGTTCAACGATAATTCCTCTGTCGCTACTTAATTTAAAAACAATTTATTGTCCTTACTTTCCTTCCTGGCAAACAATTATTATTATTTCAACGTTGACTTTCGCAGGATTTCGCAGTTAATTTCAATTATTCCCACATTTATTTCCAAGTTATAAAAATTTGTTATGGTACGGAAAACTCGTCACAAAAAATGGCGTAAAAAAAATTCGCCGAACATTATCGCAATAATGTAAACTTGGAAATCCAAAATTTCAGGATTGCAGGTCCGGATTCCGGCCCCAAATGGTTTTAATTTACTCACGGCCTCTAAGAATAAAGTTGAAAAAGTATGACACATTGAAATTCGCATTTATTTACATATATGTATATATTGAGAAGATTGCATGACATATTGGGAAAAACTTTTTCATTTGTCATACATTTTCTCAATACTGTTCTTGATATATATTATATATATATATGATTATATATCGTTATCTCAAAAAAAAATATATATATATATATATATATATATTTCAGGGTTCTTGATAAGATCCAGAGACGGATATGCAATGTAATTGGCCCTGATCTGTCATCTCGTCTGCAGTCGCTCTCTCACAGACGCGACGTTGCCTCGCTCTGTCTTTTTTACAAATACTTTCACGGTAATTGCTCTGAGCAGCTGCTTTGCTGTTTTCTAGGCCCCATGAATTTAAACGTCCTACGAGGCTGGCATCCCGTTCCCACCCCTTCACCGTTGAAACTGTTAGATGTAGACGTCTCTCCTACTCCAATAGCTTCATGTCTCGCACATCTCGCCTGTGGAACTCCCTCCCTTATTCCTGTTTCCCTGACAAATACAATCTCCAACTATTTAAGTGTAACGTCAATCGACATCTCCCGTTGCCTTGATCTATCCACTTCCCTTCTCCACATCCTTTCACCTTTCATTCCTATCGGCTCTCGCCCCAAATCTTCTGTAACCCCCTTGCCTTGATCGATCCACTATCTTTCTCCACATCCTCTCCTTTACCACTCCTATCTGCTCTTCCTCCAAACCTTCTGTAACCCCTTGCGTGCTAGTGGCTTCCAGCCTTGCTTGGGGTGATAAGCTTAAATATATATATATATATATATATATATATATATATATATATATATATATTGCTAACATGATGACACAAATTATTGTGGCCAATGCATTGAGCCTATTGATCAAGCCAGATTATGCGTTCTCCCCAGAAAATCCTTTCTAAGGTCTGTTCCGTATAGTCGCAGTACAAACTATATGTCGGTGCTGTCAGTGTTGAAGAAACTCAAAGGTTCCTGAGCAGTCGCCTGTAATGGAGATTAGCAAGCTAACCTCTCCAAGGAATGAGCATTCTTGGAAACGAACAGCCAACCATTATACATACATGCTGTGTAAACATAGACATCAAGAAAATTCTATTGAGTTACCATGAATGATGATTCTCCGCGCTCTATCTATCTATCTATCTATCTATCTATCTATCTATCTATCTATCTATCTATCTATCTATCTGTGTCTGCCTTTTTCCCTCTCTCTCTATCTCTCTCTCGATCTCTCTGTCTCTCTTATATATTTACATATATATATATATATATATATATATGAAGAAATATAGTCTTAAAGTGTGCTATATTTATGGGATAAAGTGCTCAATATCAGAGATAGACCGTGTGTAAATATAAAAGTGAACATAGAAGTCAATACTTACAGGCGACAGTCTGTTTGATGCTAGTGCAATCGTCAGGCAACTAGTGCTGTTATTTTTCTCGGCTATTTATATATACGGGTCAGTGGTGCATTGTGGGTAGTCTATTTTGGCGGTTACTTTTACCGGAAGTCGTTTATTTGTTTATTTATTTATTTGTGTCAAATTATTTTGCTGGTTTTTGTTTAATTTTATTTTTATTTTTTATCTTATATATTTATTTATTATTTTGATCGGTGTTTTTATTAACGTAGTAAAAATTTGTTTATATAGCTTATTGTGGGTATCTATTATGGCGGTTATTTTACCGGAAGTCGTTTATTTGCTTATTTATTTGGGTCAAATTGTTTTGCTTGTTTTTATTCATTTTAATTTTAATTTTTTATCTTATATATTTATCTTTTTATTTTTATTTTGATCGGTGTTTTTATTAACATAATAAAAATTTGTTTATATATCTTAATTAATAGTTTTGTTTTTGTCTGGGCAGATAATTAAAGCTATTTGTTGAATTTTGGGGTTGATTGTTGTGGTTTGTTCGGACTATTATTTATTATATATATATATATATATATATATATATATATATATATATATGTATATATATATATATATATATATATATACATATATATATACACATATGTATATACCGAATGTAACAATCAAATTGCCCAAATGTTTACTATCTAAACAACAACTAAACTAATTCAGTTTCTTTTTTCCAGGTGTTCAGATAAGATGTTTAGCCATCTTGACACCTTTTGTTGTAAGTATCACTGAAAAACCCTTTGAGTTATTCAGCTATAGAGTAAAAATGTTTTGTGTCAGACCCACTGTCTTCCCAACTGAGCAATGGTGAGCGGGTAAATATCATTCAGGCCTTCAGTAATAGTACCAACATTAATACGCTAGCTTCCATCAGCAAAGTCCAGCAAGAGAACGGTGAAAAAGTTATAAAAACGGGAACAGTAGAGTGTAAAAGTGGATCAGGAGGTCAAACAGGAAGAGGGATCATCATTTCAACTTAGGGGCTAGAGAGATCAATTAGAAAAGACCCGACTCAATTCATAAGGCGTTTGGCACCTGCGAGAGGAGTTTCAGCGATGACAGTTCAAAGACCAGATGAAACATGTGAGGCAACTTATTACTCCAGGACAGAAAATTAGAAAGGGCGGAGATAATCTTGAATAAGTTGAAAAAATGATCCTGGAATATATATATATATATATATATATATATATATATATATATATATATATATATATGCACTTTATTTCAATCCTTTCATGAGCTTCCGATCCTTAGCTATGATTAATTAATGATGAATATGGCATGTTTGTTTAGTATCGATTTCATCACGATACTTGAAGAGTAATTATACATTATTATTGCTCAAAGTAGTGTCCAATAGTCTTAGAAAAATCCCCGGAGACTTCCAGTAAGATATCTTTAATCATTTCTAAGCCACAACGGTTCAAATCTTAATCTAACAATTGGACAAAATGGAATGAAGACTAGAAGAGTTGTATGCAATGTTTTGGGAAGTTTTCAGATTACCCATTTTCCTTACTCTATATATTTTTACAATTAGTAACACTTTTTTAAAACACAAAATGTTGATATTTCTTCTTGTTGATATTTCGTCTTTCTTGTGGTTGCTGTATCTGACAAAGCTACACAGTTGAAATATAAACCTGAGGTAAGAAAGTCACCTGGTAAGTTCTGTAACCCACCAGGCTTCCAGCGACAGCACATATACTGCAGCTATAGCAGCAGTGATGTGTCTAGGGCAAGATAACCTGACGGTGCCCAACCCTCGTCGGGTTGGTTACACGATTTGGACAATTTTGCTGTTACACCCGGTATATATATATATATATATATATATATATATATATATATAGATATATATATATATATAGTAATGTTTATATATCCATTGGTGTATAATACAAGTTAATCCTAGTAATATAATCTATTAAGACTGATGTACAAACATTTCATTAACATTTTATTTTTCCTATAACCCAAATTTAATGTCATAAGTTTAATATCCGGATTTTATTTTGTAAAAACCTTTTTAGACTAAAATCACCCTCCCCTTGACCTTGTGCCTTTCGTCTGACTTAAACATTGAAATGGATAAATTCTGCATTAGTTTTTCGATGTGTTTTTTATATTTTATTTTTTTATTTTATTTTATTTTTTGTAGCTGTCACAATTACATTTCTAATTCCGTTAGGAATTCAGACTATATACCGGGGATGAATAAGACTGACGAATTTTTCGTCGGTTGAAATAAGCTTATTCCCCATATATTTGGATTTTATTGTGTATAACACACACACACACGCACACACACACACACACACACACATATATATATATATATGTGTGTGTGTGTCTATGTGTGTGTGTGTGTGTGTGTATTTAGCCTTAATCTCTGTTTATGTTCTAAGTAGAGATTACATCCATTTGTCAGAGGGCATAACTGCAAACGAAAATAAGGAACTCGACTGAAATTCGAACTCAGTTCTTTAATTTCTCATTCCGAGCCGCTATAGATGGTACCGCGCTACATGTCTATGATTCTCAACGGGAAAAATAGATGTATACATATATCGTTCGGCCCATAAGACCTGGGTTCGAATCCCACCCTCGATTAGTGAAGGATTTGACTATGGCAATATCGGCCTAGAATGACAATCCCCTCGTGTTATACCTTTGGGACGTACTACACGTTGACACAGCCCTCGTCATTGGAATGGGGCAGGCAAAATACTCCGAAGCTGTCGATGTATAGGCAAAAAACAAGAAGTCATTGTGACTGAGCACCATCTTTTACTGTTATTCTCCCAATACAACGCCCAGTAGCAACACAAGTACAGGGTTACTGAATGTGACGGATGAAAGTAGATAACGGCTGACCTGAGTATTAGAATGTACTGATCGGGGAAGCACCTTCTCGGGAAATATGTTGTGCAAATTAATGGTTCTCGGGAAGATGCTGACTAAATGCAACTTCCTTGTGTGTGTGTTCCGCGGTGTGCCATAGCTGTAAAGGCTCGAAGTGGTGAAATTAAGGAATCTAGACTGTCAGAACATTTGCGATAGTATAGCGTCTTTGGAAAATAGCGTGGAATTGTAGAGGAAAATAATTCTTCGTCAACAAAGACACGGATATGGTTTCGATATCTTTCAAGTCTTCAAGATAATTGAGTTGCTTCAATCCAGATATGCTAGCAAGACTACCTTTTTTCTCTGAATTGTCTCTTGGAGTGATAAAGCCTGGGAAGAGTAGTCAAGTACTGTCTGGAGTGGTACAGGTATCCGACTATTTTTTCAGCATCTTTTGCGATATATATGTTCTACTTAAGGCATCGGTAGATCTTAACTGCCAATAGACGGCAATCTCTCGGAGACGAAGCGAGTGTCCAAATTTTAAATAATAGTGTCTCAGACTGTTATTTATAGAGGAAGTGTAT
>OZ038487.1:14757479-14774979 GCA_964036315.1 Acanthosepion esculentum | reverse complement strand
GTTTACACTATTTATATTTTTGAGGCAGCTCTCATCTTTTTCTCCAATTCATGACATTTCGGACGTTGTATCTGCTGATATAGCGTAATAAAAAAAAATTGTTACAATCTAAAAACATCTTCTGGCTTTAAATAACCTGCAAATAGTTGATAAGCCGTAAAAATAATCAATCTTTGAACAGACCAATATTGTTGATCATTTTTCTTGGGTGGTATGTAGTGGTATATTTTTTGAATTGTAATCGTCTTGTTTGTTATTGCCCCGTTTTGACACTCCAGTCTCACTAGAATCCAAATGCGTCTCCGCGTCCTTATGGGTGATGAATTATTGTCCACCCTAAAACCTCTTTCTCACAGATGAAAACTCGCAAGGCTCTCGCTAATCTATCGCTATTTCCATGGAAAGTACTACATTCCTGGATTACACCAGTTCGAATTTTCACCGCTAAGACCCGCCATACCCGCCTATTGTAGCGAACCAACCTCATTCCCTTCGTATTCCATTTGTGAGATGGAAGTTCCACTCAGGCAGCTACAATCCTAACTCCAAGATTTTTTTCGGCCATCTTCCCCACTTATCCACATAAACTGTACCTCTTAATCTGTAACCATCCGACCTTGAGTGACTTTTGAACCTGGTACAGGATGAACATCACTGTAAAAAAAATAAGAACTACGGTAAGAACGACTCTTCTTCTTGTTCCTCTTCAAGATGTGTCACTTCAGGGCAGAGTGGATCATAGCTCTCCACAACTTCCTATCATTTGTAATCTCAGCAATGTTTATGTTTTTGCTATCAATTTCGTTCCCTGTTCTGTCACTGAATTACACAAGCTTGATAGGTAGGTTTCTCGCTGTTTCCGCTTGTTCCTCTGGCCGTCAATATATTCTCTTAGTGTAAACCTCGAGAGTGAAGATAGCTATGGCTGACACCAAATTAGTTGTGTTTCAATCCTGGCTTGAGGCATTCGGAAGTCTAGTCGCACTGAGGAGCTGTGATACAGCGAAACAGTACTGTCTGTGAATGACATTATATATATAAATATATATATATATATATATATATATATATATATATATATATATATATATATATGTTGTGGTGTTCTCCCTTTAATGAGTCGATATATATATATATATATGTCTTTATACCTATTTTTAAACGTTGCTATGTCTATTTGTACATATTTCACATATTTTTACATATGCCTCCATGCACCGGAACATAATCCTCCAACTATTTCGACGTTTGCTCCTATTTCTACATGTTCCTCCACGTATGTGAACAGCTGTTTCAATGTATTTATAAATATCCATCTGTCTATTTGCAAATGTTCTACCATATATTTGTACAAGTGCCTGCATCTATTTGTATATATTCCTCCATTTCTTCGTACGTCTAGATCCAACTATTTGTATATATTCCTCCATCTATTTGGACAGAGTCCTCCTGCTATTTGTACACGTGCCTCTAACAATTTGGACATATTCCGCCGCCGATTTTTACGCGTGTCTCTACCTATGTATATATCGTCCTGGGTAAGACGTTAAACTACATCCAGCAGCAAGTTCTCTGATAAGGAGGTTTTGAGGAGCGTGAAAACACCTCTTAATCGCTGGTGTTCCCAGGTCCACGCTGACCCGGGGTGGTAGCACCTGTTAGGGTCCCAGCTATGGGCAAATAGTTAACTATTACCAGCAATACTTTTTTGAAAAATATTATTACCAGCAATACAACTTCGAAGGAATATATTGCCAGAAACAGATTTTTGACAAAACAAAATATGGCTAGCAATACAAAATTTTGTCGGCATGAAATAAGCCATTGAGGTTGATACGCCATAAAACAAAATAAACCAAACCAAACCAATATATATATATATATATATATATATATATATATATATATATATATATATATATATATATATATATATATATATATATATATATATATATATATATATATATATATATATATATATATAAAGATATTTTTGAAGGTACAAAATTTTATCACAGCAATAAAAGTGTGAAGCTTGATATTACTAGACATATTAAAAACGGGCGAAGAAACCGGTTTCGCTCCCGCTCATCAGGCTTCCAACGGGAGATTTAATTTAAATTAAAAAACACAGAAAATGTACAATGAAAAGGAAATGTGGAGGAGGAGGGGAAAACATTATGAGCAAAAGGAGCTAGAGGCAAATGACAGCGAGCCCCAACAAACATACACGTTGTTGGTACAAGGAAAGCTTGCGAGACCCGATGTAAAGTGCCTCCAGCACCTTAAGGTGAAATAACGAGTGTGACCGGGACAACACGGTGAACCGGTCAACACTAAAATTAGCTGCACAAAATCTGCTCTTTAATAGGTGCTCACATATGGCGGAACCGAATATATATATATATATATATATCGGTTGAGCCCTCTGGTTTGGGGTGTGAATAAACAGTGACTATCTATGCTAATACGGCACGACTCTTCGACAGAATTGAGTCACTCTCAGTCACTGTGTGTTTATCCGAATCTAAAAAATAAACACGCTAAAATTCACATCCATCCCGTACCGTACGCTGATGGCTTAACGGGTAGAGATTCCGACTGACGAAAAATCAGTCGGGTTTCGATCGTAGCTAGAGGCAACCGGACGTCTAGCCACACTGATGAGCTGTGAAACAGCGAAACAGTCTGTCTGTGGATGACAAAAAAAAAATATATATATATATATATGCAGGTATGCAGAAAAATAGGAAACAACACGTTAGGTAAATAATCCGGTGTTCCTTAGTATTTTTGCTTTTATTTTCAAAAAGACAGTGCTCCATACAGAAGTAGAGCTTATATTATAATATTTTTTTGTTTAAAAATATGATTCCTTCGCTACATAAGGGTTCTCATGTTTCAAAAGCGAGAGCCGAGACCCCGAATATAATTTTTGAAATTATGTTGAGTTAAGGTGTCTGGTCATGCTTCCTCGTCAAACGAGAATTTGGTTAGCGCGTGTTTATAAGTGCGGTCTCTTGGAACATTAGTTGCTATGGAAACGGCTAGTGTCGGCCATTTTGGTTAGGTGGTCAAAGAGCTAAGAATTAATTTTTATCTACAGACCAGTCCCCTCCGAAAAATGTATGTCAAGTTGCAATGGGGGGTCTATTTCAAGAGGGATAGTAGGTTAAGCTGGTCAAAAGGCAATTTTTTATGGCTTTGCCGCAGGTCGTTAAGTATCGAGAAGGTTGTGTTTCATTATTATCTGTTTAATCTGTTTATTTATTTGTTTATTCAAATGGCGTGGGGGCTATACAACATAAAGCTACCAAAAACATTTCGACACCCGACTGGGAGACGACAGAAAGAGGGAATATGCAGCATATATAATCTCCAAAATATGTCAGTTCGAGGGAAACGATGCCAGTAGAGCACGAAAGGTAATGAGTTAATCACAGAAACAAATGATGAACGGTTGATTCTTAATGACTCTCCATGCTTTTATTCATTCAAGATCTCAGTTCGAACTTGTATATACGATCCATTTCTATGAATGCAGCAAAAACTGACGGCTCATTCTATTGCTTCAATCGTCCTGGGTATGACGATAAACTACATCAGGTAGCAAGGTTTCTGATCGGAAGATTGGAGGTTTTGAGGAGCGAGGAATCAACTCTTAAATGTTGATGTTCCCAGCCTACCCCCTTGATTGGGTGCTAGTACCGGTTAAGGCCACAGCTATGCGCAAACAGTGAACACCCAAACAAAAATTCAAGTACATCACAGCGCATTTCTTGCCTTATTTAATTGTAATACACGGAAAAATATTCGTGAATATGAAAGGATTATGATAAAAACATGCAGACATAATTCCTTCAATCGGACATATATATAGTCTACTTCCTTACAAATCAACCATCGTGAGATTCGAACCCGGGTCTCATGGTCAGAAACCAAACGTTCCAACCACTCGTCCATATATATATATATATATAGTAAACATTGAAGTCAGGCTGTTTCATGCTAGACGTAATCGTCAGGCCTTGAATGTTCACACGCTCTATCTCTTAAATTGACCACTTTATCCCATAAATATAGCATACCTTAAGAGTACATTTCTTCAAATATATATTATGAAGTCCGACAATTATTTTAAGACATTTTTATGTTTATACATTCTTTTCATAGATACAAATATTTAAGTAAATGCACTGTTTATAATAAACAGTATTAAACAATATTTACCGGCCTGAATGTCCGAGAAATTTTCATAGAAAATATTGGTCCCCCGACACGAATTGAACCTGTATCCTATAGGGAACCGTCATATAGCATGACATGTCTTTAATCGATTATGCCACAGAGGAGTGTTCGGTTGTAGTTTAAAGGCAGTAAATTCCACCTTGCTAACCGAACGTTCCTCTGTATAAAATGAATGTATAAACATAAAAATGTCTTAATATATATATATATATATATATATATATATATATATATATATATATATATATATATATATATATATATATATATAGTGATTTAAATGTGACGGGACGCATTCTTTAAATGGAAGCTTTTTCATCTAACACTTCTTCGGAAAGATTCTTTGGAACAAAAACACAAACATACAATAAAATAGATATAAGCGTCGAAAATGAAAAACTGAATGCGTGTCAATAAAGATCTACGTAACTGTATGCAACGTGAAGCCTGAGATATATTTAAGGCAAAATAATGGCGATGTTAAAATGTTCTTATTCCTCGAGAATGCTCATTGTTCATACACACCTACAGAGAAAATTGGCGGGTTTTTATTTTTTAGATATACATAAAAAAAATTATTTAAAATAAAATATCAGTTAAAAAAGAGACTATTTTCTTTACAAAGAGACGCTAAACGTGCCAAAATCACTGTTTTCAATTAAGAAATTCCCCCCAACCAGGGAATAGAATTTATATAATAGCGTCTATTTTTTACAGCCATCAGTGACAGAAAAACCGGAAGTATTAATACTATCAGTGTCGTCTGATCCTATCCATTTGCTTTCTCGGTTTGAACTCTAACCGGAAATATCTATTTATTCCCCGTTTGACTATTGCATTGTGGGATTTAATTATGTTTTCGTCTGCAAGTGATTCTATAAAATAAATTGTAATTCTCATAGATGGCTGCACCAACGTAAATGCACGAATCAATATTTATAAATATACATGTATACCTAAATATATATATATATGTGTGTGTGTGTGTGTGTGTGTGTGTGTGTGTGTGTGTGTATGAGAGAGAGAGAGAGAGAGAGAGAGGAATTGTGTGTATGTATGTGTGTATATGAGTCTCTCTTTATCCCTCTATAGTCGTGTGACAGACTGAGTAAACCATCGGGAACTATCAGGTCATCCTATAAGTTCTGTCCGAATGTTGAAGAAAGAAAACAAGTGACCAAATGTTACATTTAATTACAGATTCAATCAAAAATGTATTTTCCCTGATTATCTATGACTTCCTTCCATCTATTAACAAGCTTACTAATTCCATTACTGTAAAATTCTTTTGGCTTTGATTCGAAGAACTCACAAATGCCAGTTTTAACCTCTTCCTGTGTTACAAAAGCTGTTTCTTCCAAATGATTCTGTAAGCTACGAAACAAATGGTAGTCTGAAGGAGCAAGGTCAGGAGAATAAGGTGGATGAGAAATTTTCTCCCAACCAAGTTCTTCGATCTTTTGTGACGTGATTCTTGCTGTGTGTGGTCGCGCATTGTCCTGATGAAACATCACCCATTTTCGATTCACTAGAGCATGTCTTTTTTTCCTCAAAGCTTGATTCAAACGCTCTAATTGCTGACAGTATATTTGAGCATTAATTGTTGCATTAGGTGGTAAGAATTCAAAGTGTATTATTCCTTGACAATCCCACCAGATTGAAAGAAGAACCTTTTGCCCATGAAGTTCCCTTCTCGGCTGTGGCTGGGGTCCTTCCCCTTTACCAAGCCACTGTCTACGACGCTTAACATTTCGATAAAAGATCCCTTTTTCGTCGCCAGTCACAAGTCTATCCAAAAAAGGTGAAACAAGTTGGCGAGAATGGAGAGAAGAGCAGTTGTCAACTTGGGATTTGAGGTTGTTTTCAGACAATTTCATGAGGCACCTATTTTCCAAGTTTAGGAACTTTTCCAAGTTGTTGAAGGTGACGAACAGTTGTATGGTTTGAACTGAGAACCACTGCCAATTCCTCAACTGATAAAGCAGGATTTTCTTCAAGGGCTGCTTCAAGAATATTTCATCAAACTCAACTGGACATCCGGTTCCATCTTCAACTTCAAGGGTGAAATCTCCAACTCTGAATTTTGCAAAACATCTTCTGCAAGTTCTTTCATTCACACATTCCTCTCCATAAACTGAGTGAATGTTTCTAGCTGCTTCGGCTGCTGAGTTTCCTTCTTGAACTCATAATGTGCTTCAAATGATTCTTGGGTACTTCCATGTTAGCAGGGTTTTAATCAAACAAAATTTAATTTTATTGTTCTCTGAAATAAAATTTGATCAGTTTAAGTGCATCTAAACATAAAAATAAGGTTCAGCTCCATTAGACATTATAAAATACTCTTTAAATTTCGTTCATTTTAACAAAAAGTTAAAATTCGGACAAAACTTATGGGATGACCTAATACAAGAAAGGAATAGCTAACAATGAGGTGTAGTCAGTTCGATCATTACTGAGACTTTATGAATATAGCTCTGTGGAAGTCGAAGCAAAACTTTATAAAAGCGGACACACTTCCTAAAATCTGCCAGTGGCTTAAAATTAAAATTTTGGGGTTTGAAGGGCCACTTTGTGGAGCCAAGAACATTTTAGCGCCTCTTTACGTATTCCGTAATTGACGGGTATATTAAATACAACTCCATTTCAGCAGGTTATCATTAACCCTTTCAGCCCTGCGTACCTGAACATTTTTAACATTTCTGCCAGGGCGGCTCCTGAGTCAAAATTCGCAAATAATTGCTATGTAATGTTTCACGGTAGATATAAAAATAGTTCCAAGTGTTTTCCAACCATTCAACCGGTGACTGGGTATTAAGTCATTTTTCTCTGCCACTGTTCAACCGGTGGCTGGGCATTAAGTTATTTTTCTTTACCATTGTTCAACCCGTGGTTGGGCAGTCAGTCATTTTTCCCTTCCACTGTTCAACTGGAGACTGGGCATTACGTCATTTTTCTCTACAACTGTTCAACCGGTGGCTGGGCATTAAGTCATTTTTCACTACCATTGTTCAACCGGTGGCTGGGCAGTCAGTCACTTTTCTCTACCACTGTTCAACCGGTGACTGGGCATTAAGTTATTTTTCTTTACCATTGTTCAACCTGTGGTTGGGCAGTGAGTCATTTGTCTCTATCACTGTTCAACCGGTGTCTGGGCATTAAATCATTATTCTCTACCATTGTTCAACCCGTGGTTGGGCATTGAGTCATTTTTCTGTTCCACTGTTCAACATGTGGTCAGGGTTCAAAGTGTTAAAAAAATGAACGTCTTTAGATTATTTACACATGCAATATTTATAGTACATGTTTAAAAATATTATAAATGTAATTTAGTTATGGAAGGAAATAATAAATGAAGAATATTAATCACAATTTAAAAGGCCAACTTTTGCCTCTTTGTATGTTTTAGTTAGTAAGACTTGTATTTGTGGTGTTAAATAGCCTGCAAAGGGTTGATAATCCGTAAAAAGTTCCAATTAATCACTTTTTCTTCAGTAATTTCCAGCTGCTCATAAGGGCACCAGTTTTGTTACAATCATTCCTTTTACTGTACCGGTAACAGCAACAATAATACTGTTGTAGTGTCTTCCCTCTAATGAGGCTATTGTGGACTCTCCCACTTACTATAAAGTAGTAGGAAAAGTAAGCTTCGGGAGAAAACGGTGATAGAGACCGAACGCTGGTCAACCGATACACAGACCCAAGTCGTGTAACACACTTTTGTTGTATTTACTGTTCAATACACTATTTATCTGCAACCTTTTGTGATTTCTTAACCAATTACTTGGTCACAACAAATATAATCTCAAAAATGTGGCTTATAAGAACATCAACCATTCCAATTGTACCTGAAACCATTGGATTGTTTGGAAATCATTCCAATAGACTCAATGAAGGGATCATTGGTATCCCACGACTTAAAGAAATGCAAAAAATTGTTCTTACGAGTAGAGCCCACACCTTACGAAGGGCTTTATCTATGTAAAATATATGTTATTTTTTTTCTTCTTAAATTGATCAGTGAAAAATGTCATGATGCCATTTCTAAGCTTAGGTCTCAGGGGATAAAATAAAAATATTAATAATGATTGTTCAAGTAAAAGAATATTATTACGTTGATGGGCAGTGAATATCAGAGATAAAAGAGAATTCGTATATAAGGCACACACCTATATTTCTAACCAGTTTTTAATACGAAGAAATATTTCAGCGTGACAGCCGTCCTTGTCACACATCACCTGCAAAAAAAAGGTGCCATGCAGATGAAGATGTTCAACATTAGGATCACTGGTCAGCACAAATTCCTAATCTCAATAAAACTGAATCATTGCAATCGGAAGTAAACAAACAAGTAATCGAAAGAACTATACGAAATATCCAAGAGCTTTTGACTATGAAACAAAATCCATGTAAGAATATATGGAACTTGTTCTATTCATTGACGTATTGAGGCAATTCTTCAAGCCAAAAGCAGTAAGATTCATTACTAAATCATTGTTCATTTTCATCATTATGTCCAAATGCCTCCAACTATATCTATTTTTATATATTCCCCATCTTCTATGTGTTTATACATGTTCTTCCTTGTGGATATTCCAAATTAAAAAGCTATGGAATTTTCTAACATCTGGTCAATGCAATAACAGTTAACGCAAAATGCGGCTCAGAAATCCGAAATCGGATTTGAATAGGGAAAGATGCCTTCCAGAATCTAATATAGTTAGGAACAGACAAAAGACTGATGAACGACAATAAAACATATGTTAAATAATAGTTTCAGTCTATTATTTTTTTAGTGGCAGTGTATTTGGCTCAGACCTTGGGGTCAGCTGGTAGACAAAATAGGGATGTCGATTTTGACTGACTGAGCCGAACGTGGGAACATTAGAGTTAGAAAGTGTTTTCAGGGAGTTAAGATTTACACGTCGAAGAATGCAGACGTGTTAACTTCATGTGTGAAATATTTTCCCCGGTGGTGTGGGATAGCAACACCACTGGCGAGTTAAAAATGTGCTTGATAAAATAGATAAGTTTAAAGTCCCTTTTGTTGAAGTTCTCATTTTACTTGCCGAACTAAAAGAAAAAGCAACTATCGACCACCCGACCAGATGAGGTCGGTCGGAAGATGAACGAGATAAGAATGCAACATATGAGTGAATCAAGACCGTCACCCAAGGGACCCTTAGAACGCCTGGGCAACACAAAATTATTATTATTATTATTATTACTGTACTGGTCAATGCATTAAGAGTTAACGGAAAATGTGGCTCAGAAATCCGAAGTCGCATTTGAATAGGGAAAGATGCCTTCCAGAAACTAATATAGTTAGAAACAGACAAAAGACTGCTGAATGACACTAAAACATATTTTGACCCTTTCTACCTTCTTTAAAAATAAAGAACGCGTTTTAGAAAAATAAATCCCTTTCAAAGAGATGTGGAAGAACAACAAAGGAATCCGAAGGTGTGTTGGGGTAGCGAAAGATCTCTTCCGAAAGCTAAGCAAAGTATTTAGAAACAGAAACAGATACTTTTTTGTTAAAAACAAAGAAAAGAGATGTGATATTGTAGAAACTTGATATGTAGAAACTTGAAGCAACAAAATGATGTTTTGAATACCATGGACCGAACATGTGAGTAGCGAGGAAGTTTTAGAAACATTGGAGACAAAAAGGGGAACATTAACATGAGTAAGAAGCCGTTGAAGAAAAAGACAGATAATGAGGAGAGAGGGTTTGGAAACTTTGATACTCGCAGGACAGACTGAAGGCAAGAGGGACAAAGGAAAGTAATGCATAACCTACCTAGCGATCTTGAGTAAATAGATGGTGGAACAAGGTTTAGGAGAGTTAACAAATAATTTAGTAAATGTTTCAAAAGAAAGGGAAATTGTCGAGAGTCATGATCGCCAAAGATCTGATGGGACACAGGACTTAGCAAAAGATGCTATATCATCCCCCATACAGCATTAGCGATAATGCAATAACTTGTTTTCTGGATACCAAAGATCATAAAATTTACCGAAGAAAACAGACTTCTAATCAATTTTCGATTTTGGGGTGCAATTAGCAGAAGTAATTAATTTACCAAGATGGCTCAAAAGTTTTGCAGGCAAGTGGCGGGTGATAAATGATCTCCAAACGATACGCCTCATGTTTGGAATCCAAACTTGTCTTGCCGCTATAATGATTGACAATCAAGACTAAAGGAACCAGACTACCCTACTATTTACCACATAGGGCAGAAGTGATTGATTTATCTTTTCCCCAAAGATATTTGCGAGTAAATTCGTGCATATAGCTCTCGATAAAATAATTTAATCGGTCGAGCACTGTAGGGAGTAAAGCGAATTTGTAAACAGTCACTACTACTGCTGATAATGCAAGACTCTCTAAGCCGATTGAGTTCTCTAAGTGACTGGTGTGTTTATAAAAAATAAATACACAAAGATTCGCCTTTTTCTCTGTCGGTCATCGATGGCCCAGGGGTTAGAATCTCTGACTTATACCAAATCGGCCGGGTTTCGGTCCCGGCGTGAAGCGATCAGATTTCTAGCCACATTGATGAGGTGTGATACAACGAAATAGTCTGTCTCTCTGTCTGTGGATTATGACTATAATATATATATATATATTATATATTATGACTACATATATATATATATATATATATATATATATATATATATATATATATATATATATATATATATATATTGGGGTTCGACAAAATAATTGAAACACTTGTTAAATTCAAAGAAATTTATTTAATATGCAGTTGGTCCTCCTTTAGCCTTACATATAGCTTTAATACGTCTAGGATTGGAATCATACAGCTTCCTAACTTTATCCAGAGGAATTTTCACCCATTCTATCATTAACATCAACTCCAGCTCTTTAAGACACGACGGTGGAGGATAGCGGCTCTTAACTTGTCGCTCCAAAATGCAATACAAATGTTTAATAATAGATATCTGGAGAGTGGGGAGGCCACTCCATGTGTTCTACCTCACTTTCATGCTCTTCATACCGATTCTTAACCACTCGAGCGGTGTGTATTGGAGAATTATCGTCTTGGAAGATGCAGTCACCATCAGGGGATAACGTCTGGGCCATTGGATGAACATGGTCTCCCAAAATGTTCAGGTAATCTTTGCTGTTGATTCTACCATGCAGGGCAACTATTGGAAAGAGATATTTCCATCATATAGCGGCCCAAACTATCATTGATCCACCTCCATGCTTCACTGTTGGAAGAAGGCAGTAAGGTTTGTAAGCTTCTCTGGGTTGCCTCCACACATAAACTCGCCCTGAATTTGGGAAAAGAGAAAAACTGGACTCGTCTAAGAATTAGACTTACTTCCATTGGTCTGCAGACCAGGCATTGTGATCTCTACACCACTTCAACGTCTTCTGGATGTTGTGAGTGGAGAGAAGAGGTTTCCTTACGGCTGCTCTTCCATGATATCCAGCCTTATAGATCTCACGACGAACAGTTTTAGTAGAAACTTGACTATTCAGATGATTATTCAACTCAGCAGTCACGTTGGACTTAGTAGTCCGTTGATTTTTTGCCACATTGCGTTTCAATGCATGTCATGTTTGCAAGTCCGGCCGGAATTACTACGGTTGCTAGAGATTTTGCCCTGTTTCTCGAATTGCGTCATAGTTCTTGATATGGAAGCTCTTGAAAAACAAAACCGTTCAGCAACCTTAGTGATCGAGGTTCCTGCAATGCGAGCTCTAAGAATTTGCTCTTTTTCGAACTCGGAGAGGTCACGCATTTAGCATAAATTTTAATAAAGTCTAAAAATTAATAAGACAAAGATATTAAATTAGATAAATAAACGTATTTACAATAGATATAACCTGCAATTACGAAATTTTAGTTAAAATCCTTAATATGATAGGTCTTTGAAATATAGGAGTGGAATTTGCACCTGTTCCAATTATTTTGTTCAACCCCTGTATATATATATATATATATATATATATATATATATATATATATATATATATATATATATATGAGATTGTCGTCTAAATTACGCAAAAATGAAAATAACACTGACATCACATTTTAAAAGATATATTTACCAAAATTACACAAAAATATCTTGAAATGTATAGGAGTAAATTTAATCCAAGCAATGGCTCCAGATGACTTTGGAATCCTTTGATATTCTCTTTTGTGGTTCCTCTCTCAACTGCGCACGACACATAATAATTAAGGGCATTGCCGTCTGGGGAGTTAGGTGGCAAAATGTAGGGGGTGATATGGTTTCAGAAATTGTCTGGCAGCTATGGCTGGGTTCTCCTGCTTATGTGTCGGACATAGAGTCTTCCAGCAGCCAGCCGCTTCACCCAGGCCAGGTCTACCGCCTCAAGGCACTTGCTGTAGGCCTCCCTGTTGATTCTGAGAAACTGTGGGAAGATGAATGGAGGCATAACGTCATCACCGCTAGTGATCTCTCCAAACAGTCTCGTAATCACCATTAGACTCATCCAACTCTTTCCGAATCCTATGTACTCTCCTCAGGTTGGCACCACAAAACTCGAAAATATTCGTATTGGAGCTTACGTCACGAATGCCAATCAATATAGCAGGCCATATCCACGTTTCTGGCAGAGTGAATTGCGTCATGGTCCTCTTTTTCTCACAGGGAGTGCCCAACTGACCCTACTATACTCTACAGTCGACAAAATTCAAAACCAACAACGTGCTTGCACGAAATTAAAAATATGAGATGGCAACAATTTATCCATCGCACCCTGTGTGTGTGTGCAGCAAAAATAACTCCCGCGCGTATTCATCCCAGAAATACATCGCTCAATAATGGTAATGCATTAACTAGATGTAACTACATAATTGCCACACCATTAACATTTTTGTCACGGCCAGTATAATCAAAGTAATGTCAAAAGTATTGATGGATTTTAATTTTAACTCGACTTTATGTCTCATTATTCTAAAAGCTATTTTTGTAGATACACGTGTTTCAGTAGAGGTCCTGTTTCTCATGCAATGTATTTTAAATAGTGTGAATTACGTCTGCTATCCCCAGCTTTCATGAAGGCGAATGTTCCATACTTAACACTTTTCTACCTTTTCAATCTCACGCGGTCATGTGTGATGTGATGGACCGTAATGCGATATTTGCTTCCTGCGTTTCATATGCACGATTTTATCGTTGCATAGTAATCTTCCATGCAAACAAAACAAACTGCCATTGTTTCAATGCCTGCATAACTATTCTAAAACTAAAATTACCATTTGTGTTATATAATTTATTATTTAATTTATTGTAATGTACATTCGACTGTACATTCAGTCAAAATAATTTGCATGCCTGAATGTACAGTCGAAAGTGCTTGTGTATTTAAGAGAGACCCTATACAACTTATAATTTTTAAAAAACAAGGATCATGACATTCATCGAGAGATTGGTAGGTTAATATATATAATATGGAGAAAACAACTGAAAAGTTGCAAATTAAAAAAATTGAATGTTTTTTTTGTGAAAGTATTTATTGATATTTATATATATATATATATTTGATATTTCAGATATGCCCCGATCTTTCGTCAGAAAAAATTAAGTAACTGTCTTCAGAAGATTGTTTAAAATATATATATATATATATATAAATAAATACTTTCGCAAAAAATACATTCAATTTTTTTTAATTTGCACCTTTTCAGTTGTTTTCTCCACATTATATACATATCAAGAAAGTATACGTGGCTTCACATCATGCTATATATATATATATATATTTTTTTTGTCATCCACAGACAAACTGTTTCACAGCTCACCAGTGTGGGTAGACGTCCGGTTGCCTCTAGCTAGGATCGAAACCAGACTGAATTTGCGTCAGTTGGGACTTCTACCAGTAAGCCGTCGGCGCACGGCAGGGATGAATGTGAATTTTAGCGTGTTTATTTTTAGATTTAGATAAACACACAGTGACTGACAGTGACTCAATTCTGGCGAAGAGTCGTGCAATATTAGCTTAAATAGTCACTGTTTACTAACTCACACCTCAAACCAAAGAGCTCAACCGAAATTAATTTTTCAGGAGCCAATATATATATATATATATATATATATATATATATATATATATATATATATATATATATATATATATGCGCTTGCGTGTATTCGCGGGCTTTTTATTTAGACAACCTTTTAGAATGATGCAAACTATTATATTGAAACTCTCAGACAAGGGACGTTTTAATAATTTGTCTTGCTTCTTTTAATTTTTGCAATTGTTTATAAGTCGATGGTAACTAAAGCATCATGAAATCGTTTTAATTAGAGCCAATGATTTCGAATGTTTTTCTAAAAAATTTCATTTTTTTTATAACGAACAGGACAGTAACGATAAGAGGCGGTAATCGTTACAAATTATAATTATTTATATATATATATTTTTTTTCAAGTACCGGCTTTTTAGTTTCTAAGTCTTGAGATGCATGTTTAAGGGTGTGAGGGTGTGCGCGCGAGTGTCTATAGCCGTTCCTCATTCAAATTTGACGGTTGCATCGATAATTATAAATATTTTAGTTGACAACACCAAAATCATATTCAGGTCACGGTGCAAAGAAAGCTTTCCAAATTCTGGAGGCTGTTGTAATAAAAGCGAAGCGGACAACATTAAATAAGGCGTCTTTCGTCTTTCTCTACAGGGTGCGTATATTGAAGTGTTATTTATATAAACACACACACATACACACACAAACAAACAATTCAGTTTGACCGTTTATATGACGTCACCAAGAGTGAGTTGAAATAGATTCCATCAGACGTGAGAATGATGGAATTGAAAAAAAAAAAAACAGTTACGTAACTACACACAGAACAATCCTTGGAAACGAATGAAGTATCATTCGAAAGTACTTGAGAGGAAAAGAATATTATAAATTAATGGTTAATATGAATTTTGTCAAATATACCCGATAAAATAGAACAAATTAAAGTAAAGATTTCATAGACAGATTTCGTCCATATTATTCTAAAATGATGTCTGAGAGAATTCTTGCAGCGAAATACGTTATTTAAACTATATATATATATATATATATATATATATATATATATATATATATATATATATATATAAAGAAAGAACAGTAAGGTATAAAATCCGGTGTTCTTACAGATATTTTTATTTTTACACAATAGTGCTCAATGTAAATTTACAGAGCATTAATATTAAATTAACTGATTTAAAATATGTTTTTTACGCTACACAATGATAACCATGTTTCCTGACGATGAAATGGAACTAATGTCTTTAATTTAATAACAAAATTAAATTCGAAGCTTTTAGCTTCCATTTTTGAAACATGGTTATCACTGTGTAGCGAAAAAAATATTTTAAATCAGTTAATTTAATATATATATATATATATATATATATATATATATATATATATATATATATATATATATATATTCTTTCTAGACAATTGCATCTAGCATGAAACAGCCTGTTTCCTCTTAGTGTTGACTTCAATGTTCACTTTTATATTTATATTTACATACGCACTTTATCCCATAAATATAGAACACCTTAAAACTATATACCTTCATATATATATATATATATATATATATATATATATATATATATATGTGTGTGTGTGTGTGTGTGTTTGTTTGTGTGTGTGTGTGTGTGTGTGTGTGAAGATACTTGCAATGTCTTTAACAGCTTCAACAATCCTAGCTGCTGATACCTCCGCTTCGTGCCAATGAAGTGTTCACCCACACGTTTAAATACTCATGTCAGAAAATGCAAAGTAGCCGTTACAGACTGACCGGCACCCGATGCTATTATGAACTCATTCATCGAAAACGAGGCTCTGCATACAGATGCCTCCGTCTTTTCTAAAGAATCTGCCGAGTCTGGAGAACGTCCGCTTCTGGAGATGAGTAATTTTATCTTTGGAATATGCCGCTACACGGTCGAGAGATGGTGTGAATTGAGAGGAAAAAAAATCGGGAGGTTCATAAGTCCGCTCACCTTTCTGTAGTTCGCTTCAGATCTTGTTCAGTGTTTAGAAGGAATTACAAAGTTGGTATTCAGTTTGGAATAAGTGCCAAGGGGAAAGGGAAGGAATTTAACAAAGAAAGAATCGGTAGCTTATGTCTGAAGAAACTACTGAATAGGGCGTTTCTTTTTCATTCCCCACCCTCTTTTTCTGCATATCGCACGTCCCACATAAATACATAAATAAGTATTGAACGGACACACAAAAGATTTGGCAGATTCCATCTCTGATTCCAAGAATTCATTAACTGAAGTGCTTTGCGATCAATGTTCTGCTTCTCTATATTTTTCTTTGTTTTCATCCTTTCTTTTTTCTTTCTTTCTTTCTTTCTTTCAATTTTCTTTTTCTTTGTTTTCATGTTTCTTTCATTCATTTTTCTTTTTCGTGTTCTTTCTTCATTGTTGTCTAATTTCTTGTTATCCTCTTTCCTCTCATCTTCCTCTGTATCTTTTTCTTCATTTTTATCATTATTTCTCTTTCGTTCTTCATTTTCATCTTCTCTCCTCCATTTTCTCAGCATTTCTCTCTCTTTGTTATCTTTTTATCTTTCTATTTCTCTTTGTTTTAAGATACTTTTTCTTCTGTCCTTCCTTTGTTTCCTGTTATCTTTATATTCGTATTTTTCTTCTTTGTTGTTTGCCTTTCTATTTTTGTTCGTTTTAAGCTTTTTTCATTTTAACTTCGTTTGTTTTCATCTTTTTAACTTAAATGTTATTCTTTCTTCTTCCCCTCCCTTTCTATCGTCCATCCTTTCTTTCCTTATTTTCCGTTTTTGTTTCATTCTCCATTTCTATCAGTTTTCCTATCTCTCCTAATTCCCTTTTTCATTTTTTTTCTTTCTTTCTCTCTTTATCGCCCTTTCATTCTATATTGCATTTCTCTCTTTATTTCCTTCTTTCTTTCGTTCGTTCGTTCGTCATTTCTTTCTTTCATTCTTTCTTTCTTTCTTTCTTTCTTTCTTTCTTTCTTTATTTATTTATTTATCGCTCTTTCTTCCAATATTGTATTTCTCTCTTTATTTCCTTCTTTCTTTCTTTCTTTCTTTCTTTCGTTCTTTCTTTCTTTCTTTCTTTCTTTCTTTATCGCTCACTCTTCCTATATTGCATTTCTTTCGTTCTTTCTTTTTCTCTTTCTGTCGTTCTTTCTTTCGTTCTTTCTTTCCGTCTTTCTTTCTTTCTTTCTTAAATCGTTCT
>OZ038487.1:14594979-14754979 GCA_964036315.1 Acanthosepion esculentum | reverse complement strand
TTTCTTCCTCGATATGTTGATCATTGCTATCAACTATCATATCACCTTATATCAGCCTCTTCATCTATCTATCTATCTATCTATCTATCTATCTCAGCCTGTTCATATCTATCTATCTATCTATCTATCTATCTATCTATCTATCTATCTATCTATCTATCTATCTATCTATCTATCCCAGTTCATTTATATATCTCTATTTCTCTATCTCAGTCTATTTATAACTATCTATCTATCTATCTATCTATCTATCTATCTATCTATCTATCTATCTATCTATCCCAGTTTATTTATATATCTCTATTTCTCTATCTCAGTCTTTTTATATCTATCTATCTATCTATCTATCTATCTATCTATCTATCTATCTATCTATCTATCTCAGTTTATTTATATCTATCTATCTATCTCAGTTTATATCTATCTATCTATCTATCTATCGATCTATCTATCTATCTATCGATCTATCTATCTATCTATGAGTGCGTGTGTGCTTATAAATTTCTTTCTTTCTCGATATGTTGATGTTTGCTTGATATCAAATTACATCAGTTTTTTCATATCTATCTATCTATCTATCTCAGTCTATTCAATATCTATCTATCTATCTATCTATCTATCTATCTATCTATCTATCTATATATCTATGTGTGTGCGTGTGTGTTTCTCAATTTCTTTCTTTCTCAATATGTTGATGTTTCCTTGATAGTTCCTGTCACTTTCCCAGTCTGTCTCTTTCATTTTCAGTGAATTGCATATATCCGATCCTCTCCACCTGCTAATCGCCCAAACCAATAGAGCATCTGGCATTGTTCTCTGATCTCGGACTTGAATCGAAACGTCTGCCAATCGTTTTGCTTCAAGACGTTTCCTTAGGCTACGCCGGTATTTCCACTTTGATGCTGATATGTAATTGGAAATTATATGACGGAGAAATTTTAGATTTTCCCCGAGGGGAAAGATTAAGGCTTGGATAATCATCGCATTAGAGTCTGGATTGGTTTTTGCTGGGACAACTGGTACATTCATCACAATAAATGGGATAAAATTATTAAATTTCCGGTCTTTATGGCTGTATTGTTCTTCCCAAACATAATAAAGCAATAATCTTTTTGTGGCCTTCAAAAGACATTAATAAAAATACGTCAAATCCTTTGGCTTTGAATATATTGTCAAATAAAGAGACCGATAAGAATGAAATTTATGTATTTTGAAAAATATATATATTCACAGAAAATATCGATATAATTTCGAGATGATTCATGACCATTATTCTCAGACTTCTCATTATTGCTGCTTTTTATCATCATGTTTTGTCCGATGCGTTCTGCGGCCTTACTCACTTTGGAAAATTCTGACCTTGCCATAATTCCACGATCTCTACCAACTAATATCTGCATCCTTGCGGTTTTAGCATAATCTTTCGGCTGAGGCGTTTTTCGACCTTCCTAACTGGGTGAAATTCTACGAGTATTTGGAGTTTTTTTTCTTTCCCAAATCCTCTTAAATCTAATAGCTTTATTGTTTTTTTGTTTATTCCCATGTCTCCATCGATGAATTCTTCGGTCTTTTCTCAATGTGTGGATTCCTTAGTTATTGTCACTATGACACGACTTATTTAGAAATGCCCTCTAGGCGTATTTTTTTAAAGATTTCTACCGTTGCATTCTGCCGTCATTATTAGAAATTCTGAATTAAGTCCCTGTTATTATTCTCCGACCTCATCAAACAACTGTCTTGTGTTAATAGTTCCCCAAACCCACGACTGAATCATTAAGTATCGTCATGATTAATTTCTGGTTCTGTTTAGCGCCTTTATTCTTCAAAGAATCAAGTACAATTATACAGAAACTTCTCCCGCATCTAGTCAGCGTCTCTCTGCACCTGCCTGATCTCACGTTTTCCACTGACTTGAGGTGGATCAACTACACTGAATCAATAGCTACATCTACTGCAAGGAAAGTTGGTTCTCTGTGTCGCGCCAGAAGGTTTTTCTCGACTGAGACCATCCTTCAAATTTACCATTCGTCCTTGCATTGAATACTGTTGCCATATATGATCGGGGGCCCCCGCCGTTCGTTGGTTCTTGAGAAAATCTAAAGACGGATATGCAATGTTATCGGTCCTTACTTGGGGTCTCGACTCCAATCACTTTCTCACCGACGTAATGTGCTTTCCCTCTGTCTTTTTTGTAAACATGTTCAGGGTATCTGCAATGACGAGCACCCCGACTGCATGAATTGAAGCGTGCTACTTGGTTGTCACTTCGGTTCTACCATTTTACTCTTGAAGCAGTTAAATGTAACCGCCTCTATCAGCTTCTTCTCTCGTACTTTGCCACTGTGGAACTCCCTTCTTCTTCCTTTCTTCTCTGATAACGATAATCTTCAAAAATTTAAATGTAATGCCAATCGACATCTTCTGATGCCTGGACCTCTGTTCTTTTTATCCTTTCCTCATCCACCCCATACCTAGTCTCAGTGACGATTCCAGTGGGGGGCAGAAGGGGGCTAATGACCCCCTCGAACTTTGGCTGGACCCTAGGTTGCAACCCCCCCACACACACTTTTCTAAGCTTTAAAAATTTATGAAACTGATCAGTCTCTGATTTTGATAATCGTTGAATTAAACTGCATTGATTTTTCTTTTTTGTTCAATCTGCGTTGATTTTTTTTTCGGTGACGTTTCGCTAAACATAAGCCCACTAGCAATATTTCCCCCAAAATATTTAGACGAAGCAATTTCATAAACGTGCAAACGGGTCATTCTTAGTCGGCCTAGTGAATGAATTACCCATCGGTGAATTTTTGGCACCCCAAATTTATGTAGAAAAATATATAAATATAGATATAATAATAAAAAATAATAATAATAAGAAGAAGAAGAAGAATAAGAATAAGAAGAGGAATTGAATTTGAATAAAGAAACTTGCTGTCACTTGTTCTCTAGAAAAGGTCACTAGTCTTTAACAGTAAAAAATATATGGTAGCTAATTTGACAGCTCTTAGAATAAATTAAACGGCTGTAGACAGTAAACAAATTATCAGTCATATTCCACAACCTTAATAAAATGCTAGACAATTATCACCATAGGTCAAAGAAAAACCCTTTGATCTCGTGTGAGGCCTATCAAACAAAATGCTTAGCTTTTCTAAAAAAGACCAGACAACTCTCTGAAAGAAATTTTGATTTATAACGCCCTGTCACTAGTCCTTGTTCTTTGATTTTCATTTGACTTTTGCAAAATGAGTTGCGTTTCGAATTCGGACATGTAAACATCAGAAAAAAAAATCTAAAAGTAAAAGAAAAATGACTTTCAAAATGGAAAATGGCCCTGCCGATCTGAAATATAAGTCCACAGGGCTATCACCCTTTTTGTGAGTACAAGAAAAAACTTTTAAAAACAAATTCATTTTAAAAAGAATAAAAGATAACAAGACATCTCTGTCTGTGAACTTTTCATTGTAAACATAATTATATACAATTCTTTTCTTTCCATAAAACTTATATACAGTGTAACCCGGATAGAAGAGAGTTGTCGGGACCGGAGAAGAAGTATCTTATATCCGGGTTTCTCTTATATCCAGGTTTGGTCTAATTTATATACATTATCATTTTATATACATTATCATTTATATACATTATTATTACAGGCTCAAATTTGGGACCAGAGAAAAGTTCTCTTATATCAGGGTTTCTCTTATATCCGGGTTATACTGTATATATATATATATATATATATATATATATATATATATATATATATATTTACAAATTCTTTTATTGTTGCTTGTTTGTGTGTTTCTTTTATTGTTTCACATCGTTTTCAAAATCCTGAAGATTCTGATATTCTAATTTATCCCTTTTTGAATAAATATTGACTTTATTGCATCAGGAGGATTCCTAGCGGCGACGATACCTTTGACTACGTTTAATACAAAAGTATTCCTAGTTAAGAGATATCAAAATAAAACTCCGATAACCACGCCCATCCGCTACAAATATCCGGTTACCGACTATCTCCTTAATTCAACCATTCAGTCAAGCTTACAGTTTTTGAGCTAGTAGTAGGGTAAATTGCTTCTGCTCTTTAAGAAGTAAATTTATTTAAATTTTGATGTAAAACAATTTACATTAACTTGGTATGTTAACTTGGATTTGTGTCAATACAGCTTCCCTATTTGAGATTTTCTTTCAGGGTGCCCCGGTGCACATGTTAGTACTTCGTATGTCTATTTTACGAAGTCGTTCCTTGCGGATTGACGACAGATTATCGATTGGATTTAAATCAGCAGAGTTTCCGAGCCAATCTATAGTACTTTGATTTGCTCACTGGTAAGTGTTGTGGATTTCGGGATGAAATCCGGCATCAAATAATAACAAACGCCAAGAATGAATATAGGAAAATAAATGTATTAACGTAATAATACAAACTGGTAATACAGGTTAGTAGCTCCAGGAAAGAGGGGTTAGTAGACAAATATATATAGATAGTATTTGATATCGACGTATCGATATATGACTTCTTACTGCGTCTAAGTGCTCGTTACTATGACTCTTGCCGCTGCGTTATTCTACTCGACCGACTCTACGTTCTTACTACTACTACTGTCCGACTTGACTCGACTTAACGTGCTCCTGGGTATTCACTGGCAGTAGTATATGTATACCTTAGGTGAGTCCATTTATGTAAAAAGGGGAGATCCCACAACAGTAAGGCTTGCCAATATATTCGTACAGCGTTACAAATTCTACGCTTCCGATGAGTAACATCCATCGCAGACAATGACCGTAGGACAACTAATCAAATGTCGAGACAATAGTGTATGGGCATGACAAAAATCCAATGCAATCACGGATGACGCAATATTTTTCAAGACCAAACAAATTTCATCATACACCCCGAAAATAGATTCATATTACTGCACACCACTGCAAATAACCTCATCTGAGAAGATTGATTGATTGATTGTTTATTTGTTTTACCAGCATATCAACCCCTATGGGTCATTTAATGCTGAGACTGGATTTTTTGTATTTAAGAGTGTTTTAAATCATAATAATATTTTTTCAAAAACGTAGAGCTGGTAATAATATTTTTTCAAAAACGTAGAGCTGGTAATAATATTTTTCCAAAAACGTAGAGCTGGTAATAATATTTTTCCAAAAACGTAGAGCTGGTAATAATGTTTTTTCCAAAAACGTAGAGCTGGTAATGTTTTTTTTTCAAAAACGTATAGCTGGTAATAATATTTTTCAAAAACGTAGAGCCGGCAATAATATTTTTCAAAAACGTAGAGCTGGTAATAATGTTTTTAAAAAACGTAGAGCTGGTAATAATATTTTTCATTTTCATTCTGTTTTTTCAAAAACGTATAGCCGGCAATAGCATTTTTCCAAAAACGTAGAGCTGGAAATAATATTTTTTCAAAAACGTAGAGCTGGTAATAATATTTTTCCAAAAACGTAGAGCTGGTAATAATATTTTTTCAAAAACGTAGAGCCGGCAATCATATTTTTCAAAAACGTAGAGATGGTAATAATATTTTTTCAAAAACGTAGAGCTGGTAATAATGTTTTTTTCAAAAACGTATAGCTGTCAATAATATTTTTCGAAAACATAGAGCTGGTAATAATATTTTTTCATTTTCATTCTGGTCTTTTGTGTTCTTTTTCAAAAATGTATAGTTTGGTTCGCTTTGTTTTGTGACATATCAACCTCAATGGGCTATTCAATGCTGACAAGATCCTACTGTAGGTATGATCTTTTTGTCAAAAAGATATTGCTGATACTGTTTTTCCCTCCACAAAGCGCTTCTGGCACTAAAATCCATCTTTACACTTTCATAGTCAGGTTGTGGGGCCAAGTATTCGCCCATAGATGGGACAACAGGTGCCACAACCCCAGGTCAGGGCGGACCCGGGAACACCAGCAACCAAGAGGCGGTGTCACGATCCGCAAAACCTCCCGATCAGAGGCCCTACTGCCAGACGCAGTCCATCGTCCCACCCAGGACGGGGGTGCAGTTTATCTTCTTATCCAGGACGGGGATGCAGTTTATCGTCTTACCCAGGACGGGATCTGAGAAGAAATAGAAATCAGTTAAACATAAACTGACCGTATGGTGAAAGAAAGGAAACTAAAGCGGTTGTTTCAATGTATTCAAATAGTTTAAGGACTTTTATCCGCGGCGAAAGACGAATGTTCAGACTGTCTTGTCGATATCTATTTGCTGCTATTACCTATTGAGGAGTCTCCCCTTTTTATACAAATGGACTCACCCGGGTTATACATATACTACTACAAGTGAATACCCGGACAGTCTGTAATAGAGGAGGGTAGCACAAGAGTCACAGTTAGCGTAGACTCAGTAAGGAGTCATACTGCGATACTTCAATACCAAGACTATAGATATATTATTGCTACTAACCCGCATTCCTGGATCTACTAACCCGTATTACCAGTTGTATTATTACGTTAATACATTTATTTTCCTTATCCATTCCTGGCGTTTGTTATTCATTGATATCGGATTTCATCCCGGAATCCGCAACAAATTGGCGACGAGGAATTCGAACTCACACGGGAAGAAGAAGAAAAAACAATTTTCCCTCGTCCACAACAGTGCTCTTCAGGGAATAGCTTATTTTTTAATCTGTATCTATTTTAGGGACATAAGTCAGAATTCATTAAGGAGTAAAATCTTTAAAATACTACACTATGTACTACTTCCGCATAGACTTATTCGTATCATCAAAATATGTATTATTAATTATTTCATCTCATGTAAGGCAATCAAGCCACTAAGCCACAAACGGTCACTGAGAATATGAGAAAAGAAAACGTTATTAAAGAGAGAAAACAGTAAAAGAACAAGAAATACAATGTCAGAGAATAAGATAAAAACTTCTTGGTTTGCTTTGATTTGTTTTGTTTTACGGCATATCAACACCTCAATGGGTTATTTAATGCCAACAAGGTTTTTATTGCCGGTAAATTTTTTTTTCAAAAATATACTGTTGGCAATATATTTTCCAAAAATGTATTGCTGGTAGTATTTTTTTTTTTTAATCTATTGCTGGTAATATTTTCTCAAAAATGTATTTCTGGTAAAAATTTTCCAAAAAAAACCATTGCTGGTATTAAAACCTATTTTTATACTTTTATAGTGTTTTGGCCCCTTTTGAGGTGGGGTTAACTATTTGCCAATAGCTGGGTCCCTGACAGGTGCTACCATCCCAGCTCAGAGTGGACCTGGGAACACCAGAAATTAAGAAGTGGTTCCATGTTCCTCAAAACCTACTAATCAAAGGCCATGCTGTTGGACGTAGTTTATCGTCTTACACAGGACGCGGATGTAGTCTATCGTCATGCCCAGAACGAGGTTAAGACTGCATTGAAATTTTTGAAGATAAGCTTGAGTGTAAATGAAGAAGCCGGAAGTGAGTTTCACAACCAAGAAGTGCGATAAAATAAACTGTTTGCACAAAAATTTCGGTTATATCTTGCCATTTCAAAAAAAAAGTTTCCCTCCAATCTAGTACTGCTAAATTCATCAAGGGAAAGTGATATTTATTCTGTGCAAATTACAGAAATGTGGCACAAGGCCGAAGGGGGGATTGGGGAAAGGACGGTCTTCTTTTGTCTTAACTATAACTTAGCTAGCCGCAAACACTGACCCAATCGTATGAACAATATTCCTTACACCAAAACACCACATTCATACGTACCTTTCTTACTACAACCACCATAATACCTCACTGTCTCTATGAAAATACTAACTAGTCCCCATATTTACAATTCAGTGTCTGTGGGGTGAGGGGAATAAAATAACAATTCTAAAAACTAACCCCAATGAGTATTTACAATATGAATACAAAATATCAAGGGAAAGTTCATCAAGACAATTATCATTAAAATATTTATAGAAAAGATCCAGGGGGTCTACGTTATGGTGGCGGGGGAGTGGCTGGAGCCGAGATGACATATCAGGACTAATAATATTGCCGATTCTTTGTATTTTATCAAGAGTCTCTAAATACTCAGCAGAAGCACCAAAACAGATGTGACAGAAATATTAAATGCTTGGGTGAACGGTAGACTAATAAATATGTGAGATAGATTCTGGAGAGTAACATTGTTCAGCACGAGGCAGTGAACCAACTTACATAGCAGCAGGCCTAAAAATTGATTCAATATGATCTTTTCACTCCATGGCAGCAGAGAATGTTAACCCGAGAACGCGTAAAGAAGCACTCACTTGGGGGTTAGCAACAGCCATATTGATCGAAGGCAGAAATGGGTCTCTCGGATGATTAATAGAGGGTTATTAAAATCCCGATCATTTGTAAATATGATGATACAACGGGATATCGATGGACCTCCAAAACTCGGGATGAGCAGAGATTAGCAACCCATTTGTCCTTCGATATAGCTCTAACATCTCAGTGATGGAAAACTAGGATGTTCACTGAGCACTCCCCCCCCCCGCCGCCTATTGTGGCCTCTAGCACTACTTCCATGGAAAGTGGTCGGACGAAGTGCATTTTTTTGGTAGTTCTAACCTTCGTGTCTAGGACCCACTATGTCACTTGCATTATAACAAACCATTCTCATTTTCATCTAGTAGAGTAGATCCCTAGATATACAACAGAAGCACCAGATCGTATGCGTCAGCAATATTCGAGACAAGGACGAATGGTAGGACTATAGTTATGTAAGATTCTGTAGAGGAAAAATTGTCTAGCAGGCCACAGTGAACCAAATTTCTTAGCAGCAGTCCCAGAAATTGATTCAATATGATCTTTTCGCTTTATGGTAGCAGAGGCCTAAAGAGTCTCTCTCCTGGGGGTTAGCATCAGCCATACTGATCGAAGATAGAAAGGGTGATGAATAGAGAGGCATTACAATTCCAATCATTTGTAAACATTATATCGTCGGCAGACATCCTTGAAGCGGAGCCGAGCTCTTCCAGTTGGGCGGGACCCCTCACACAGCTCTCCGTACAATGTGGCTTTTGGGATGCGGCCGGTACCCATGTGGCGTACGTGCTCCAGTCATCTGAGACGTCTTTGGCCGAGCAGCGAGAACAGGCTGGGGATGCCGGTATGTTGGAGGACCTCTGTGTTAGTGACCCTGTCTTTCCATTTAATATGCAGGAGACATCTGAGGCAGCAGAGGTGGAATGTGTTTAACCTCTTCTCCCGACTGGCGTAAGTTGTCCAGGACTCCCTGCCGTACAGGAGGGTGCTGAAGACGCAGGCCCGGTGGAAGTGTAGTTTGGTGTTTTCTGTCAGCTGGCTGTTTTTCCAGATACGCTTGTTGAGCTTGACCATGACTGCGGCGGCTTTTACCTATCCTGGAGCTGATCTCGGTGTCCAGGGAGAGGCAGCTGGAGATGATCGACCCGAGTAATTATGATAATACAACGGGATATCGATGGACCTCCAAAACTCGGGATGAGCAGAGATTAGCAACCAATTTGTCCTCCGATATAGCTGTAACATCACTGTGATGGAAAACTAGGATGTTCTCTGACGCAGGCCCCCTGACTATTGGGCCTCAAACTCAACCCACACCTCAAGTAGAATTCGTACATGCCATCTATCGATAAAGATGCAGGAAAAACTGCTCAGTTCCCTGTAACGCTCCAGGATGGTTGATAATGAAAATTTAAAAAAAAAGTGGGACCAATATTTTCCCCCAGTTAGTTACTGTATATTCTAAATGCATGTATGCGTAATCTGTACACTCGTTTGTGGGGTAAAATTTACTGGATCGGCGATTTCGGATCAAATTCCTGCTTTAAAGAAAATGGTTTGAAACCATGAAACAATTGGAGGTCAGCTATATCCTCCTAAACTTTTCAGAAAGTTGAAAAAAACTTTACAAACAAAGTGATATTCAGCATCGTGGTATGAGAAACATTATGTAAATAATGCAAGTAATCATAATACCTCATGTGAGAGATATAGACAGATATATAGAGAGACATAGACTTAAAGGCCGGAGCGTACAACGGCCGAAACATTGTGAATATAGCAATGAAGATGAGGATAACAGTCCGAATAATGTAAATAATGCGAGAAATTTTACCCAAACTTATAAAGTGTGAAAAAATGACTGAAATGTAGAAAGGCTTGGAAGTAAAAACCACGTCCTTGAGAAAGACCCTAATTGTCCTCTCAAAATTGGTTTTCTTGACTAATACGTGTATGGTTTCTGGCAAAACCACACAGAATGAATGGAATGCCCGAAAAGTTGATGTGGATAATGAAAAAAAAATGAAACTAGTTGAATACAAAAATTCTATAAAATATTTATCAACCATCTACGGCGGAGAAAAGCAACTCAGTGCTTTAATGTGACTTGGAAATTATTTATACTGTAGACTACGTTCAGACACCTGCGTTTTAAGTAGGCTGGACCAGAGATTGTATAGGTAGCTGATATATAGTACCATTATTACTTCTTCTTCTCCTTCTCCTCCTTCTTCCATTTTAACATTTTTTTTTCTTTATCTGTCTTTACTCGTCTTTCCCACTTATACTATTGCTTTTCGGAGCAATTATTTAATTAATTATATATAATTATATATATATATATATATATATATATATATATATATATATATATATATATATATATATATATATATATTAATTAGATATATAGAATTAATCATACAGTCTGCGATGTGTAAACTGTCGCCATTTTTAATTTCGCGCATGCGCGTTGATTTTTTTGATTTTGTCGACTGCACAGTATATTTTCACAGAATTGATTCATGGTAGCCCATGACTTAATGAAATGGAAAAAAAATGAACTTACAAATACAGCTCACATTTTAGGAAGAGCTTTATCTATGTAAAATGTGCGTGACGTTGGGTTTGTTTGTATTTTTTAATAAAATGGAAAATGTCATGAAGCCATTTCTGACTTCAAGTCTTTGATTGGACCCCGGAACAAAATCTGTGAAATAATAATAATAATAATAATAATAATAATAATAATAATAATAATAATAATAATAATAATAATAATGACAGTAATAATAATAATAACAACGTGTATATACAGTGTGCGATGTGTAAATTGTCGCTATTTCCTATTTTTAATTTCGCGCATGCGTGTTTTTTGTTAGGGATTTTGTCGACGGCACAGTATAATAGGATAATTTGGGCACCGTCTTTGAGAAAAAGGCACCATGACGCATTCCATTCCGCCAGAAATGTCATGCTGTACTGTTTGGCATTCGTGCTAGAAGCTCCAATACGAATATTTCAGAGTGTTTGGGTGTCAATTTAGCAACATTGCAGATAATTCGGAAAGAGTTGGATGATTCTAATGGTGATTACCAAGGTACGACATCTTCTCGGAAAGCTCACTCTGATCGTTCTGATAAGAAAAGAACTCCCGAATATGTTGGTGAAGTCCTCAGACTCAACACGGATGCCTACATCAAGTACCTTGAAGAGGTAGTACTGCTCTGGATGACGAAGGCGACTGCTAGAAGACCAGATACCTGCCAACAGGATTCTGCACCTTGCCACACAAGCAGGAGTATCTAGTCATGGCTGATAGACAATTTCTGCGATCACCTCACCCCTTCCATTTGGCCACCTAACTCCCCAGATTGCACCTCACTTGTTTATTATGTGGAGCGCATTTGAACGAAGCGTAACACCAAGGATGAACTGAAGGTAAAGATTATGGCAGCATTCACCAATTTAAACAAGGAGACCGTACAGAAGAGTTGCAGAATCTTCGACAGCTGTCTGGAGGTCGCGTTTGAAGCCAGTGGTGATTTTATTGAATAAATCTACTCCTTAGATATTTTGTTTAATTTTGGTAAATATATCTGTTAAAATGAGATGTCAGTATTATTTTCATTTTTACGTAATTTAGACGGTAATTTATCCAGCTCATATATATATATATATATATATATATATATATATATATATATATATATATATATAAAACAACTTTTTGCCTGACGAAGGTCGCGAGACCGGAAATACGTGTAGCAAAAATTAGGAAAAGAAAGTATAGTATATTTTTTTAAATCCAAATTATTACCCAAAACGTTTGCGGTTTCTATTATCTTTTTAAAATATACACCTCTCTCTTGTTGCAACAACTATAACCTCTTCCTCATATATATATCTATATATATATATATATATATATATATATATATATATATATATATATATATATTGAGCGAGCGGCGCTATATTGAGTCTGATTTGCTACATCTTCGTCACCGAAGCCAGTTGGTATGACGTTTGCTAGATAACCTGTCAGGGATTCAATTCTAGGTAGTGGATGCGCACTGCTGATGACTCCCAAATATAGGACGAAACGGCCGTCCAGTTCTTTCTGCATTCTGTTGAGGTTTCAGACTCGTCGAATTGCTTATTTATATATATAAGCCCTGAACCCGTTTATACGGTTTCCTAAGGGGGTATTTTTGGCCGAGCTTACGGGCTCGGAGAAACCCACGTTAAACTCGGCCTTGTGCCACATACTTTCCTCGTGGGGGGACTGTTAAATATCGAATCGAGTCGAGCCGATAGTAGTTCACTCCAAACCAGACTGACAGTCATACTAACACCTTCCACATCTTGTATTATTATTCCGTGTAATATATCTTCGTTATTTCTACTCTTGTGTTCGTGTTGTTCTTCCTTGCTCCTAACCTTGGACTATAATAGAAATTACAAAAAAAAAGAACTGGGAGGACAAGGCGTTACATGATAAATACTTAAAAAGAACGAAAGAAGCAGATGTGTACCAAAAGAAAACACACCAATTGCTGAAAAGCACTAGATTGAAAGCTGAGATAGAAGGCTTAATTATTGCAGTTCAGGACCAAAGCCTCGCAAACAGATCCTATTAGTGTCACATAATCACGGATGGTACTAACACGAAATGCAAGATATGCGAAAAATATTATGTAATTGTCGATCAGAAAAGGCAAGAAATTCAGTAAGTGTATGTTTATTGACATAGCAGTACCATCTGAGAGAAACACCTTCATGAAAATTATCGAGAAATTGTCCAAATACAAGGACCTGGAGATCGATATTAACAGGATTTGGGGAATGAAGACTGAGACAGTACCAATAGTAATCGGAGCTCTGGCCTCGTAAGAAAAGTAATGATTACTTGTATTATTTACATTATTCGGACTATTATCCTCATCTTCATTGCCATATTCACGTTTCGGCCGTTGTACGCTCCGGCCTTTAAGTCTATGTCTCTCTATATATCTGTCTATATCTCTGAGATGAGGTATTATTACTTATATTATTTACTGTTATGTGTCCTTACCTATAACTACGGAATGAACTCTTCCTAACACTATGTATACTACGCCTCTCAAGAGAGAGAGAGAGAGAGAGAGAGAGAGAGAGAGAGAGAGAGACGAATCGAGTCGAGCCGATAGTAGTTCACTCCAAACCAGACTGACAGTCATACTAACACCTTCCACATCTTGTATTATTATTCTGTGTAATATATCTTCGTTATTTCTACTCTTGTGTTCGTTTTGTTCTTCCTTGGTCCTAGCCTGGACCATAAGAAAAACTGTTTAATTTTCACGACTGATCCTTAATACCAATGGCATTTCCTTAAATATAATCTTGTTGTATGTTTCCTTTCTTTTCTCTCTTAGATATTTATTTTGTCTGTCCTTTATTCCTTATCTTTCGTTGTTTTTATCTGGTTCATTTCATTTTATTTTGAGTTGTCTTTGTTTATTTTTCTTCTTTCGACTCTATTATTTTATATACGTAGCAAAATATGTATTTTTTTTATTTCTCTTTAGACGAAATATCTCTGTACCCGATAGAAAATCATGGCTCTCCACGTTTTCTTTATTATTTGCGAAATATGCCTTATTTAGAAATTTAGTGAAATAATTTCTAAATCCTTTGGGACGTTTTTTCAGTAGAGTGTTTTCCTTAGCTTAAAACAATCCTGCTCAAAGCTGGTGGCTAGTCTGTTATTATATTCAAACCCTAACTAATGGCGGAGGGAGGAATGAGTATATGCTTTCTTTTCTAGAACATTAGTGTGAAAGTGAACGCAACAGTTTAGACCGGAACTTGACTTGAACACAGCTCGCCGTTTTCATTTTAAGTACAACACACATAAATGTCATTGCCTCATATTGCAGATGATTTCATATTTACATTATTTACATTATTCGGACTATTGTCCTCATCTTTGTCGCCATGTTTATCACAACGTTTCGGCCCTTGTACGCTCCGGCCTTCTTCAGGTCTTCTAGTTCCACGTGCCATGTTTAATGGATGTCAGTTATCAGGTATCTCCTGTTAATTTCCCTCTGAAAGTTCTCCACTGCCTTAACACACTCCTCGAGGACACATGGCACGGTGGATAAAGGCATTGACAGAACCCAAAGAGTTTAAGTTCAATACCCGGTTAAGGCAGCCGGGTATTAACAGGAGGTATCTGACATCCATTAAACATGGCACGTGGAACTAGAACAGTCAACCTCATTGAGCGAAATAAAGGACCGTCCGACTAACTTGGAGCATGTGCATGTAAATTTTGGTGCAAATCCGTCGAAAATTGCGGCCGTGCATTCGTTACACACACACACACACACACACACACACACACACACACACACACACACACACACATCCTGCCTTTTATAGATAAAGATTATTTATCTTATAAATATTTTTTTTTAATTTTTAAGTAAACTTTTTTTAAATAGTTTTCTGTTTTCTGTCCTTTCATTATTTTTTCCCTGCTTGAAGTATTTCTTTCTTTCTTTTGGAAATATATTTTTCTTTCTCTCATTTATAAAAAATTATGTTATTTTAAAATATTTCCTCTTTTTTAAAAAAATATTTTTTTATTCCTTTCCTTTTAAATCTTTCTTTTTTTATTTTTAATTATTTCTTTGTTTCTTTATTTTCTTTATTCATCTCCAACATTGAAATTTATTTTATTCACTAATTTGTTCTATTTCGCTTTCTCTGTCGCAAATTTCTTCTGTCATTCACTTTTCTCTTACTTTCCTTCTTTATTTTCTCTCTCTCTCTCTCTCGCTCACTCCCTCACTCACTCAGTACTTCTGTCGATTTTAGTTTATCCCTCTCCCTATCTGTATTCTGTATCTCTACTTTCAAACTGTTTTTTTTTCTTTTACGTATTTTTTTTTAAGTATTTCACCACAAACAAGGCGGGAAGCCACTAGCACGCATGGGGTTACAGAAGATTTGGAGCGAGAGCAGATAGGAGTGTTAGAGGAAAGGATGTGGAGAAGGATAGTGGATAGATCAAGGCAACTGGAGATGTCGATTGACATTACATTTGAATAGTTGGAGATTATAGTTGTCAGGGAAACAGGAATAAGGAAGGGAGTTCCACAGGCGAGAGGTGCGAGATATGAAACTATTTGAGTAGAAGAGACGTCTTCATTTAACTCTTTCAATAGTGAAAGGGTGGGAGCGGGATGCCAGCCTCGTAGGACGCTTGAATTCATGAAGTCTGGAAACAAGCGGAAGCAGCTCATCGGAGCAATTACCGTGAAAGTATTTGTAAAAAAGACAGAGAGAGGCAACGACGCGTCTGCGAGAGAGCGAATGCAGACGAGATGACAAATCAGGGACAATTACGTTGCAAATCCGTCTCTGGATCTTATCAAGAACCCCGAGGCAAACAGAAGGGGCTCCGGACCATATATGGCAGCAATACCCCATGCAAGGGCGAATTGTTGATTTGTAGATTTGAAGGATCGATTCCGGGGAGAAAAATTTATTGGCCCGGCAGAGGGAACCAACTTTCTTTGCGGTGGATGAAGCAATTGACTCAATGTATTTGCTCCATCTCAGGTTAGCAGTAAATGTGAGACCGAGCAGCCGCAGAGAGGAGCTCTCGAGAAGTTGAGCTTCAGACATTCTAATGAGATGCAGGGAAGGATCTTTTCTTTATCTCTTTATCTTTTTTCTCTCTTTTTCTCTCTTTCATTCTTTCTCCCTTTCTTTTTTTATTACTTTCTACCATTGTTCATTCTCATTCTTTTAAACTAGGAAGTTCTTTTACTTATTTTGTTTTTTGTTTCTTTCCTTCGTCTTTCGTTGTTTTTTTTTGTTTTTTCCGCGGCAAATCCTTTTCTTTATTTTTTACTTGCAAATCCATTTCTTGCCATTTTAATTTCTTTTCTTTTTTCATACTTTTTTTTTTCATTATCTTCATCAATTTCTAATCAAACTCATTTTAAAACATTCAGAATCCAAATTCAATTCTGTAAACATAATCGATCTTTTAAACAATCGATCATCTGCTCAGAGGCTTATTAAAGATCAATACCGGCTGATCAAAATGAAGATAATTCCATCTTTGCAAAGATTCCCAATGAATAACATTACGTACCCTCTCCCCCATCCATCAACCAATTTAATCAGCGTGGAATCATTAAAAAGACAATGCCATGTCTTCTACGCTCTTTAGTTGCGTTACTGAATTACACATTTCTGTATAAATCGACTTTTTAAAATATATTTTGAGGCAAAAACCTTCGTGCACATGAACAAAACTTTCTTTGGATTGAAATCTGCGATTGGTTGAAAAGGCTGCAAGCAGGTTAGCAATAGAAATGGTGTTTGGTAATACAATAGGTATTTATAAAGCTTAATCTAGTAACTGACAGCATACGGAGGGCTTTATCCTATCCCATCCCCCGGGAGATAGAACGCAACGTATTAACGAATAGATAGATACTAAACTTTGATATCACCCAAAAGGATAGAAGCGATAGTATTTCCTTGCTTCCCTCGAGCTGACAGGATATAACACAATGTCAGTTTAATGTAAGGAGCCCAAGAACGTGCACCCAGGCCACGTCCCAAAATAGCCCATCCCCAGGCTGATACTACACTTTGCCAGGTTGGCAATAGAACACATTCGCCAGGTACAATTTAAAGAAATAGTATTTAGTAATACAATAGGTATTTATGAAGCGTAATCTAGTACCTGACAGCATACGGACGGCTCCATCCCATCCCTTCCCCGGGGAGATAGAACTCAACGTATTAACGAATAGATAGATACTAAATTTTGATCTCACCCAAAAGGCCAAGAAGTACAATTTAAAGAAATGTTTTTTGGTAATACAATAAGTATATATGAAGTTTAATTTAGTACCTGACAACATAGTGAGGGCTTTATCCCATCCCTTCCGTTTCGTGGGGAGATCGAACGCACCACCTTAGCGAATAGTTGAACGAATTATTTGACTACCGCTCTCACTCAGGTGTCGCTATAGATTACGATAATATTCTGTCGAAAATGATTTGAATAAATATTTCAAAAGACAGCTAGAAATATTTTTTGTTGATTGCCAGGGTTTTGAAAGCGGTATTTCAAGCAGTTAAGTTTATTCCACTCGGAATCTTGGCCTGGCAATCATTTTACACATAATTCCGACAATTAGGTTTCCGTTTTTTCACTCATTTTACACAAAGCAAGGCGATAATGTCACTAAGATGCAAGGGGTCTACTGAGAGGGAAAGAAAATGAGAATTATTTAGGGGAAGGTAAAGGGAACACAAAATTATCCTGTTATACTTGTCTCTCACTGCATTAGTTCGTACGACCGTTACGTCCTGCCAATACCTTATATTTCATTTTGATCGCGTAGATAGAGTGGGCAAGACCCTAGTTGGTGTCAGTGAGAAAATAAAAGAAATAGGGTCAGAAAGATGTCGATAAAGAGAATCAGATTATGCTGAGAAGAGATACTACACTTTGATCTCGTGTTATATCCTGTCGGCTCAGGGACAGCAAGAAATTACTATCGTTTCTCGGGCTTTTGGTTGAGATCAAAGTGTATTCGGGTAGCCCGAGCGCGTGCACCGATGCCAGGTCCCCCCAAAAAGCCCAGCCCCGTGCAGATACTGACCTCAGCCATTTAAGGCGTACAAGATGTATTTTTCAGTGCTCCCACGTCGCTATCGATTGTGACAGATGTTCAGTTTAAAAGTGGGTTTAACGGCAATACCGTGGAAAAATTGCCCAAACCCCTCTCGCTACTTCTCCTTCTGGGGACGCCTCGGGCGGCGGCCAATAAACACATCTCTTCCCGAGGGAGAGTTACTGCCCGGGGAAAGAATCCCTGAGGGTTAGGCTTAAAATTATTTGAACCTCCCTGAGCCAAAAGGCCGAGAAAAATGGCGACCGCGATAAAAACATTTTTCAGCCGTTTAGTATCGAACGTCGTAAACCGAATAAACCGATAAGAAATGAATCTAGTCACTATAAATAAAATGACATTGTTGAATTATTTAAAAATAATTATTAAGAGAAATGTTCGTAAGACGGGGTGTTGCATATCTCCCTCATGCTGGGAGGTCTTGTTCACTGCGCCAAATTGAGCCTATGCTGTATAGCCCTATGGTGGGAGTGATCTTGAATAACAGCGTCGATTGTGTTCTTCTCTCGCGGCCGATGATTGTTAGTTGTCTTGAGTCCAGATGTAAAAGAAATTGAACACATGGAATTTTACACTTAACTATTTTATTAACGTTCATGTCGACATGTTCTATGTATCCAGCGGGGGTCGTTCCCCCCAAACTGAAGTGGTGTTCAGACACGACAGAAAAACACGTTTACATTGTTTGACGTATAAGACTCGACTCACTGAAAACCTTTTTCCTACCTCCTTTCCTATTTCTGCCAATCAAAATCTACTTCCCTTATTTTGTCTTCCATCAGACCTCAAGGGTCAACCTCAGAAGGTCCGGGCTGAGATACCCTTCCTCCTAAAAATAATATTCCACTAAGTATGATTTAACAGGTGATTTGGCTAGTTATTATGATTTTCACCAGGTGTAATATTTGCGTGGCTTGGAAAGCAAATTTTACGCAAAATTTTTCTCCAGTTTATATTTTAAATTTATATCGTTTCCTTGTTTAATTATTTTGAAATTTAACTGAAGAATGGCATCGATTTCTTTTTTGATTAGTAAGAGATCTAGAAGCCCAAGCAGGATTTTATTATTGTTGGAGACCAACTTAACATAAGGTACGCAGATCACACCTTGTTGATGGCAAACACAGAAAAAAACAACTGAAACTGTTACAATGTTAGATTATTTTGTGTACCGTTATGTAACTAGTGAGCCAAGCCAAATGACTTGACTCACTTTATAGTTCCCCAATAGAAGGTTAACCAATCAGGAGACGTAAATAATTCAATCCGTCGTGTATAAAGGCGGCCATTTTGTTTACTCTCTCCGAATATCCAGTGCCAACCTGTCAGGCGAAAGAACAGAAGGAAGAACTACGCTCTGCTACTTTATCGGAATATCCACTGCTAACCTGAACTACGCTTCCCTACTGTCTTCGAAATATTCACTGCCAACCTCTGGATTCTATACTCAAAGACGACCGTCATCATGAACAACATAGAACAGGAAGTAAAGGAAAGCAGGAAGAAAGGGAAAACTATGAAGAAGGATCCAAGATATGAACTCTAAATTGGAGAGATCAGAATCAAATATGCACAGAAAATTAATTAAAGAATGTTTTAACAGACTGCAGAAATAGTGACCGTGAAATGTGAAGGCGCATTGGAATAGAGGTAGGATGGCGAATTGCTATTTAATGTCAATCTCAATATATCGTAGTGAATGCTGGCCAAATTCCTCACGGGTGAAGAGGAGATTTCAGGCAACAGAGATGTGATTCTACAGTTGGATACTGCGAATACCAGAGAGGGTAAACGTGAGTAACGATGGAGTTTTACGGAAACGACAAACAAAAATGACATTTTTAGTCAGGATTGGAATAGGACATTAGAATTTTTTGAAACCTCATGAAGAAAGAGGGCTTTGGGAGTTTAAACATCCAAATAGTTTTAAAATTTTCTCATTGTAATATCAATTATTTATCACACAGCCACACATTCACACTCACTCACACACGCACATACACACACACACACACACACACACACACACATATATATATATACAAGTATAGGATTTGTGTATACGGAATAAATTTCAATAACCAAAAATAACATTCTTAAAAGAGTGCTCAATACAGAGTAGAGCAAATGTAATTATTTATTCAAAAATTATAACATAAATGTTATAAAATCACTACAAAAATAGTCATTTTGTTTCAACACTTTTGATGTGTTATCAAGTGATAGTGTTGAATGTAGAATTAAGGGTTTATTTTTGTAGTGATTTTATAACATATTTATGTTATAATTTTCGAATGAATAATGATATATATATATATATATATATATATATATATATATATGAGCTCCTTCTCAGAGGTTGGTAGGTTGAGCAATTTGTTGGCTGTGGCTATTAACGCTATAATCTCTTTGCCAAGAATTGACCACTCTAGTAGCCGGTAATGCTTATATCTCGTATAGAAGGTGTTAAAAATTCCCTTTCACCTCTGCGTGAGGGCATAAGTGTGAGTGTTTCCGACAGGTGTCCAATCGGTCGTGTGTCTGTGGATGACTATATATATATATATATATATATATATATATATATATATATATATATATATAACGTAAAACAATCAAACGAAAAACAAATACTGAAGCTAATTATATGGCAAGAATCACTCTCGCAAACAAAATTTAATAATAAAATACAATCAACTTCGAATCCGTTAATGAATGGTATGATCCTTGTTTATAAATTCCGGTTTTATCAGGTCTTAATTTTTCTACGAGCCGGGATTTCAGTCGTTTCGAACCGGCTAGTAGAAAAAATAATAAATATGATAAAATATATATATATATATATATATATATATATATATATATATATATATATATATATATATATATACTAGTTGTAATCTTATAAATATAAGAAATTATACTCGTCCTGAAAACCTTAGGTGCCTTGATTTGTGAATAACCAAACCAATAGCAAAGGGAAAAAAAGGTACAAAAGAAGAAAGAACAGGGAACATGTACGTCAGCCGAAAATAATCGTCTAGAATCCAAGTTCAGAGTTCAAAGAAAAAAAACCCGATACGTGTAAGTAAAATAACTAAATAAGTTGCTCGATACGCTAAGTAGAGAAAACCTAAATTAAAACTAAAGAGCTAGACAAACCTACCTACCACGATTTCACCTAAGCGGATCGTCAGGGAATTCTGGCTCTTTAGGTTTAAATTATATATATATATATATATATATATATATATATATATATATATATATATATATACATATATATATATATATATATATATATATATATATATGTAAATAAAAAGAAAGAACAGTAAGATATAAAATCCAGTGTTCTTATAGATATTTTAATTTTTACACAATAGTTGCTCAATGTAAATTTACAGAGCATTAATATTGTAAATTAATTGATTTAAAATATGTTTTTGTCTCTACACAGTGATAACCATGTTTCGAAAATGAAAGCTAAAGCCTTCGAATTTAATTTTGTTATTAAATTAAAGACATTAGTTCCATTTCCTCGTCAGGCGAATTTTGGAAACATGGTTATCACTGTGTAGCGAAAAAAACATATTTTAAATCGATTTAATTTATAATATATATATATATATATATATATATATATATATATATATATATATATATATATAAAGAGAGATAGATAGATAGATAGATAGATATAGAGTATTCCATTGCTGAAACCTTTTTATGAGTGGACCGAAGTAAAAAGATTACAAAAAGTTTCGTGTACGAAACTCTGGAGTCGGGATACTGAATGTAACATCAATCAGATCAGTGACAATTATATATATATATATATATATATATATATATATATATATATATATATATATATATATATATATATATATATAATAAATGATTTATATGAAATATTCAACCAAAAATGTAAGATGTAATTCGTGAAAACCAGTTAGATGCTTCAAGTTTTTATTTCCTTGTTAACTTTTCGTCGGTACCTGCATTTTCAAAACAGCTGAAAAAACAAAAAAAACAATGGTTATCATGTTAACCCTACTACTTAAAAAGCTATGTTTAATTTTTTAAAAATAACAGTTAATAAAATCTTAAAATAGATACCTGTGAATAAATTATTGGAATTTTATACGAAACTCTATAGTAGGGTCTCCTGACTTCAATGCAAATGTTATAGTGCTGCAGCCTCTTTTTGAAGGCCGTATGGAAGTCATCCAAAATGAAAGTTTACAACCTCTTTCATCCTCTCAGTCTCTTCAGAACAACTGTCTCTGAGGTTTCCCTTCAACTTGGGGAAAAACCAAAAGCCACAGGGAGCAACGTCTAGACTGCAGGGAGGGCGAGGGACAGTTTTGATGCCCATCAACTATCACCCTGCTGTCACCAATGCAATTTCCCTTCTGTTCGTTTGTGAGCACCCTGGGAGCAAATATTGCAAAAATTTCGTGCATATTCCATTCTTCATGAATAATTCTGTGTACAGTTGCCGCACCAACTCCAAATTCTATGCTTATTCTCTTTATAGACACGCGACGCTTTTCATCCAACAAAAAAAATCGAATTTTCTCAACCAGCTCTGATACTCTGACGTCGCTCTACTTCCGACATTGTCTTTTACCTCCCACTACCGCTCTTGAAATTCTTGTGCCAGCGAAAAATAGAGGCTCGCCTTATAGAATATAATCCATACGTTTCTGTAATGTTTTTGGCCAGTTTAACACCTAAATTTATTGCATAGCGACTTTCCAAATTGTTTTCTCTTCTCAGAAGCACTCTGCTAACGAGACAGTTGTGACAAACAGTGTTTAGTGGGGTGTATTTAAAAGTGGGCAGTTCAGCTCATTCATTATATCGAAATGATACACTAAAATTGCAATAATCTGGCAAAATTATAACTGCCTCTCCTTAAAAAAGACTCAAAACTTCTGGAATATCTCTCGTATTAATATATATATATATATATATATATATATATATATATATATATATATATATTAAATAATTAGCTTTGATTTACATTGAGCTCTCTGGATTTTATCCTCCTTGGGTCTACCCATACGGATTACCTAGTTTTTCGTAAACTATATATATATATATATATATATATATATATATATATATATATATATATATATATATGAGGAAGAGGTTATAGTTGTTGCAACAAGAAAGAGGTGTATATTTTAAAAGAAGAGAGAAAGCGCAAACGTTTTTGGTAATAATGTGTATTTTTTAAAAAATATATACTATACTTTATTTTCCATATTTTTGCTACACGTGTTTCCAGTCTCGCGACCTTCGTCAGGCAAAGAGTTGTTATATATATGTTGTTACCAAGTAAATGGTTAAGTAATAACAAAAAACAGGTTTGCAGATATATCGTATATTAAACAGTAAGTACATCAGAATAGCATTACACCACTAGTGAGAGTGTCTCGAATGAACTAGAGCTCAAACTATTCACTGTTCCCCCGAAGCCATCTGTCCTACTAATCTTATAGTAGGCGGAAGAGTCTAACATAGACTGTTTAGCGGGAGGACACTACATCACCCCCATTTTCAGTCTAAATCCGTATGGAGACTTTTTTTTATAATTATCACACAATATTTTTATTCAATCAATTTTCACAAAAAAAAAGAATAATAATTCAGAAACAGCTATTTTTAAAAAGATATATACAGAATTACGTTTACAATTTTTTTTTTAAATGATAATAATTTCCAATAATCCGATGTGTATTGTGCTTTTCTGGTAATTCAAAGTTTTTGACAATATTCTTTATTATTTGACAAAGTTTTTTTATTCAAGAGATGTTTTTTTATTGTTCTCTTTTTTTAGTCACTATTTTCATTTTTCTGTTGACATAGTATGAAATGAAAGATATTCAATATTTTTTCTTTTTCGGGTTAATTTCTAAAGATTCCTTGAATTTTCTTTTTCTTTTGGTCCTTCTGAGCTTTCAAAATGTGCATGCTTGGAACAAAAAACGTTGTAATAATTGGTAAGATCTAAAAAAAACTTTGAAGAGCCGACACATTTTCTGGTGCAGACATATTCTTTATTGCCGTTGCCCTATCTGGGTCGAGATGTCTTTCGTCTTTGTTAATTATTTGACCCAAGGACTTAATCCTTTCTAAGAAAAATTCATACTTATCGTCTTTAAATTTAAATCCGTAATCCTCGATTCTCCTCAACACCTGCCTTGTGTTCCTCGATGTTCTCAAATTTCATTAGGACACCATCGAGGTAGGCCACCACAAAATCCAGACCATTTAACATCCTGTTGAAAAATGGAAGGAGCGACCTTAACCCCGAACAGAAGTCTAAAAATATTCTATAAACTCTTGTGGATGTTTATGCAAAGGATCATCGACCCCAGGGTATTTATAGATATGCGTCGCTTAAGTAGACTTTAGAGAAATATATTCCTCCACTGAGCTTAGCGAATATCTCCTCTGGACTTGGAAGGGGATAATGGTGATCCTTTAGGGCGATGTTCTGACCCGTAGAGAAGTCAGCACATACACGAATTTCTTTTTTTAAGTTCACCTTTCAACTTTTCTGCTTTGTCAGTCATATTTTCGACTTTTTGACATAATGAGTTAATAAGCATATCCCAAATTTGAAACTCTTCTAACCAATCAGTCCCGGACAAATCACTCGTATTCTTCATAATATACGCCTTTAGTTTGAAAGTTTTACCTTTGAATGACACGTTCGTTATAAGTTCGCCCTATAAACTGAATATGGTCGCCAGTTACACTTTTAACTCTTCGCTTCGTTCTTATCAAAGTCGGCTTACCCAGTTTTTTCCATGGCTATTTTTGTAGTGATTTTATAACATATTTATGTTAGAATTTTCGAATAAATAATTATATACACACACACACACATCTCTCTCTCTCTCGATATATATATATATATATATATATATATATATATATATATATATATATATATATATATATATCCTTACCAGAGAGTAAATAACGAAATAACACACACACTAAACTAAATAACACACACACACACGCACACTTACCATCCCCTCTCCAGGTACCAATAAAACTGCCGAAGTGACCGAGGGAATTCAAACTAGCATGAATCCATCCAGCTCTTATCTCAAATGACAACTTAAAAGATACTGTTTGACCAACACAAGGAATGTTAATAACCTCATGCTAAAAAGATTAAAAAAAAACAAATAAAAAAACAGAAATGAAAACTAGAGACAAAAGTTCATTTTCTCCATCAGGAGATTCATTTCTGTAGTTTACTGCTACCAGCAAGCAGAAACATTTTTGTCTCCTGATGATGGCCATGTTGGCCGAAACTAGTCGAGGAATCTAAATGAAATAATGATAATAAAAACGTAAGAATATTAATCTACAACCCAGTATGCCTGAAGATTTTAATTAATTTTTATAATTTTTATCGTTCAATATATATATATATATATATATATATATATATATATATATATATATGTTATGTAAATAAAACGGCAAGACGAGCTTTATCATTCATGATTAAAATAAAAAAATTGACCAGTCGACCGGTTTCGCCCTCACTCAACACAGCTGAAATCGAGGGAAGACTAAATATTGCAATATAAAATCTAAAAACACGTGAAGGATGTGATAAAATAAAGGTGGAAAGATCAGATGGAAATCATGTCAAGCCCTAACAGGCATTCCCTCTGTTTACAGAGGGAGGGCTGCCTGTTTCCAATACCTTTAAGTGTAACACAGAATGAGCCTGACTAAGGATGGAAAATGAGTCAATGCTGAAATTTGTGGCTCAACTTGGATTGTTTATAAGGTTTCTCAGCAATGACGGAGCCATATGTGTTCCTGATCTTGTCACCAGATTGGAACGTACCATCCATAATACTTCCGGGTACGTGCCGGTTAATCCGTGCGTCTAAACGTAAGGTAGTTCTATCTATGTAGTCGGTCCCGTAACTACATCCAAAACGGTATATTACATTATTATATTATATTATAATTACTACTTACATCATATATACAAAGGAAAGAAAGAACTTTACGTCTGATTAACGCACCTTGCACTTCAACGCATTTTCAAAAGATTGATCCAGATACATTTGTCACTGACACATTTTCCGTAATTGTCAATGATGGTCTGTCTATGTTACGTTTTATGATGGCCTGAAAAAGTGACTCACCCACCTCCGCCCTCTATTTTCTATTTAGCGCAGATCTGACATTTAATTGGTTAAGACATGCCCTCAAGTTTATTTTTAATTCTGACCTTATGATCCTCTTTAACGTTCGGAAAAGTGGTAACTCTTTGTTTTTAAATTTCTATAAAAATCATTTAATCAGCAGTCTTTTACCATCGCCTGAAGAAGTACAATCATAATCTTGAAACATGAAAGCTTTCGTGTAGCGATTTCAACAGGTATTTATTATAATCTCTTATAAAAAATATAAAGTATATATATATATATATATATATATATATATATATTATAAGAGATTATAATAAAACATTATATATATATATATATATTTATGATAAGAGATTATAATGAAACATTATATATATATATATATTATAAGAGATTATAATGAAACATTATATATATATATATATTATAATAGATTATAATAAAACATTATATATGTATATATATATATATATTTATGATAAGAGATTATAATGAAACATTATATATATATATATTATAAGAGATTATAATAAAACATTATATATGTATATATATATATATATATATTTATTTATTTATTTATGATAAGAGATTATAATGAAATATTATATATATAAATATATATATATTATAAGAGATTATAATAAAACATCATATATATATATATATATATATAGGTCCTGGGTATGAGGATAAACTACATCACCATCCTGGCTAAGATGGTTAAATACGTTCAACAGCAAGGACTCTGATCTGATATATATATATACATACAGACATCATGCGATATGTAAATTGCCGCCATTTTTTATTTTTAATTTCGTGTATGCGTGTCTTTTATCATTTTGTTGACAGAAGAATATAGTAGGGTCAGTCGGGAAATCTCTGTGAGAAAAAGAGCACAATAACGCATCATGACGCTATTCACTCCGCCAGAAATTTGGAAACGGCATGCTTTACTGCTTGGCATTCGCTCCGAAATCTCCAATAGGAACATTTCAGAGTGTTTGGGTGTCAATTTGAAGACACTGCAGACGATTCGGAAAGATTTGTATTATATATCTAAGCCAAATCATGGATTTTGTAGTGATCTATGCCACACAGACAGAGAAGAAACGGTCATGGCTGTCAAACAATTTCTGAGACTACATCACCCGTTACGTTTGGCCACCTGACCCCCCAGACTGCAACCACTTGATCATTATGAGCTGACACCAAGTATTATCGCAGCATTCCTTAACTTAAACAAGGAAAGCGCCCGGAAGAGTTGCAGATGTATAATATATATAACGATATATATATATATATATATATATATATATATATATATATATATATATATATATCGTTAAAGTATATGGCGATTTTATGGAATAAATTTGCTCTTTAGTATTTAAAGATATTTTTGTGTAACTTTGGTAAATATATCTGTTAAAATGAGATGTCGGTGTTATTTACATATTCGCGCCATTTAGACGACAATTTATTCATCGCACCATGTATATACATGTGTGTGTGTGTGTATACAAATATATATATGATGTCTATGCTCCTTTTTATTTTAAATACTTTAGAAGAGATCTTTAATACACGTATGTATTAATACACACACGCAAACACACACACACACAGACACACACACACATGTATATATTCAAGTCGTCTGAGAATCGCGTGAAACTCGATATACAACCAGGGCCGTCCTTTCATAGGATTTAACAATGTCAAGCGTTTTTGCTCTGTCGAGGTAACCTATGCTTCGAGTACATTACTGAATAGGTGGGTGTTTGCCTTTAGGCTTTTTCATTTTTTTTCTTTTTGCTGTCCTGGTTCGAGATTTTATGTTGTTTTAGGATATTTAGGTATTTTGCCCAGTGGCCCATTGGTACCGCATATATATTTATATCGTATTAGGGTAACAGATAATTATTCAAACATAAATTGTTAAATACAGCAGACAACGAATATCTGTTATGTTTGATAATGATCAAACATAACGGACGTTCGTTGTTTGTTATATTTAACAATATACGTCTGTATATATATATATATATATATATATATATATATATATATATATATATATATATATATATGAAGAAATATAGTCTATAAAGTGTACTATATTTATGGGATAAAGTGCTCAATATCAGATATAGAACGTGTGTAAATATAAAAGTCAACATAGAAGTCAACACTTAGAGGCAACAGTCTGTTTCATGCTAGATGCAATCGTCAGGCTACGAGTGCTGTTATTTTTCTCGGCTATTTATATATACGGGTCAGTGGTGCATTGTGAGTAGTCTATTTTGGCGATTATTTTACCGGAAGTCGTTTATTTGTTTATTTATTTATTTGTGTTAAATTATTTTGCTTGTTTTTTTAATTTTAATTTTTAATTTTTATTTTAATTTCATATCTTATTTATTTATTTATTTATTTTTATTTTGATCGGTGTTTTTATTAACGTAGTAACAATTTGTTTATATAGCTTATTTAATAGTTTTGTTTTTGCTTGGGAAGATAAAGCTATATTATAGAAGTCGGGTGGTTGGAAGATGTGTGTATATAGAGTGGTTTATCATTGGGTTTTCTGTATGGTTTGTATGTGCCTTTTCTTAGGTTGACGGTAACATCTAGAAAATCTACTTCGTTTAGGTTAGTTTTTATATCTATGTCGAATCCGTTATTTTTGAAAATCTTTATTATTGCTTTTCTAATTTTGTCTGTGTTTTGTTTGTTACAGTTTCTTAAGATTATGAGACCGTCGTCCCTATAGAGTCCTGTGTCATTTTTATGTATTATTTTGCTTAGTTCGTGTAGTAAGTAAATACCTATGATTTCGCATGCCTCTGCACTGTCAAAGCTTATATATATATATATATATATATATATATATATATATATATATATATATATATATATATATATATATGATATTTGTGTTCCTTTTAATTTTAAATATTTTTATAAAATTACAAATAAAAATAAATGTATTATTTACCTATTAACAGACTATTTGCCTCATTTAACTGCGATTTTCAAAATTGGGATTTTGATATTGTAATTTTTGGTGGCGTATGCAATGACTTCACCAGTTGTCAACTGTTAAAATGATGGCAGTTTTATTATTTAAAACTTCGTTTACGCCTACAAACATATAAGGTTTTCGTCATCGGGACCTTAAAAGTTAGTCGACTCATAAAAAAGAGAAAGATGAAATATTGGCTCGGGACCTTGATAGCGATAATAATGATGTTGTCGACACGAAACCAAAATCAATAAAGGTCTTGATATTAACATCAGAGTTAAACAGCACAAGTTGATAGCTTTGGAAACGGTAAATATTATGGAAATGGTTTTGTCATCAATAGTAGATGGAGAATAACATCCATAGACATTGTGATGTCGCAGATAGGATATCAGTTTTGCAGCTCAAGATGAACAGAAAGGAATATAAAAGCATTCAGACGAAGGCAACAAACTTAAAATATGACCTAATAAAACCTACAGCATTAAGTTCATCAAATCCTCAGATCTTCTACTATGTGTCGTCTATTTTCAGGACGCTGCTGATCATGGCTATCCACAATTTCCTGTCCTTTGCAGCGTTTAATAAATTGTTTCCTTTTGTTATCTCCCCGAAAACTTGTTTCGCCATCCATTTATTCAAGTTCGCTAGGTAGGTTGCGCGGTATTTTTGTCCCACTTTTCTTCAGTCTGTCCTGTGAGTATCATATTTTCCAAGCCTTCCTTCCTTCCACACTATCTAACCTAAAGATTTTAACAGTCTCTTTCTTAAAATGTAGAGAAGAATGGTAAATACCTCGAACAACCATTAAAAACAAACTCAATAAAATGTTATCATTGACGGCAAAATACTTTTCAAACCTTAGAAGACCAACAGGACATACCTGAGTTAGCAGACAAGAAAGTGAGGTTTGGATAGGACTAATTATAGATGTTTACAATGTTGCCGAGTATGAAAAATAACAGGACTCGAAACAAACCTCATGATGATGATGATAAGGATGACGATGGTGGTCGTGATTTATTTTTAATTTATTTTAAAAATTTGTGTTTTTTTTTTAAATTTGGAAACGTAATAAAATGGATAAAGAGTGATAGTTGTGGACAAAACAAGATAGATAGATAGATAGATAGATAGATAGATAGATAGATATGAATAGACATAGATAGATAGATAGATAGATAGATAGATAGATAGATAGATAGATAGATAGATAGATAGATAGATATGAATAGACATAGATAGATAGATAGATAGATAGATAGATAGATAGATAGATAGATAGATAGATAGATATGAACAGGCTGGGATAGATAGATAGATAGATAGATAGATAGATAGATAGATATGAATAGACATAGATAGATAGATAGATAGATAGATAGATAGATAGATAGATAGATAGATAGATATGAACAGGCTGGTATAGATAGATAGATAGATAGATAGATAGATAGATAGATAGATAGATAGATAGATAGATAGATAGATAGATATGGACAGGCTGGGATAGATAGATAGATAGATAGATAGATAGATAGATAGATAGATAGATAGATAGATATGGACAGGCTGGGATAGATAGATAGATAGATAGATAGATAGATAGATAGATAGATAGATATAAACAGGCTGAGATCAATAGATAGATAGATAGATAGATATGAACAAGCTGGCATAGATAGATAGATAGATAGATAGATAGATAGATAGATAGATAGATAGATAGATAGATAGATATGAGCAGACTGGGATAGATAGATAGATAGATAGATAGAGAGAGAGAGAGAGAGAGAGAGAGAGAGAGAGATTTTGAATGTGGATGCCTGGGGATAATTACGTTTCATTTCCATGAAATAAACTTGGATAAAATGCCCTTTTATTTGACTGTTGACTGATAAATGAAGGAAAATAAAATAAAATAGAACATTTTCCAAAACTTGAAACCAAACTCCAGAAAAAATGCTACTTCGGCTGAAATAAATAAGAAAACGATATTTCAGATGATAAACTCAAAAATGATAAGCCAAGTGTTACAAAACTTTTTCGCTTATAAATTGCAACTATAAAGCACAAAAAAAACAAAAAATGAAATTTCCTTTTGCGTCCCAGGCTTCCATAGAATGTTTCATTTTAAATTGTTACTTTCCGTTTTTTTTCCATCGATTAAGATTTTTTTTATCTTAATGGTGAAATATTGGACAATTATTGAAAGGAAATCTTCCAAATACTGACATTAATAACTTTTGTAGGCCTCGATGAATAAAAAAACTTTCCCTTTAATCTACCTTTTTAGTGGATAAATTCTGCAGATTCTCTCGAAGAGAGTATATTTCTTATCAAAATAATGTCACAACTCGGAAGAAAAAAATGATTCTGGAATAACCATAGATTTGGTCTGTTCTCATGTGGCAGGATGTTGACGGATTTACAGATTACTTGTTTATTTTCATTTTGTATAAATTTGAGGACATGGATGCAAATACATTTTTGAGGCAGTGTTTTAATGATTTGACATGTCGACTAAAATCCTTGTTGAATATGCAGAAGATTGATAGACAGACATGAGCTGGCTGAGATAGATAGATAGATAGATAGATAGATAGATAGATAGATAGATAGATCTGTCTGGTGCTATCTATCTATCTATCTATCTATCTATCTATCTATCTATCTATCTATCTATCTATCTATCCCAGGCAGTTCATATCTATCTATCTATCTATCTATCTATCTATCTATCTATCTATCTATTGGTTTGGTTTGGCTTGTTTTACTGCATATCAACCTCAATGTTTTATTTAATGCCAACAAGATTTTCATTACTGCTAATAGTTTTGTCTATCTATCTATCTATCTATCTATCTATCTATCTATCTATCTATCTATCTATCTATCTATCTATCTATCTTTAATATATGCATACTGTGCAGTGACATGATTGTCCTGGGGCAATAGAGGAGATATGTTAATAGATGATTTGAAATTAGAAATGTTCATATCTTACACTGGTTTCTCAATTGATAGCCGTCTGGGTATGACAATAGACTACATCCGCGTCCTGGGTATGACAATAGACTATAACTGCGTCCTGGGTAAGACGATAAACTCCATCAGATAGCAAGGCCAGTGATCAGGAGGTTTTGGAGATCGTGAAACCACCTTTTAATTGATGGTGTTTCCAGGTCCTCCCTTACTCGGGATGGTAGCACTTGTTAAGGTCCAGCTATGGGAAAATAGTTAACCCCAAACTGGGGAAAAAACGTTATGAAAGTGTAAAATTATGTATTAATACCGGCAATACATTTTTGCAAAAAAATTATTACCAGCAATTATTTTTTTGAAGGTAAAAATTTATTACTAGCAATACATTTTTGAAAAAACAAAATATTACCAGCGATATATTTTGGAGGGGATAAATATTACCAGCAATAAAAGTTTTGCCGGTATTAAATAACTCATTGACGTCGTAAAACAAAACCAACCAAACTAAACCAATCAATTGATAGATCAATTGAATCCGTCGATATGCGGATGACACGGTGTTAATAGCAAGCACAGAAGGGAAATACAGTAACTTCTACAGAAGGTAGCAAAGGAAAGCAAGAAGAAAGGACTAAGCACCAAGTGTAGGAAGACAGACTGCATCGGTGTCAACCCAAAAAAAGAGTCCATCATACCAATTACAAATTGCCGATGCTAAAATGAAGCAAGTGCAAAACTTAAAATATCTAAAAAACTGTTTTAACAGAGGTCGGAAAATGCGACCCTGAAAGGCGAAGGCCCATTGCGATTGTGAAAGATACCTTCCAAGATCTCAGCAATGTATTAAGAAACATTAAAATTAGGTTAGAAACAAAGGAAAAAGTATCTAACCGTTATGTAATATTGGTTCCCTTATATGGCAGTGAATGCTGTACAATCTACTCAAAGATAAAGAAGAGACAACAGGAATGTGGCTCTACAGAAGGATGCTGAGAATACCATGGACTGAACAAGTGAGTAACGACAATGTCCAGGAGAAAATGAAAAGAAAAGGGACACTTATATTAATATCAGAAAGAGAGAGAGGGAGTTGAAATTTCTAGAGCACATAATGAGGAAAGACGGCTCTGGAAATCTGACACTCACAGGATATATTGAAGTCAAGATGGAGAGACAAAAACAGCGCATAAATCACCTAACGATTTTGTCTAAATGATTAGCGGAACAGGAATTAGGAAAGATGGCTAAAGGCAAAATTCATTGAGCGCTACAAAGTACAGGAAAATACTCAGAGCCATGATCACTCACGTCAGAAAGGGCGATGCACAAAATAAGAAGAAGAAAAGAAGAAGAAGGATTGGTGAATATTGTATTTAATAAATACCTGTCCACTAGTATTCGAAGATACCCGTCTACTAGGGCGGATAGCCAATCCCTATCGCAGACGCCCGCTCAGGCGCATTTGTGTTTATTCAACACCGACAGAGCCCACCTGTGGTTTATACTGCAACTATGCTGAGCAGACCTTAGTTACGGTTTCTGGGAAAGAGCGTGTTATCTAGCGTGATCAAATTTGAACAAGGCCAGCACGCTCAAGCCCTCGGCCGCGATGACTTGTGACTTCGTGATGGCTTCCGTATACCCAATTTCACTCACAAGGGTCAACTCTTGGTATGGTTTTTAGTAACTTTCCTAAGGGTGCCGCACGACGCCTCCAGTCCGATAACATCAGGAAGTTTAATTCCTGACAAATTAACTATGGAGATCCGAACCCTCGTCTCATGAAAATTTCTCTCACGGTAAATGTTGTTAATACTGTTTATTATAAACATAACATTTACTTAAATATTTGTGTCTATATAAATAACCTATAACAATAAAATATATTACAATAATTGTCGGATTTTGTCCATTTCGTCATGTATCGATATTTAACTAATTCTTTTTATAGATCTCGTTCATGACACCAAATTCGTTCATGTAGCTGTCACCGCTAAGTTAGCATTTCAAAGATTAAATATTGTTTCGAGCGAATGAGGCTTGTAGGTCTTAGTCAGGACCATCCTGCCTCGTGGACTGGCACTACAGAGTCACAAATTCTATCAAATAATAGAAACCACATTAAGTGGGAACTTTCAACAGCAGCTACAACTAAAATGATGGCAGGTGCAAATAAAATATTAATAAAGAAGTCTCCATCAGTATTGGAAAAAGCGATAACACTTACTGAAGTTGAGAAATCCATTTTTCTAAAAAAAAATATTTTAATAGAAACCTTTTCATAAATTTCAACTGAAAGTCTCACTAACGGTTCTGTCAATGAAGCCTGATTCTTTGCTTATAAAGGCTGACTCTTATAAAAGCTGAATCTTTCCTTATAAAGTCTGAATCTTATAAAGACTGATTCTTTCCTTATAAGGAAACTGCTCATATTACGATTAATCTTACTATTGTCATCATCATCAGGTCGAAAATTCTTCTCTGATTTTTCTTACTCGTTCCTTCGAACCATCTCTGTCAGACATCGCTGTCGGCAGGTCCTCCAGATGTCATCCAGAGTCATCTACAAGTTGGTCAATGTAGGTGTGATGATGTCTTCCAACCTATCTCTTGCCGCGCCATGGGTTCCATAGGAGGGTGTCACTCAGAAGTTCTTACTTACTTCTCCAGGAATGACCAGCTAGCCGAAGCCTTCTCTTCTATGATTCTCCTGACTCGTTCCTTCCAACCATCTCTGTCAGACATCGCTGTCGGCAGGTCCTTCAGATAGCACCCAGAGTCATCTACAAGGTGGTCAATGTAGGTGATGAGGTCTTCAAACCCATTTTTGCCGTGCAATGGGATCCATAGGAATGTGTCACTCACAAGTTCTGACTTATTTCTCCAGCTAGCTGAAGCCGCTCTCTTAGCGAAACTGAGATGGGAGGAAGATGTCCATCCAGGCGTTTCTTTGTTGGGTGTTTCTTCCAGCTGATGTCCAATGCAACTCGAAACATCCTTGTGCACGTTCCGTCGACTGATGCTTCTTGGTGTTTCGTCAGTGTCCGTGTTGAGACGTAGAGCAAGACAGATTTTACCGTGGCCTTAAAGAGGTCCCTCTTAAGTTTGTCAGAGAGGTATTCAAATATCGAAAGATTCAAGTGACAGCCCCTAAAAACCGTTACCATAGGGTACCTATAGAATCCAGGATTTCGTGTCATTTAACTCACAACTGTTTGGGGGTGGAAAAATGGGTTCTTACCTTTCCCCAAGAGTTATAGTGAAAGGCTTATACAGATTAGGCCAAAGTTTAGATTAGCTTCGTTATTCCATTTTCTGTGATGTTAAATTTTACCAAAAGTGAAACTTCCTGGGAGGATTTTTTTTTCTTTTAACCCATTCTAATCTATTGAATAACCAAGTGAGACAGATGACTGTCATCTGAAGAGACTACTTCGGTTGTATACGACAAATTGAGGAGGCCAAGCAGGGTAGCGTGAAAGCGTGATACAAATGGGAAAGCACATCGGATTAGCGAAATATGTTTTCCAGATACTAAGCAAATGATGAAAACTGAAAAATGTCCTTAGAAACTAAGAAAAAACTCTTTAACAGCTACGAATTTTTTAAATTCGAATATGGCAGTGCATGAGGATGAATCACAGTTAGTTCTGGCGTTAATCCAATTGAAAACCTTTAAGCGATAATGGACAAACGTGCTCGTAATAGATGAACTTTTTCGCGAAATAAAGAAATGCTGGAAAAATCTGGCGAAGGACGTTGACTTACTAAAGAATTTAGTCTACAGCGTCCCACGAAGAATTAAGGCCGTTATTAAAGCAAAAGGTTGCCCAACAAAATACTAAATCATTTTTTGACTTGTATAATGTACATATATACACACCTATATTAATACCCTGTATTAATAAACAATTTCTATTACTCACTTGTCTTGGTAAAAATACAAAAAATCGACTTTCTACCGGTGCGTCCATATATTTTGCCTTATACTGTAGGTAGGTATTAAAAAGTGTGGGGTTTACCTTTTTCATCTTTTATTTTGCCAGCATACTATCGAAAAATTCACTTATGATGTGACAATGTTTATAAATTTAGGTTCAGATTTGGTCATCGTTAGTTAGAGGATTTTTCTACGAAAGAACAACTTTCTTATAAGGTTTGCTTTGTTTTGTTCAAATAAGATATTCATTTGATTTTGTTTTAGTTTTTACAGTGAGGTGCACCCAGTACAAAAGAATTTGTGAAATGATAAGCATATTTCGGTAAATAATTGCTTTCTTCTATCAGTAGAAACAATTAAATCCTGTTCATTGTGAGGTAGGTCTGTTCTTCTGGGATTTCTAACTACTCCGCCATCTGTTGGTCAGTCTGGATACTAAACAAAATGGCGAACCGAATGTAAAGATCTGCGCTCCTCGATATAAAGTAGATTAGAATTTTTTTTTACAATTATATTCGTCTTGTACAAGAGAGGATACCCAGACGATGCTATGTCGAAGAGCAGAGTCTCGTCTCGAGAAACAGCTACCCGACCCCGTTTTATACGTGGTCTACGGGGAATTTTTGGCCGACACTACGGGCTCGAATACACCACATTAAATTCAGCCTTGTGCTACATCTGACCGCGTGGGCGCGATTGGTAGATATCCTGCAAAGGGCCGCGTCTCGTCTCTAAATATCTACAATTATGTTAATACCCTGTGTTTATAAACGAATTCTATTACACATTTTTCTTGTTAAAAATACAAAAATCGACTTTCAGTGGGTTCGTCCATTTTTTTTCCCTCGTACTGTATATATATGTTAGAGTATGTGTGCATAAAAGGACACGCTTTGAGGAGGATTTCACTGATACCGGGAATGTGATTGAACATTATGATGAAAGCTTTGTTCCACACAAGGCTCAACATGATAAATTGCTATATGTACCTCAGGCTAAACTAAAACGGACAGAAAGGATGTGAAAGGACGAATATCAGATTAGATAATAGGCGGAGTGTGGTTGATAAATCTATAAAGGAAACTGAACAGATAAAAGAGTAATAGCTACACCCTTGTGCAAATTAATTAAAGCAACCGCTTTAGTTTCCTTTCTTTCATCATACGGTCAGTTTTAGGCCCACTGGAGTGACACGGTGTAATCGATTTCTATTTTCTCCCCAGATTAGGTCATTTGCAGTGGTGCGCAGTAATATGAATCGATTTTCAGGGTGTATGATGAAATTTGTTTGACCTTGAAAAATATTGCGTCATCCGTGATTGCATTAGGTTTTTATCACGCCCGAACACATTATTGTCTCGACTGTCGATTAGTTGTCCTACAGCCATTGTCTACGATGGACGTTACTCCAAGAAATCGTACGAAAATTGTAACGCTACACCAACACACTGGCAAGCGTTACCAGTGAGCAAATCAAAGTACTATAGACAGGCTCGGAAACCCTCTTGATTTAAATCCGATCGAGAATCTGGGATCAATCTGCAAGGAACGACTTCGTGGAATGGACCTACGAAGTACTAATATGTGCACTGGATCATGTTTCATTGGAAAAATACGGAAAATTAAATAATAACAGAATTATTCGTTTTGTTTCAATTAATTTGCACAAGGGTGTAGATAGCTAGCTAGACAACCTTAAATCCAGATAGATAGATAGATAGATAGATAGATAGATAGATAGATAGATAGATAGATAGATAGATAAAAAATGTTAGCAGCAATAAAAATCTTGTCGGCATTAAATAACCCATTGAGGTTGATATGACGTAAAACAAACCAAACTAAACCAATATATACTGAGATAGATAGATAGATAGATAGATAGATAGATATAGATAGATAGATACGAAGAGAATGAGATAGAAAGAAACAGCAAATTGAGATAGATAGATAGATAGATAGATAGATAGATAGATAGATATGGGTAGACGAGAAGGAATTGCTTGTATCTGCAGACAAATGCTATGTAACCGGAGTAATGTTTAAAAAGGACACCTGATATAAATTCTCGACAATCGTTTGAACGAAGTCGGCAAACGTTTTATTTCATTTTCCCGCCTTTATGATCGTCTGATAAATAATTCAAGTCTTGTTGGTTCTCTTTATTGTTATGGAAAAACGACCTTTTCCCATTAACATCGAAACGGCTACGTTGATTGGCTAATTCTTCAGTCCACGGACGCGTTCCTTTACCGTCAGCAGCAATTACCTTTGCCTTTGTCTTTTTTCTTCATTGCAATTGTCACCAAGGCGTAAAGTCTTGGCAGCAATTTGATTGGTGGATTTCTCCTTTTCGATTCCGTTTTCATTTTCGATCGGTTGGTCGCCCAGTCGAAAATGTTAAAACAAGATTCAGTGATGTGTCTCACCATTTTTCAATTAGAAATTCACTCATTCCTAAACATTTGAATATCAATTGTCGAGATTTGATTGATATAAAGCCAGGCATATTTCTGGACAACTCTTTGAGAAGAAGGTGAGCACAAATATGGAGACATGCTAAATTGTAAAACGCAGGAAAATAATGATTTATCAAATATCTAAATTGCCGAGCAACCGTTAGTAGTTTCATTTTATTATTACATCTGTATTGAGGTTAATCTCTATGAAGTAATCCACACTTGTATCGTTAACTGTTACACTGTGAAACTTAGATCAGACGTAGGCTGCTTCAACATACAGCAGTTATCTTGTAGATCATTACTACACAAATAAAGGAAATTTTTTTTTAAGCGTTTCACCCCAAGCACGTCGGGAAGCCACTAGCATGCAAGGGGTTACAGAGAGGGGGAACGAAAGCAGATAGGAGTGATAGAGGAAAGGATGAAGAGAAGGATAGGGGGATAGATCAGGGCATCTGGAGACGTCCATTGACATTACATTTGAATAGTTGGAGATTATACCTATCAGGGAAACAGGAAGAGAGAATGGAGATGGATTAAGAAAAAGAGCTCAAATCTGAAGCGGACTTTATGCAGTAACAGGTTCATGTCATATTGTTCTTCTTATTATTGAATATTTAATAAAACTCTACAGAAAGAGAATTTCTCATTTGTCAGAAGTGAGCTAGTAAAGCAAATGCCTTCATTTTTGTGTAATTCTTCGAAATTCAGAGGGCGACCCAAAACTTATGGCTTGTAGTGTAGAAATTGAGCATAGGCTTAGATTGTGCAAAAAAAAAAGAACGAATTCTGCGAAAAAAGGATGCTGGCAAAGGTGTCAAAAATTAATGGCGGGAAAAATCAGTTGAAGGTCCTAAAAGAATGACAAGGCTTGTAATTTCAGAAACGGGCATAAAAAATGGTTACAAAATTCAGTTTTTAACTCATCAGAAGCGAGATGAAAAAGTATTTACATCAAGCCTTTCGGATTTCTCAACAGAGTCTAAAAAATGTTGAATTTTACTCATCTGGGTAAGACGTTTAACCAGTTACAAAATGTATTTCTGATAATATTTTCCTTCAAAAGTGTACTGCTGGTAATATTTATTTTCTTTGTATAACTTTTCGTATCAGGTATTGAATGTCTGCTTTTCATCTGGTGCTTGAGCATCCAGCTTTGGGATTTGTGTCCGGATGAGGAGGGAACAGTTAAAAATTTCAATTTTAAAATAATTTTTAAAAAAATTAATAATTATAAAAGGTTTCAATTTATATTGAATTTAAAGTTATACAAACATTTTGATAATTTAATTTTTTTGTTTGAAATTCTGTTTAAAATATCTCTCAAACTTTGTGAATTAATCTTATTTCTTCAAAACGACAACGAATCAGAGTTAAAGTGAGAAATTTCGCGACGTGAGGATTTGAAGCTTCGCTGAGTTTATGATTTGAAGAACTCAATTTTCGGCGTGAATTTGAATTTCGATCCAAATCAGTCTTTTGGCCAGAATTGAACTTATAGCCCGAATCAGAGGTAAATTGAGATTTTGAATTTCCATTGAGTGAATTGAGGAATTCAAGAATATTTCTTTAAAATTCTCATTGCTGTTTTCTAAGCTGGACCAGAGGAACCTTTAGTTTTGATCCGGAGGCCCCAATTAGCCGTTCACGGGATCTAGCTTAAATGTCTTAAATATCTTCGTCATTTCTACTCTTGTGTCCGTGTTGTTCTTCCCTGGTCCTAACCTGAACCATAACAGAGGCTACAAGGATAGTGAAGAAATGAATTCTACGCGGAGAATCTAAAAATAAATAAAAAATTTTGCTATCGGTCGTCCATAACAGTAAATGCCTCGAAAAACAGCCAAGTAAGCAATCGGAAAGGATTTTACTCTGCATGCGTGAACAGACACTCTCTAGTGGGGTTACTCGGTCGGAAGCATCACATGAGCATGTTTACTGCGTGCGAGTTTCTGGCAGAGCTTTTGAATGTAGCATCGTATCAACCAAGCATATCAATCTCGTCAAAGTCTGTATTTACATATGCGTATTTTCTAGTTTTTGTCAAATCCAGCACAGCCGTGGCACTCTCAGATTTCGGAACATGGACGAGACTAAAGAGAATGTGACGAGGTCATCACAGGCTGTATTTGATATCATTTATTTGTATTCCCGTTAGCTAGTTTTGTATTTTTCTTCCGTTCTATATCTAATAGATATAGCTTAAGAGTTATTTGTTATTTCGTCCTTTGAATTGTGCTGAGGTTATATACACACACAGACTCACACAGACGCGCGTACACACACACACACACACACACACACACACACACACACACACACACACACATATATATATATATATATATATATATATATATATTGTCATCCACAGACAGACTGTTTCGCTGTTTCACAGCTCATCAGTGTGACTAGACGTCCGGCGCACGGCAGGGATGAAGGTGAATTTTAGCGTGTTTATGTTTAGATTTAGATAAACACACAGTGACTGACAGTGACTCAATTCTGCCGAAGAGTCGTGCTATATTAGCTTTAATAGTGACTGTTTACAAATGCACCCCTCACACCCACAGAGCTCAACCGAAATTAATTTTTCAGGAGCCAATATTTTTGTCATCCACAGACAGACTGCTTCGCTGTTTCACAGCTCATCAGTGTGGCTAGACATCCGGTTGCCTCTAGCTAGGATCGAAACCCGACTATATATATATATATATATATATATATATATATATATATATATATATATATATATATATATATATATATACAGGATGTCCATAAAGTTCGTGTTCGTGTGCACTTTAAAAAATTTATAACTTTATTTGTATTTGCGATAGAAATAATTTGTAAAAAGGATTAGAAAGAAGTAAATATATATATTTTTTAAGGTTTTATTGAAATTTTATTTAAGTTTCCACATGTCCTCCATCATTAGCAATACAAAGGGTAATACGATTTTGCAGTTCACGGAAAACATTTGCCAATTGATTTACAGTAATGCCTGAAATCACATTAGCTATTTAAGCTATACTTAAAACTAGGTACATTAAACTTTATAACATTATTTACAGATATATAGATGGTTAGAAAGTTAGCATTCTGACCATGTGACCCGGTTTTGAATTTCACCAGGGTCGATTTGTCAGGAAGGAGAATTTGTGATGTAATCGGACTGAAGGTGTCGATCCCAGCGTGCGGCACATTTGGAAGGTAGCTGAAAATCATACCACGGATTGACCCAACCCTTGTGAGTGAATTAGTGTTGCACCATGTCACAAGTCTTCGTGGCTGAGAGCCTGAGCGTGCTGTCTTGTTCAAATTGTTGATCACGTCAGAAACTGTAACTAAGGTATGCTCAGCATAGTTGCAGTATAAACCACAGGTCTGCTCTGTGGGTGTTGAACAAACACAAATGTGCCTGAGCAAAAGTCTGCAATAGGGATTGGCTAGCTGCCTTAGTAGATAGGTATCCTCGAATACAAGTAGCCAGTTATACTATATATATATATATATATATATATATATATATATATATATATATATATATATATATAAGTAATGAAAAGTTTGGTAATCCATATGGATAATCCCAAGTAGGGTGTAATCCAGAGAGCTCAATGTCAAACCAAAGCGAATATTAATTTAATTAAAATTAAAAACAGACAATCTTAAGGGTCCAATGATTACATTTTTTATTTCCCCAGGAAGGTCTTTCTTCCTGGTACCTCAGATCATATTTCCAAGCATAAAATTATTTTTGTGCTTGAATATGTCATCTGAGGAACCAGGAAAAAAACAACCTGGAACTTGGAATCTAATACCTTTTGTATCACATCATCCCATATTTATCTGAGAAAAAGTAAAGGAATAGCCTTAAGTAAATAACATTTAATGTTTACTATTTACGTTAATCGGATTATTGTCCTTATATTTGTTGCCATATTTATTACAACGCTTCGGTCGTTATACGCTCCGGCATTCTTCAGGTGGTTGGGATGTCGAACTGAACCCTTTATTTCGCTCGCTGGGGTAGACTGTTCTAGTTCCACATCTCATGTCTAATGGATATCAGTTATCTCCTCAAGGACACATGACACAGTGGATAAAGGCGTTAGATCCAGTGAGAGGGCCCAAAGAGTGTGAGTTCAATACCTGGTTAAGGCGGCGGAGAACTTGGAGAGGGGAGCTAGAACAGTCTACCCCAGCGAGCGAAAAAACGGCTTCAGTTTGACATTCCAACCACATGAAGAAGGTCGAAGCGTACAACGGCCGAAACATTGTGATAAATATTGCAACAAAGATGAGGACAATAGTCCGAATAACGTAAATAAATAGTGTACATAATACCTCATCTCAGAAATATAGACATATACTGAAGGGCCGAAACGTTGTGATAAATATGGCGATAAAGATGTGGACAATAGTCCGAATAATGTAAATAGTGTTCATAATACCTCATCTCAGAAATATAGACAGATACTGAAAGGCCGAAACGTTGTGATAAATATGGCGATAAAGATGTGGACAATAGTCCGAATAATGTAAATAGTGTTCATAATAACTCATCTCAGAAATATAGAGATATACCGAAAGGCCGAAACGTTTTAATAAATATGGCGACAAAGATGAGGACAATAGTCTGAATAATATAAATAGTGTACATAATACCTCATCTCAGAAATATAGACAGATACTGAAGAAGGACGGAGCATACAACGACCAAAACGTTGCAATAAATATGGCGACAAAGATGAGGACAATATTCCAAATAATGTATATAGTATACATAATACCTCATCTCAGAATACAAATAGATTTAATGTTTGGTTGCTTAACCCTTTCTTGCAATAAAGGCATCAAGCCTGCGACCACTGACATCACGAAACTGTTGAATTCCTCATTTGTTATGCGTTTCCTGACATTTAACGCAGCCTCTTTCAGCTCTTGACTGCTTCATTTCGCCCTTCAGTATCCTCTTTAAGCGATAAAATTCATGCTCTAACATCCGGTGTTTGACTTGGCCAGTCTACAATTGTTTACTTTTGTTTCTGATGAAGTCCTTTGTTGTGGTTGCAGTAAGGTTTGGACCAACATGCGGCATGATTAACTTCCGGCCGATTAGAAAATTGGCAGAAAAAATATTTCTGTAGATTTCTGAGTTAATTCTGCTGCTACCATCATGAGTTACATAATCAGTAAATATGAATGAACCTGTTTTCGAAGCAGCTATGCAAACCTCAGCCAAATTACAGCCTTCACCATACTTGTCAGCTTTAAATCATAGGCAAATACTTTCCTTTCCACGCTTTGGCTTTTACATGAATTTGGTAAAAATATAATCCTGATCTCAAGAGTCCAGGAATCTTTCTTCCCAACCTTGTGTGGCTCAGTTCTGCCCATCCGATTCTTACTGCAGATGAGCGGTTTGCATCTTGTAGTATGGCCACTATAATTCTGCTCTCAAAGTCTTCTTCGAATGGTAGATTGTGAAACCTTCACCCCTGCGCCGTGGAAGTTGTTGGTGATGTCACTAACTGATGTTTTGGGGGTTTTCACTCAGAGCTAGGCCCTACACTGTTCCTTATCTTCATCAACGATGTTCCTGACGTCATAGATTCCCAAGTAGACATCTACGCGGACGACACTACAATTTACTCCTGTCTCAAAAAACAAATCTAGTGATGTTGAAAAACTAACCTCGCCGTTCGTCTCGAAAAGGACCTCCAATCGGTTGTGGACTGGGGCAGGAATTGGCTGGTTAACTTTAACGCCTCAAAAACAAAACTGCTCTCTATTACTCATGACAGAGAACCATCCCTGCCCCCCCCTTAGAATGTCTGACGCTCAACTTCTAGAGAGCTCCACTTTGCGTCTACTCGGCCTCACATTGACTGTTGACCTGAGATGGCAACTGCTCTGACGAGCTACTTTCACTGCTACCCAAACTGCATGAATTTAAGCGTGCTACTAGGTGGGCATTTCGGTCCCACCCTTTCAATGTCGAAACAGTTAAATGTAGCCATCTCTTCTACTACAACGGCTTCTTATCTCGCACTTCCCGACAATGGAACTCCCTTCCTCTTATTTGCTTCTCTGATAGCTATAATCATCAAATATTCAAATGTAATGTCAATCGGCATCTTCTGATGCCTTGATGCTGACCCCCGTCCTTCTCTTTATCCTTCACTCAAACTCCCCACTTTACTTTTGTTCTCACTCGCTTCTGTAACCCCAAGCGTGCTAGTGGTACTCCCACCTTGTTTGGGGTGATATGCTTAAAACAAAATTACCGACAAACGTGAGTGTTACTTGACAAAGAAATTTTGAGAGACAGAAATGAAATGTCTATGATAGACAATGAGAATTTTCAGTCTTATAATGGAAATTATCTTAAATAATGTTTTCATTTAGGGGTTAAAACAGTCAAATGCCAAGCTAAAACATAAATCGATTACATTATTTTGCTCAACCGAATAATTACTGGGAAGGGTATAGTTTTTTTCTTTGTTATTTTTTTTCTTCTCTGGGGGAGACAAAATAAGAGAGAGATGGCGATAGTACAAAGTAATATTAACTTCTGTATTACGACCACATTTCAAAAAAAGCGACTCCAACGTATAAATAAAGATAGTTTCCAGACACTGGTAATACGAAAAAGCCAGACATTTGCAGACAAGTTAGATAGTCACACAGTAGAGGAATAATCAGCTGGCTGATCTTGTTTACTAGCGATAAGGAACTGGAGCTTCCGAGAGCGTTGCAAGAAAGTCGACGTGTGCTTGGTTTGCCTCGGAGCTAAAAATAATCTGACATCAACTCAGACAAAACATTTAGATGCAATATCATGAGGTCGTACATACAACAACAGCAGAAGATAATATATATACTCTCGGATCAAGAAGCCCACCCACCTGCTCATAAAAACAAAATTTAATTTCGGTCATTTTGTAAGATTTTGGAAAGTCGATTTAGATAATAAATTTTCATATATATATATATATATATATATATATATATATATATATATATATATATATATATATATATATATGTATGTATTTAAGCTCTCCCGTCTTGTAAAAATAATAGACGGGAGAGGCTATCATACATAAAATAGCGAGTTTCTTTTCAATCACCATATATATATATATATATATTTGTGTATTTAGGCAGCAATCCTTCTTTCAAGCACATTTCATTAAAAACGACTGACAAGGTGCTTTTAATTAAAATAAAAATAAATAAAAGCACCTTGTCAGTCGTTTTTAATGAAATATATATATATATATATATATATATATATATATATTATAAATATAAGTCAATAAGAACATGTAATTGAGGCGAAAACAATCGTCGAGAATCCAAGCTCAGAGATCAAAGAAAAAAACCTCCAACACTAGTAAAGCAAAAGTAACTAAATAAAGTGCTCAATACACTAATTAGAGCAAATCTAACTATGAACCTAAAGAGCCAGGCAAACCTACCTATGTTTCACCTACGGGGATCGTCAGGGTACGCTGGCTAGCGTATCCTGAAGATCCGCGTAGGTGAAACCTAGGTAGGTTTGCCTGGTTCTTTAGGTCAATAGTTATATATATATATATATATATATATATATATATATATATATATATATATATATATATAACAGTGTCTATTTCAGTCTGGTGGGGTTCAAAATTTTATTAATTTCTGAGAATACGAAACCTTTTTATTGTATTGAGGGGATAAAACATTATTAATGTTATATAAATGGACATATTGAAACTGTATATAACTATAAATAGTAATAATTATGAAGAAGATGACGAAGAGAAAAGATAATAAAATAAATTACTGTGAAGAGACGAAGGGAAAACAATAATAACAACAAAAAATAAAATAAAAAGAGGCTAAACTGTTTTCGATCTCCGCCCTTCGGTGCCAATCGAAGACAAACGTATAAATTTTGTGTACGGTATTTTAAAACAATCAACAATTTTACAACAGCCAAGGAAACGGCAATGCTAAAACAATTTAATCACACTCCGTTTATGTTAAGGCTTACCAACCATCCCTTCTGCTGACAGAGAGAATGCTGCCTAATCTTGTATAATGCCTGTAATAGTTTCAGGTGGTAATCGCTGTACGCTCAGCTGATTAGGTGAACTAAATAATTATTAGTAACCGACATATCCATTCAGGATTAAATGTTAAGTGGTCAGAAATCGCTGAGCCTGAAATATTCGTATCAACCAGCTTTTGCAAATTATCGCATTTCCTATGACAGTTTTATATCTGTTGCTCTATATAGATACATACAATTTCATTATGTCCGATTTTATAGCAATACATATGTATGTGTGCGTAAGATTGTTTCGTTTATTTTGTTTAGTGGCATATCAACAACACTATGGGTTATTTAACGCTAACATCTATATTGAAGGCAATTGTATGCCTTCAAAACACAGATAACATTGTTAGTCATTTTGCTAAAATGTATTTCTGGTATTTTTGGTATTATATGTATTTTTATATTTTCATAGGGTTTTGTTTGTTTGGGGTTTTGCTATTTGCCCATAGCTGGGACCCTAACAGGTGCTGCCAGCCCGAATCAGGATGAACCTGGGAACATCAGCAATTAAGAAGTGGTTCTACGCTCCTCAATGCCTACAATATCCCAATCGGAGGCCTTCCTACTGGATAACGTTTATTGTTATACGTGTGCGTATGCTAATATACACACACTCACACGCATACAAATATATATATATATATATATATATATATATATATATATATATATATATATATATATATATATATATATATTCTTATTTAAAGTACAGGACAATTATATTTTGGGCCAATTTAAAAAAAAAGATTTCTATAGGTTAGCTCAAACTTTTGAACTGTAATGTGCACACACACACACGCACACACACACACACACACACATATATATATATATATATATATATATATATATATATATATATATATATATATATATATATATATATATATATATTGGGGGTGTTACTAACACACAAAAAAGAGAATGTCTCATATCGAGAATATTTAACATAAAAAACATAAGAAAAAACATTAATTATTTTTAATAATATGTGGAAATCTCCACTCTTTGCCTGATGAAGGTCGCGAAACCGGAAACCCGTGTAACAAAATTATGGAAAATAAAGCATAATATTTTTTAAAAAAATCCACATTACAACCAAAAACGTTTGCGGTTTCTCTCTTCTTTTTAATACACACACTTTTCTCTCGTTGGAACTACTTCCTCATATATATATATATATATATATATATATATATATATATATATATATATATATATATATATATATATATATATATATATAAAATAAATCCTAAAGAGCCAGGTACTACATACCTATGTTTCACCACATGGTGCTTTCCTTTTTATCCAATTAAACGACTCGGATGCCAATTTAATTGAAAATTGTGCTATCCAGGTTTTTTCACCCACCGAGTTTAAAGAGATTTACATTATATATATATATATATATATATATATATATATATATATATATATATATATATATATATATATATATATATATATATATATGGGCGTGACTTGTTTGAAAGTTCGCTTTCTGACCATGAGATCCGGGTTCGAATCTCATCATGGTTGATTTGTCAGAAAGGAGAATTCCTGGTGCTGTGAGTGAAATTGGGTAGACGGAACACTTGGGGGCCGTCGTTAGCTGTGCTAGCACGAAGCCACAAGTCATTGTGACCGAGGATTTGAGCGTGCTGGCCTTGTTCAAATTGTTAATCACGCTAGATAACACGCTCTATTATAAACTGTAACTAAGGTCTGCTCAGCATAGTTGAAGTATAAATCAGTTCTGCAAACACAAATGTGCCTGATCGAGCGTCTGCAATAGGGATTGGCTAGCCGCCCTAGCATGCGGGTATCCTCGAATACGAGTGCCCAGTTATTATATATATATATATATATATATATATATATATACAGAGAGAGATACAATTTATATATATATATACATGTATATATATATATATATATACATATATATATATATACATATATATATACATATATATATATATATATATATATATATATATATATATATATATATATATATATATAAGACAATTTCGAAAACTACTTTGAAATTGTTCCGTAGATAAACAGGAATTATCACAAAAAGAATTTCGCAATTGCTTTTCCTTGTGTTGTTTTTGTTCTTGATATTTAAAATTCTTTTTCTGATAATGGCTAGTAATCGACGAAACATGATAGGGTAGAAGTTTTCCATATTGCCTTGTAAAACTGACAGCAACCATTCAGTGACTATGTTGTTTTGTATAATCACACTCTCCCTCTCTTCCCCCCCCTCTCTCTCTCTCTCTCTCTATATATATATATATATATATATATATGTTGCGTGTGCATGTAAATGTATGCATGCGTGTATCTCTTGGTAGGTTTGTTGTCTCCCACAGTACGTAAATCGATATGGACATCTCTCCAAATGTCAAAATCGATTCATTAGGAGGGACATTTTATTCTGAAGGTCAATATTATATGGGAATAACCTTTCGATATTCTCTGATGTCGCAGGAATTCAAAGATAAGACATCGTCAAAATTACAAAATTCAACATCATTATCGATGAAACTGTTCAAAAAACCAACTTCAAACACTACTTACGAATCCGAGTTTGGTATGCTCTCTTACCGCGGCCCGTCGCTAATAGTGGCGATATAAACATGTTTAAATATTAGGACAATATAATGTTGTTCGAACGTGCTTAATATTGTTGGCCAATAGCGTATGCGACTCTTGAAAACAGCGTTCAAGGTACCGATAAGGAAACGGCCGGGGATCTATTCGAAGAGAATTCCTGCAAAAGAAAAAAAAAATGGTTAATTTGGTAAAATATAGTGAAACCTTGAGAGCAGAGGAACCGAGTATACATAGAATAATGCCTGAGAGCAAATATTTTTATTACGAAAATGTAAGGCTACACATTCATATTTGTGAGTTGATCTTTTAGATTTTAGTGACGATAATGTTGGCGGATGTATGTACTCGATGTGTACGTAAGAATTATTGGCGGCGGTATGTACTCTCTGGGTACATATTAACTGATCTTCGTTTTGTTTGCTTGTCGTGTATTTGTTTTTATTAATTTATATTCCTTCATTTACTTTCTTATTTTTTCATTCATTTTTATTTATTACGGTATTTTTCCTTTTTTGTCTCGTTCTTTTTGTTCGTCTGTTAAAGCTTTCATCTGATTTATTTTCCTTTTTGCTTCATAGTCATTCTGTTTTTATTTCCGTCTATTCTTTCGCTTCTTTCCTGCTTTCGTATTTCTTTTTGTTTCGTTTTTCAAATTTCACCATCATTCCTACATTTTACACTTATCCACCTCACTTTTGCTGTTTGGTTTTCCTTCGACGTTTTCTACGACGTTTTCTTCGACGTTCTCTACGACGTTTTCTACGACGTTCTCTACGACGTTTTCTTCGACGTTTTCTACGACGTTTTCTACGACGTTTTCTTCGACGTTCTCTACGACGTTTTCTACGACGTTCTCTACGACGTTTTCTTCGACGTTCTCTACGACGTTCTACACGACGTTCTCTACGACATTTTCTACGATGTTTACTACGACTTCCTCTACGACGTTTTCTTCGACGTTTTCTACTACGTTTTCTACAACGTTCTCTACGTCGTTTTCTACGACGTTTTCTTCGACGTTCTCTACGACGTTTTCTTCGACGTTTTCTACTACGTTTTCTACAACGTTCTCTACGTCGTTTTCTACGACGTTTTCTTCGACGTTTTCTACGACGATTTCTTCGACGTTTTATTCGACGTTCCCTGCGACGTTTTCTACGACGTTCTCTACGACGTTTTCTACGACGTTTTCTACGACGTTTTCTATGACGTCTAAAGCTTGTTTTCTCTGCCTATCCATCTTCCTTTTTCATTTAATTATTATTTCGTCCCTTTTCTTGATTTTCTTCTTCCCTTATTGCTTACTTTCTAATATTTTCTACATAAACTCGATAATTATAGACTTCCTAGTTCTTTTTTTACCTTTTTATTTCTTTTCTTTCTTTCGTATTCTCTTTTCGGTTGATTCTTTGCTTCACGTTATTTATTTTTCGTTCTCTCTTACTTTTATATTCCTGCTTTGTCTTATAAAAGTTATTTTTATTTCTTCTTTTTATAATTTAACCCTAGAACACTAAACATTGGTATATAGTACCCAGCGCAAATTTTCCTATTTTTAATTACAATTTTCAGTACCTGATTTTCTTACCTAAATAATGTTTTTCAGTTCCTATTAATGTTAACTCAAAGTACAAAGTTTGAATTGTCGGCATGTAAAATATTTCAAATAAAATTTATATTTAATATTTGTTTTGATATTTTCAAAATCGGGTATGATATACCCATGGTTAGTAGTGGTGTAACTTTAATTGATCGTTAGTGTTCTAGGGTTAACTAGCAGAATTACCCGCACCTTGCTGCGTGTCACATTTTATTTTCTTATGAAAAAATGATGATTGATTTTAAATCATTGTTATAATACGTGGAGAAAAATGATGCATTTCAGTATTACTCAATAACCTTGCCGATGTGACCTCTATCTTCTGGCTTTCTCCTTCTATATTTTGGATAAGAATCATTTCCTTGTTCAAATTTAAATTTAATTTAAATCAAATGGAAAATAATTTCAGCGGGGTTTTGTGCAAAAACAGCTTGATCTGACTCTTTTGATATGTATTTGATGCAATACTTGATTGAATGAATTGATGAGCAGATTGCAAAACTGATATGACAGTTGAATTGTCGCAACAAATATGATCGCTTATTTCTTGCTCAACTTGACGTCCTAACTGTCTCATTTTGATCTTGACGAGGTGACCTCCATCTTCTGGATTTCTCCTTCTATATTTCGGATAGGAGTCATTCCCTTGTTTCAATTTAAATTTAAGTCAAAAGGGAAAATATTTTCATGGGGGGTGTACCCCCGGATCCCCTTTGATCAAGATGAAATATACTCATCAAAGTACCCAAGGAGTCATTCCCTTGTTCAAATTAAAATTTAATTTATATCGAAGGGAGAGAAAATTTCAGTGGGCGGGCTTGTGCCAAACCGGAGCCCTTTCACCAAGATGAAATATATTTATTCAAGTACCCTGGGTAATATAGCTTTCGAACATATATGGTTATGGGAGTTTATCTCCAAAACCCTAGGATGAATTCGATAACAAATAGACAAGGTTATAATTTTATATATTATATCATAAAGTGATCTATACAAAGAATTAATTAGCAATGTTAATGAGATTGATGGCAAAATCACTTCGCTAACAAGACTTAATGAGACATTAAGGTAATATTAATTCCTTGAATAATACGATCCTTATATTTGAGTTGTATATTTGAGTTGTTGTCAGATGGAAATTTCAGCGGCCTGTTCCTCAGGTTAAGTATAAGCTTCTTCCTTTTTTGTATCCGCTCCAAAAACTCATCCTTGCTCATACGCTTGGTCCATGATATCCTTGGAATCCGACTGTTGAACAATATCTCCGTTGCTTCGAGTCTCTTCTTCATCTTTGAGAAGACCGTCCAATATTCGTAAAGGCGAACAGATATTACGCAGCAGCTCAGTAGTCTTTTTGTTACCAAAGAAATCCTCCTGTCTCGTAATACTCTGCTAGGTTTTGAAATGCGTCTTTTAGGAAATAAATTCTCCCTTTCTCGTTCATAGTTTCGTTTCTTCTACTTTTTTTCCCGCCTTTTATTAATGTCTTTCTTTGATCTTTTTCATGATTCCTTTCGATTTTGTCTTTAGTTTTTCTTTTTACTTATTAGTTTCCTTTCTTTTTATTGATCTTACGTGCCTACTAATTAAATCCGATTTTTCTTTTTACTTCTGCATCTTTCCTTTTTATATTTTTCCTTCCTTTACTTAATTTCCTCAAGCAGTCTCTTCAGCCCTCACCCGTACCCTGTCCAACTGAAGCAAATATGAACGGTTCAGCTGTAAGTACAAAATGAACAGAAAGAGAACTGGGACAGCAGACAATCACAAAAATCGAAAATCAAGCACGCAATATAAATCGATCCAGTCATAGTCTACTAACAAGCGACCAGGTTCGATACTGATTGGTTCCTCAAATCATTTTTTTTCCTATTCATGCTATCAAACATTGTCCGTTCTTAGCAATTGTCAAGACAATCGAATTTGAGGCCATGTGGTTACATCTCAGACACCCTTTGTGTAGAAACTCTTTCAGCTCCAGTGGCTGCTGTCTGGAATCACAATGAACAAAGCTGGTTATTCACAAAGTGATTGACCTTTCATATGATCGGTAAAACAAAATGGCGGACTCAACCTCTGTCAATTTGCATATAACCGTACATTTGATTATTATAACTTTTATTTCAGGCGCTGTCTGCCTGGTACACTTCAATAATTAATTGTTTTTTTATACTTTAGCAAACAAAAGTCAATCAAGCAAAGAATAAAAGACTTAAACGACATGACGACCTTGATTATTTGGACTCAAAGAAAAGCTAAAACAAAAGAACCGTACATAAAAACATCCTGGCAAAAAGAGAAACGGTCTCGATTGCTTCTCCGACGAACATTATTTTTACGTGAAATCTTAATTTCACTACTTAAAAATTCATGCGAGCATTGCATGACTAGTATTGTTACCTGTCTCTTTCTGTACGCAATTTTTTTCATATTTTATATAAAACTACTTTCAGAGCATATCTTATTTATATAATACTACCTTCAGGGTACCATCCTGAGTACGACAATAAACTACATCCGCGTCCTGCGTAAGACGATAAACTACGTCCAACGGCAAAGTGATTTTGAGGAGCGTGGAACCATCTCTTAATTGCTGGTGTTCCCAGGCCCACCCTGACCCGGGGTGGTAGCACCTGTTAGGGTCCCAACTATGGGCAAATATTAAAAAAAAAGATATAAAAACATATTACGAGCTATATATTTTTGAAGAAAAAATATTACCAGAAATAAAAATTTGCCGGCATTAAATAACCATTGAGGTCGATATGCCGTAAAACAAACCAAACCAAACCTTCAGTGGGCACGTGGTCGAGTGGTTATGACATTCGCATTCTGACCATGAGACCCGGTTTCGAATCTTACCATGGTCGATTTGTCAGGAGATCCTGATGTTAAGAGAGAGTCGATCACCTATGGGAAGTGTCTGAAAAACCATACGATGGGTTGACCCAAGCATTGTGAGTGAAATTGGAGACGGGGCTGTCAATAGATGTGCTATCACGAAGTCGCAAGTCATCGTGGCTGAGGGTGCTGGCCTTGTTCAAATTATTGATCAGGCTAGATAACACTAAGGTCTGCTCCGTATACTCGTATCCAATGATTGAGATCGTCATTTTCTCTCCTTCCCTTTCTCCCTTCTGGTGGCGTTGACGGAGATGGTTGTGAAGGCCCAGCCTACGCCTGATGAGTCGTCAACAAAAGTCATAGAGGAGTGTGGGTGGTGAATGAAGCTGGGCTAATCGGCCCTACTTTAACGGGGCCATTCATGTGAATTTGATGTTGGTGGACAATTCCGCGCGACCAAGAAGATCCACACCCTTGGCCAGAAGCGCCTCCCAGGCGGCTCAATACTATAATCGTAACCTCTTCGTCTAGCGTCAAGTGTTATCTATCCTGCAAATCTTTATATTATGTACGTCTTTTGTGACGTACGGTGGCGCTTAATAATTAAATACAACGCAAGACTTCAATGTTAAAATAAAACAGTATTTAATTACAACCGCAAGTATATACTTAACAAGAACAAAGAAGTAAAGGTCAACCAAATATAATTAACGATTTCAGTGAATACCTTATTAGTATCGCGGTGCGGCTTAACGTCCGGTAAATCCTTAATCAAAACCCAAATCATCGACGCACACTAATTCACACTAATTCGACTGGATAGTTCAACTCAATAGTCACTCAATAATCACCCCAGTCAGTAGCGTGACACCGCAATTTATACAGCTGGTGGAAAACATATATTCCTAAGTCCAGATTGTCACTCTCGAACCTCGGTTACTCATTTTCTTCTCATATGACTTCTTCTTAGCACCTCCTCTAATAATCAATCTCATTAAGTAACCCTCTGCTTTACGTGGCTCTTGCGCCTTGTACTGATTGAGAAATAGTTTACATTTTTTAATTGTAGATGATTATGATATACATTCGGTCAGAATATTGCGTTCAAACATTACGAAAACTGTCGCTATTCGATGTTTACCTTTGTACCCACTCCTTTATTTAATATTGTTATATAGAAATAAAGTGTCACTGCCGACACTTGAGTTTGAACGTAGATCGCCAGAAAGCAAACTCAGGCGCAGTGGCGTAGCTAGAGTAAACGTCACCCGGGGCGGTCGGGTCAAATGTCACCCCAATGACCCCGATTCACCCTATGCTGAATAGTTAGCTGTAGCTAAATGTTCATACATGCTCTACCTCTACTATAATCTGCTGACCGGTACGTTACTGTTTACATGTATGATCCAAGACAAAATCCAATACCACAAAATAATCAGTTCAAATCAAAAGATTTTTAAAATGCAACTGTTCACTTTCAGAACAACTAAATACAAAACACGGCAATACACAAAAGAATGACATTCGATACTATGGTCTTAGAATGAATGTTTTGTTTTCATTGTGGCAAACTGGTCAATGATATCGTCAAAATCTGTTTGTCTTGTAAGCTCGTTTTCAATGGACAGCACTGCCAGATCCGACAGTCGACATGGTTGGCCGGAGGTAATTTTTTATAAGTTTCATTTTGGAGAAACTTCTTTCACACGATGCCACAGAAACACATATTGTCAGAAAGAATCTTAGAGTCAGCGTAAGATATGGCAATGACTCAACAAAGTCCCACTTGATGATAAACTGCAGGAACTGCAGTACGGTCCAGTGCCTGGCTTACTCCTATTCAAAAGTATATCGCCCACTCAATGGAAAATTGTATCTCAGCGAATTGATACACAGGCAAGACTGAAATTGTGGCACTTTTGGCTTCGTATTTCGCTTTGTTGTTATTAATGACGCAGAGTTAAAACACCAGATCATCCGATAAAATGTTACAACAATTTCTCTTGTTAGTAACCAAGATTGTAGCAAATTAAACACATGAAAGCTGAAAACATTGCTACTCCCAAATTTGCCGACAATTTATTAGAAAATTTCTGACGGGCGGACAAAACAGGGGGGTCATATGCCCGCCTGCGAAACCCTGTGTCTCCACCACTGTTTTCAGACTATTTTTGGCACCTTAGCCTGGTTGAAAAATTTTGTTGCGGGTGACATTGTGCCACCCCTCCTGTGCTGGCACCCGGAGCGGTCCGCCCCACCATTAGCTGCGCCACTGCTCAGGCGATCCCATTATTGAATTAAGTAGACCACGTGACCAAAGATAAAACGCATATATGGGAGGTAGCGTGTGTCTAATTGATCGCATTTATATTCTATCCTCTATTACTATTCGGATCTCCATTTCTAGTCTATCCTCTATTACTATACGAACCGCTATTCTCTACCGTATTCACTATACTATTTCTCTATTCGGATCACTATACGGATTACTATTCGAGCGAGTATTATCAAGCAAGTACTATTAGTGCGAATGATATTCGAAGGCATCTGACACCAGTATTGTTCAACGGCGTTACTATAGTTGTATCTGCGATTATAAAGTCTCAACTTCAACGTGCATTACGAAAATGACAACGAGTATTCGTTGACATCACAAAAGTGGCAACGAGTATTCGTTGAGTCACCAAAAATATATATTCTATAAAGAGGAAGCGATCTGATATGACGCTTTACTCCTCAACTACGAATGAGGGGAAATTTTCAACAGGGCAGTTCTATAGATTAATTGTGAGTGACGAAATATGTAGTCGCATTTAATAGGCAGAAACTCATATTTGTAATGCGTTCGTTAGGGATCGAACTCGCAGTACAGGAATGAAATGATTAAATATTAAGCCACAGCACCGTGGCACTAAATGTAAACACATGATGTTTACTTTTTTTTGGGGGGTTTGATTTGGTTTGTTTTAGGACATATCAACCTCAATGTGTTATTTAATGCCGTCAAAATTTTTATTGCTCCTAATATTTTTATTTATTTATTTATTTATCTATCTATCTAGCTATCTATCTATCTATCTTTCTATTAGTTTGGTTTGATTTGTTTTACGGCAAGTTTTTGTTTAGTGTTATGTAATTTTTTATAGAATATGATTTTGGAAGAAGGTATTATTTGTGTGCATTGGATTAGGTTTTTTAGAAAGGCTAACTTATATCGTTGGGGACATTCAATCTTATAATTAAGAAGACACGACTAAATGCTTGTGGGTTTCCTATATAGAGAAGTCGTAAATTTCTGTGTGCGAATTTTGGAGTCCAAAATTCGCTTGACGAGGAAATAGAACTACTGTCGTTAATTTAATAACAAAATTAAATTCGAAGGCTTTAGCTTCCATTTTTGAAACATGGTTATCACTGTGTAGCGAAAAACATATTTTAAATCAATTAATTTATAATATATATATATATATATATATACCGTGGCGTAACAGCAAAATTCTCGAAATCGTGTAACAGCATAATTGTCCCTCCCACACAAAGTATGATATCTAAATAAACACTAAATTAATTGATTTTTTCTACGTTTTTACATAAAATAATAAGACATCTTGATACTATTTGTCGTAAGAATCACTGCAAAAGCCTTTGAGTTACTCAGTTAGAAAGTGAGCAGGTTAGAATTGTCTTGTGCCAGATGAAACTGAGTAATGGTGAGAGGAAAAATAATTCAGTCTTCCAGTAATGGCTTCGATATGCATAATGTGGCTTCCATCTTCAAAGTCTATTCAAGAACCATCATTAGAATAGTGAAAAAGTGTGAAGAGTCGAGAGGAAATTGCATCAGGAGGTCACAACAGGAAAAGGGTTCATCATTTCAAATTAGAGCTATAGAAATCAATTAGAAAAGATTCAACTCAATCCATAAGACGTATGTTACGTGAAAGAGAAGTTTCAGCTATGACAGTCCAAAGAGCAGTAACAACAGACTTGAAAATGAAATCATAAGTGAAATCTAGAAAGAACTTGTTACTCCAGGACAGAAAGTTAGAAGGGTAGAGATGGCGAATATCATCTTGAGTAAGTTGGAAAATGATTCTGGAATAATACATACATACATACATATATATATATATATATATATATATATATATATATATATATATATATATATATATGGACATTATTTCAATTCTTGATGAGCTTCCGATCCTTAGCTATGATTAATTAATGATGCACATGTCATTTTCATTTATTATCGATTTCATCACGATACGTCTGTTAAGCTTAGAGTAATTATACATTCTTATTGTTCAAAATTAAGACCAATAGTGTTATAAAAACCTCAGAGAATTCCGGTAAGATATCTTTAATCATTTCTAAGATAAACGATTCAGAGCTTAATCAATCAATTGGACAATTCTGTTGTTACACCGGTATACATGAGGGGGAAGTGGCGGGGGGTAAATAATTTATGAATATATGTGAGAAATACCAGATTTAATCCTAGAGTTGTTGAGGTTAAGATTGTAGGAAAACATCTTCTTTGGACGGGAAGAGGATATCCGTGTAAAATTTCCTTCTGACGAATAGAATACAAAGGGAATGACGGTGATTGGCCCCAGCGTACGTGCCATGGCGACTCTTTAAAGGTTTGAACTGAAGGAGCTAAAGATTGGAACTCATCATGAATACCGATAGAGGCTGAGTATGTTTTGGTTGTTCGACGCTGATTCTAGGATGGAAAGTCGTTCATCGGCCACAAGAACGCGTAGGCACTTTTCAATTCTATCAAGACCGGAAAGGAAGTATTGGAAAGTTCCAGCCCAAGGCGGCAGATACAAGAAACCGACCATTTTTCGCGATGAATTGTGCAAATGAAAACTATTTCTGGTTTGGGGTTAACTTAATCTGAATAAGCGTTCAAGGCAAGTCGCATCTTTTAGACCAGTTCTTCTCAAAGTATCTGATATGGCGGAGCGGCATTTGGTTTTCACAATGTGTCACGTATCTGTAATGTTTCGTGGTAATATTAATTTATACCGTAAACGATATATTATATAATGAATATAATAAAAGTTGACTATTTTTTATATCTTCCATTTGTTTTGCAAAAAATAATTCAATATCAAAACATATAAAAGTAATAAAAATAAAGTAGTTTATTAGCACAAAAACAAAAGTTATATAACCGTAATCTTTAAAAATGATTTCTTAGCATGGCCTGGACATTGGCCGCGTACAGGTGGCTGATGGTTCGCGTAAGGGCAGCGGTCCGCGGACCACCAATTTGAAAAGCACAGACTATCCTATATGCCCTACTAATCTATGCTTATCTACGCCCATTCCACAACCTCATTCGGAAACCTTCTTCTTTTGTAGTCTTGAGAGGGTTCAAAAGCGCTTACGCGGACTTATGAGTAATGAATTATTACAGCTAAGAGTAGCCATCCCGTATAAACATACATAAACAAACCACCCTTAATCACCTCAGCCAGCTTTTTTCCCAAGAACCGATATTTTATGGTACAGGCTCCTGTGTGGATGCTTCCTTAATCGAAATAATCTTAACCACTTCAGGTTAAGGGTCAACCGTTATCTATCCTACATGTCCCCTAATCTCTACTTATCTACACCCATTCAACAACTTCACCCAGAAATACTCTACATATTTTTTTCTCAATGTGTCACGTACCAGTAATATTTCGTGGTAATATTTATTTATACCGGAAACTATATATATATATATATATATATATATATATATATATAAAAGTGAACATTGAAGTCAACACTTAGAGGCGTCAGTCTGTTCTATGCTGGACGCAATATATATATATATATATATATATATATATACATATTTATTAAAGAATTTAATAAAAGTTGACTATTTTTATCTTCCATTTATTTTACTAAAAATAGTTCAATATCAAAACATATAAAAGTAATAAAAATACAGTAGTTTATTAACACAAAAACAACAATTATATAATCTCAATCTTTATAAATGATTCCTTAGCATAGCCTGGACACTGGCTGCGTACCGGTAGCTGATGGTTCCTGTACTGGCACCGATCCGCGGACCACCTCTTTGAAAAGCAGTATTTAGAAAACAAGCGTAACTGGCGAAAATTCAGGATCTTTTCGGTGATTATGGGGCGTTACTAGTTTAGTTTTCGAGGTATTGAATGTTACAGGCCAGTGCTTTCCCCCAATCAACCTGTTGTTAAAGCTCACTCAGAGAGATCGACTACCAGATTCTGGACATGTTGATTTTTTTCAGGTGCACCCATAAACAATTTACACAGACATTCACTAAAGATCTATGTTCTTCGGCAGATCGTCAATATTAAGGGGAAATTAGGTAGGACCGAAAAGAGTTTTGGGGAATGCCTCCATTGATCTCCTGAGTGTCAGAGAACTGGTCATTAACATAGTCGTACCTCTGTGGAAGGAATTGATAACTGGGAAATCTCTTCCAGAGATTCCGTAGCTGGAGATTTTGTGTAGCAACTCGTTATGCTAGATTTCGTCAAAAGCCTTCGACATCTATATGATATGTTTATAGTCTAGTGTCATAATAATTCCTGTGTATGACTGGAAATCAACTGTGGACCTAGCAGAACGAAAGACATCAGAATAATGTAAAGAGAAAATTACTTCTCAAGATATCTACATACGGGAGAACAATGTTTTTAAATGTGTAATCACGTGATTACATGGAAAAAATATGTAAGAAATATAATTGAATGATCAAAAAATAAATCGACAAAAAAAAAAGAAGATAAAATTGATATTATCTAAATCCCATACCGTCCATTTTCAGACAAAATACTTCACTTGATGCCGTTCTAACGGGACAGGTGAAAGCTTTGAAGATTTCTGACGGGCCCAGATCAATATATTGTTATTACAACGTTGCAATCACGTTTTCATTGAACGAGGGCAAGTAATTCGTGTCTCCTAGATTAACGCCAAGCGACATTTTGCCACACGCATGCGCATTGATGTTCAACATATAATGTCGATCGAAGCGAACAAGACAAGCAGTGGTCTATTATTTGGGCGTATCCAAATTATTCATGAACACGGCTGCGACGTGTTCTTTAATCTTGCCTGAAAGGAACGATGCGTGGCTCACCGGTATTCTACACTTCTTTGACAAAGGCAGTCTTATGAAAGGGTAAAGTAATTCAGCATTGAGCCAGAAGTGATTTATTAAAAGAGAATCCAAATGTCTTCGATTAGATGAGATTGAAAAAATCGTGGGTATAAAAAAGGACATTTTTGTGATTATTTCAAGAGAGAGATAAAGAACGGATTTTAAGTTGAAACGAGGGGAAAATTCTCTCTCTCTATCTCTCTCTTTTTCATTTTTCTTCATTCAGTATATTACATTCTTTTTTCTTTCTATCTTGCTTTCGTATTTTCGTTCTTCGTATCGTTCTTTTTTCTTTCGTTTTTTTCTTTCGTTCTTTCTTACTTTCTTGTTTCTTTCTTTCTGTCTTTTATTCTTTCTTTCTTTCTGTCTTTCTTTCTTTCTCGCTTTCTTTTTATCTGTCTTTCTTTCTGTTTTTCTTTCGTTTTCTTCGTTCATTCTATCGTTCTTTCGTCTTTTCTTTCTTTTGTTCTTTCTGTCTCTCCTTTTCTTTACTTCTTTCTGTCTTTCGTTCTTTCTTTCTTTATTTGGTTTTCTTTCTTTTTTCTCTTTTTTTTAATCTGTCTTTCTTCCTTTCTGTCTGTTTTACTTTCTTTTCTTTTCTTTTTGTTCCTTGCATCGTTCTTTCTTTGTATCGTCTTTTCTTTCTTTGGTTTTTCGTTCTTTCTGTCTCTCCTTTTTCTTTTTGTCTTTCTTTCTTTCGTTCTTTCTTTATTTATTTCTGTCTTTCTCGCTTTCTTTTCATCTGTCTTTCTTTCTGTTTTTCTTTCATATTCTTAGTTCTTTCTATCATTCTTTCTTTCTTTCGTTATTTCTTTTTTTTGTTCTTTCTGTCTCTCCTTTTCTTTATTTCTTTCTGATTTTCGTTCTTTCTTTCGTTTTTTTTCTTTCTTTGGTTCTTTCGTTCGTTCTTTCTTTACTTTTGAGAACTTTCTACTTCTTTTCAGCGTCCTCCTCTTCCCCTTTCCCTTCTTTTTTATTTATTTCTATTTTCTCTCTTATTTATAGATTTTCTTTGTAATCGTTCCTTTTTATCTTTTCTCTGTTTCTGAAGTATTCATCAAACCCGCCAACCGCTTTTTCTTCATTTTCCACCATTTTTTCTATAAATTTCATTTTTGTTCTCATTTTCCTGTTTCTTCTTTTTTTTTTACCTTATCTTCTTTTTTCTTTTTGTTCCTTATATTTCTAGTCTCAATTTTATCCTTATTTTCCAATTTATTTCTACTTTTTGCCGTATTTCCTTCTTTTTCCTCTTAAGTACCGCTTTTTCTTTCTTTTCTATTATTGCTCGTTCATTTTTATCTCGTTCAATTATTTTCTTCTTCTTAATGTCTTTTTATTACGTCTTTCTTCATTTAAATCGTTCTGTTTCTCATTTCTCATTATTACTTTCCCATTTATTTTACTTATTTCTCTTCTATTCACTCTCTTTCTTGTTTTAATTATTTTTCTTTCTTTCGTTCTTTACTCGTCGTTTATTCCTGTACACGTCTTCCTTTTCTCTTCGACTCTCCCCTTTTCTCTTTCTTTATTTATTTGTTTATATTCCTTGCCGTTCATTCCTTTCCATATGTTAGTCTTTCCTCTTCTCTTCCCATCTTTTATTCTTTTTTTGTTACTGTCTTTCGTTCTTTATTTCTTTACTTTGTTTTCTTTCTTTCTTTTTTTATCTGTCTTTCTTCCTTTCTGTCTGTATTACTTTCTTTTCTTTTCTTTTTCGTTCTTTGGTTTGTCAAGCAAATCTTGTCGTCAGGTTGATATGCCGTAAAAAATCTAAACTAAACCGATGTATAATGAGATAGATAGATAGATAGATAGATAGATAGATAGATAGATAGATAGAGAGAGAGATAGATAGAGAGATAGATAGATATGAACAGACAGAGATAGATAGATAGATATGAACAGACTGAGATAGATAGATAGTTAGATAGATAGATAGATAGATAGATAGATAGATATTAACAGACTGAGATAGATAGATAGATAGATAGATAGATAGATAGATAGATAGATAGATAGATAGATAGATAGATATGAACAGACTGAGATAGATAGATAGATAGATAGATAGATAGATAGATAGATAGATAGATAGATAGATAAAAATTCTACAGTTCGCAGATCGCATCTTATGAAAATCAACAATTTTGTATTATGAACCAGGGCTACAAAGCAAAGTACGTGATACTAGTTATAAAAACGATAGAAAGACATTTTTTTTATATATAGAATTTTACCGTCCTGGGTATGACAATAAACTACGTCCGCGACGTTCTGAATAAGACGATAAACTACGTCCGCGACGTGGGTAAGACGATAAACTACGTCCAACAGCAAGGCCTCTGATCAGGTTTTAAAGAGCGTGGAAGCGACTCTTAATTGCTGGTGTTCACACGTCCACCGTGACTCGGGTTGATAGCACCAGTTAGGGCCCCAGGTATAGGCAAATATTTACCCCCACACCCGCAAAAAAGAGGTCAAAACACTAGGAAAGTATAAAACGGCGTTTAACTACAGCAATACGTTTTGTAAAAGAATTACCAGCAATAAAAATTTTGTCGTCAGGTTGATATGCCGTAAAACAAACTAAACTAACACAATCTATATATATATGTATAAATATATATATATATATATATATATATATATATATATACAGAGAGAGAGAGAGAGAGAGAGAGAGAGAGAGAGAGAGAGAGATAGATAAATAGATAGATAGATAGATAGATAGATAAAAATATTAGCAGCAATAAAAACCTTGTCGGCATTACATAACCCATTGAGGTTGATATGCCGTAAAACAAACCAAACTAAACCAATGTATACTGAGATAGATAGATAAAAATATTACCAGCAATAAAAATCTTGTTGCCATTAAATAACTCATTGAGGTTGATATGCCGTAAAACAAACCAAACTGAACCAATACATATATATATATATATATATATATATATATAGATAGATAGATAGATAGTAGATAGATAGATAGATAGACAAAAATATGACCAACAATAAAAATCTTGTTGCCATTAAATAACTTATTGAGATTGAGTCTGTCTATATTTCTGAGATGAGGTATTATGTACAGTATTTACATTATTCGGACTATTGTCCTCATCTTTGTCGCCATATTTGTCACAACGTTTCGGCCGTTGTACGCTCCGGCCTTCTTCAGGTGGTTGGAATTTCGAACCGAACCCTTTATTTCGATCACTGGGGTAGACTGTTCTAGTTCCACGAGCCATGTTTGATGGATGTCAGTTATCAGTTATCTCCTGGTAATTTTTCCCTCTGAAAGTTCTCCACTGCCTGAACCGGGTATTGAACTCACACTCTTTTTGGGTCTGTTACTGGATCTAACCAACGCCTTTATCCACCGTACCATGTGTCCTCAAGGACACGTAAATTAAACTAAACCAAACCTATCAAAAATTATAAACCAAATGTCAATGTCAAAATCAATTTTTCTATAAACTGTGTATCTGAAAAGAACATTAAAATTAGACCAGAAAGTATATAAAACGGAACCGGATCTACAAAAAATATATATTCTATCGACACGAATCTATTGTAAAAATCTTACTGGCATTAAATAACCCTTTGAGGTTGATATGCCGTAAAACAAACCAAACCAAACCTAGAATTTCATATCAGTTTGATTAAAATATAAGAACACTGAATGGTATGGAAGAAGCTTTATTTTCAAATCAGGTTTGTAGTTGATTTTTTTAAATATATTCATTATAAGTTAATTTTAAATTTGATTCATTATTCATTATTGAAATAATAACGTTGTTGTCAAGCAAATATTGAGTAAGTCAATTTGCGTAAACACAAGCAAAAATAAAATTTGGATTAGAAATTTATTAAAAACAAAAATGGAAAGAAAATTACAAAGGCTTATTTAATTTGTTAAACTCTTTTTATTGAAATCATAAGAGATTCCAATATAGAAATATCAATTCATTAAACGAATTTTCTCATTAAACTGAAGTCAGTAACAAGGCTGTTTACTTGTTCACGTTCAAGGCAGAAATTAATGTCTGAAATATGTGAAGGTTAATTTAAAAATTAATAAATATCTTTAATAATATGAAGTTTAATTAGACAATACTGGAATCGATATTTTTTCAACATCTGTCAAAGTTTGGCAGGACTTTATCAATCACCAGGGGAAATCGAGGATTAGAGTCCTAATCAAGACAAGGAATTATCAAAATTGAAATAGAATAATCCCTTTTCTCTGAATTTAGAGAGTAATAGCGATATTGATTTAAACCAACATGTCGTATTTCGAGGGGTTCAGCGGTCAGGCGTTTCTGAAGGTAAATTGTGTCAAACTACTGTCTCCCCACTAATCACTATATATTAGCCGGTTCACTCTCCGGACTTCCTTGCTTTGTTTTTGAAATTTAAAAAAAATTATTTAATCACCAATGACTTATCATTCACCTGAAGAGGTACAACGTAGTGCCGAAACACGAAAATAATTGTGTAGCGATTTCAAATGTTTTTCGTTCTAATATTTAAAATAATATCTATCTATCTATCTATCTATATATATATATATTTATATATATATGTATATATATATATATATATATATATATATATATATATATATTATTATTATTATTATTATTATTATTTCATTTCCTTTGGTTTCTGGCGTGTACATATTTCTTTCCGCTCAGTGACTTAAAGTTAGAAATAGCATCATGACATTTTCCACTAACAAAAAAAAAAGTAAAGAAAAAAAACATTTTAAATAAATAAAGCCCTTCGTAAGATGTGGGCTGTACTCGTGAGAACAATTCTTTGTATTTCTTTAAGGCATGGGCTTCCAGGAATCCCTGGAATCTTTTCTAACCAATCCGAGGGCTTCAACTACAACGGGGATTGTTGATGTTCCCATGTGCCACATTTTTGAGATTTCGATTTCAAGGTCCTTGTATTTTGACAGCTTTTTAATATCTTCATAGATACATTGCAGTCTGCCGGGACTGACATATCAATAAGGAGGCACTCTTTTTGTTTGCTGTCTCTAATAATAATGTCTGAGCTGGCAGTTTTGATTGTTCTGTCAGTGTGTATTGTGTTGTCCCATAGAATTGTAACAGGTCCTATCTCCGTAACCGGGTCTGGGTGGTGTTCATAACAGTTTATTTCAGTTTCCTTCCCGTAGAATTTGCAGATTTTCCAGTGCATATATTGGCCCACTCTGTCATGCCGGCTTTTATACTCAGTGGGTGCCAATATCGTGCAACCTGAAACAAGACGTTCAATAGTTTCTGGATATTTATCACAAAATTTGCATTTTGGGTTAACACAATATTTTAGTATGTGTGCTTGATAATTTCTAGTTAATAAGCTTTGGTCCTGTGCAGCAAGGATAAAACCTTCAGTTTCAGCTTTCAACCCTGCACTACGTAGCCACTGATGGGTGCGGTTTTTGTCTACGTCAGCTTGTTTGGTATGGGCAGAGTATTGGCCATGAAGCGGTTTATCTTGCCATTGTTTCTGTATCTGGTCGGTTGCATTTGTCTTTGCTTTCTTTTTTAAGTATTTTTCAGCTTCAGCCGGTGTATTGTGGTTTACTTGTATTTCTGCACCCATTTGAGACTCCATTTTGAACTTGTTGGCTTCTTTTATTACGGAATAAAGACGCTTGCTACCTTCGTGTTCTTTGACACATACCATCACCCAGTTTGCTATAGTTTCCAGTTATCTTTGAAGGCCAATTGTTGTAGTTTTGTAGGACAGTTCTAGTTGAACTGTTCCTCTGCCTCCTTCGGATCTGGGCACATACAGATGATCAACATCAGCTTTGGGATGATGCATGCGGTAGCAGGTGAGAAGATTCCTCGTTTTGGCGTCCATTCGCTTAATGTCAGCTATGGTCCAATTAATGATGTTAAAGCTGTATTGTACCACATGGACAGCCAAGGGGTTTATGGCTGATATTCTGTTGTTTTTTTTAATTTTCAGCTATGTATTTAGTACCAGACGCAGACGACTGTAGTACTCTTTTCTTACCTGTCCTTTATTTCGGTATGCTGTATACCATCTCCTTCGCTAATTCCTAAGTACTTATAGTCTTCTCTTGTTCCAGTTCCCTAATCTTTGGGACAAAATCTTAATCTATTGAGGTTGTTTCTATAATTCCCCATTTCTTAAATGTTACTTTTGCACATTTATCTAATCCGAAGTCCACGCCTATATCGTCACTGAAACATTTTACAAGATTGAAGAACCCTTCAACTCATCGGCGTCTTTGGCAAAGAGTTTGGATCATCCATGTAGAGTAGGTGATTGAATATTTTTTGTCTAGTTTGTAACCATAGCTACAGTTGTTTCATTCATGCGTAAGGGGTATTAAGGATAAATAAAACAGAAGGAATGAGAGAGAGTCTCTTTGAAAGATTTCACGTCGGATATTTAGACGGTTGGATATGGCAGTGCCTCTGATGTGATTTAGGTATAGTGTGGTGTTCCACATTCCCATGCTGTACTTAAGGAAATTTACTACCTAGTGGATTCGCACTGCTGATGAGTCCCCAAAATACGACGAAACGGCCGTTCCGTCCCTTCTGCATTCTGTTGAGGATTCTTCTAAACCCAATGAGTTTATTATATAATAATGTCTGGGCGGGTAGTTTTGATTGTGTTGTCCGATAGAATTGTAACAGGTCCTATCTCTGTAACCGGGTCTGGGTGGTGTTCATAACAGTTTATTTCAGTTTCCTTCCCGTAGAATTTGCAGATTTTCCAGTGCAGATATTGGCCAAGTCTGTCATACCGGGTTTTATATTTATTGAGTGCAAATACCGTGCAACCTGAGACGAGATAATCGATGATAAAATAATTTTAAAGTATGCTATATTTCTCTGTTAAAGTGCTCAATATCACGGACAGAGATTATATAAATATAAAAGTGGGCCTTGAAATCAGTACCCAGAGGCGACTGTCTGTTTTATGCTAACTGCAAGCATCTGGCGATATATATATATATATATATATATATATATATATATATATATATATATATATATATATATATATATATATTAAAACAGACTATCATTATTGTTTTGTCCGTGTATTGGTTGATATATTGAAATGTAATTGTCACCTTTGATAATGGCTTATGTAAGACGAAATCTTAGATAGGATTAAAAAAAACGTATCAATATGGTGATTTCCTTCTGTCTTTCAATGATAATGTTATTAAGCTTATCAGACAATATGAAAGGAATTTACTTAAAATTAATAGAAAAAACTTGTCTATATTATTTAAGGAAACATGCATCACTATATATATATATATATATAGGTAACCGGCTGACCCTGACGATCTGCCTAAGTGAAACCTTGGTAGGTTTGTCTGGCTCATTAGGTTTGACTATATATATATATAGACATTTTCATGTTTAACTTTCTTTTTATAGATACAAGTATTTAAGTAAATGCTCTGTTTATAATAAACAGTATTAAATAACATTGACCGGCCTGAATGTCCGAAAATTTTTCATAGAAAATATTCGTCCTCCGGCAGGATTCGAACCTGTATCCTATACGGAACCGTCACATAGCCTGACGTGCCTTAACCGATTCGGCCACTGAGGATCATTCGGTTGGCAAGGTCGAATTTACTGCTTATAAACTTCAATCTTCCATGAATCTCTCACGTACATTCATAACTGCTCATGGCGTGTCAAATGTAAACAAATGACGTCACACATTAGGAAATGGATTTAAGTATTTAAGTAAATGCTCTGTTTATAATAAACAATATTAAATAACATTTACCGGCCTGAATGTCTGAGAAATCTTCGTTAAATTCCTTTACTAAAATACTTGTATCTATAAAAAGAATGTTAAACATAAAAATGTCTTTAAATAATTGTCGGACTTTGTCCATCTCATAATATATATATATATATATATATATATATATATATATATATATATATATATATATATATATATATATATATTACTCTTTCAGTATTGTAATTATTAGCTAATGTAATATGTTTCTATATTGTGGCTATTTATGAATAAAACTTTTCTCTATTATTGTATTGTTGTGTTTCATCCACAATATACAACATATGTTCATACAAAAAATGTATTGTCATTTTCATTTTAATAAATATATCTTATGTTTAAGTTTCGATTTAATGGAGATTGAAACGGAGATTGCCTGTTATGTTATTCTTTTAGCATTACGACAATATTTCACATCATTGTAACACTATAAGCACTTTTATATTGGGATTTCTAAATACTGCAGATGGATAACCATTTGCAGAAATCCGAGGTCACTAACGAAGGTTTGACAGATCACTTTTCGTTACTGTCATGGGAAATACACGGTGTTCATAAAGTCCCTTTAGAATTTGACAAAAATATTGCCAAAGCAAAGGAAAAGACAAATATGCAGAAATTGTTACCAAATGAAGAGTGGACGTTGAATTGTTTTAACTAATTTAATACACATCGAGTCTAAGTGAGAAATTAACAGTGATTTGCAAAATTAATATATTAATTATTGTAAGCACTCTGACATATTAGAAATTTATTATTTTATCATCTTGTGCCTTCCTATGCATATAAAATCAGTTAAATGCAAAAATTAATGTCTGTATGTTTTAAAATAAGATTGATCATATCTATTCCTTGTCACTGTTAATAAAATTAGTAATTCTCTCTCTCTCTGTCTCTCTGTCTCTCTGTCTTTCTCTCTCTACACACACACACTACAGTGTTGATAAAGTTTCTTTACAATTTAAAAAATGTATGTACCAAAGTAATTGAATGTGGAAATCGTTAGAAAATGAAGAGTGGATATTGAAGTTTTTTTTTAACTACCTTTATACACCTTTATATGGGCGGCATTAGTTGCACAAAGCACATCAAGGTGTTACTCAATTTCTTGCCATGTTTGCTGCAGCGTGGCATCAGTGATCTTTTGCTTCCGATCAGTGATGTCCCATATCTTTGATCGATACTCATAACCCCATAGAAAGAAGCCCAAGGGAGTGATATCTGGTGAATGAGGTGGCAAGGGAATTGGGCCACCCTTTCCAATCCACAGGTCTGGAAATGTTTGATTTAGGAAGCCAGGAACATGCATTTTAGTAGAAACTGGATTTCTTGCCATGTTCACTGCAGCATAGCCGTATCAATAGTTGCAATGGCATCAGTGATCTTTTGCTTCCGATCAGTGATGTCCCATATCTTTGATCGATACTCATAACCCAATAGAAAGAAGCCCAAGGGAGTGATATCTGGTGAATGAGGTGGCAAGGGAATTGGGCCACCCTTTCCAATCCACAGGTCTGGAAATGTTTGATTTAGGAAGCCAGGAACATGCATTTTAGTAGAAACTGGATTTCTTGCCATGTTCACTGCAGCATAGCCGTATCAATAGTTGCAATGGCATCAGTGATCTTTTGCTTCCGATCAGTGATGTCCCATATCTTTGATCGATACTCATAACCCCATAGAAAGAAGCCCAGGAGAGTGATATCTGGTGAATGAGGTGGCAAGGGAATTGGGCCACCCTTTCCAATCCACAGGTCTGGAAATGTTTGAATTAGGAAGCCAGGAACATGCATTTTAGTAGAAACTGGATTTCTTGCCATGTTCACTGCAGCATAGCCGTATCAATAGTTGCAATGGCATCAGTGATCTTTTGCTTCCGATCAGTGATGTCCCATATCTTTGATCGATACTCATAACCCAATAGAAAGAAGCCCAAGGGAGTGATATCTGGTGAATGAGGTGGCAAGGGAATTGGGCCACCCTTTCCAATCCACAGGTCTGGAAATGTTTGATTTAGGAAGCCAGGAACATGCATTTTAGTAGAAACTGGATTTCTTGCCATGTTCACTGCAGCATAGCCGTATCAATAGTTGCAATGGCATCAGTGATCTTTTGCTTCCGATCAGTGATGTCCCATATCTTTGATCGATACTCATAACCCCATAGAAAGAAGCCCAGGGGAGTGATATCTGGTGAATGAGGTGGCAAGGGAATTGGGCCACCCTTTCCAATCCACAGGTCTGGAAATGTTTGATTTAGGAAGCCAGGAACATGCATTTTAGTAGAAACTGGATTTCTTGCCATGTTCACTGCAGCATAGCCGTATCAATAGTTGCAATGGCATCAGTGATCTTTTGCTTCCGATCAGTGATGTCCCATATCTTTGATCGATACTCATAACCCAATAGAAAGAAGCCCAAGGGAGTGATATCTGGTGAATGAGGTGGCAAGGGAATTGGGCCACCCTTTCCAATCCACAGGTCTGGAAATGTTTGATTTAGGAAGCCAGGAACATGCATTTTAGTAGAAACTGGATTTCTTGCCATGTTCACTGCAGCATAGCCGTATCAATAGTTGCAATGGCATCAGTGATCTTTTGCTTCCGATCAGTGATGTCCCATATCTTTGATCGATACTCATAACCCAATAGAAAGAAGCCCAAGGGAGTGATATCTGGTGAATGAGGTGGCAAGGGAATTGGGCCACCCTTTCCAATCCACAGGTCTGGAAATGTTTGATTTAGGAAGCCAGGAACATGCATTTTAGTAGAAACTGGATTTCTTGCCATGTTCACTGCAGCATAGCCGTATCAATAGTTGCAATGGCATCAGTGATCTTTTGCTTCCGATCAGTGATGTCCCATATCTTTGATCGATACTCATAACCCAATAGAAAGAAGCCCAGGGGAGTGATATCTGGTGAATGAGGTGGCAAGGGAATTGGGCCACCCTTTCCAATCCACAGGTCTGGAAATGTTTGATTTAGGAAGCCAGGAACATGCATTTTAGTAGAAACTGGATTTCTTGCCATGTTCACTGCAGCATAGCCGTATCAATAGTTGCAATGGCATCAGTGATCTTTTGCTTCCGATCAGTGATGTCCCATATCTTTGATCGATACTCATAACCCCATAGAAAGAAGCCCAGGGGAGTGATATCTGGTGAATGAGGTGGCAAGGGAATTGGGCCACCCTTTCCAATCCACAGGTCTGGAAATGTTTGAATTAGGAAGCCAGGAACATGCATTTTAGTAGAAACTGGATTTCTTGCCATGTTCACTGCAGCATAGCCGTATCAATAGTTGCAATGGCATCAGTGATCTTTTGCTTCCGATCAGTGATGTCCCATATCTTTGATCGATACTCATAACCCAATAGAAAGAAGCCCAAGGGAGTGATATCTGGTGAATGAGGTGGCAAGGGAATTGGGCCACCCTTTCCAATCCACAGGTCTGGAAATGTTTGATTTAGGAAGCCAGGAACATGCATTTTAGTAGAAACTGGATTTCTTGCCATGTTCACTGCAGCATAGCCGTATCAATAGTTGCAATGGCATCAGTGATCTTTTGCTTCCGATCAGTGATGTCCCATATCTTTGATCGATACTCATAACCCCATAGAAAGAAGCCCAGGGGAGTGATATCTGGTGAATGAGGTGGCAAGGGAATTGGGCCACCCTTTCCAATCCACAGGTCTGGAAATGTTTGATTTAGGAAGCCAGGAACATGCATTTTAGTAGAAACTGGATTTCTTGCCATGTTCACTGCAGCATAGCCGTATCAATAGTTGCAATGGCATCAGTGATCTTTTGCTTCCGATCAGTGATGTCCCATATCTTTGATCGATACTCATAACCCCATAGAAAGAAGCCCAGGGGAGTGATATCTGGTGAATGAGGTGGCAAGGGAATTGGGCCACCCTTTCCAATCCACAGGTCTGGAAATGTTTGATTTAGGAAGCCAGGAACATGCATTTTAGTAGAAACTGGATTTCTTGCCATGTTCACTGCAGCATAGCCGTATCAATAGTTGCAATGGCATCAGTGATCTTTTGCTTCCGATCAGTGATGTCCCATATCTTTGATCGATACTCATAACCCAATAGAAAGAAGCCCAAGGGAGTGATATCTGGTGAATGAGGTGGCAAGGGAATTGGGCCACCCTTTCCAATCCACAGGTCTGGAAATGTTTGATTTAGGAAGCCAGGAACATGCATTTTAGTAGAAACTGGATTTCTTGCCATGTTCACTGCAGCATAGCCGTATCAATAGTTGCAATGGCATCAGTGATCTTTTGCTTCCGATCAGTGATGTCCCATATCTTTGATCGATACTCATAACCCCATAGAAAGAAGCCCAAGGGAGTGATATCTGGTGAATGAGGTGGCAAGGGAATTGGGCCACCCTTTCCAATCCACAGGTCTGGAAATGTTTGATTTAGGAAGCCAGGAACATGCATTTTAGTAGAAACTGGATTTCTTGCCATGTTCACTGCAGCATAGCCGTATCAATAGTTGCAATGGCATCAGTGATCTTTTGCTTCCGATCAGTGATGTCCCATATCTTTGATCGATACTCATAACCCCATAGGAAGAAGCCCAGGGGAGTGATATCTGGTGAATGAGGTGGCAAGGGAATTGGGCCACCCTTTCCAATCCACAGGTCTGGAAATGTTTGATTTAGGAAGCCAGGAACATGCATTTTAGTAGAAACTGGATTTCTTGCCATGTTCACTGCAGCATAGCCGTATCAATAGTTGCAATGGCATCAGTGATCTTTTGCTTCCGATCAGTGATGTCCCATATCTTTGATCGATACTCATAACCCCATAGGAAGAAGCCCAGGGGAGTGATATCTGGTGAATGATGTGGCAAGGGAATTGGGCCACCCTTTCCAATCTACAGGTCTGGAAATGTTTGATTTAAGAAGCCAGGAACATGCAGCCCAGAATGTGCTGATGCCTCATATTTCTGTATAATGATGGTGAGTTGAAGGTCATCTACTTGTGGTGTCACGTCAATTGCAATTGTAATATCCATTTTAAATTGTAAACAGACTTTATGGACAATCTGTACATAATATCCTTCTCGTAAATCTTTGTTTTAATAGGAATTAGAATTCTCATGTTGCTTGTTGTTGTTGTTCCTAGTAGTGATTGGCGTTTCCTTACAACTCTTTACTATAAGGTAGTGTGGAAATTTGACTGTTTGATTATAACCTTATTTTCACTTTCAGTTACAGTAATTCACAATGTATAATACGCATTTTTATCTAAAAAAATAATAAGCAAAATTAGGGGTGCGTATTATGCACAGCTGCAAAAAAATCTTTAAAAAATGCACTTTCATAGGTCGATTTCAGTTGCGAAATGACTACTCACCACAAATATACGACAATTTTGACACTAACATTCGGCGATTGCGACCCCATAAGGATGTCAAATACAAACATATGCACCCAACAAAATTTACAAATATAAAATAAAATAAAAATTATCATAAAACTAAACCATTTTTAAATAAGAGTAAGAAACGTTGGCTGTATTGAAATTGGAGAGGTACAATTTATAGGCTTCGATTACCAAACAAGGAATGCGTATTATGCGTGAGTAGAAGCATTTTCCCACACTTTCATGTGGGAATGTATGTAGGAATATTATACATGGGGAATTACGGTAGGTTTGCCTCTCGGAATGTTGATTCAATGTGTCGTGCTAGATAATTTTTTTTCGACAGAATCAAATTTATAAGTTTACCATTCGTTCACGCATTGAATATTAACTGCCATATATAGACTGGTACCACTGTTTTGTATTTAAAGATTCTAAATAAAATCCAAAGAATCTGTAATGTTATCGGTCCTGACCTGGTACCTCGACTTCAGTGAATTTCACGTCGATATAATAAATATGTCTGGGTGCTTATGTATTATAATCTGAGTGTGTATGTATTGTCTTACGCAAGATATCAGCACCCCACTCCCACACTTGGAATTAAAATGTATCCATGTTGTCATGAAGTTAAGACCAGTCGATTTTAACGTCTATTCTAACGTAATTTCAATGGAAACAAAATAAATTGAATAGCATATGTATTTTTTCTCCTCAGTAATTTTATAATTTTAAACTTAATAGAGATTAAATTTAGATTTTAAAATTGGTAATTTTTAATTGTAATTTCAAATTTTATCATATAATTTAATACTTATTGGTTAAAATAAATTCTATTTAATAGCTATTTTAACCTTATTTCGTTGTCAAGTTTTTTGAATTTCCGTATACTTGTATTTTGATTGGTCATTCTAGCTTATGTAACAGAGTTTTCTCCTTGCGAGGGGTGGTTAATTAATTTGAAACTTTTAAAATCATTTATTCTACATTCAACATCATCACTTGATAAGACACCAAACAAAATGGCTATTTTTGTAGTGATTTTATAACATATTTATGTTATAATTTTTAAATAAATAATTATATATATATATATATATATATATATATATATATATATATATATATATATATATATCATTGTCTTCATATCAATCTGGTTCTGTTCATAACGATCTATCAGTCTGTTAATCTATCTTATTCTCTTCATATTTATATATCTATCTATAGCATCATGTTCATATCTATATATCAATCAATCTATCTAGCTCATTCTTTTCATATCTATCTATCTATTTATCTATCTCAGTCTGTTCATATCTTTATCTATCAATCTATCAATCTATCTATTTATCTATCTATCTATCTATCTATTTGCATGGGAATGGATGCCAATATTTTCATCTCTAATTAAACTTTTGTTTTTCATAACACGGCACAAAATGGTGGATGTTGATGTTGAAATTATTAGGGCCAGTTGGTTTATGATCGAAGACATCTTTGTGTCCTTAAGCAATGGACAAGCCAATAAGAGTAGCCCACTGATTAGCCCCAGGCAAATTGAATGACAGGAAAAGACGAAAGGTAAAGTACAAGCAACAAAAATTGGCTAACATTACCGGGCAATTTATTAAATTACGACTTTGTTGCTAGAAGCTTCAGTCATTTTCAGGCGTTTAGTTGGCAATATTTTCGTAGAACCATTTTTATTTTTGATAAAATTATATTATTTTTTGTTTCGAAACTGCCGAAAAACAAGGAAACTGTTATTCAGCGAACGCCCCAAGTTTACCATCTCTTAATTACTTGTTACAGGCATCACCTGAAAGTAGTGTTATTTTTTTTTTAATGCTGAGGAGTTTCTGGAATAGAACCGACAATATAATACTTATCAGAATATTTTGAAATGCTTCATTGTTGAATAAATCTACGTATATTATTATTTGTTGTGGAATCTATCTATCTATCTATCTATCTATCTATCTATCTATCTATCTATCTATCTATCTATCTATCTATCTATCTATCTCAGTCTCTTTCTTATCTATCTATCTATCTATCTAACTATCTATCTATCTATCTAACTATCTATCTCAGTCTGTTTCTTATCTATCTATCTATCTATCTATCTATCTATCTATCTCAGCCTCTGTTCATTTTTATCTATCTATCTATCTATCTATCTCTCTCTCTCTCTCTCTCTCTCTCTCTCTCTATATATATATATATATATATATATATATATATATATATATATATATATTTATATAAACGAATCTTTCCATTTCTGTCAGTCTGTCTATCTGTCTATCTACCTATCTAACCGAATCTTTCCATTTATATCTATCTATATATTTCATACAGCAAAAAATCCCAAATTACCTCATCTGGGTATACATATAATCCAACGGGAAACGACCCCTCACTTTTTCTCAGGAACGCATTGACATTCACAGTTAATAAGGAATTCAAACGAGGCAATTGCTCACTGTACTATTGTGAGGTAACAGGTTTTGAAGACAGCAGCAATTTGTAACTAAATATAAAATTCAGAAAGCGTTTGTCCTCCGGATATTCTGTTGAAACTGTCTCGAATGTTGCCGCACTTTTCTTTATTAGGAGGCTCCCGCAGTCTCGTTTTCATCACCATTCTTTACCTTTGGTATTTACCCGAAACCTCTTCACAAGACGGGATGTACCTAATGGCCGCTTTTAACGTGGGTGTTCCAAACGCATAGGCTCAGGCAAGAATTGCAAGTAGACCCAAATACACAGTGTCGGGTAGCTGTCTATCTCCCCAGACTGGACTCTGCCCTTCGGCATAGACTCATCTGTGTTCCTCTCCGACCGGAAACAGAGGATCTCCAAGAAGAGTGAACCGTAATCTTTAACTCCTCAGCAATAAGCAGTTTTCCTTATCGAGCAAATCGAGAAAGACAAGATTTTAAATACTGACCCTTATTCTTTGTCATGCTTACACACAAGTAACACACGTTCCCAAAATTTCTCCAACGGTCTCTAAACCACCCTAAACAGTTTATCACACCGACAACAAACGGTTAAGTCATCTTCAAAGACACTTCAAATATTTCGCCAACGTTCTTCAGAATACAATGATGGAAACTTTCCCATCACGTAATAATTGTCTACTCCTTGAAAAAAAAGTCTATATCAGGGATGGGCAGACTGCGGTCCGCGAGCCGCAAGCGAGCCGGACGTGAGCGGTCAAAAGATTTCATGCAGACCGCCAAATATTAGTAAATTTGTAAGAGAAAGTTAGTAAGCAAGGACAAATAATATTGTGAGCATTTTGTTTTCTTCCCGCTGGTGTGCGTATGAGTTGGAGAGTGCTGATCAAAAGGTTTAATATATTATGCGGCCCGATAAAACTGTGAATTTTTTTAATGTGGCCCTTGCACTGAAAAGTTTACCCACCGCTGGTCTATATACTACAGACCTGTTCATGTGTAGGAGAACTTATAGTTTTCCTTTTGTGTGTGTACGAACAGATGTCGTCACCCTATCTTATATTTTTAACGTCACGCCCACTGATAAATGCTGGTATAGTTTCCAGCTCTCTTGGGCTAGCGTTGCTGTAGACTATGAGAAGATTCGTCTTTATATTACGCCCAATTCTAGTAGTGTGTACCTAATCAACTCTCTCTCTCTATCTCTCTCTCTTTCTCTCTCTCTCTCTCTCTCTCTCTCTATGCAGGCGATCTGCTGCTAGTATAAATTCGGGATTATTATCACATCCTTCTCGAGTAGATCTAGTTTTCCGTTGAAGCTGTGAGCTCAATTTGGACATGGCAAAATCATGTAAGTACAAAACTGCAACGATCTGGAAAGTCTTTTAACAGGGGATAAAATAATGCGACGCGAAAATTCGAATGTGCATTGAAATACCAAAATATGTCTTTCATAGACTAAGCAAAGAAACATGAAAATTTCGTTAGAAAAAAAGAAAAGAGAGTTGAACTGCTATGTAATACATGTTGCGACAGGAATACACCCAACATACTCCTCTCAGAAATACCTGCCATGTTAATGATAATAGCGTTTTCATGTAGTTAATGTTTTACCTTTATGTGAGAGGTATATTTAGGAGGTACAGGGGTTGGACAAAATACTTGGAACAGGTGCAAATTCCACTCCTATATTACAAAGACCTATTATATAAAGAACTTTAACTAAAACTTTGTAATTGCAGGATATATCTATTGTATATACGTTTATTTATCTAATATACTGTCTTTGTCTTATTTATTTTTAGAATTTAGTAAACTTTAAGCTAAATGCGTGACCCCTCCGAGCTGGAAAAATGGCAAATTTTTGGAGCTCGCACCATATCAAGAATTATGACGCAATTCGAGAAACATGACAAAACCTCTAGCAACCGTAGCAATTCGGGCCGGACTTGAAAACTTACTGACAGGGACTGACGTGCATTGAAACGCAATGTGGCAAAAAAAAATCATCGGATTACTGCAGCCAAAGTGACTTCTGAGTTGAATAATCATCTGAATTGTCCAGTTTCTACTAAAACTGTTCGTCGTAGGGCTGGACATCATGGAAGAGCCGCCGTAAGGAAACCTCTTCTCTCCACACGCAACATTCAGAAGAGGTTGAAGTGGTGCAGAGATCACAATGCCCTGTCTGCAGACCAATGGTAGCAAGTCATATTCTCAAACCAGCCCAGTTTTTCTCTTTTCCCAACTTCAGGGCGAGTTCATGTGTAGAGGCAGCTCAAAGAAACTTACAGTCCTAACTGCCTTCTTCCAACAGTGAAGCATGGAGGTGGATCAGTGATAGTTTGGGCAGCCATATCATTGAAATGTCGCGGTCCAATATTGCCCTACCTGGTAGAATCAACAGCAAAGATTACCTGAACATTTTGGGAGATCATGTTCATCCAATGGCCCAGACTTTATTCCCTGATGGTGACTGCATCTTCCAAGACGATAATGCTCCAATACATACCGCTCGAGTGGTTAAGAATTGGTATGAAGAGCATGAAAGTGAGCTAGAACACATGGAGTGGCCTCCCCAATCTCCAGATATCAATATTATTGAACATTTGTGGTGGATTTTGGAGCGACAAGTTAGGAGACGCTATCCTCCACCGTCGTGTCTTAAAGAGCTGGAGAAGATGTTAATGGAAGAATGGCTGAAAATTTCTCTGGATGAAGTCAAGAAGCTGTATGATTCCATTCCTAGACGTATTAAAGCTGTCTGTGAGGCTAAAGGAGGACCAACTCCATATTAAATAAATTTTCTTTGAATTTAACAAGTGTTTCAATTATTTCGTCCAACCCCTGTATGTGTGCGAGGTCTTTCTGACTCACCTTGTTTAAATGTTCCTATATGACAGTGAGTGCTGGAAAATTTTCCTCGTGGATAAGACTAGAGGCAGTATAGCTGAAGTGATGCTGAGAATACCCTGGTGGGAGCCCGCAGCAAACGAAGAAATTCTTAAGGAAGATAGAAACAAAAAGAACACTTATAGTCAGGATCAGAAAGAATCAGCTGCAATTTCTCAGACATATAATGAGAAAGGACGGCTCTGAAAATCTGACACACACAAGAGAGATTGCTGGCAAAAGAGAGAGAAGTGTCAGCGAGCCACCTGCCTGACGAGCTTGTATGGATTGATGGTGGAAATTTTGGTTGATGGATGAATGATAAAAAAGACAAACGTTACTAAGAGCTACAAAAGATAGGAAGTTATGGAGGGCCATGATCGCCAACGTCACATTAAAGATCCGTGTCGTTGATTATTAGGGTGAGAGTAATGTTACGAGTGTAAGAGCAAAGTAATTTTACTTAACTTTCTGATTTAGATTCTAGCAGGATGAAGCTGCTTTATCTACTGTCTCTGTTGACAGAGATAAAACCTTATGTGAATCACAAGAAAGGAAGAAGGCTATATATATTGTATATTGTCTCCATTAAGATGCAAACTTCTTGTGGAACATAAGGAGAGCTGCTTTCACACAAAGTGATAATCTAGCGAGTTTAATAGTAAGAGATTTGAGTACGCCTCCGGTAAATTCGGCGTTACTGACAAATTCAGTACCAAGTGTGTCCTATATAAACCAATGACAGTCATTGCTTGCTGTTCTCTTAAATATAAACCCATGCATTCTGCACCCAAACTTCGGCATCAACAAACACAAATCCTCTTGACGGAAATAAATGTCAGATGTCCATTTTGGCTTATCTGTGACTTCGTTCGTTTTTTTTATTTCTTATTTTCATTCTTTTTTTTTATTTTAAGAAATTGAACGGACAGGATGTAACAGGTTTGGCTTCATGATGATGGACATTTTGTGATTATGGCTTCTTTTTTCTCTTTTTTTTTTCATCTTTTTTTGGTCGCTTTATTTTTGGAACCAGTGCTTCTGGGTAACGTTTATTAACACCGGTTCTACGGCAACCTCTTCGACATTTATAACAAGACAAACTCACAAAGAATACTATCATCTCTGCCAATTCTGCAAATGTCAGCTTTAGAAGTTCCCAAAACTTGGAAATCTAATATGTAGAATAAATAAGAGATATCATGAGGAAACTTGATAAAACGAATTAAAACACTAAAACATATAACCCCCTTCATTTAGGTTTTCTATCTGGGACGTAGTTGATCATAACTCTCCCATTCTTTGTAGTCATGGGTTCTCATCAAAGTGGTAATTCCCCACCCGCGGATAATTTGAGGCTTCAGTGGGTAAGGGAAAAATCTTTTACTTTTTTTTTATTTACTGAATTTCGTTCATTGAATTTCAAAATCCTGGCATTCTATTGAACATATTGTTTATTGAAATAGGCTTCTGTTTGTCTATATTTCTGAGATGAGGTATTATGTACACTATTTACATTATTCGGACTATTGTCCTCATCTTTTTCGCCATATTTATTACAAAATTTAGGCCCTTTAGTATCTGTCTATATTTCTGAGATGAAGTATTATGTACACTATTTACTTATTCGGACTAGTGTCATCATCTTTGTCGCTATATTTATTACAACGTTTCGGCCTTTTAGTATCTGTCTATATTTCTAAGATGAGGTATTATGTACACTATTTGCATTATTCGGATTATTGTCCTCACTTTGATGCCATATTTATTACAACGTTTCGGCCTTTCAGTATGTGTCTATATTTCTGAGATGAGGTATTATGTACATTATTTACATTATTCGGACTATTGTCCTCATATTTGTCGCCATATTTATTACAACGTTTCGACCCATTAGTATGTGTCTATATTTCTGAGATGAGGTATTATGTACACTATTTACATTATTCGGACTATTGTCCTCATCTTTGTCGCCGTATTTATTACAACGTTTCGACCTTTCAGTATCTGTCTATATTTCTGAGATGATGTATTATGTACACTATTTACATAATTTTGACTATTGCCCCCATCTTTGTCGCCATATTTATTACAACGTTTCGGCCTTTTAGTGTCTGTCTATATTTCTGAGATTAGGTATTATGTACACTATTTGCATTATTCGGATTATTGTCCTTATATTTGTCGCCATATTTATTACAAAGGTTTCGTCCGTTGTACACTCAGGCCTTCTTCAAGAGTGCCAGAGAAAAGCGATAACAACAACAAAAATTGGATTATGAGCTCTGGTAAAAACGTAATGATAACTGCGAATAAATTGCAATATGAGCACTGGTAAAATTCGATGCTGATGAAATTAGGTTTAAAATACCCAGCAATGTATACAATGATGTCCAGAAGGACACATGGCGCAGTGGATAAAGGCGTTGGTTAGATCCAGTGACAGGATCCGATGAATGTGAGTTCAATACATGGTTAAGGCAGGGGAGACTTTGGAGAGGGGAATTAACTGATAACTGACTTCCATTAAACATGGAACTAGCACAGTCTACCCCAGAGAGCGAAATAAAGGGTTCAGTTCGACATTCCAACCACCTGAAGAAGGACGGAGCGTACAACGTATAATAAATATGGTGACAAAGACGAGGACAATAGTCAGAATAATGTAAATAGTGTAGGCTTCGCTTTATTTAATGATGAATTCTGAATTAAAACAAATTACTGTCCATGTCCTCAAGTTCTAAAATCCATCCGCATTTTCTATTGCGATTAAATCCGTAAAACTGCTGTGTAAATCTAATCAATGTAAATGAACATGTACTAAAATGGAACGAATCCATCTTATTGACTCACATGCTAATACCCCTGGGAAAGGTAAATATAGCCTGTGTTCTATAGGCCTGGTCTAGGAGAAGGAGAACTTTGAATTCAAAACCTGAGGAGGGACGTTTGGTGACCTTGTGGCACAGGGTGCACCACATCTCTGTATTCGGCCCTTCAAAAAGTGTGGTTGGTTCTGCACAATACCTTCACCACTATAATCAAATCATATGTCGGTTCCTGGTCGGTTCGTAAAAGGGTCCCCGGTAGGCGTGGGTCAAGAGCCGGAGTCAATCGAGAGAGACAACGATATAATATGGAAAAGAATGAATATTTTCGATAATACTAGGCTCATTCAATAAATAAGGTGAATCTTTCGGTTTAAGGACTTCTAATAGAGATAGAAGCTTACTCTATTTTATTTTAATTTTATTTTATTTTTGTTTTACTTCTTTTTCACATGGATTTAATTTCTTTTGCAGATTAAAAAAAACTTTGAGAGTTTTGGTGATCCGACCTCATTCAGTCTGACAGAAGGGTGACAGTGGATGACATTGCAAGGACTTTGAGCTTATCTTTTGGGACAAACGCAGGGGTGATCAGTCATAAGGAGTCATCTTGCATCATGACAACGCAAGGCCTCACACAGCAGCCCAAACGGTGCAGACCGTCACCGAGCTGGGGTGGGAACTGCTCCCTCATCCCCCTTACAGCCCAGACCTTGCCCCTTCAGGCTTTCACCTGTTTGGTCCCTTGAAAGCGTTCACGAAAGGCACGAAGTTTAAAAGTGACGATGAAGTCAAAAGTGTTGTGAGCGACTGGCTGAGACATCAGTCCAAAGATTTTTACGCTGAGGGAATACGGAAGCTTGCGCATAGATGGGAAAAGTGTGAGACAGTGCTGGGAGACTACGTTGAAAAAATGTAAGCTTCTATCTGTATTAGAAGTCCTTATACCGAAAAAGTCACCTTATTTATTGAATGACCCTCGTATATATGCAATATTTAGAATGCACCTTTTGAATCAGGCAGACTTGTGGGGAAATCAGATTTATGTAAAGGATGCATTTGGCAAAAAACGTTGAGAACCATTGCTCTAAACAGTATTCTTTTCCTTAATATGCTTCCCTGATCATGTTTACGTATCCATTTGCACAAGCCTGTTAGGTAGGGTGATTTTCTAAGGTTAGTATAAGGCCGTAATAATGGAGCACTGGTGATGATCGCTCACTACGCAGTCATAATTATTCAAGCTTGCGAACCATTACACCACATCGACTTAGATAAGGCACAAGGCCAAAAGAGTGGAGCACCAGGTGAGAATTGAACACATTACTCGCATTTAATCGATCAAGCGAGACAAGGTTGCTAACTTTTCGAAACCGCCAGCCCGTTAGGTATATTAATCATTGTTTTGCCTCCAAACATCTTGCTTTCTTTAAGCCCTGTGTGTGTTAAATTCTCTAAGCTCTCTTTCTTTACTATCTGTCTCAGAAATTTCAACAGTTATTTTCTGATCCTAATCGCACGTGTTTTTTGTTTCGTTCCTATTTTTCCTTAAAATGTCCTCGTTGCTCATATGTTCTGTCAATGGTATACTTCTGTATAATATCTGTGGCCTTAAGTCTGCATTTCACCGGAAAGCAAATTGTCCAGCATTCACTGCAATAAGGCATATATACTTTAGCACTTATATTGTTTCCAACAAAATTTTCTTCTTTCTTATTATTTTGTTTAGTTTCTAGAGCGCATCTTTCGCTAATTCCAACGTTACTAAGAATTTCTGTGTCACAATGTTCCTCGTATTTCCTAGATAATTATATTTATGTATGTGATTTATTTTGAATTTCTCTAATTTGTAGCTTGAAACTTCAGCTGTTTCTCTTGCTGGCAACTATACAGTTTGCCTTTTTATACTTGATGGTTAGTCTTTTCTCCGAGGCTTCCTTTTACTACTTTTTTGTAGGATTTCCAGTCGGCGTTCCTGTCGTCTTCTTTCTGTGACTGCCTGGCAGCCTCTTATCAATAAGTTATCACTTCCACCATCTTATTTAGAATATAAAGGTGCGATGGGTAAATTGTGACCATTTTATGCTTTTCATTTCGCGCATGCGCGTTGTTTTTTTTTATTTTATCGACTGCACAGTATAGTAGGGAGGGATGAGCACCGTCTGTGAGAAAAAGAGCACCATGACGCAATTCCCATCACCAGATTTTTGGAAACGACATGCTGTAATCCTTTGCATTCGAGCAGGAAACTCCAATACGAACATTTCAGAGTGTTTGGATGTCAATCTGAGGACTGTGCAGAGTATTCGGAAAGAGTTGGATGAGTCTAAAGCTGATTACGAAGGTGCTTAGAGTGATCACTAGTGATCGTGATGTTATGCCTTCGTTCATCTTCACTCTGGGCCTCAGATTTAAAACGGAGACCTACATCAAGTGCTTTAAGGAGGTAGTGCTGTTCTGGGTCAAGAGGGTGGTTGCTGGAAGATCCTATATCTGGCAACATGACTCTGAACCATGCTACAAAAGCAGGAGAAAGTCATGGCTGTCAGACAATTTCTGCGACCACATCACCCCTTACATCTGGCCATCTAATTTCCCAGATTGCAACCTAAAGGCTTATGGTAAGGCTTCAAGAACACTAGAAAGCTGTAACACGAAGGGAAGTGAAAAATCAGGTGTGGCTGACCACACATGGAGAGAAAAGGGAGATCATCGCCCTCTGTGCGATCAGGTTAAGATCACAGAAAGAGAACACCATTGGAAAATTCGTAAACTTAACATATGCTAGGCCACAAAAATATCCTGAGCCGACAAAGCATAGAAATGAATACAATATAGGAACCAGTAATAAGGATTGCCAGAGAAAAGCGATAATAACAGCAAAAATTGCAATATGAGCTCTGGTAAAAATCTGTAATGATAACAGCAAAAAATTGCAATATAAGCACTGGTAAAAAATGGTTGCTGAAGACATTAGGCTTATAATACACAGAAATTCATACACAGAGATCCAGAAGGACACATGGCACAGTGGATAAAGGCGTTGGTTAGATGCAGTGACAGGATCCAAAGAGTGTGAGTTCAATAACCGGTTAAGGCAGTTGACGGAAAATTAACAGGAGATGACTGATAACTGACATCCATTAAACATGGCACGTAGAACTAGAACAGTCTACCCCAGTGAGCGAAAGGGTTCAGTTCGACATTTCAACCATCTGTAGAAGCCGAAACGCTGTAGTTAATATGGCCGAATAATGTAAATACTGTGCAACATATATATATATATATATATATATATATATATATATATATATATATATATATATATATATATATATATATGTAAGAATATAACCCAAACTGCAGGACGAATATTTTAAGAAACTGCTCAATACACAATTCTTAAAATTGAATGAGTACAGCGGATAAAAATACTTTTAAAAGATTGAAAAATTCACCGTTAACTGTAAACGGGGAAACAAATTATGAGAAGAAAGTCTGTCACGGATGACATGAATGAATAGCAGAGATAAAAAAAGAATAACAAAAGTTTTACCAACAAAGTTACAAGAGACACAGCACAGCAAGCCCAAGCAACCAGTCTCTTTGTTGACAAAGAGCGGGTCGCCTGAACCTGATGAACAGCGTCTCCAACACCTTCAGTTGGAATAATGAGCGTGCTCTGGCCAAAACAGGGAACTAGCTCACACTAAAATCCATAGCACAGGTCGGATTATTTATCAAGTGATCCGCTATAGAAGACCTGTACGTAATTCAAATGGTATCCCCAAATGAATTTTTTTTTCGAGTATTTAAGCAGACATATGCTGTTTAATCCTAACATCTAAACACTGTGGCGTTCTACCTATGTAGCCGAGTCCACAACTACATTTAAAATAATAAATGACGGAATTAATATGGTGGGTGGGTGGAACGTCTTTACACATAGATAACTTGGTTTGAAAAACAACACGAACGTTAGCTGCATTACACTCATGTGAACGAAATTAAATATATATATATATATATATATATATATATATATATATATATATATATATATATATATGTATGATGAAAAATATGGAAAAAACAAAACAAAATCCGAATATGTTGTTTTACTGTCGACGTCAGAGGTTTCGGTTTAATAGACCATCTTCAGGACATGGTTATTAGAAACAAACTTAGGATTGACTTAAATATCGTCTAATCCTAAGTATGTTTCTAATAACCATCTCCTGAAGATGGTCTACTAGACCGAAACGTCTGACGTCGACAGTAAAACAACATTAAAACAGTAAACTTGCATATTCGGATTTTGTTTTGTCTTTTCTATATTTTTCATCATACCGTCGGATCTACATCCACATATTTGCTTACATATATATATATATATATATATATAAATATATATATATATGAATATATATATATATATATATATATATATATATATATATATATATATATATGTATGTATGTATATGAAATTTACATGGAAGTGTTTACAATATATGATAGAGTAAGGTCTCTAATATTACATTCAAATATCACTCCATATTAACTTAATACTAAACTTTAAGTAAGAGAAATTACCAATCTAAAAATAGTTGCAAATTAAATTCATGAATAAAATTCAAACTGATAGAGATATCACCTTAATAATCAATTACAACTAGAAGTAAACTTATATTTGAAAATAAAATTTATAGTGTTTAAATGTAAATTCTATGAATATTTTTCTATTCGACTATTTCATATTAAATCCCCAAAATTTTTGTAATAAAATTTTTTTTTTAAACTTTAACTAACATATAATTAAATTCCTTAGACTGTTTAAACATTCAAACTTATATAAAACATTATAATATTTATGAACTCTCAAAGTAAAGCAAGACAACAGCGTCCATTCCAAAGAAAGTTAATGACACTTTATCACAACTTCTTTCTCTCTCTTTCTCTTTATGCCTTTTTGTCTTATCCCCCGCCCATATCAATATATAACTACCGTTAAGTTAAGCGATTTAATGTGTTAATGTCTGGATTTCCTCAAACAATTTAAATTTGAAAGAATAGAAATGTTACATCTAACTAAATCATGTCTCTCTACCCCCTTCACTCCCGCACTTCATTAATTTACTTATTACTGCCCGTCATAAATGTGTACATTTCTTTTAATTTTTCGTTTCAATCTTTGGAAATAAAATCTGATGATCCGTTGTCCTTTAAAAGGGCTGTGGTGAAATAATTTATTATATGGAACCTTAAAGTGGTCTGTTTTTATTTAAATTATTAGCTCTGGATTTACATTGAGCTCTCTGGATTTTATCCTCCTTGGGTCTACCCATTCGGATTACCTAGTGTTTCGTAAACTAAATATATATATATATATATATACATATATATATATATATATATATATATATATATATATATATATATATATATATATGCGTTTATGCGTTTATACGTTTGTGTGTGTTTGTGTCGGATGGAAAGAATTCTGTTGGCATCAATCTTTTACTTATCTATCAATCTATGCACTTTATCTGTTTGTTTTTTTTCACCTCGCTTTATCTTCATCATCGATTATGAATCAAGTTTTCTTTCTCTTTCTGTCAGCCAACCGCATTTTCATTTGCTCGGGTTAATGCACCTGTCGGCAACAGATCGAAACTAATTTCGTTGCATCGTTACTGATTTCACTCTCCGTCGTCCATTTTCCCCATGGAAGACTGACAGGCAACAGCAAGTAAAAAAAAAAATTACAAATGAAATAAAAACCTTCCATCTGCCTAATCTAATTTATAATCAGCCACTTTTAACATTATCGTTTCAAATCCCAGATTTATCAAACAGTTTCTCTCGGAACCGCCTCCCCTGGTCTTCTATGATCCAAAATCTTTGCCAGATTTTGCTTCTTATCATTAATAGAATTCTTTGCTTTGGCTTAACAGCCGTTCGACACTTAAAGTAAAATCGTCGAATTGTGTTCAATCTCACAGGCAACCTGTTTGTTTTCACTGGGCACGTATGTTCCAAGGGGAGTATAAATTCACTTACTCTATATCTCATAATATTTTTCTGAAATTCTTTATAAAAATCAGATTGGACCATAAAGAGCTTCTTTTTTTCTTAATATTTGGGCTGGAGCTATTGGATCTACACATTTCAGCCTTGATAGGGTTTAAACCTATTTACACAATCTTAGGATAATTCTTGACGCTTCTGCCTCTGTCTCACAAGCGCAACGTCTCAAGTCGTCCATGACAAATGTTCTTTACTTCCTCCCCTTTAGTATTTACAGCGAGGACACCCTCATTTTCTCTTTATTTCGGTTGGAAGAGGAAAGTTCCTCTCAGATATCTTATTTCCCTAGATCTACTTTGTGGAAAACGCTCTTGTTTGGGTCATTCCTTGGGCATTACTTAATCTTTGGGCATTACTTAATCCTTAGGCATTACTTAATCCTTGCAAGACAAAAGTCCTTACTTAATCCTTGGGCATTACTTAATCCTTGCGCATTACTTAATCCTTGCAAGTCAAATGTCCTTACTTAATCTTTGGGCATTACTTAATCCTTAGGCATTACTTAATCCTTGCAAGACAAAAAGTCCTTACTTAATCCTTGGGCATTACTTAATCCTTGGGCATTACTTAATCCTTGCAAGTCAAATGTCCTTACTTAATCCTTGGGCAATACTTAATCCTTGGGCATTACTTAATCTTTGCAAGTCAAAAGTCCTTACTTAATCATTGGGCATTACTTAATCCTTGGGCATTACTTAATCCTTGCAAGTCAAAAGTCCTTACTTAATCCTTGGGCATTACTTAATCCTTGGGCATTACTTAATCCTTGCAAGTCAAATGTCCTTACTTAATCCTTGGGCATTACTTAATCCTTGCAAGTAAAAAGTCAAACCGTATCTACCATCCTTAACTTCATAATCTTCACTTGTTACTTAAATCGTCTTGCAATCATATCACACATCTCGTTCAATGACCCTGGTCAATTCAAATCTGGAAAATTTGTCAAGCCTCTGAAGAAATTGTAATGACTCCCGATAAAAACAAAAATATTAAAATAAAATATAAAAACAAAAATAAAAAGAATTTAAATTAAAATAAAGCATTTACGCTTTTTTAAAACTCTTCTCTCTTACTTTCTCTCTCTCTCTCTCTCTCTCTCTCTCTCTCTTTCTCTATGATTTCTCTCAACTAACAAGAAGGCAAATATCAAATAAAATTTGAACACGACTGAAAAATACCAGAAGTTTTCGGGAACATCGCCTTACTAATTATAAAGTTATAAAATTTACATCCCTTTGAATATCTTGTTCAAATTTTGATAAATAAGTCTTTTATTGGTCAACATGAAGCCTATTTAAATTTGTTTACCTGGAGAATGGAGTTACTCAGATATTAACATTTTCAATGATTCTTAATTGCGGGTGGGGGGGTCCTTATATATTAATTTGGTTTGGTTTGATTTATTTTGTTTTTCGGCATATCAACCTCAATGGGTCATTTAATGCCGACAACTTGTTTTTCCTGATAATATTTTTGTTTTGTCAAAAATCCATTTCTGTTAATATTTTTTTTCTCAAAAATGTATAACAGGTAATATTTTTTCAAAAACATATAGCTGGGAATTTTTTTTTTCAAAAACGTACAGCTGGTAATATTTTAAAAAAAAACGGACAGCTGGCAACATTTTTTTTCAAAAACGTATTATCAGAGGGCTTACTGTTGGACGTAGTTTATCGTCTTACCCGGGACGCGGACGTAGTTTATCGTCATGCCAAGGACGGGGACGTAGTTTATCGTCATACCCAGGACGCGGACGTAGTTTATCGTCATACCAAGGACGCGGATGTAGTTTATCTTCATACCCAGGACGCGGACGTAGTTTATCGTCATACCCAGGAGGTGGATGGAGTTTATCGTCTTACCCAGGACGCGGATGCAGTTTGTCGTCTTACGTAGGACGCAGATGTAGTTTATCGTCTTACCTAGGATGCGGATGTAGTTTATCATCATACCCAGGACGCGGACGTAGTTTATCGTCTTACCCAGGACGCGGATGCAGTTTATCGTCTTACCCAGGTCGCGGATGTAGTTTATCGTCATACCCATGACGCGGACGTAGTTTATCGTCATACCCAGGACGCGGACGTTGTTTATCGTCTTACCCAGGACGCGGATGTAGTTTATCGTCATACCCAGTACGGGGACGTAGTTCATCGTCTTACCCAGGACGCGGATGTAGTTTATCGTCTTAGCCTGGACGCGGACGTAGTTTATCGTCTTACCCTGGACGCGGACGTAGTTTATCGTTTCACCCAGGACGCGGGTGTAGTTTATCGTCTTACATAGGACGCGGATGCAGTTTATCGTCTTACGTAGGACGCGGACGTAGTTTATCGTCTTACGCAAGACGCGGACGTAGTTTATCGTCTTACCCAGGACGAGGATGCAGTTTATCGTCTTACACAGGACGCGGACGTAGTTTATCGTCTTACCCAGGACGCGGATGCAGTTTATTGTCGTACCCAGGACGCTATTAATTTGGAGTTCAAAAGGTATTTTAAAGAAAGCAAAAAAGCAGTGTATTATAACAGCTTCAGTTTGTCAGTTAAAGTTTCTGATCACTTGTTTCTGGAGTTTCAATGCATTTCTATGGTAAAATTAGTTACACTGCATTTACATTATACATATAACACCTTTATTCGGTCAAGAATCTCTTTGTCTGCATTTTCATGGCACAACCTATGAATTGAGTACGGAGAATGAAAGCAATGTTAGATCTAAAAATTCAATGGCTAGATCATGAAATTTAATTTTTGTTTTTTTCATAGCTATGGTGATTTTTATTCATTAAATAAATTAATATTTATTAATTCCTTCTTACGTTTGTTTTCTCATATTTGCTATGTCACTTTTTATATTGTCATTGGTGTGAATATGGACAAGCAAGTGTTAATAATAACTTTCTAACTATGAATATGTAGTGAGTCCTGATAAATATAAAAATAAAAAGAATTTTGATGTTAGCCGAAACCAATGTTTGTGCCAGAGTTTCAGAGCCTGGTCAAGAGGATAATGAGCTAGATGGCAGAAGTGATGACAAGAGATGCAACTGCTGAAGAAACCAACCATTAGTTAAGAGGTCATCAGCTAATCATATTTCTGTCTAGCTTCCGGTGTGAATATGGACAGGTAAGTGTTTTGAATAATAACTTTCAAACTAGTGAGTCCTGATAAATATAAAAAGAAAAAGAAAAAGAATTAAATTAAAATAAAGCAATTGCGCTTTCTTTTAAAATCCTTATCTCTTCCCTCACCCCTCTCACCCCATCTCTCTCTCTCTCCCGCCGACCAATAAAAATCTTGTCGGCATTAAATAACCCATTGAGGTTGATATGCCGTAAAACAAAATAAACCAAACCAATCTAAACCAAAGAATACATATTCTATTCATACGAATCTATCCTAAAAATGTTGTCGGCATTAAATAACCCATTGAGGTTGATATGCCGTAAAACAAAATAAACCAAACCAACCTAAACCAAAGAATATATATTCTATTCATACGAATCTATCCTAAAAATGTTGTCGGCATTAAATAACCCATTGAGGTTGATATGCCGTAAAACAAAATAAACCAAACCAATCTAAAACAAAGAATACATATTCTATTCATACGAATCTATCCTAAAAATGTTGTCGGCATTAAATAACCCATTGAGGTTGATATGCCGTAAAACAAAATAAACCAAACCAATCTAAAACAAAGAATACATATTCTATTCATACGAATCTATCCTAAAAATGTTGTCGGCATTAAATAACCCATTGAGGTTGATATGCCGTAAAACAAAATAAACCAAACCAATCTAAAACAAAGAATACATATTCTATTCATACGAATCTATCCTAAAAATGTTGTCTGCACTAAATAACCCATTGAGGTTGATATGCCGTAAAAGAAAATAAACCAAACCAAACCAAACCAACCCAAACCAAACTAAAACAAACTAAACCAAACCAAACTAAACCAAATTTCTAATATGGCCAAAAATGTGAAAACAATTTTATGTAAAAAGCAATTTAAAACATGCTTATAGCAACTGTTTTAATTTCACTGCAAGCGTTAGTATGTGAAAAAATGTAACTTAAGTCAATTTAAAAACGGTATGGTCATTGGTGCCCAAGTGGTGTTGACGAGTATTTCATTAATTGCTGATCTCCTGTAATTTTCCTTATGGTTACCAGAAAATAGTCAGTAAATCGGGTGGGGAGTGAGCGGTATTTCTGCGGACAGCTATCCTTCGTTGATCGAGAAGATCAAAAGCGAAGGTCAGACACGAATACCACGAATCGCTGCTTAGTGAAATCGACTCCCAAGATGATACTTTCCCGTTTACTGCAATCAAAACTTGCTGAAGTCTATGATGAACCATTATCTTTCCCGTATATCCTCATAAACTGTACCCCTTATATCTTACTCTGTAATCCTCTACCTCGAGTGTCACTTGGTCCTTGTACAGAATGAACATTATTGTTAAAATGAAAACACCTCGAATTTTGAAGTAGATTGACCACAGCAACAGAAAACAATAATAGTGTCTATGAATTCTAATGCTTCCTGGGAGATTACGTCTTCAAAAATACAATAAAAAACCGCATTAGATTCTTTCATTGGGCACACATACACCACATTCTCTCGCAGACTGACCTGTCATATATCGACAAGCACTTTACAAATTACAAAAGTACAACTAACAGCATACGACAAATATTATTGGATAATACCAAAGTGCACTATAGCACCCAAGGCAAAGAAAAAACTCAAAAACCTAGAAGCTATTATTATACAAAATAAACAGCCCACATAAATTAAAATATCATTGACCACAGGTGACTGTATCTTGAAATGTATGTGATATATTTAATGAACACATATATTCTATCTATCTATCTATCTATCTATCTATCTATCTATCTATCTATCTATCTATCTATCTATCTATGTCTGTTCATATCTATCTATCTATCTATCTATCTATCTATGCCTGTTCATATCTATCTATCTATCTATCTATCTATCTATCTATCTATCTATCTATCTATCTATCTAGTTAATATAATAAAGTACAAATAAATAAAAGAATAAAATATTAAAGAATATATAAATGAAAATAAATAAATCGCATTCTTTTTGGGCGTCCACATTCACAATAACGGCTACCCATAGCCTCAGCGTAGACATTTTAATACTTCCGGCATTCCAAAGAATACAAGGGTGGAGACAAAGGAATTCTACCGACCACACAGAAATCAAAATGTTTCTTGAAAATGACTACGATAGTCGAAATATTTGAAAAAAACTATAATAAATGAACTTCGAACAGTTTATCCACAAGTTTTTATTAATAATTAATAGTTTATTCAAAAATTGGAAAATGAAAAAAAAAAACACAGAGACAGGAGATAGATAGATAGATAGATAGATAGATAGATTTGTATGCTTTCTTATATGTGCGTCTCTTTGTATGTCGAATGTGTGTGAGTATATATATATATATATATATATATATATATATATATATATATATATATATATATATATATATACATATATGTGGATAGAGAGTGACTGCATGATGTAGTGTGATAGATAGATTTGAACAGACTGACATAGATAGATAGATAGATAGATAGATAGATAGATAGATTTACATCTCTGTGCGTCTCTGAAATGTTTGTGCGTATATATATATATATACATACATACATACATATATATATACATACATACATTTTTATATCAAAAAGTCTCCCACAATATATATGTATAGTAAAATGATCCAAAATATATTTTTAAAGGAAAATAACTAGCAATCCTTTGGAAGTCTACAATTGCGTTCTGAATATATATCTAGTTAACAACATAAAATTCTATTCTGATTAGTTCTATTTCAGTATTGAGTGATCCGAATAGGTGAATATGTCGCTAAACAAATCCAGCCAAGCAAATCAGGTTTACAGTATAGCTTAATCCGTACTAGACGACCGAGGGACCCAACTCACAATCACTATATTACAAAATACGGAACCCAAAGTTTTAATTCTGTAAGCTATTACCTAACACTTGGATATGATAAAATATTCAGCATGATTTAGTCTGGCCCAAGAATTGTAGAGTTGGCGAGATTTGAACAAGTAAATTGGGTTTCTATACAATGACTCTATGGCAAGCGGCTGCTGGTAGGCAAATGAAAGCAAACTGAAGCTGATTCGCTGATGGACAGCGGGCTTTGGAGGGGTCAGTGTTGATTAGTGGCTGGTGGTCGAAGTAAAAACATTTTCTAACCATTAACGTCTCGAAATAGTTTTTTTTTTTTTCATAGCGCCCAAACTGTAAGGGCCGAAGTAAGCGGTAGACTCAAAACGGTGGTGACGTGATTAAACAAACATGACAAGAAGAATTTAGCGAGCAGAACTGGGAAGTACTATAGTTAAAGGGAATAATATGAATAGACAGCACTTAGGGGAATAAAGTTGCAGATAATGTGTAGCGTTCGTGGCAGAGAAGATGAAGATAACTCCTTTTTTGAGGGAGGAGGCGTCTTATCTATCTATCTCAGTCTGTTCATAATCTATCTATCTATCTATCTATCTATCTATCTATCTATCTATCTATCTATCTATCTATCTATCAATGTTTATACATATTTCCCTCTCTCTCTATGTATATATGTATATTCATATCTATCGATCTATATATCTATCGATCTATGTCTGTTCATATCTATCTATCTATCTATCTATCTATCTATCTATCTATTTATCTATCTATCTATGTTTGTTCATATCTCCCCCTCTCTATCTATCTATCTATCTATCTATCTATCTATCTATCTATCGATGTATATTCATATCTATCGATCTATATATCTATCGATCTATGTCTGTTCATATCTATCTATCTATCCATCTATCTATCTATCTATCTATCTATCTATCTATCTATCTATCTATCTATCTATCTATCTATCTATGTTTGTTCATATCTCCCACTCTCTATCTATCTATCTATCTATCTATCTATCTATCTATCTATCTATCTATCTATCTATGTATATTCATATCTATCGATCTATATATCTATCGATTTGTCTGTTCATATCTATCTATCTATCTATCTATCTATCTATCTATCTATCTATCTATCTATCTATCTATCTATGTTTGTTCATATCTCCCGCTCTCTCTCTACCTAACTATGTATATTCATATCTATCGAACTATATATCTATCGAACTATGTCTGTTCATATCTATCTATCTATCTATCTATCTATCTATCTATCTATCTATCTATATATATATATATATATATATATATATATATATATTCATATCTATCTATCTCAGTCTTTTCTTATCTATCTATCTATCTATATCAGTTTGTTCATATCTATCTATCTATCTATCTATCTATCTATCTATCTATCTATATATATATATATATATATATATATATATATATATATATATATATTCATATCTATCTATCTCAGTCTTTTCTTATCTATCTATCTATCTATATCAGTTTGTTCATATCTATCTATCTATCTATCTATCTATCTATCTATCTATCTATCTATCTATCTATCTATCTATCTATCTATCTATCTATCGCAGTCTGTTCACTGCCTATCATTGTGAACTCGACTTCTCCTCGCTTCTGCGAGGTCTGCCGACGACGAATAGTGGTTGCGTAGGACGGTCGGGCCAGCGTGCTCCAGGGTCACGTGTGTCGCGGATGCGACCTGTCTCTGCGTGTGTGACGATGCACAAAGCGAACTCCATCGTTCCTCGTTTGCGCGTAGGTTGCCGGTCGAGCGATAACTTCGGCTTGTGGTCTCAGGAGCCTACGCGCATCCACGCAGCGGGCATACAACAGTTTCACATTCAATGGAAGTGAACTCTAATCGTCATGCGCGCGGTCGACCGCCGACGAGTCGTGGTCGGTTAAATGGTTTGTCGATTGCGCACCATGGATAGGCGTGCCGCGGCCACCCGCGTGCCGCGACCACGCGCGTGACGCGATCCTCTGTCTGCGTGTGTGACGACAACAGCGAAATAGAATTTCAGAAATTAGAAGAAACTAAATAAAAAAAATATATGACCATTGCAGAAATTCTTATTTCCACCTGCGCGGGGGACAATTTCATGGAGTTGGTGTAATTCACATAACACGAGTATTGTTAGCCTTGGGACAAATGTTGATCTCATGATCTGACCCCGAATCTAAAATTTTCAACGACCCACAAAAATAATGTAACAGTCAGTGAAGAAACTGATAGCTACTGTTTTGAGATGCAAACTGTTTGCTGCTCGTGGACTTCATAATGCTTGGTCAAAGGTTTCATCCAGTCAGATAATGGTAAAAAACAGGATAATTTGAGGAAAGTTGTTGGTCGTCTGCGTGTGGAGGTAATCTTCGTGCGTGACAACGAGCATCGCCAACATGACAAAAGCTATGATTGACTGAGGCGATAAAACAAACCAAATCAATATATACTGAGATAGATAGATAGATATGAAAAAATGAGATAGATAGATAGATAGGTAGATAGATAGATAGATAGATAGATAGATAGATAGATAGATAGATAGATAGATAGGTAGATAGATAGATGGATAGATATGAACCAAATGAGATAGATAGATAGATAGATAGGTATGACAAAAATGATATAAATAGATAGATAGATATGAAAAAAATGATATAAATAGATAGATAGATAGATAGATAGATAGATAGATAGATAGATAGATAGATAGATATGAAAAAATGAGATAGATAGATAGATAGATAGATAGATAGATAGATAGATAGATAGATAGATAGATAGATATGAAAAAATGAGATAGATAGATAGATTTGAACGGACGGAAATCCGTAGGTAGATAGATAGATAGATAGATAGATAGATAGATATTAACAAAATGAGATAGATATATAGATATGAACAAAATGAGATACATAGATAGATAGATAGATAGATAGATAGATAAGAACAAAATGAGATAGATAGATAGATAGATAGATAGATAGATAGATAGATAGATATCAGGCTGAGGTAGATAGATATGAAAAAATGAGATACATAGAAAATGAAAAAATGAAATAGACAGATATGAACAAAATGATATAGATAGATAGGAACAAAATGAGATAGGTAGATAGAGACAGAGAGATAGACATGAACAAAATGAGATAGATAGATGTCATCTTCGTGCCCGACAACGAGCATCACCAACTTGACTAATCTATGACTGAGATGATTTAACGCATGCTTCGCGTATTCCTGACTTTGATCCTTCCGATTATTATCAGGTTGGACCCCTTGAACAACATTTATCCAGGATAAGGATTCCACGTGATCTTGTGACCAAGATCTAAGGCGCTCAGCATTCATTTGATGTCAGGTTCAGCGTCCATCGATTGGACAAACATATTAGTTATTCGAGAAGTGGTTCCATAAGCCTTTGTTGCAGAATAGCATATGTGGTTCCAGTTTTATTGATATGAGATTCATCGGAGGTTTCATTTATTCATTCATGCATCAATCTGACAAACGAATCCATCTTGATGCCGTCGACTTCGAATAGAAACGATGTTGACATATGAACAATATTTCATTTGTATTAATTTGCTTAAACTTATATCGCTTCGTGGTCACCAGGTAATGAAGTTAAATAGTATATCACACACACACACATATATATATATATATATATATATATATATATATATATATATATATATATATATATATATATATATATATATATATCTTCAGAGCAGCCTGAACACATTCAGCTGTTATCTCAAATAACAACTTAAAAGAGACTGTTTGACCAGCACAAGGACTGACCAAAAGTCATGATAAAAAAATTAAAAAAAAACAAATGAAAACTACAGACAAAAGTTCATTTTCTCCATCAAGACATTCATTTCTGTAGTTCACTACTACCAGCAAGCAGAAAATTATTTTTCTCCTGATGATGGCCATTTTGGCCGAAACTAGTCGAGGAATCTAAATGAAATAATAATAAAAACGAAGGAATATTAATATACTAAATCTATACTATATGTCTAAAGATTTTTAATTTTTTATATTTTTTATTGTTCAATATATATATATATATATATATATATATATATATATATATATATATATGTATATATATATATATATATATATATATCGGATTCGGTATACCAGATAATAGACGATATATGTATAAAAGGTTTATTCTCCAATATTCGTTTCTCTCATTATCAGTATTATTTTATAAAATAACAAAGGGCACGTAGCCGAGCAAATGGTTAGAACTTTCGCATTCTGACCATGAGACCTGGATTCGAATCTCACGGTGGTCGATTTATCAGGACTGCAGTGGTCAAGCCTAGCGTCCGGTACCTTTGGAAAGTGCCTGAGAACCATACCTTGTGAGTGAAATTGTGTAGACGGAACCCTTGAGGGTCGTCGATAGCTGTACTAGCACTAAGTCATCGTGGCTGAGGGGGTGAGCGTGTTTCGTCTTGTTCGGATTGTTGATCACGCTAAATAACACGCTCTTTCCCAGAAACTGTAACTCCGCTCTGCTCGGCATAGTTGCATTATAAACCACAGGTGGGCTCTGTGGGTGTTGAATAAACACAAATGCGCCTGAGCAAGTGTCTGCAATAGGGATATCTTGTTGACAGGTATCCTCGAATACGAGTGGCCAGCTATTCATATATAATAACAACGTATTTCACAGACGGATTAAAAATAGTTGAAAGAAAAAGCAACTCTCCGCGAGTGTTTCATGACTTTAGGGTGAGTTTTATGACCTGTTGTACACACACACACACACACACACACACACACACACACACACACACACATATATATATATATATATATATATATATATATATATATGGGTAGGGTCTCTGACTGACACCAAATTGATCCCGGCTTTAAGCAATCGGATGTCTAGTCCACGGTGAGCTATGATACATCGAAACAGGTTTGTATTTGTATATATATATATATATATATATATATATATATATATATATATATATAAGTGAACATTGAAGTCAACACTTAGAGGCGACTCGCTGTTTCATGCTACACGCAATCGTCAAGCCGCGAATGTTGGATTTTTCTTCGACTATTTATATATATGTGTTAGTGGTGCATTGTGGGTAAGCTATTCTGGCGGTTATTTTTGCGGGAGTGGCTTGTTTATTTATTTATTTATTTGGGTCAATTTATTTTACTTGTTTTTCATTTTCATTTTGTATTATTTATTCTTTTCGTTTTTTTCATGTTTTATTAACGTATTAGAAATTTGGTGGGAGTTGCTTAGGTCGCTTATTTAATAGTTTGTTTTGGTCTGGGAAGATAATTAAAGCTATTTATTCGTCCAACTTTTAGATTGTTTGCCGTAGTCTGTTCTGTTATTTTGGCGGGTGGACAGTTTTTAACCCTTCCGCTGCTAACTACGGAGATCTTCGTTTTTCTTATCTTGCTCCAGTTGGCTAAGTACGGAAGCCTACGTTTTTTGCATACTGCTGGTACGAATGTCCTGTTGCGCCATCTATGGTAAAATACGGGAAATTCTAACTGTTCTATCATTCAAATTATTTGTCAGCCTCGATCTTTCTCTACGTCATGGTAGTTTCGTATCTAATTTGAAAATATTCCTGACGAAAATGCGGCTAGCATGACGATGACTCTGAATCAGATCGATTTAGCGAAAATTCTGATTCTGATGATCCCGAGTACGTGCGGGAGGATGGTAATGGCCGTGAAAGTGAAACTGACGGAAATATTAGCGATGATTTGAGCGATCACGGTGATGGTGACGTGAATGTTCATCATGGCCAAGGTGATGGTCAGCCCGTAGGCGTAGGCGCCGCCGGTGTAGTAAATAATGCAATGCCCGCAGCACCTGGTGGGCCTGTTGCAATGCCTGCAGCACCCGCTGTGCATAGGCCTGGTCCTGTTGATCCTGGTAATGCTCCACAGCCGGCTCCAGCCCGTAGTAGACGAAATCAGGACAGGAGAAATCAAAATCAGGTGGGGGACTGGACAAATATTGACAGACTTCCACATGTGCATCACTTCACTGGCACTCCAGGCATAAATATGCAGCCCAATGATCCAGGGTGTTGCCTTCAGTGGTTGAAAATGTTTCTCACGGATGACCTTGTAAACATTATTGTGCCAGAAACAAATAGATATGCTCAACAATATTTCCAAGAACACCCTAATCTGAAACAGTATTCTCGCTGTCGACGGTGAAAGGACTTGAAAACTTTTGGCTGTTCTTGGCCCTACTGTTCAACACAGGAATAGTGAAAAAGCCTGAAATTCAGATGTACTGAAGCACTGATCGGAAAGTGGCGACTCCGTTTTATTCAGAGTCCATGGCTAGGGATAAATTTCTTCTGATTCTGAAATTTCTTCACTTGAGTGAAAATAGTGCTCTCCCCGACAATGATGACGATCGGCCCTACAAGCGGGGACAGGTGACATTTCGTAGGGATGGAGATGTGTTAGTGCTCGTGTGGACAAACGACCAGTGAAAATGATCTCCACTCTCCATGACTCTAGGATGGAAGATTCTGGTACTCAGGACAAGAACAATCAGCCAATTCGAAAACCTTCATGTGTGCTGGACTACAACAAACATATGTCAGTTTTTTACAAACTGGACCAGATGGCAAAATATTATCCCTGTACGCGCAAAACCATCAAGTGGAGCGAGAAATGTGTGCTATATTTGTTTGAATTGTGCATTGTGAACTCCCACACCCTGTACAACAAGGCAAATCCACAGAAAATCTTGCATTGCTGGATTTCAGGATTAAACTAATTGATGACATTCTTGCAGAATTTTGTCAGGCCGAGGCTGCCGCCCCCGATCATCATTCCTCTGACTCTGAAAATGAAGGGGAAGCTCCTCAAGCTATGGTATGTGCAAGGGCACCTAAAATTGATCCTACCAATCGCCTGGTTGGTGGAATGAAAGCTCATGACTTGGTAGAAATTCCTACAACCAATAAGAAAAGATACCCTTCCAAGCCATGCAGAGTCTGCAAAAAAGCTGGAAAACGGTCAGAAACAAGGTACTTCTGCAAAAAGTGTGAAGTCCCACTCCACAAAGGGCAATGCTTCAAAGGATATCATGTGTATACCCATTACTGATCTGGTAAGTCATTCCCAGGTATATCCATGAAAATGGAATGCTGTAAAACACACTGGTGCCAGTTTTCTGTGTAATAAAATATGTAGGCTGAAATTTGGCAATTTCCTTAAAAATGGCTGGCCAGATGGGGGCAGCACTGTGCAAATTAGTAGCAGTGAAAGTGTTAATTTATGTATTTATTTGGATTGATCATATGCTAATATCATAAGCCAATGGTAAATATAATAATATAATAACACAATGGTAAATATAACATCATAAGCCAATGGTAACGACCTCCAAAAACAAACGGTTTCTCTTTCACCTGAAGGTTACAAGGATCATAAATTGAAAAGTATTGACTTCTGAAGAGATAAACTGTTATTACTTCAATGTTGACGTGAGAAGATTTTGCAAATTTAATTGGCCCCGACTATAGATAATTCATTTTTAAAGAAACAAAACATTGAATGAAAAATGAATAACATCAGCGGGTTACAACAGATGGCCGGGGTCAATATTATTTGATACTCAATACTCTCTAGGTTCTTCCTTGGCTTTTAAGAACAAAGAAATATGAGAAAAAACCAATTTATGACAAAGATATACAAAAAGGAATATTCAAAATAAACCAGAGAAACATTTTGAGACTGATTGGTTGAACGGATCAAATTGTTGAAGATAATATAAGAGAACTATCCGAGAATATTTTTTTAATTCGACTTTTTGTTTTCTTTCTTTTTTAAAATCAAAACAAAGCTATAATCAATCATGGGGATAAAGCGACTAAGACTCGAGGGGTTATTGAGTGTGAAGGAATATGAGAAAAAAATAGTTATTAAGTCAATACGAGAAAAATAGTTATTAGGTCAATACGAGAAAAATAGTTATTAAGTCAATAAGAAAAAAATAATTATTAGGTCAATACGAGAACATAAATAAATGAATCAGAAGATGACGATTGACAATATCATTTACATTTTTGACTTCATTGGAAAGTTGATTGGAAAGCAAGAAGATGGAACAGAATTCCACAAGCGAAAAGTATGAGAGGAGGAACTGTTATAAAAAAAATTATGGTTATAGAAATTATGGTTATATCTAGCAATTCAAACTGTATAACAATGAGACCTAACCGCCAATCTAGTAGTACGCTTCAATTCGTAAAATAGATGAAAGTTTATCAGAACAATTACCATGAAAATATTGATAGAAAATCTACAGAGACATTACCTAATAGCGGCGGTGCTGTGACTGAAGCCGAGATGCCAGGACAGCACCAATATCATGGAATATTTTTTATTGTATCAAGGATAGATAGTTGAAGCACTTGATATATATTCAATGCATGGACGGATGGTAGACTTATAAAAGTGTAAGATAGATATTGACTCGAAAAGATTGTCTAATACTGCACAGTGAACCGACATTCCTTACAACAGACCTTAGCAATTGATTCAGTATAATTGTTCCATTTCATATCTGTAGAAAACGCCAGCCCTGGAATGCAAAATACAAAAACATTTTCATGAAATATATTTATACTTAGTCAGCATTCAACTCAAGAGCAAATAATTCTAGCCGATTTCAAAAGCAGAATACTATTTTTTTTTAAATGACTTGTAGGCATTGCCGTGATTAAGCAATCGAATATGACCGATGCGAAATTCAAGTCCACCGGAAAAAAATCACGACAAAGCCTACTAAGCTGATTTTTTTTTTAAAGTATTCTGCTTTTGAAATTAAATTAATCTTTCACTCACCAGTCGTTTACCATCGCCCGAGGAGACACATTTTTGGTGTTGAAATATAATTGTAATTGTGTAGCGATTTTAAACATGTTTTTGTTTCAATATTCTAAAATAAATAACATTTAGCTCTTCTTTGTTCTGGGCCCACTTTTAAATTAAATATTACGTACAGTGGAATTATACTCCATTTGTTCTCATTTCACACACACACACGCACACACACACACACACACACACACATACATATATATATATATATATATATATATATATATATATATATATATATATATATATCGGATTCGGTATACCAGATAATAGACGATTTATGTATAAAAGGTTTATTCTCCGATATTCGTTTCGCTCATTATGGGTATTATTTTATAAAATAACAAAGGGCACGTAGCCGAGCAAATGGTTAGAACTTTCGCATTCTGACCATGAGACCTAGATTCGAATCTCACGATGGTCGATTTATCAGGACTGCAGTGGTCAAGCCTAGCGTCCGGTTCCTTTGGAAAGTGCCTGAGAACCATACCTTGTGAGTGAAATTGTGTAGACGGAACCCGTGAGGGTCGTCGATAGCTGTACTAGCACTAAGTCATCGTGGCTGAGGGCGCTAGCGTGTTTCGTCTTGTTCGGATTGTTGATCACGCTAAATAACACGCTCTTTCCCAGAAACTGACGATCTGCCTAAGTGAAACCTTGGTAGGTTTGTCTGGCTCATTAGGTTTGATTAGGTCTGCTCTATGTTTGTATCGAGCTCTTTAGTTAGTTGTTTACTCGAATCGGGTTTTTTTCTTTGGGCCTTGAACCTGTATCTGTGCGATTATTTTCGACAGGCTTTCATGTTCCTGGCTCTTTCTTTTTTAAAACCTTTTTTCCCTACGTGATTGATTTGGCTATTGTTAAATCAAGAATTCGAAGGTTTTTCGACACGAGTATAGTTACCTATATATATATATATATATATATATATATATATATACCCAAGTATAGGATTGGTGTATACGGAATAAATTCCAATAATCAACAAATACTATTCTTAAAAGAGTGCTCAATACAGAGTAGAGCAAATATAATTATGTTCCCAGTTCAGAGCAACATTAACGTTTATTCCAACTTAATTTCAATAAAAACGAAATAAATAGAAAAAGATGTATATTTTTCCTCAGTTTCTTCTTAAAATAATTTTATAATTTTAAACTTAATATAGATTAAATTTAAAATTGTAAGTTTTAATTTAAAATTTTATAGTATAATTTAATATTTATTAGTTTGAATAAATTCTATTTTAGTTTAACCCCAACATTAAAGCATTAAATAATTATTATAACCTTAGTCCGTTCTCATATACTTGTGTTTTGATTGATCATTCCAGCTTATGTAACAGCGTTTCCCCTGGCGAGAGGTGTTTGAGTGATTTGAACCTTTTAAAAGCCCTTTATTCTACATTCAACATCATCACTTGATAAGACAACAGAAGTGTTGAAACAAAATGGCTATTTTTGTTGTGATTTTATGACATATTTATGTTATAATTTTCGAATAACAAATTATATATATGATGATCTGGCTAATTGAAACCTTGGTAGGTTTGTCTGGCTCATTAGGTTTTGACTATATATATATATATATATATATATATTTAGTTGTGTGTATTTGAGTTTGTTACCCAGAGTTTCATGCTTTTGTGATCATCAGACAAACTGGTTTATTTTTTAAAGCTGGATATATTTGTGACTGCTTGACTATATTTGGTGACGTGGGGTGAATCTACTTCCATGTTTGTTTTTTTTGGGTGGGGACACTCTCACACGCATAGACACACATACATACTGGCGTACGCATTTTGTTTCACGCAAACACATCCATATAAGCAATTCGAGGCTAGGCGCAGATACATATCCATGCGTTCGGGCATACATATAGGGTGACAAACTTATATCCATACAACTGAATATATTTTAAAGAAAGAACAGACCACTTTAAGGCTCCATGTAATAATTTATTTCACCATAGCCCTTTTAAAGGACATAGGATCATCAGACTGCACTTCCAAAAGTTGAAACGAAAAATGGAAAATGAAATGAACATTTACACTTTTAACGGGTAGTATTAAGTTTATGTAATTTAACAGAGAGGGTATGGGGGGGTGAGAGACATGACCGAGCTTAGAGAGGGTTTATTTTAATATTTCTGTCTATCATACTTAGTATTAGGAGAGGAGGGACCAGACATTGACCTATTTAATCGGTTAACTTGACGGAAGTGATATATTGAAAGGAAAGGGGGATTAGAGAGAAACAAATAAAAAGAAAGAAGGGGGAACCAAAGAGAAAGAAGCTGTCACCAGGCTTTACTCAGAGACAGGAGAAGTGGTAATTTTTAGCAATTTATGTAAATAAAAATTTTAATGTTTGATAGAAATTCATTTTTTTTAAATCACCGTAGAAATTAATTTGATGTTTGCTAGCAATTTAAATGTTTAACTCTTTTACAAATAATTTAGGAATTTAATATGAGTTAAATAGTATATTTAAAACACATTCATAGAAAGTACATTAAAAAAAATATTTACTGATATTAATCTATCAATATTGTAAATGATTGTTAAGGTAACATCTCTATCAGTTTGAATCTAATTCATGAATGTAATTTGTGACTATTTTTAGATGGGTAATCTTTTTTTACTTAAAGTTTAGGATTTAAATTAAGATGGAGTAATATTTGAAGGCAATATTAAAGATTTTGTTTTATCATATACACATACATATACCACACATACACTTATGTAAATCACATATATACATACGTTCATTTACATGTGCAATTACACACATAGGCACATACACATGTATCGATATACACAGGCACCTATGTATATTCATATATCAATACTGTCAAACCGTGAAATGAAGGTCGGCCTAAACGGCTTCTACTCCAGCTCCTTAATCACCACGGCCGGTGTTGTCCAAGGCTCTATCTTGGGCCCTACATTCGTCCTGATATTCATTAACGACTTTCCCGATGCCATCAGTTCCCAAGGAGGCATCTACGCGGACGACACTCCTATTTTCTCATGCCTCAATAGTAAATCTGGTATCGTTGACAAAACTAACTTGGCCGCTGGTCTAGAAAAAGACTTTCACTCTGTGGTTGACTAAGACAGGAAACGGCTTGTAAACTTCAATGCCACTAAACGAAACTGCTTCCATTTACCCACCACAGAGAACCCTCTCTGCCTCCCATCAGAATGGCTGATACCTAACTCCACGATAGCGCCTCGTTACGCCTGCTTGGTCTCACGCTGTCCGCTGATATGAGGGGACACAAATACATAGACTTAATAGCTTCATCTACAGCAAGGAAAGCTGCTTCTCTGTGTCGTGCCAGAAAGATTTTCTCGTCTAAGTCCATCCTTCAAATCTATAAATCAACCCTCCGTCCTTGCATGGAATATTAGTCATATATGGTCAGGTGTCCCCGCTATAAGTCTCGAGGTCCTCGAAAAAATCCAGAGACGGATATGCAATGTGAAAGGTCCTGATCTGGCATCTCGTCTACAGTCACTTTCTCACAGACGTTCCGTGGTTCTCTTCTGTCGCTTCTATAAATATTTTCACGGCAACTGTTCTAATGAGTTGCTTTCTCTGGTTCCCAGACTGCATGAATTTAAGCGAGCTACTAGGCTGGCATCTCGGTTCCACCCTTTCACGGTCGAAACGATTAAATGTAACGTCTCATCTACTCAAACAGCTTCTTATCTCGCACTTCCCATCTGTGAAATTCTCTTCCTCTTACTTGCTTCCCTGATAACTATAATTTTCAAATATTAAAGTGTAATGTAGATCGACATCTTCTGATACCTTGATCTTGTTCCCCCTTCTTCTGTTTATGCTCTCCCCAAACTCTTGATCTCTATCCTCAGGAAACCCTTGCATGTTAATGGCACTCCCGCTTTGCTTGAGGCGAAATACTTAACAAAGTGTTTCGCTGAGTGGAGGGGACCGTTGTAAGATCCGATTTGCTCTAATCTGACTGAGCTATGAAAAATGTAGCCGAGCAGGTATGGCTGAATACTGATGTTAAGCTAAATTCCTCTCGTCATAGACATTCGAAATTTTTTTCGGTTATATTTTGAAATTCATTTCGGCATCCACTACACTTTTCCGATGGGCGACAGAGAACCACAATCTGATACAGTCTCTTTTTTTACCATACATAAACTAAACGCGTAATAAAATTTATGATACAGCACCGGGATAGGTTGGAAAAGCAGACCATTTCTTCGGAGATATCTCTCCGGAATGGAATTCTCATTACTACAAAACATCATCAAGAACTGTGTCTATACAATCCCATGAAGTTGTGGCAAGGAATAGAAGAATGAAACTAGCTGCACCTAAAGATGAGTGAAGGAATATCGGAATGCAATAGTGAGGTGAGAAACGTTAACATCACACTTGGCTTGTAACATAAGAACAGAAAATAATGGCCATCAGTAGATTTGGAATAAAGTCAAAATAAGAGATAGGAAAATAAATTGGTAAGAAGACTGAAATAATCTCTGTATATGTTAGGCTCCTCGTGAATTGTGGAAAAATAAAAGAAATAGTTTTTATTAGATTCATAACTGAAGTATTAATTGAGATTTTGTTAAATACAAAACGGGAACCCATATGCTGTTTCCCTTTGTCCCTCAATGGCCACAAGTAACGATTACTCAAGTGTGGGAGTGGATTATCATTCATTTGTGGATTTGCTTTTTAATCTTCTTATTGCCGTAAGGAAAGACAAAAGCTCAGGTGTTTTTCAAGAAAAATGTCTTATTAATTTTATCCAAAAATGTAAATAATCTTCAAGCGAAGAGTTTTTAATGTTACAATTTCATCTTGAAGGACATTTTGGAACAGACGGAGATAGGACCTGTTACAATTCTTTTGGAATACACAATACACACTGACAGAACAATCAAAGCTAACAGCTCAGACATTGTTATTAAAGATCACAAACAAAACAAAAATACTTCCTTATTGATATGGCAGTCCCTGCAGACTGCAATGTATCTTTGAAGATATTCTAAAAGCTGTCAAAATACAAGGACCTTGAAATAGAAATCTCAAAAATGTGACACATGGGAACATCAACAATCCCTGTTGTAGTTGGAGCCTTAAGATTGGTTGGAAAAGATTCCAGTAGACTAATTGAAGGGATCCCTGGAAATCCATGCCTCAAAGAGATACAAAAAATTATTCTGACAAGTACAGCCCACACTTTACGAAGGTCTTTATCTATGTAATTTGTTTTTTTTTCAGTGAAAAGTGTCATGATACCATTTCTAACCTTAGTCCCTGGGCGGGACCCGGAAAGAAATGTGTAAACGCCAGATATCAAAGAAAATAAAAACAATAATAATAATAAATAATAGAAGAGTTACTATTTAATCCATAGTCGAATTGATACCTTTTTCCAAGGGCATTTACGCGGAAGTGAATATAGCGAAACCAACTGGAATCTGGGTCTGCGATTAACAATTCCGATTCATAATTCCATTACTCCCCTCACACATCCAAATTTGCAGCATCCATCTAAGTATTGATCAGGCTCAACGTTGTTTAACCATGGTGAACGTATGAGATCCGGTGTGTGAAACAGGAATAAAGTGTTGCTGCCGACACTTGAGTTTGAACAGAGATCGTCAGTGAGCAAACGCAGGCGATCCCATTATTGAATTAAATGAATCACGTGACCGTGGAGGAGTCGATTATATAGGAAGTCGCGTGACGGCTAGAATAATCGCTATTCTCTATACTCTATTACTATTCGGATCTGCGTTTCTACTCTATCCTCTACCACTATGCGTACAGCTATTCTCTACTCTATTCATTATACTATTTCTCTATCAGTATCACTATACGGATCACTATTCGATCGAGTATTATCGAGCAAGTACTATTAGTGTGAGTGTTATTCGAAGGCGTCTGACAACAGTATTGTTCAACAGCGTTACTATAGTTGTATCTGCGATTACAAAGTCTCTACTACAACGAGCGTTACGAAAGTGACAACGAGTATTCATTGACATCACAAAAGTGGCCACAAGTGTTCGTCGACATAACAAAACGGTATTTCAACGTGATATGGCCATAAGCTATTGTAGTTTTGAATAATATAGATTATTATGTTTGAGCAATGGAGAAATGGTTTCTTTAAAAATTTTAATTGATGGATAATGGACAAAAGCTTAATTTTTAACTAAAATATTGATACATATTTTTAATGCTATAAATTCGTCCTTCATTTAAGAACAGACTGAGAATATTTATTACAACTTTGTAACTTCATATACATATATATATATATATATATATATATATATATATATATATATATATATATATATATATATATATATATATATATATATATATATATATAAATATATATATATAAATTCCCAAGAGGATAGAATCGAGGTAGAACTCAATGTCAAGAACATAGTAAGAATATAATATAAAAGGCTCAAGCACTAATATTCCATCGTTATAATTTTTTACATTGGAATCGTAATCACAATCCAATTCATCAGACCCTTAAATTCAGAAAGCTTTTTGAATTTGTAGGTCTGATGAATTGGATCGTGATTACGATTCCAATGTAATAAATTATAACCATGGAATATTAGTGTTTGAGCCTTTTATATTATACATAAATACATATATATATATATATATATATATATATATAAATATATATATATATATATATATATATATATATATATATATATATATATATATATCATCAAGATATATATATAACGTATGTATGTATGTATTTATGTATACATACATAAATCCATATATATAAATATAAATATATATATATATATATATATATATATATATATATATATATATATATATATATATATATATATATATATGTGTGTGTGTGTGTGTAGGTAAAAGTTTATAGTAGCTCCAACGAGAGAAAAGTGTGTATATTAAAAAGAATAAAGAAACCTCAAAAGTTTTTGGTTGTAATGTGGATTATTTTTAAAAAAAAATTAAATCCACATTACAACCAAAAACGTTTGCGGTTTCTCTCTTCTTTTTAATATATATATATATATATATATATATATATATATATATATATATATATATATATATATATGAAATGGGATCAAATATCGATCGGAATTCGACAGAATGATAGGATAAAGAAAAAATAGGAAACCTTTATAAATCTAATATGTTTCGCTGAGTAGAGGGAACGGTCGTAATATCCAATGTGCTCTAGTCCCACTGACCTCTGAAAAACGTAGCTGATCAACTGAGACTGAATACTGACATTAAGCGAAATTCCTCTCTTCATAGACTTTCGAAATATTTTCATATCTGCTCTGTTTCGTATCCAAACGTATACAAGGCAAATTTCTAAAGATTTTTTAATTTAATAATCCGACAGATTTTATCACTTTAAACCTTATTTTATTCTCTTATTTTCGTAGGCCTTCCGTTTATTTATCAAACCTTATATTTATTTATTTTCGTGTAATGGCCTGAATATTCGAGAATCCTTATCAAAGAAAAATATTCGCTCGTCGGCAGGATGTTTGTTCGCTATGTAACCAGTTATTTTTGCGACAAACTACACTCTTTTGTCGAATCCGAAGCCTCATTTTTTTAAAGAATTTATTCCGGATTACTACATTTTTTTCATATAGGGAATTTCCCGCCAATACTTCGGAAGCGTTTTCGCTAAGATCGAAAATATAAAATAGCCAAGAGAAAGAAGAAGAGAGACTGTCAAAGCAGGTGGAACTCAACAGTAACGCGTTCCCCGCCTTCATTGTGATTCGTTTAGACATATATCTCCCACGGCAGCTGAATCTGGAAAATGCTGCCAAGTCCGTCTTCAAAGTGATCGGAGAATAAAAACAAGTACCAGAGCAACCGAAAGTCAATTTCAATACAACTAGTACTAGGGTTAAAACTTTAACGCACTCAAGTGAATACATACCTCACTTAGAGTTCGATTATTGTGACCTTGTGATAGACTTAATTAAGTTTTGTAAGAAGGCGCTTACTATGGAGCATATGCCAGGTAACACATCTTCTAGATCATCATTGTTCGGCTGGGAAGTATTTTAAATGACGGTTCAAAATGTGAAGACACATTAGAACAAGCCTTCCACAAAATATGAAGAGACGGGAAAATTTCATTAGACACCAGAAAGATGTACCAAAATGCTACGTAATATCAGACCTCCTATACGGCTGTGATTGCCACAAAATTTCTTTAAGATGGCGAAACTTGGAGCAAGAGAGATTCTGCTCTGCAGAAAGATATTGAGAATACCACAGACCAAACAGGTGTTTTCAGGAAAATAGAAAAAAAAATCACACACTTAAAATCAGAAAGAGACAGTTGAAATTTATTATTAGATACTGAGGAAACAGGTTTTAGATAGTTTCACACTCACGGAATATATTGAAGACAAAAATGACAGATGAAAGCAACAAACCTATGTAAGAGTTTAGCAGAAATAGAAGCGTGGGGTATAATAAAAAGAGAAACCATTCTAAGAGTTAAAGAAGTTATGAAGCTGTGGAGAGTCATGATCGTCGACGGAGACGGCAAATAAAAGAAATAACTGAAAATTACCATTTACCGTATTTATCTGTCTATATTTCTGAGATGAGGTATTATGTACACTATTTACATTATTCGGACTATTGTCCTCATCTTTGTCACCATATTTATTACAACGTTTCGGCCCTTCAGTATCTGTCTATATTTCTGAGATGAGGTATTATGTAAACTATTTACATTACTCGGACTATTCTCCTCATCTTTGTCACCATATTTATTACAACGTTTGGGCCTTTCAGTATCTGTCTATTTTTCGGAGATGAGGTATTATGTACACTATTTACATTATTCGGACTATTGTCCTCATCTTTGTCACCATATTTATTACAACGTTTCGGCCCTTCAGTATCTGTCTATATTTCTGAGATGAGGTATTATGTAAACTATTTACATTACTCGGACTATTCTCCTCATCTTTGTCACCATATTTATTACAACGTTTGGGCCTTTCAGTATCTGTCTATTTTTCGGAGATGAGGTATTATGTACACTATTTACATTATTCGGACTATTGTCCTCATCTTTGTTGCCATATTTATTACAAAGTTTCGGCCTTTCAGTATCTGTCTATATTTCTGAGATGAGGTATTATGTAAACTATTTACATTACTCGGACTATTGTCCTCATCTTTGTCACCATATTTATTACAACGTTTGGGCCTTTCAGTATCTGTCTATTTTTCGGAGATGAGGTATTATGTACACTATTTACATTATTCGGACTATTGTCCTCATCTTTGTCGCCATATTTATTACAACGTTTCCTCAATAACCCATGGCTCTATGGATAAAGGCGTTAGTTAGATCCAGTGACAGGACCTAAAGAGAGTGAGTTCAATACCCGGTTAAGGCAGTGGAGTACCTTCAGGGGGAAATTAACAGGAGATAACTGATAACTGATATCTATTAGACATGGCACGTGGAACTAGAACAGTCTACCCCAGTGAGCGAAATAAAGGGTTCAGTTCCACATTGCAACCACCTGAAGAAGCCCGAAGCGTACAACGGCCGAAACGTTGTAATAAATAAACTGCGTCTAGAGATTATATGCAAGTTATGAATTGGTATAAAGAGTTGCGTCTTTAATGTTAAAAGTCCTATTATGATGTTTAGATTCTACTCAATATTATTAACTTAGATATATAGTGATAGAGAAAACTATTGTTTTTCGTTCGAAAGTTTTACTAAGTTAACAAAACAGACTAATTTGACTGTCAGTAGTTTATTCGCAACTATTTATTTTGATACTTTTACATTATTATACCTTGTAAAACTAATGTAAAATATAATATGAAACGATTTCAGAACAAATTCGTCAATTTCTTACAGGAAAAACATAAAAAGAACATTTTATTTTAAAAATAAAAGATAGATTAACAAAAAATAATAAGAACCTCCTAAAATTTATTGCACAAATGCTCCTTTCTTTTCAATAACTCTTAGTAGCCTATTGTCAACATCTGATGTTAGATTTGCAATTTTAGCGGCTGGTAAGTTGTTTGCAGCAACTTTAACTGCCTCCCAGAGGTCACTCTTGCTGTTGAATTGCTTTCCATTAGAATAAATATCTCTCTTGAGGATGCTCCACAGGTTCTCAATGGGATTCAAGTCACAGCTATTTGAAGTCCAGTCCATAAGAGAATCTTCAATAAATCCCTTTTCTTTCAACCAGGATTTAGTAAACTTTGATGCATGACTTGGTGTGTTGTCTTGCATAAAGATCATAGATCTACGCTTGGCTAAAGACTGGTTATCAGGCCATTCAAAGAAATATTGCTCTAGAAAATCACAGTAACTTTTGGAATTCATTTTAACCCCGTCTTTCAGTTTAAATGGACCCACGATCTCATTACCAATATTCCCAGCCCATATCATGATTCCACCGCCACCTTGTTGGCGTTTAAATCATTTCCTTGAGTCATGTTGCTTGCAAACCCATCCTCGAGCCCATCCATTGTGCCCATCGAGGGTGATCCTTGATTCGTCTGTAAAAAGCACTTTACTGAAATCAGTTTTCATGTATTTTTTTGCCCACTGCAATCTTCTTTCCTTATGTTTTTTTGTTCAAATAGGTTTTTTTATTTGATTTTTTTTGTAAACTTCCTTAATGCTTTACACCTTATTTCCCTTGACACCATACGAGCTCCAGCGGCCTCAAATATGAACGTACTTGACGCATTTGGGTTTCTTATTAATTCTCTTCGGATATGTGATAGATCTCGCTTTGTTAACTTCCTGAATTCAGCCTGAGACTTTTTTTTCCTTGGTTGAATTCCCATTTGACATATTTTCTTGATTGTTCGATGATCCCTTTTCAAATCCTTAGAAATTTGAAGCGAAGACTTTCCTTTGCTAATTTCTTTGATTATATAGATCTTTTCATTCGTTGTTAGTTCTTTTTTACGAGCCATAATACTAAATTCTAGTTCTTGCAAATAATCTCTTGCCACTGCAAATTGCTATAATTACTGAAAAAATACTAAATATCAATCTGAAATTGAAAATTGGGACTTAATTGCTTTCATGCTTACTCGCTATACATAATAGTACAAATTATTTCATTGGATAACACATATCTATGAATTTGACATAAAATATTTGACAATACCTCTTTTGCATATAATCTCTAGACGCAGTTTATGGCGACAAAGATGAGGACAATAGTCCAAATATTGTAAATAATGTACCGTATTTATGTGTGGACTTTGCTCTTAAAAGGAAAAGGACCTTTTAGAGACTTTGTAACGTATAAAACTATATCGTTGGCATGCATATAATTTTAAAAACGTCCAACAGAAAATAATGTGGTTTAAAATAAATTAATCACACCTAATTTAAGGCCGCTCTTTGTTTAACGATACTGTATAAATAAAGTGATTAAAAATGTGTTCTGTTATGAGTACCCTCCAAAGATCTAAAATAGTACTGCGCATAGTAATTGCAATTAAAGACAGCAATCGAAAGAAAAGTCCCAGATCAATTAATAGACGTCTAATAGTCCATCAAGAGAACACATAATTGTCTTCTTTTTCCTAGATAACAAATAGAGAATTTTAACTGTAATATCCAACGGATATAATATCGGATTCTCATTTTTTTTCCTCTCTGGAGAATTCTCTTAATGAAAACAATTTCAATTCTTTGGAATGTTCCAAGAAAGTGAAATAAAATAACAGATACATTATCGAATAATAAAAACAAAACATATATCATTGTTACTTAGTGGAACCAATGAACAGTTTTGACTAGCTAGTACATTACAAACGGATGCAGACAAATGTACTATACAACAATAAAAGTATTTAATTTACTTCGACGAACCAATTCGAGAATAAAGTCATATCTGCAAATTACGAAGTGCGGCGTCTTTTCTAATCCACAGTGGCGCTCGAAAAACGGAGCCGAACAGAAATTGCTGATATGACGATTAAGAGCAACGTCGTGGCCGGAAAATTGGCCGACAGATATTTGGTCGAACGGACATTTGGCCAACAGACATTTCACCGAAAATGTACAAGTAAAAATAGTAAAAGGAATACTTTAAGTATTTTAATTAGCAGTATTAGAAGATAGAAATTAGTATTAAAAAAAAACATATTTGATTGTATTTGGGCAAAAAGTAGCACCTGATTATTTAAATTCGTATTTAACAGTAAGATAAAAGCTAGTTCATCCCTTTAAGATAATGATCATTAAAAGCGACATTGAAAGATCTTTCATATCATAAAAGTTTAAACTTTTTGCTGTAGTAAAATGTGCCTTTTCTCAAAATACTTTTCATCTTCCAGTAATATTTGAAATAAAATATAATATATACAGAATAAATCTTTCATATCATAAAAGCTTAAAATTTTTGCTGTAGTAAAATGTGCTTTTTCTCAAAATACTTTTCATCTTCCAGTAATATTTGAAATAAAATATAATATATACTGAATAGATTTTTCATATCATAAAAGCTTAAAATTTTTGCTGTAGTAAAATGTGCTTTTTCTAGAAATGCTTATCATCTTACAGTAATATTTGAAATAAAATATAATATATACAGAATAGATCTTTAATATCATAAAAGCTTAAAATCTTTGCTGTAGTAAAATGTGCTTTTTCTCAAAATGCTTATCATCTTACAGTAATATTTGAAATAAAATATAATATATACTGAATAGATTTTTCATATCATAAAAGCTTAAGATTTTTGCTGTAGTAAAATGTGCTTTTTCTCAAAATGCTTATCATCTTACAGTAATATTTGAAGTAAAATATAATATATACAGAATAGATCTTTCATATCATAAAAGCTTAAGATTTTTGCTGTAGTAAAATGTGCTTTTTCGGTCTCGCAATATCCCTAGGCCAAATGTCCGTCGGCCAAATGTCTGCTCGACGAAATATCCCTAAGCCAAATGTCCGTCCGGTGAAATATCCCTAGGCCAAATGTCCGTTCGGGGAAATATCCTCAGACTAAATGTCCGCTTGACGAAATATCTCTAGGCTAAATTTCCATCGGCTAAATGTCCGGCCGGTAAAATACCGCTAGGCCAAATGCCCGTTCGACAAAATATCCCTAGGCCAAATGACCGCTTGACGAAATAACCCGAGGCTAAAATTCCGTTGGCTAAATGTCCGGTCGGTGAAATACCCCTAAGCCAAATGTCCGTCCGGCGAAATATCATATATATAAACTTAAATATGATATAGATATATTCTGAATTTAAAAGTACTATTAGATTGGCGGTAAGGCCTCATCATCTTACAACTGAAATAACTGTTCAAGCTAGCAGTTTCTTCCATCGCAATCTTTCGCTTGTGGAACTCACTTCTGGCTTCTTGCTTTAATTTCAAATTTGATCTTCAAAGATGTAAATGCAATGAGTAAATAATTATCAATCCCTTAACATTTATATATCCAAAAATAATCGTAAAAATGAGAAACAGCGAGACGTGTTATGTGGTGTTGGAAACCCGAGAGACAGTCATACTGATTAAAATTATGAGTTTTGGGTCAAACGTAGATCAAATATAGATCGGAATCCGACAGAAGGATAAGATAAAGAATAAGCAAAATTAAGAGGTAAATGATGTCTATATGTAATATATGTCTATATTATTTGGAATTGGACATTTAGAAACTGATTGCTGACAGAGGGTTGGAAAATAATTACAAATTGACCGCTTGAGAGCTATGACAATCAAGACGTTTTCCCAGACGAGTTGTGCTGTGAAAGTTGGCTCGAATATTGCTGCTTTGCGTCACAAGCAAGTTTCTCCTAAACTGGCTTTAGTTTCCCGCCGTCATAATATGGCTTCCCTCTGACTTTTCTATAATGACTTTCATGAGAATTGTTCTGATAAACTCCGATGGAGAGAACTTCGAACTTCAAAGATTGAAGTGCAATGTCAATTGTGTATGGGGAGATAACTGTGAGTAAATAATAAAAAAACGCTCCTAATATTTATATATATGGAAAAATCCGTTTTAAAACGAGAAACAGGAAGACGTGGAAACAACAAAAGAAATCAAACGTGGATCAAAGATGGATCGGAATTTGATAGAATTATAAAATTCTGAATAAGTAAAGAGTATATAGTGGTTAATAAATAAACAGCACATGTACTAAAATATGAGTGGCCATTATTATTATTATTTATTATCTAGCTGTATTATGATGTTGGAAACACGAGAGACAGTAATACTAATTAAAATTATAACTTTTGGATCAAACGTAGATCAAATACGAATCGGAATCTGATAGAAGGATAAGATAATGTATAAATAAAATTACGAAGTAAATGATGTCTATATGTAATATATGTCTATATTATTTGGAATTAAACATTTAGAAACTGATTGCTGACAGAGGGTTGGAAAAGAATTACAAATTGTCCGCTTGAGAGCTATGGCAATCAAGCCATTTTCCCAGACGAGTAATGTCGTGAAAGTATGCTCGAATATTGCTGCCTTGTGTCACAAGCAAATTGTTCCTGAACTGGCTTCACTTTCCCACCGCCATATGGCTTCCTTCAGCCTTTTCTATAATGACATTCATGACAATTGTTCTGATAAACTCTCCTCTATTGTAACTAGACTTTATGAATGTAAGCTGAATACTAGATCAGTGGCAAGACGTCATCATTTTACAGTTTAAATGGCTAGACTTAACCATAACTTCAAAGTCACATTTCTTTTTCTATCGTTTATAGAACTCTTTTTCAGCTTCTTGTTTCCTAGTAAAGTTTGATCTTTAAAGATTTAAATGCAATGTCAATCGTGTGAGGGGAGATAACTCTGAGTAAATAATTATAAATACCCTAACCTTTATATATCCAAAAATGAGAAATGGTAAGACGTGGAAACAACAAAATTTGTATTATTTCTTATCTGGTTATGTGGTGTAGGAGTCACGAGAGACAGTAATACTGAATAAAATTGTGAGTTTGGGGTCAATGTAGCTACATATGGATTGGAATCGGGCAGAATTATGAAAATTCTGAATAATTAATGAGTATACATATGCATATGTTTAATATATAAATATATATGGTTAATAAATAAACAGCGTATCAGTATCCACTAAAAATAAAGTTTAAGTAACAAAAATCTGTTGGATTAATCAATAAAAAAATCCATCCCCTTCATTAGAATTTGCTTTGTTTACATTAGAATACGAAACTGATCAGATATGTCTATTTCATGAGTCAGAGAAAAATATGTGTTTAAAGACACTATACAACTTTATCAATGCACTCTGTAGCATAGCGATCTAAGCATGTCAAATGGAATTATATATATGTAGTGGGGAGAAGGAAGAGATATAAATGTACACATTGGTTTTATAATTAAGTGCTGAGAAGAAAAATTGGATGGGAGGATGAATTCTCATGTGCACTCATGAGGAATTTTTTTATAATGCCTATTTTATATCTAAATGGACATTCAATCATGAAATTAAGGTAGCAATAGTTTCTACTTGTGGGTTTTTTGTAGGATAAATTAGTGAATGTGTTGTTACTGAATTTTATGAGAACATCAAAGAATGAGAGTTTATTTTTTAACTAAGTTCATAGGTAATGTTAAGGACAGAGTTTTTTCAAATGTGGTTTTGACATTATCAATTTCTTTTTTGCTTTCAGCTAAAATAAAAAAAAAACATCATCTACATGGTGGACATATATTTTAGGTTAAACAACTTTTGTAAATATCTTGTTTTCTACTTCTTTAACTACTACATGTTCCATGTAGGAAAAATTAAAATCTAATCAAATGACAATTTTTCCCCTTTGCTCTGTATCCAAAAAGTCAAAGCTTGTCAGATATAATTCCCTAGGAGAACACTGGTTGAGCACATATTTTTCTTTAATAAGATTTCTCAAATATTTAGGCTGGTAGAAGAAAATAAATAAATACTGTATTTAATAAATAAACAGTACATCTACTAAAATATAAGTATGGACTAAAAATGAAGTTTAATTAATAGAAATATGTTGGATTAATCAATAAAAAATGAATCCCCTTGTTTAGAAATTGCTTTGTTTACATTAGAATATGAAACTGATTAGATATGTCTATTTCAAGAATCAGAGAAAAATATGCGTTTTAAGGCACAATTTAACTTGGCTTGGTCATTGATGCCCTCCATAGACAAGAGGTCTAAAGCACATCAGATCTAAAGATGATTCCCCTTGGGGAACATAGGTTTGAATCCTGCCAGGAAGACCATATTTTTCTCTAGTAAGATTTCTCAAATATTCAGGCTAGTAGCTTAGGAGTAGGATCTTTGACTGATGCCAAATCGTTCGAGTTTCGATTCCGGCTCTGAGCAATTGGACGTCTATCTACACTGATGAGCTGTGATACAGCGAAACAGACTTGTATGTGGATGACTATATATATATATATATATATATATATATATATATATATATATATATATATATATATATATATATTAGCTTTCCGATGCATTTTGTCTGGTAGGATTTCTCGAATATTCAAGCCGCTAGAGGAAAATATATAAATGCACTGTTGAATAAATAAACGGAACGTCTGATCAAATACGAGTATCTACTAAAAATAACATTTAAGTAATAAAAAACTGTTGGATACGAAACTGATCAGATATGTCTATTTCAAGAGTCAGAGAAAAATCTGCGTTTAAAGGTACTATACAACTTTTCTTGGCCATCGATGCACTTTGTAGCTTAGAGGTCTAAACATGTCAGATGGAATTATATATATGTCGTGGGGAGAAGGAGGAGATATAAATGTAAACATTGGTTTATATATATATATATATATATATATATATATATATATATATATATATATATATATATATATATATATGTGAAAATTTCTCAAAGTTAACTTTTAGAGAAGACAATATTTATAAATAAATAAAAATAGGAAAACAGTAATTGCTGAAACGTTTCGTCCAATGTGACATTAACTGACGTTGTTTTCAGTTAACAATATGAAAATAGCGTTTCCTACATTCCCGTTGCTAAGAACACTCTGTGTTTTGTTTGTATTAATTTTCGTTGTTTAATTAAATTCATTTCGTTTCTTGCTTTGAAAAAGTCCGCATTGGACGAAACGCGTCACCAATTACTGTTTTCCTGCTGTCATATATATATATATATATATATATATATATATATATATATATATATATATTTATATATTTCGAACATGTAGTGTTGAATGTTAAAGACAACATAGTCTTACATATTTTCTTTTGAATTTTCTCATATTCTCTAATGAGACTTTTTATTTGAAAATAGTTTCGAAATATGTATTGTCCATACGATGACCTAGCGCTTTTGAACATCATTGTTCATCTTCAGGGTCAATATTTTAGTCAAATATAATATTATAAATTAACTGATTTATAATATTTATGCTCTGTACATATACACTGAGCACTGTTTTGTAAAAATAAAAAATATCAATAACAACACCAGATTATATATCTTACTGATCTTTCTTTTATATATATATATATATATACATACATATATATATATATATATATATATATATATATATGTGTGTGTGTGTGTGTGTGTGTATATATATATATATATATATATATATATATATATATTTTAAATAAAAACATACCACTTTAAGGTTCCATATAATAAATTATTTCACCACAGCCCTTTTAAAGGACCGCGGATCATCAGATTTTACTTCCAGAAGTTGAAACGAAAAATGAAAAGAAATTTACACATTTATGACGGGCAGTACTAAGTATATGTAAATTAACGAAGTGAGGAAGTGATGGGGGAAAAGAGACATGATTGAGTTAGATGTAACATTTCTATTCTTTCAAATGTAAATTGTTTGAGGAAATCCAGACATTGACACATTAAATCGGTTAACTTAACGGAAGTTATATATTGATATGGAAGGGGGAGAGGAGAAAAAGGCATAAAGAGAAAAAGAGAGAAAGAAGTTATGAGAGAAAATGTCATTAACTTTCTTTGGAATAAAAGGCCCGAATTAAGCGCTGTTGTTTTGCTTTACTTTGAGAGTTCATAAATATTATAATGTTTGATATAAGTTTGAATGTTTAAACAGTCTATAAGGAATTTAATTATATGTTTGTTAACTTTTTTTTTAAACATTATTACAAATATTTTGGGGATTTAATATGAAATAGTCGATTAGAAAAATATTCATAGAATTTACATTAAAACACTAAAATTTTATTTTCAAATATAAGTTTACTTCTAGTTATAATTGTTTATGAAGGTATTAAGGTCTACCCATACGGATTACCTAGTTTTTCGTAAACTAAATATATATATATATATATATATATATATATATATATATATATATATGAAAATATTTTTATAGGTACAAAATTTTATTATAGCGATAAAGGTATTCAGCTTAATATTACTAGACATATTAAAAAGCGCGAAGCAACCGGTTTCGCTCCCGCTCATCAGGCTTACAACGGGAGATTTTAATTTAAAAAACAGAAAATGTACACTAAAAAAAAGAAAAATATAAATTGTGTAGAGGGGGGGAAAATTGAGCAAAAAGGAGCCTGATGAGCGGGAGCGAAACCGGTTGCTTCGCGCGTTTTAATATGTCTAGTAATATTAAGCTGAATACCTTTATCGCTATATATATATATATATATATATATATATATATATATATATATATATATATATATATATATATATATATATATATATATATATATATATCATAATAGGTGACATTGCCATGCTTCTGTACTGAATGTTCACGATATTTACCTATGTAAAAATAATTACTTGGATTTCCTTACTACAATTAATATTTAATATGCCGCAGAATGTATTGGGTTACTTGATGACAATACTCATCGAGAAGGCTGATTTCATGCCTTCATCAAGGCATTAAGGAAAGTGAAGGTACACTACTTTAGTCATAATTTGAACACGGTTAGTGTGTCTCCGCTTTTTATTTTTCGCTGTGTAAGTCGTCTTCAGAGCTAGCAGATTGCTTCCCGGAGATAATAATGACTGCGCATGCGCATGGTGTGCTGCGGTCTTATTGTTGAAAACAAAATGGGAACGTTGATAAATGAGAAGAAATTACTTCATATGGAAAAAGGCAAAGATATGAGAATCTTCCCGACCTTTTTTGGAAAATGCAGTCGCAAATTTATCATTGTCAGATATTGTCAGGTTTTTGCACAGTAATATTTGCCACCAGCCTGGAGTTTTCTGCTGCTTTTCGCCAAGATTTTCTTTCTATATATGTAGACTCAGTGAATCCAGTATCGATTGTAACGACATTTTATACACACCATTCGATATATATATATATATATATATATATATATATATATATATATATATATATATATATATATATATATATACACACAATTAGAGAAGGAACAAATAACAGAGGAAACGTACATAAATTAATTTAACATGTATCACTTTTATTTAAGATTAATCAGAAAATGAAATATGAAAGAGAAAATAAAATTCTTGTACTTTTATTTGCGTGTTTTTCACTGGTTAATCATAACTCTCTTTGTCATTGGTTAATCATAACACTGTTTTTCATTGGTTAATCATAACACTGTTTTTCATTGGTTAATCATAACACTTTTTATCTGTCTTGTCAAGCAACATTTTTGCGTATAATTCATGTTTATATGTGCATCATAATTCTAATTTGTCTCGGAGATTCGGATAAAAATGTGTATGCGTTAGTGTGTGTTACACGTTTTAGCAAGGGTTTTCTTTGTGTTTAGAGGTTATCCGTATGTAGATTTGATGAAGTTGGGTGTGGCACCCAACATGCCAGGCCCATTTTTGCAACTGTAGCGGACCGTGGGGGTGAAGATGTGAAGAGATATGAGAAGATTAAAATTTCCTGCTGGCCGGTCAAGCTACATGGGAATGTCGGACTTTAATTAAGTCCAAAGAAGACAAAGAAAAACAAACAAGACCGATATATATGGGTAAACAAATATATATTAATAACAAAACAAGTTAAACAAAGACATGGACTGGTACATAGAGTTTGTATGGAGAAATTATGTGCGTGTGTTGTAAGTGTTCGTACGTACGTGTATTGTTCTTAGCGCGTTCCCGGAATTTGGGAAACGCTGTATCTGTGAGAGGTCACATATTGGAAAAAGAGAGATAGCGGCCCAAGGCCTGAGTCGAAAAAGAGATAGAGAGAGAGAGAGAGAGAGAGAGAGAGAGAGAGAAGGGTCAGCCAGTATTTATAGCCAGGGGAGAGAGACCCCTGTTGAAGGGTTAAAGAACTGAGGAGGAGCTAACTCCGATACAACACACTGTTATTCCTTACGTATGAACTTTGTGAGAAGTAAGTTTCGGTAGAGATGCTTCTCCCATGAAACACTGCTTTGTGGAAGCAACTCCCAAGAGAATGCTTCCCCGATCGCTAGAATCTTAATCTGGTTGTTTAAGTATAGGGTTAACCGTTATCTCCCTCATATGTCCCTATAAACTGCGCCTATTACTCTTTTTATGCGAGAAAAAACCAGGATTCCGAAAAGAATATATACAGGATTCGAACCTGTATACTATAGGGAACCGTCATATACCTTGACGTGCCTGTCGGAGGACGAATATTTTCTAAGAAACTTTCTTGGGCATTCAGGCCGGTAAATGTTGTTTAATACTGTTTATTATAAAACAGAGCATTTACTTAAATAATTGTATCTATGAAAAGAATGTATAAACATAAAAAAATATCTTAAAATAATTGTCGGACTTTGTCCATTTCATAATGTGTGACGTCATTTGTTTACATTTGGATACGCTTTGAGCAGATATGAATGTACGCGAGAGATTCACGGAAGATTGAAGTTTAAAGACAGTAAAATCGACCTTACTAACCGAACGTTCCTCTGTGGCCAAATCTGTTAAAGACACGTCAATCTATATGACGGTTCCGTATAGGATACAGGTTCGAATCCTGTCGGAAGACGAATATTTTCAATGAAGATTTCTCGGACATTCAGGCCGGTAAATATTGTTCAATACTGTTTATTATAAAACAGAGCATTTACTTAAATAATTTTATCTATAAAAACAATGCATAAACATGAAAATGTTTTAAAATAATTGTCTGGCTTTGTTCATTTCATTATATATATATATTCATTTCTATGGATACCCTGGGTTTCAAGCTTTTGCGATCATCAGACAAACTATTTGATTTTTTTTTTATGATGGGAGAGGTAGTTTACTTCTGTGTTTGGGGTGACACTCTCATATCCATAGACACACATACATACAGGTGTACGCATTTTATTTCACACAGATACTAAGGTATACATACAAATACATATACTACCACATACGAACATACATCCATATATACACAAATATATAATCATATATATATACCCATATCAACACATCCAGATATACATATATATATATAAGTACACCCACATCCGAGCGTATACATATAAATACCCACACACATATATATACATATATACAAACACAAATACATACACATATACATATTTAAACGAATACATGTACACATACATGCATATACACACACACGCACTTGTATATTTGTATATATGTGCATCTTTGTGTATATATATTTTTACTTGCTTTATTTACTTTTTTACGTTGCTGTATGGGTCTATATGGGTCTATATGGGTCTATATATTTATACGTGCTTATATGTATGTGTATGTGCGTATGTGTGTATATGCGTATCTGTATGTGTATATATATATATATGTAGGTACGTGTAGCCTTGTATATATACATATATCAATATAAATATGTGTGTGTGTGTGTGTGTGTGTGTGTGTGTGTGTAGGTCTGTATGTATATATGTGTGAATGTACGATTAAATATGGAGGTAATTATTTATTTCATATAGTGTGTGAAAAACGATATGGTAAAAATATGTATATATTTATATATATTTATTTGTTTAAAATATATATATATATATATATATTTGTTACTAATTATATCTATGTATATTTGCCCAGATTAGTTATATTTCAATAAGTAGTTAGAATTCGTTTGATTGTCTAGGTCAATGTGTATGTGGATGTATGTGCATGTGTTTATCGATGTCTATCTGTAAGGAAAGTGCATGCACGTTTGGTTGGTTGTGTGTGTGTGTTTGTGTGTGTGTGTGTGTGTGTGTGTGTGCGTGTGTGTGTGTGTGTGCGTGTGTGTGTGTGTGTTCGTTTTTTATCAAGGGTCGTGTTCACGTCACCGTTTTTTGTGTGTATATATATCTAAATATGTCTGGGCGCTTATGTATTATAATCTGAGTGTGTTTGGATTGTTTTACGTGAGAGGTGATCAGCATAGTTACACTCGTTGAATTAAAATGTAGACATTTTTGTCTAGAACTATCAACATCCTTTTTAACGTAATTTCAATGAATAATAAATTAAATAACATATCCACCGCAAGGAAAGTTGGCTCCCTGTGCCGAGCCAGGAAATTTTTCTCCCCGGAATCGATTCTCCAAATCTATAAATCGACCATTCCCCCTTGCATGGAGTATTGCTGCCATATATGATCTGGAGCCCCTGCTGTTTGCCTCAGGGTTCTTGATAAGATCCAGAGACGGATATGCAATGTGATTGGCCCTGATCTGTCATCTCGTCTGCAGTCGCTCTCTCACAGACGCGACGTTGCCTCGCTCTGTCTTTTTTACAAATACTTTCACGGTAATTGCTCCGATGAGCTGCTTTCGCTGGTTCCTAGGCCTCATGAATTTAAACGTCCTACGTGGCTGGCATCCCGTTCCCACCCCTTCACCGTTGAAACTGTTAGATGTAGACGTCTCTTCTACTCCAATAGCTTCATGTCTCGCACATCTCGCCTGTGGAACTCTCTTCCTTATTCCTGTTTCCCTGACAAATACAATCTCCAACTATTTAAGTGTAACGTCAATCGACAACACCAGTTGCCTTGATCTATCCACTTCCCTTCTCCACATCTTTTCACTTTTCAGTCCTATCTGCTCTCGCTCCAAATATTCTGTAACCCCTTGCCTTGATCGACCCACTATCTTTCTCCACATCCTCTCCTTTACCACTCCTATCTGCTCTTCCTCCAAACCTTCTGTAACCCCTTGCGTGCTGTTGGCTTCCAGCCTTGCTTGGGGTGATAAGCTTAAAAAAAAAATGTATTTTTTATTTTCTCCTCAGTAATTCTATAATTTTAAACTTAATAGAGATTAGATTTAGGTTTCTAAATGGGTAATTTTTACTTTTAATTTTAATTTCAAATTTTATCATATAATTTAATACTTATTAGTTAGGGCATATTCTATTTTACTAGAATGCAAACTTCAAAGGTTTTAATCTTCCTTCGTTGTCAAATTTTTTGAATTCTGATATACTTGTATTTTGATTGGTCATTCTAGCTTATGTAACAGCGTTTACCCCTAGCGAAAGACCGTTAATTAATTTGAAACTTTTAAAACCCTTTATTCTACATTCAACATCATCACTCGATAAGACACCGGAGGTGTTGAAACAAAATGGCTATTTTTGTAGTGATTTTATAACATATTAATTGTTGGTTATTGGAATTTATTCTGTATATGCCAATCCTCTAGTTGTATATATATATATATATATATATATATATATATATATATATATATATATATATATATATATATATATATATATAACATTAGTGGTCAAAATACACACCCATATATATAATATATAAATATATATATACATACGTACATACACATACATACATATATATACATATAAAAATATTTCTAAGAGGATAGAATGCAGGTAGAATTCAATGTCCAGGACAGAGTAAGAAAATAATATAAAAGGTTTAAACACTAATATTCCATGGTTATAATTTATTACATTGGAATTACGATCCAATTCATCATACCTACAAATTCTAAATTTTTATAATATATATAAATGAGGGTCATTCAATAAATAAGGTGAATTTTTCGGTATAAGGACTTCTAATACAGATGGAAGCTTACTTTTTTTCAACATAGTCTCCCAGCACTGTCACACACTTTTCCCATCTGTGCACAAGCTTCCGTATTCCCTCAGCGTAAAAATATTTGGACTGATGCCTCAGCCAGTCGCTCACAACACTTTTGACTTCATCGTCACTTTTAAACTTCGTGCCTCTCGTGAACGCTTTCAAGGGACCAAACAGGTGAAAGTCTGAAGGGGCAAGGTCTAGGCTGTAAGGGGGATGGGGGAGCAGTTCCCAGCCGAGCTCGTTGATGGTCTGCACTGTTTGGGCTGCTGTGTGAGGCCTTGCATTGTCATGATGCAAGATGACTCCTTCTGACCGATGACACCTGCGTTTGTCCCAACAGATAAGCTGAAAGTCCTTGCAATGTCATCCACTGTCACCCTTCTGTCAGACTGAGTGAGGTCATTAACTGATTCGATCACCTCAGGAGACCTCATTTCTGTAGGCCTCCCAGGCCTGTCTTCATCCTCAACACTGTTCCGTCCTTTTTTAAGCAATTTAGCCCACTTGTAGACATTTTTGGCTGAAACATGTGGCACCATACACAGTTGACATTCTCCTATGAATTTCAACTGATTTGCACCCTTCAGCAACCAAAAACGTGATAACTGACCGCTGTTCAATCCTGAAGCATGCTTCTTTGTCGGCCATTTTTGTTAATCGCCAAAACTCTCAAAGTTTTTTTTTAATCTGCAAAAGAAATTAAATCCATGTGAAAAGGAAGTAAAACAAAAAAATAAAAAAGAGTAAGCTTCTATCTGTATTAAAAGTCCTTATACCGATAAAATTCACCTTATTTATTGAATGACCCTCGTATATACATACATTTTTATAATATATATATATATATATATATATATATATATATATATATATATATATATATATATATATATATAATATAATAATATTTTTAGTTTTTAAAAATATGATTCTTCCGCTACATAAGAGTTCTCATGTTTCAAAAGCGAGAGCCGAGACCCCTACGGGTCCAGACACCTTAACTCTTCATAACTTAAAAAATTATGTTAGGGGTCTCGGCTCTCGCTTTTGAAACATGAGAACTCTTATGTAGCGGAGGAATCATATTTTTAAAAACTAAAAATATTATTATAATATTAGCTCTACTTCTGTATGGAGCACTGTCCTTTTGAAAATAAAGCTAAATATTAAGGAACACCGGATTATCTACCTAACGTGTTCTTTCCTATTTCACTGCACACCTGCATACATACATACATATATATATATATATTTTTTTTGAACGATAAAAATTACTTAAAAAATTAATTGAAACTTCAGACATACTGGGTTGTAGATTAATATTCTTATGTTTTTATTATTATTATTTCATTTAGATTCCTCGACTAGATTCGGCCAACATGGCCATCACCGAGAGAAAAAATGTTTCTGCTTGCTGGTAGCAGTAAACTACAGAAATGAATGTCTTGATGGAGAAAATGAACTTTTGTCTGTAGTTTTCATTTGTTTTTTATTTGTTTTTTATCTTTTTAACATGAGTTTATTAACATTCCTTGTCTTGGTCAAACAGTCTCTTTTAAGTTGTTATTTGAGATAAGAGCTGGATGGATTCATGATAGTTTCGTTTCCCTCGGTCAGTTTAGCAGTTTTATTGCTACCTGGAGAGGGGATGGTAAGTGTGTGTGTGTGTGTTATTTAGTTTAGTGTGTGTGTTATTTAGTTATTTAGTCTCTGATAAGTGTGTGTGTGTGTGTTATTTAGTTTTTAGGGAGTGAGTGTGTATGATATCTGTTAGCTTGTATATTGCTATGGGTGTGTGTTATCATTTGGCTCATTAGGAAAGTGAGTGAGTATGATGTGTGTAAATGTGTATATTCGTCTGGGTGTATATATAAGTGTGAGGCCTCAACACCTCCTTAAGCATGTCTGTTTTTTGTGGGTGTGAAATGTGGGTAAGTTTTGATTTGTAGGGTTATGTGTTACTACTATCTATATTGTTAAATTCATGGTTTAGCCCGGCTGAAAACAGCGTATGTAAACGTCGTATCCACTTATTTTCATGGAACTCTAAAATCATTCTAATGTTATCTGCTCTGGGCTTTTCTATTCTCTCAATTATAGTGAATTTGGCATGGATTTTGAAATCGCGTTTTTCTATGCGGAAATGTTGTTCTACAGGTAATAATTTTTCATGGGGAGTCGACTTAATTCGATTGCGATAATTATTAATTCTGTAGTGAAAGGGCCATTCAGATTTTCCTACATATTGTTTCCGGCATAGTGTGCATTCTAGGAGGTAAATTATGTTATGACTTCTACAGTTAGTGTCGTGGTAGATTTTGAAAGTAGATTTAGTGACTGAGCTAGTGAATAAATTCGTGTGTTTAACGTGGTTGCAGCATAAACTTCTTATTATATATATATATATGCGTGTGTATCTATCTATCTATCTATCTATCTATCTATCTATCTATCTATCTATCTATATATATATATATATATATATATATATGCGGAGTAATTCTTGCAATTTTCGTCTACGAAAATCTAGAGTAAGAATTCTGAAGGTAACATTAATCAGTTAAAGTTACAAATGTTTTACTTGTATTAATTCTAAGTTATTCACTGTTTTCCTCTGTCTCTCTCACCTTCAGTATGGCCCCTGAGAAATAAGTTTTCAAAGCGCTCTTTCCTCATGAGGTACCCTAGAGATTTCCTTCTGTCTGTTTCTGATGTAAACTATACGTCTCTTTGTCTAAAACTTCACCGTTGCCCACATGCTCTGTCCATGGTATTCTCAGTGATGAGCATGTCCAGCAATGAGATTGTCGACCATTCAGTGCCATATAGTGGGGGGGGGATATTACATAACAGTCAAGCGGAAACCTTTACATTTGGTAAACCCTTTCCCGTCAGCCGTATTTATTCTTATTTCTGTTGCTCTTTATCGCAAATGTCAGATTGACATTTCTCGATCGCCAGCAATCGGTTTAGGTTGAAAATAAAGAATATATTTAAATTGCTTGTCTCAATATATATCGCAAATTTGCGCTGTGGTGTATATCATCTGTCATGTTAGAACCTGGCGTTCTCGGGACTTCCAACACACATGTCATTTCGCCCCCAATGCCCTTACCATCACCGATTACGTGACAGCGTGTATCCCAGCAGCAAGCTACATTTAAACTTCGTTGACTTCCGTTACTTTGACCCCCCCTCCCCACTAATTGTTATCAATAATGGTGTTAACTTGTAGTTACAGATCAGCACGCTAGCCGACAGGGAACGCTCCTTCCTATGCGTCCTTTCTTTGGTGTGTCACTGCATTAGACTTCTCGTTTTCTCGGCCCTTTCTTCTATCAGGAATGAGACTGTCTGGACACCGTCGGTGTACTGTGTCAAGTTTTTTTTTTTTTTCTGTTGGCATGTTTTGACTCGGTTGATCAATAAACACTTCGAAGACTTCTCAATAACTTCTGTTCTGGATTAAAGCTTTCTTATTTAATTCGGTTAGGCCGATGTTTTCAAGACTTTACAAAGAGAAGGACTAATAAATCCTTTTGCTTGTTCGAAATTCGCTCGACATTCTCTATTCTACCAATTGTTGATTCTTCGAGCGTTTCCTTTTTCCTTGCTAGCACGATGTACTCCTCCCAAGACAGGCTAAGTTCTAAGTTCCCAAGAGCTTAGTTGCTTGGTCTTCTTATTTCATCATCATCATCATCATCATCATCATCATCATCATCATCATCATCATAAAAAAGAGCAGAGCTTCATGAAAAAGACGCCACATTTTACGAAAACAAAATTTTATCGTCTAAATGTTTATGTTATTATTAAGAGGAAATATCAAAGTTTATTTTAATTATTTTAAAAATATTTTCTTTCTTTTTAAAACATTCTGAATTTTGATTAAAAACCTTGTTTCTCTTTGTATTGTAGGGGTGTAGTATGTTGGCTAGGGTCACCATGATATAATCAATATCAAAGAAGGCTGTGTTCTTGTAAAACAACACCCTACATTAATTTATGAACAACAATACACGAGAGAAAAATAATCAAGCTTCGTGAACATTAATAATATTGTATTAACAATGGTATAAAATTTCAACAATAAGTATAAAGAAAGTTGCATCCCTTTTTCCATTAATAAAAAGGGTAATTTTAGCTAATAAATGTTGAATACAAAATTGAATGTAATTTAACTACAAGGTTCAATTGAAGTCTTAGCTAAATAAAGAATAGTTCCACAGTGTTTTATCAGTGTAGAAAGATGTAATGTTCATGAGTGATATCAACAAGATTTAGTATGATTACTTGAATTAGTAATAATTAAGAATTAAAATTTCAATATAGCGCCGTGCCTTATTTTCCAAGAATTGAATTGCTACTGCCGCTGGCAAACAGCGAGAGTCTTTATATAACAAGTTTTAGGCTCCGGATGGCTTGGCGCCAAAAGTATAGAAAAGATAATAAAATACGCGATTGGTCAGGAAATGGACCAATCCGTGGTTTTAGAGAAAAATTTGAATTACTTGCGATGGTTAAATTGTCCTATAATAAATATCATGTAAGAATTAACCAATGATATTAAAGAAAGCGGAGGTGTGGCACATGTAAGTGATTCCCACAGTATCACCGGAACTAGTAAAACTAGTAAAATAACATATACAATTTTTAGCACTTTTTTTTTGTACGACACACATTAATTTGGAAAATCTTGCAAAAATAAAAATAAATGTCGGATTTTAATAAAACTTTCAGAAACTATTCACTGATGATCGAAATCATTATAAATATGTTTTCTCTTATTAAATCATGGCAGAAATATTTTTTTATATTTATTACACCCATAAGAAATTTTATGAAAACTCTAGAAATTCGATCGCATCTGGTTTAATAATTACAATAGTTAAAAACACAAGGCTTTGAGGAGTGCAAATCATGTTTTTATTAGTTTTTAATTGGATCCCCCTACCTGAGATTTTCATTGATTTTATAAAACTGAAAAAAATGGTTGCCATCTACCAATTTTTCTGACTAAAGTAAAACAAGATTTTTAATGAAATTTTCAGACGTACTAGGAACGATTAAAAAATGTAAAAAAAATACCCCGAAAATACTTTGATCTTTTCTCTTAATAATAACAAACATTTAGACGATAAAATTTTGTTTTCGTCAAGTGTGGCGTCTTTTTCATCATGCTATGCTCTTTTTTTAGTGATCTCGTGGAGGTACCTATATTATTATTATCCCTTGGCTTTTGTAATCATAGGGCGGATCGGAATGAAGATGCCACACTAACTCTTTTCCACAACGGTCTATCAACGGCAGCCATCATCAATTCTGGTACAATCATACCTGTCAATTTTTGATATTGTCCAACGAGTTTTTCCGTTGGCGTTATCTCCTACGCCCACCTTTAACGGCCTTGCAGGATGGTCTCGCACAGGCTGTTGTGCCTTGTAATACGTCCAAGCCACGCCATTTTCCTCCATTTGACAGTGGCGAAAAAATGTTCCTGTTGTCTCACAAAACTTTCAACTCACTGGTATTTTGTTCCTAATAAAAATACCAAGGATACATTTGTTCTCAAACTCTTGGCTCTTTGTGTATCTGCCAACAGTGTCCACGTTTCACATCCATATAGGACAATGGAGACTACCAGTGATATATACAGTCTGTACTTTGTCTGAAAGATGATTTTGCTTCTCCATATTCTTGACAACTTGTCTGAGACAATCCATGTGCGAATTTTCTATTTGCAGCTACCATCTTTAGTGAAGATTGCTCCAAAGTATTTAAAACTGGACATTTCCTGCAGTGAATTACCGTTCATGGGAATGCTGACACAGGAGTTACCATTTGTGCTATTCACTATTAATTTGGATTTCTCGGAGCTGACCTCCATCCCATACACTCCTGCTCTTTCAAAAAGATTGTTGGACAAATCCTAGAGTTCACTGTTACTACCTGTTATGAGGTCAATTATTCGAATATGCTATCAGATAAAAGCGTTACTTTTCATAATCTTTTACTAGATGACCCAGATTCACGTTTATTGGCCAATCATAGAGATTATTTCTCAGTAACTTTAAAGAATTACAAGATTATGATTACTCTCTTACGCAGGTCGGCAGCAAACCTATTAGACAAGCGATAGAAAGTAACAAAGCGAAGTAACAGAAGTGGTTATCACATACAGCTAGAAAAGAAAACAATATCTATTTATATTTCTGAGATGAGGTTGTAATGGCCGAGGAATGTAGATGGACCAATACAATATATTAACGATATTTCCAACGTACAGGATTCAAGCAAACAACAATAACAACAAATATATATTGAAATAACATACAAGAACAAACATACAATAAAATTGTGCCCAATATATAGATTATGGGAAAGAAGTTGTTCCCCATTAACTGTAGAATGATTTGTTAATTAAATGTTCAAAGAAAGTTCTCTTAAGAGAAAAATGTTCAGAAATCAATATTAGAACCAGGTCTGTTTGTTAAGAATGGATAACACAAGAATACAATTGATCAAATATGTGTTGTGTTATAGAATGGTTCGAATCAACAGAGTCCTGGTTGATTGAGCATGGCGAAAGTACAGAGAGTAATGTAAGTTTATATTACAAAATTCTGTGTCTGTGTGTGCGTTTGAAATGCTATGAGCAAGTTCGTGGACTTGTGTGGACAGGTGAAATCTTACTGGATCTTACTGACGACTTGATAAAAGTCGCCCCTTTTAAGGAAAATGAGTAGCCCCCCACGGAAACGCGGGAAAACTTAATCTTGCATTAAAAATATGTGATTGGTTAAAAATTAATCAACCACTACACTCGTACTAACAAAACAGGAAAGCAAGCTCAATACCAAAGGATTCAAAGAAACGACTGCGATGGCTAAATTGTCCTATGTAAAGGTAGTAGTGATTTATTAGCCAATCGAATAAAATGTGGGCGTGGAAAAACATAGCAAGCGCTACAAGGTATTATGTACACTATTTACATTATTCGGACTATTGCCCTAATCTTTGTCGCCATGTTTATCACAACATTTCGGCCGTTGTTCACTTCAGGTGGTTGGAATGTCGAACTGAACCCTTTATTTCGCTCACTGGGTTAAACTGTTCTAGTTCCACTTGCCATGTCTAATGGATGTCAGTTATCTCCCGTTAATTCCCCTCTCAAATTTCTCTGTGGGAACAAGTTCAGATCATAGACAAAGAACATGATTGGAAAATTCGTAAACTTAAGGAATCAGCACATATGATAGGACACAAAAATCTCCTGAGCCAACCAAGCATAGAAATGAATACAATATTGAAACCAGTAATAAGGAATGCCTCAAAAAGCGATAACAACAGCAAAAATTGCGATATGAGCACTGGTAAAAAATGACTGAAGACATTAGGTTTATAATAGCCAGAAATTCATACACAGATGTCCTCAAGAACACATAGTAGAGTGGATCAAGGCGTTAGTTACATCCAGTGATAGGTCCCAATGAGTGTGAGTTCAATACCTGGTTAAGGCAGTGGACAATTTTGAGAGGGAAATTAAAAGAGATAACTGCCACCCATTAAACACAATCACGTGGAACTAGAACAGTCTACCCCAGTGAGAGAAATAAATGGTTTAGTTCGACATTCCAAACATCTGAAGAAGGCCGGAACGTACAACGGCCGAAATGTTGAAATAAATATGGCGACAAAGATGAGGACAATAGTCCGAATAATGTACATAATACCTCATCTCAGAAATATAGACAGATACTGAAAGGCCGGAACGTAATAAATATGGCGACAAAGATGAGGACAATATCCGAATAATGTAAATAGTGTACATAATACCTCATCTCAGAAATATAGACAGATACTGAAGGACCGAAACGTTGTAATAAATATGGAGACAAAGATGAGGACAATAGTCCGAATAATGTAAATAGTGTACATAATATCTCATCTTAGAAATATAGACAGATAATTGATAACTGACATCCATTAAATATGAGAAGTGGAACTAGAACAGTCTAGCCCAGTGAGCGAAATAAAGGGTTCAGTTCAACATTCCAAACACTTGAAGAAGACCAGAGCGTAAAACGCCCGAAACGTTGTGATAAAGATGCGACAAAGATGAGGACAATAGTCCTAATAATGTAAATACTGTAAAAGAAAGCAATGATATAACCAATCTTTAACTTTTTACACTATGAAAGACAAAAGGTTTGACATTGAAGCTCCTATCAATATTTTAAAAAATAACATTTAATGGGCTTGAAAATTAAAATTACCTTAAAATCTATTCTAATAAAAAGATTTTATAAATCTCAACCGAAGCTATGCGTCGATAAATGTCGGATTCTTCCTGCACGAAAACTGATAATTTCGCAATCACCATTACTCAAAATTTTTAAAAAAAGCTTCACTGATATTCCAATTATATTGTAACTAACACATGTAATATAAAATGTAAATATATCAACTGGCGGCCTATCAGGCGTCCGGGTAAACGGGCAAATGACTCTTTTGGAATAATTTCACGTCTACTTATCATCTCTCAGTTGCGTCTCAGTCCTTCAGGGACTTCTCTGTCAAAGGACAGAGGGGCAACTGAGGAAAATAATACTGAAAGTTGCCCAACCCTGGGGAAGAGCTGCTTGAGACCGCGCCCTCCCATTGCACCAGAGGGCTCGCATCGAAGCCAGCGACACCGACGGTTGCGGGGGGGGTGAGGTGAATTTTTGTTCCTGTCCCGGGCGTACGTGCTCGGGTCCCCACCTAGGGGGTACAGAGTAAATACCTCGTTCGGGAAAACAATGAAAGTGCTATATACATATTTTTCGTTATTTTGGATTCATTCTCGTTACAAACGATCGTAGAATTACGGTCTGTGCAGTTTCGCTGGAATGCAACTGAAGTTCACATGAACATTTCTATCTTGTGTAAAAATCTTTTTTTTTTAAATTTAGTTGTTATTCAAATGTTTCAAGCTTTATATTGATTTTATAAATAATGAGATTTTTTTTGTCTGTTCATCGTAAAATTTAAAATGGGCCTAAAAGTAAAACTTGTCTTCGAACATTTAAAATATATATAAATATTTTTTTAATAATTATTTTCTCGGAATTTAAAAAAAAAATAGGAAAATGTTAAGCAGTCTTTTTTATCTTCTGTTATATTAAAATTTGCCTATCGAAAATACACATAACAGACGAAAAATATACGTCTTTTCTTAACTACAGTTGCAACGTAAGACCACGCAGTGAGATATATATATATATATAATTCATTCATACACCTGCTTGATAGTTGAGATAGTTTCGTATTTAATGTTATCCCCAAGAGTTCCAGTCAAGTTAAAAAGGGGTAATAAATGTTTATTTTTTAGAATAACCTTCTACAGTTAGAATTTTGGTGGAACAAACTCATTCTCGGCCCGTTTGGCAAAAGAGACACTTTTTTCTGAATCCTGTGACTTGCCACTATCTAATTATGAAAACAATATCATTTTATCTTTTTTTAAATTTAAGTAAATTAATCTAAAATTGAATTTTTTTAAATTCCATTATTTGAATCGATATTTTTCCTGTCAAAACCTCACAGAGTAGACAAAACAGGATATATATCTTTATCACATAGATGAGTTAAAAAAAAAAACTTCATTTTATCGTATATAATAATGCAATATAAAATATTAAAACAACAGACCTTCACATGTAAATTGTAGGTTGTCAAATATGCAAGAAAATTTTGTTTCAAAGTTCTTTATTTATATGAAGACATGGCATCGTTATTCAGTCAGAAAAGTTATTTCTCTGGCTTGCTATGGACTTATGTCTCGTCGGTCGTATTTGGCGCCATCCAATCATTGTGAACGCCCTGGGTTGCCTGCATCGTTTGTGCTTCGCTAAAGCCACACAACAGCCCCAGAGCCCACATATGGCTTATACTTCAACTATGCTCAGCGGACCGTAGTTATCTAGCGGGATCAAAATTCTGAACGAGGCTCAAACCCCCGGTCACGGTGACTTGTGACTTCGTGCTAGCACATCTATCTCTCACCCTCTCTGTATATATATATATATATATATATATATATATATATATATATATGCTCCTGAAAAATTTATTTCGGTTGAGCTCTCTGGGGAAGGAAGTGTGGGTTTATAAACAGTGACTATTACGGCTAACATAGCATAATTCCGGTAAAGCGAATTGAGACCTCTCAGTTACTCTGTGTTTATCTAAAAATAAATGCGCTTCAATTCACTTTCATCCCAGCCGTATGCCGACGGCTTAGTGGTAGAATCTCCGACTGACGTCAATTCAGCCGCGTTTCGATCCTAGCTAAAGGCAAAACGAACGTCTAACCACACTGATGAGCTGTGATACAGCGAAACAGTCTGTTTGTGTATGACAATATATATATATATATATATATATATATATATATATATATAGTTATGTTACGAAAAACTTGTTAATCCCTATGGGTAACCCGAAGGAGGATGAAATCCTGAGAGCTCAATGTAAATCAAGCGCTTATAATTTAGTGGTCTATTTTTCTTCAATATATATATATATATATATATATATATATATATATATATATATATATATATATATATATATATATATATATATATATATATATAATAAAAGATTTATAATTTTATTTGTATTTGCGATAGAAATAATCTGTAAAAAATGTTATATAGTTTAATCTAGCTGTGGTTTATACTACAACCATGCCGAGCAGACTCTGGTTAAAGTTTCTGGGAGAGAGCGTGTGATCTAGTGTGATCAAGAATCTGAACAAGGCTAGCACACTCACATCCTCAGTCACGATGGCTTGTGACTTCTTGCTAGCACACCTGTCTCTCTCTCTCCTTCTGTGTGTGTGTATATATATATATATATATATATATATATATATATATATATATATAGATATATATAGAGAGAGAGAGAGAGAGAGAGAGAGAATAGGCTATTTACCGGTTCCACCATGGTTAGTTTCCGGTAAATATAAATACTGTTTTAAAACTAATTTATATATATTATTATATATTTGAGATAGAGGGCGCAGTGTTTGTGTAAGCTGTGTAGGCAGAACTTGAACAACATGGATTCTGTGATCTGTAACTGTTGTCTTCTGTGGGTGCACCGAAAGTGCAATACCAAAAGAAACATACCCAAGGGCAAGTTTGGAATTTGCAGAGAACGCTATGCCTGAAGTACTTAAAATACACAGGGACTTCTATATTTCTTTCAATATTTGATGATGAATAAATTATCTTAACTTGTGTTTTAACAATTGATGGTGGAAAAGATTTTAAATTGTCTTAAAAATTGATGGTGAAAATAAATCAACTTCCGTATTAAAAATCGGTGCTGTTGTTATATTTATCCTCCCTTGCCTTCATAATTGTAAAAATATTACATTACACCACCTGAGCATCCAAGCTTAAAAATGGCAGACACTCGAATGCCAGTCTACACGGGCGGTAGTTAATCCCAATTGCAGACGCCTGCTCAAGCATATGTAGTGTTTGTTCATCACTCACCGAGCCAACCCGTGGTTCATACTGCAACTATGCTGAGCATACCGTAGTTAGACTTTCCGGGAGAGAGAGCGTTATCTAGCGTGATTAACAGTCTGAACAAGGCTAGTATGTTCAAACCCTCGGCCATGAAGACTTGTGATTTCGTGCTAGCACAACCACCGACGGCTACCAAGTACCTTCCGTCTATCATTGTCACACTCAAGGCTTGGGTCAACGCGTGGTATGGTTTTTCAGGTACTTTCCAAAGATACCGCATGCAGAGATCGCCCCACTCCAAACCGATAACATCCTGAAGTCAAATCGATATTCGAACCCAGGACTCACGGTCAGAAAGCGAACGTTCGAACGACACGGCTTACAGCACACGGTATTCCCAATCGATCACACATCTAGGTACTGACCAGATTCGACGTTGCTTAATTTAGGTGATCGTAGGAGAATTGGTGTCTCAATGTGATATCCCGAATCCACAAATTTAATCTCCATTCTAGTCGCCTACTCAGGCGCATTTTGCGTTTGTTCAACACCCACAGTGCCCCAACCGTAGTTTTACTGCAACTATGCTGAGCGGATCTTAGTTCCAGTGACTGGGAGATAGCGCGTTATCTAACGTGATCAACCATCTGAACAAGGCTTGCAAGGATGCGCGTCTACTCTCAGGCATATTTTGTGTTTGTTCAACACCCACAGTGCCCAAACGTAGAATGCTGTATTGGTTGCCAAGCGCTACTAGAGCGACATGTCTTCTCTGCAATTTGAACCATGCAGGGAGAAGGTATGTGTTCATGTTTTTCCCAATAGAATTTGTGCAAAATTGTGTAACTGACTCCACTGGAATTCGAACTCTTCAATTTCACATACCGAATCACTGACCACTACACCGCGTGCACGTCTCAATCTTTAGATAACATTTCAACTAATTTTTCTTATCCCTTATATGAGGCCGATGTTAACCTCTCCTCTATATTTGACAAATCATTTCAGTCACTTTTTCTGATTTTTCTCTGGGCTGATGTAAACTTCCATTAAATTTTGTATTCCTTCATATTAGATCGTGGCCAAATTTTTCATTAGATTTTGGTAAATTTAGGTATATAAATTCATAGCATTCTGTCATAAGCTTCTAAAAATTGTTGTCAGAACAGAGTTTAGGAGAGATAGCAAAAAGAAGAAATTGAATAAAAATCCACAGTTCGTAGCATTTGTCACTGACATGTCAAAAACGCCGGTTTATCGTGACATGAAAAAATAACTCATCCACGTTAACCCTCTCATCTTATTTTGCTGTTTGGCGGAGATCTGATTTTTAATTGTTTAATCGATGCTTACGCACGAGTTTATTTTTAATTCTGACCTTAATCCCCTCCCCTTTTATCTTTCGGTAAAGAGGGAATTTTTTTTCAATTTTCGTTAAAAGATTATTGTTATCACCAGTTACCAAATATCACCTGAGGAAGTTCAAATATAGTATTGCAACATGAAAGCTTTTGTGTAGCGATCAAAAATGTTTTTATTAAAATCTCTTATAATAAAAATATTACAATATATATACATAGAATATATATTATCGCAAATTGAGTGTTAATGTTAATACAATAATGCTCGATTTAAAAAAAACAATAATTATAAATTATATATTAATAGAAAATTTACATTATTTCCTAACCGATGGGGCAGAACACTGAGTTTCCCTGCACAATGCAATGTTCAGGTGGTGAGTGAAAACTTTCCGCTAGATTATATAACTGTAAAATAAATAAAAATAAATATATATATATATATATATATATATATATGAATAGGACAACATAGAAACTTAAACTTACTTATGTCTCTGTTGATATTGACTTTTTATGGATACACGTTTATATACTTTTAGTTACATCTGTATTTTTATGCACATACACGCACACACACACATATATATACATATATATATATATATATATATATATATATATATATATATGTATATATATGTATATATATATATATATATATATATATATATATATATATATATATATATATATATAGCTTCACGACAAACGCTGTAAACAAACACACAAACACAGTATCTCATTTGATTTCTGAGGAAAGACCTAGGTGGTCTGAAATATTAAATAAATAAATATATACAAAAACACAGAAATAAATACTTTCATAAAAAAAACACCCAATTTTGTTTCATTTATTTTATCCAGATATATATATATATATATATATATATATATATAGATATATATAGAGAGAGAGAGAGAAAGAGAGAGAGAGAGAGAAATAAACGGAAAAGGGGTAACGATTTGTTTTTTTCAATTCTCGCTAGAAAATTATTGTTATCACCAATTACCAACCATTGCCTGAGGAGGTCCAAACATAGTATTGAAATATGAAAGCTTTTGTGTAGCGATTTAAGATGTTTTATCCTAATCTCTTATAATAAAAAAATATTACAATACTTATATATATATATATATATATATATATATATATATATATATATATATATATAAATATAAATTATATATATATATATATATATATATATATATATATATATAAATATAAAAGTGAACATAGAAGTCAACACTTAGAGGTGGCCTGACGATTGCACTAGCATGAAACAGACTGTCGCCTCCAAGTGTTGACTTCTATGTTCACTTTTATATTTACACACGCTCTGTCTCTGATATTGAGCACTTTATCCCATAAATAGACCACACTTTAAGACTATATTTCTTCATATATATATATATATATATATATATATATATACATATATATTGCATGATGATATGGCTTACTCCGACAAAATTATTAAGGAACAAATTTTAAAAAATGAACACTTATATTACTCTAAAGATTAAATAGATTCCATGAGGTAAATACGCGTGGTAAATGGTAAATGGGACAACCACTCGAATCCGAGGATGCCAGTCTACTAGGACGGCTAGCTAATCCCCATTGTAGGGGCCTGCTCAGGCACATTTGTGTTTGTTCAACACCTACGGAGCCGACATATGGTTTATACTGCAACTATGCTGATCGGACCGTAGTTACAGTTTTTGGGGGAGAGCGCGTTATCAAAGTCTGAACAAGGCTAGCACGCTCAAACCCTCGGTCACGATGACTTGTGACTTCGTGATAGCACAGCCACCGACAGCTCCCAATGGTTTCGTCTACCCAATTCCCCTCACAAGGCTAAGGTCAAAACTTGATATGGCTTTCAAGTACTTTCCAAAGTTGCGACAGGTTGTTATCGCCTACTCCACTCCGATAATATCAAGAAATCTCCAACCTGACAAATCGGCCCTGTATATATATATATATATATATATATATATATATATATATATACATATATATATATATATATATGAGGCTCTAACAGAATTATTCCATGGTTATAATTTATTACATTGGAATCGTAATCACGATCCAATTCATCAGACCTACAAATTCACAATATATATATATATATATATATATATATATATATATATATATATATATGAAGAAATATAGTCTTAAAGTGTGCTATATTTATGGGATAAAGTGCTCAATATCAGAGATAGAGCGTGTGTAAATATAAAAGTGAACATAGAAGTCAACACTTAGAGGCGACAGTCTGTTTCATGCTAAATGCAAGCATAAGGCCATGAGTGTTGTTATTTTTCTCGGCTATTTATATATAAGGGTCAGTGGTGCATTGTGGGTAGTCATTTTTGGCAGGTATTTTACCGGAAGTCGTTTATTTCTTTATTTATTTATTTTTGTCAAATTATTCTGCTTGTTTTTATTTAATTTTATTTTTGTTTTTCATCTTTTATATTTATTTTATTTTTATTTATTTATTTTTTATTTATTTTGATCGGTGTTTTTATTAACGTAGTAAAAATTTGTTTATATAGTTTATTGTGGGTGGCTATTATGGCGACTATTTTACTGTCGTTTATTTATTTATTTGGGTCAAATTATTTTGCTTGTTTTTATTTATTTTTGTTTTTATTTTTTATCTTATATTTTATTTATTTATTATTTTTATTCTGATCGGTGTTTTTATTAGCGTAATAAAAAATTGTTTATATAGCTTATTTAGCAGTTTTGTTTATGTTTTGGAAGATAAAGCTATTTGTTGAATTTCGGGGTTGATTGTTGTGGTTTGTTCTGACTATTATTTTTTGGCGGGAACAGTTTTTAATTTATTTATTTGGATTGATTATCTTTATTTTTTTTTTTTTAAATGGCTAGTTTATCGGTATCGGTTGATCGTTTATTTATATATTTGGATGTATCCAGATCAATTTATTATACTTGTCGTTATTTATTTATTACACTGTATATTTTCTCTTTTTGGTTTTCGATTTTTAAGTAACGCAGTATATTATTTTTATTCATTTTTTATCGTTATATAACAGTTATAGCTATTTTTCGTCCGATTTTTTGTTTTGTTTTTTTATAGTCTAATATTTTGTTTATTATTTACTTTATTTATTGATTTTGTTCCTTTTATTCTATTTCGTCTATTCTAACAGGTGTGATTTGGTAATTTGTTTGGATTCATTTATTTTACTTATTTTATTGTCATTTTATTTGTTTATGTATTTATTTATTTTTTCAGTTTTCAATTTTTAAGTTACGTAGTATAAATTTGTTTTCATGTCTGCATTTTGAGATTAGCTCGGATCTTTTATTTAATAATTTATTTTGGTCTGGGAAGATAATGATAGCTATTTTTTCCTCCAAGCAAAGTTTGCAAGTTTTTGATAGGTTGTTGTAGGCTGATGATTTTTCCTTATTTTCCAAGATATTTTTGGTGTGGTGTGCGTTTTGTTTTTTATTTCCTAGATATACTTAGAAAGCATTGTGCTGTTCGCATATTTACTATTTGTGAAAGATGTTTTGTGTACATAATTTCTTTGTTTCCATGGTCCTTCGGTTACTCCTATGTATACTTTTTCTTCATTATCTGGTGATTTTATTGTGGCTTGGTAGATTACGTTGTTTTGTAAATAATTACCGTTTAAGGGAAATTCGTTTTTTATTCTGCAGTTGCACGTTGTTTTAATTTGTTCATGTGGTTTGTTAATAATTTTCTTTTTGTGCCTTTTTATTATTTGTGCCATGTTCTCAGTGCAACTGTAGCTGATTTTTACTGTGTTGTGGTTGAATATTTTGTGTAGGGTGCTTGATTCCGGGAAGTGTTTGTGTAAAAGTTTGCAGAATATTTTTTCCTACGTTTGTTTTTACGTTTTTGCTGTACGGTGGGTTGAACCATATGACATTTATTTTCCTGTTGGCCTTTTTTGTGTTCTGTGGTGAGTATGTGAGTGTTGCTGGGAACCCGCTATCTTTTAGGGCTGTTTCGTAGACTTTCTTAGCTTTGTTAAATAGAGATTCATTGGAGGAATTGTTGGAAAGCCTGCGGTTAATCGATTTTGGTATCTGTTTGATTATAGAAGGCGGGTGGTTGAAAGATGTGTGTATATAGAGTGGTTTATCGTTGAGTTTTCTGTATGGTTTGTATGTGACTTTTCTTAGGTTGAAGGTAACATCTAGAAAATCTACTTCATTTAGGTTATTTTTTATGTCGAAACCGTTATTTTTGAAAATGTTTATTATTGCTTTTCTAGTTTTGTCTGTGTTTTGTTTGTTGCAGTTTCTTAAGATTATGAGACCGCCGTCCCTGTAGAGTCCTGTGTCATTTCTATCTATTATTTTGCTTAGATCGTGTAGTAAGTAAATACCTACGATTTCGCATATCTACGCACCGTCAAAGCTTCCCATTGTAGTGTCAAATATCCCATCTTTCTTTATCCATGCTTCTTCATGGTGAAATAGCAATGCACCACTGACCCGTATATATAAATAGCCGAGAAAAATAACAGCAGTAGTGGCCCGATGATTGCATCTAGCATGAAACAGACGGTCGCCTCTAAGTGTTGACTTCTATGTTCACTTTTATATATATATATATATATATATATATGTATATATATATATATATATATATATTATAATTTTTTCATATAGACAAAAACAATTTACTCACGACAAAGATGCAACTTCGTTTTAGTTAATTTTATTTAATTTAACTTCGACTGGTGAGAACCAACATTGTTATATATGTACATAAATGGTCGGAATATATATATATATATATATATATATATATATATTGTCGACAAGATTTTCATTATCCTGAAGATTTAATACAGAAGTTATTTTATTTTCACCAACAATTTTTAAGACAATTTAAAACCTTTTCCAGCATCAATTGTTAAAACACAAGTTAAAATAATTTATTCATCATCAATTATTAAAAGAAATATAGAAGTCTCTAAATATTTGAAGGACTTCAGGTTAACAGTCTCCGCAAATGCGAAACTTGCCCTTGGGCATGGTTCTTTCATCAACACATTTCAAGGCCACACACAGAGAAGACAACAGTCAGAGTCCACACAATCCAGGATGTTCAAGTCTTGCCTACACAAGTACTGAGCCGTAGTAATTGTCGTGATGTCTCTTTTTCACAAGCGCACATCGTGGATTGGTAATTTTTCTGTGTTTCTTCTAGTTCAGCAAATGAATTGAAAACATCTCCAATATTGAGTTCGAAAAGAAATAAAAGAAAAGAAATAAAATAGTCTTCGGGTCTATTTTAACTGGACCGGCAAAATAGAATATTTTTATTGTGCTTTATACAACACCAATGAGCAATTGCCAGGATAAGTCTCTGGTAGAGATAGTATAGGTAAGCCTATGCCCTTACTTACATTATTCGGACTGTTATCCTCATCTTCATTGCCATATTCACAACATTTCGGCCATTGTACGCTCCGGCCTTTAAGTCTATGTCTCTCTATATATCTGTCTATATCTCTGAGACGAGGTATTATGATTACTTCTATTATTTACATTATTCGGACTATTATCCGCATCTTCATTGCGATATTCACAAGGACACATGGCCCAGTGGATAAGGACGTTGGTTAGATACAGTGATTAACTTCTAGTGGTATAATGGTTGTCTATATCTTGAGATGAGTTTTTATGATTACTTACATTATTTACATTATTCGGAACTTTATCTTCATCTTCATTGCCATATTCACAAGAACACATGGCCCAATGTATAAAGACGTTGGTTCAATGCAATGACTAGCTTCTAGTGATATAATGGCTGTCTATATCTCTGAGATGAGGTATTATGATGATTTAAATTATTCGGAGTGTTATCCTCATCTTCATTGCCATATTCACAAAATTTCGGCCGTTATACGCTCCGGCCTTTAAGTCTATGTCTCTCTATATATCTGTCTATATCTCTGAGATGTAGTATTATGATTACTTAAATTATTTACATTATTCAGACAGTTATCTCCATATTCATTACTATATTCGAACCGATCAATTTATTTCGACCACCAGGGTAGATTGTTCAATTTCCACGTGCCATGCCTCTTCCGGGTATTTCGCTTTAACTCAATTCTCCAAGTTTTTGTTCAACACTGCTCTGGCCTGGTATTGAACTAACAACTCTTTGTGTCTAGTCACTGGATCTCTCCAACGTCTTTATCCACTGGTCCATGAACATCTGCGTACGAATTTTGGGGACTTATAAACCTAAGGTCTCAACAAACTTTTTACCAGTGCTCATATTTCAATTTTTCTTATTATTATTGCATTTTTACCGGAGCTCATATTACAATTTTGTGTTGTTATTCATTGCTTTTCTCTAGCATTACTTATAAATGGTTCCCAAATTGTATTCATTTGTATGATGGCCGGCTCAGGAGATTTTTATGGCCTAGAATATGTGCTGATTCCTAAAGTTTTCGGAAGTGTATATACCAATGAAGATGGCGATAATGTAAATAATGCAAGTAATCATAATATCTCATCTCAGAGATATAGACAGATATATAGAGAGACATAGACTTAAACGCCGGAGCGTACAACGGCCGAAACGTTGTGAATATGGCAATGAGGATGAGGATTACAGTCCGAATAATGTAAATAATGCAAGTAATCATAATACCTCATGTCAGAGATATAAACAGATATATAGAGAGACATAGATTTAAAGGCCGTAGCGTACAACGGCCGAAACGTTGTGAATATGGCAATGAAGATGAAGATAACAGTCCGAATAATGTAAATGTTATGGTCCAGGTTCGGACCAAGGAAGAACAACACGAACACAAGAGTAGAAATAACGAAGACATATTACACGGAATAATAATACAAGATGTGGAAGGTGTTAGTATGACTGTAAGTCCGGTTTGGAGTGAACTGCTATCGGCTCGACTCGATTCGTCCCTCTCTCTCTTGAGAGGCGTAGTATACATAGTGTTAGGAAAAGTTCATTCTGTAGTTATAGGTAAGGACACATAACAGTAAATAATGCAAGTAATCATAATACCCCATCTCAGAGATATAGACAGATATAGAGAGAGACATAGACTTAAAGGTCGGAGCGTACAACGGCCGAAACGTGAATATGGCAATGAAGATGAGGATAATAGACCGAATAATGCAAATAATACAAGTAATCATAATATCTCATCTCAGAGATATAGACAGGTAATCCTATATTTGAAATACATGGAAAAATATCTAATGGCATTCTCGAATAAAACGACTAATATGACAATTAATGTGATCTTTTTTAATTAATTTGAACCAAGCAAGGTAATAAAGCCACTAAGACACAAGGGAGTACTGTGCGTAAAATATTATGAGATTAAAGAAAAACATTATTAAGGAGAAAAAATAAAAGAACAGAAATTAAGAAGACAGAAGTTAACGATTGGCATTGCATTTTATGGAAGATCAAACTTGACTGAAAAGCAAGAAGCCGGAAGAGAGTTCCACAAGCGAGAATAGAAGAAACTCTTAGGATAGAATTTTACATCTAGTCATTTCGACTGTATAATGCTAGGACCAATCTAGTACTCCGTTTAAATTTGTAATGTTGAGGTACTAACAAGAAAATGTCATCAGAACAATTACCATGAAAATATTCATGGAAACAGATTAGAAAATATACAGTATAGCGCTGGGAAAGTGATTGAAGATGAGCTGACATGTCATGACGAATAACATCACAGATTCTTCTTTGTTTTATATATGATATGATGAAACTTTACTGCAAATCTAATACTGCACTTAAATTCATAAAGTCTAGGAGGAAATATCATCAGAACAATTTCTATGAAAGCATTTATAGAAAAGACACAGGGAATCTACATCATGGCGGTGTGAAATTGACTGAAGCTAGGATGGCAGGTCAGAACCAATAACATTGCAGATTCGTCTTTTTATTATATGTAAAAAGCTGAGACCTTACTTCCAATCTAGTACTGCGTTTAAATTCATAAAGTCTAGGTACCATAGAGGAAAGTTCATCAAAACAGTTATCATGAAACGCACAAGGTAGGTAGGGCAAGTGATTGAAGCCGAGATGCCAGGTCGGGAACGATAACATTGCATATTCTTCTTTGTATTTTATCAAGAATCTCTAAATATATAGCAGAAGCCCCAGACCAGATGTGGCAGCAATATTCAAAGCATAGACGAATGCTAGACTTTTAAATATGTAAGATAGATTCTGGTTTGAAAAATTGTCTAGCACAACAGAGAGAACTGACATTTCGAGCAATTGATTCAATATAATCTTTCCCCTTCATGTCAATGGAAAACATTAGCCCGAACATGTGCAATGTGTCATTCCCCTGGAGGTTAGCATCAGCCATAACGATTAAAAGAAACGTGTTCCTTTTGGACAATTTTCCAAAATTAACAAATATTTTCAAAACCTTTCTAATTCAAATGACTTATTCAGATTCAAACTTCTTTCGTCCTATTTGTTGTTCTGATTCATAAAAGTTATCGTCTGATTTTCCTCATCTGTATACAGTATCCCGTGATCCTCTTGAAAAATCGTACGTGTAGGAAGTTGAAAGATTCAAGCGAAGCCAACGTCGGAAATTGCACATCCGGCCCAAACCGGAAAAAATAGACATGTCAGGTTTTGGTGTCATCTCATTAAAGCAGTTGTCGACACAACACATCATTTCATTCTCACCGCCTAAGGAAATGATACAAAAGACGTTGTAACAACTTTGCAATTACCATCAAACGACTTTCTTCCTTAGGTTCATTATCACGAACCAAGTTAATCGGTATTAATTCAAATAAACCACAGGTATAGGTCCTGTGATGAAACAAAACTTTAAGAGTAACTAACGTTGTAGTAAGCCTTCTAAAGTTTGATTACTTATTGTCAAGGCTGACTAAGGTGGTAACAGTATTTTGATACTAATGCACATAAATTTGTTATGGGAAACTATTTTTCCTAAATATTTCAATTAACTATTCATTTCTCTATTAAACTTTCAGTTAGGCAATGGGTGTGGTATGAAACAGGAATAGGAAGACATTGTTACACCAATTCTCTAGAAAACCGATATTCCTGATGTTGGAATTTTGCCCATTCAAACATTATTCTCTTCTGTGAATTGAATGTAAGTAAGTCTCTTAGCATAAAACAATTCTTATTTTCATTAATACACTTTATTCAATCAAAGTGTTAGAGAGCTTCACTGCACATGTGCAGGGATATCTCGTCTCATTCTTATATTCATTAATACTATTGATTCAATCAAACGTTACAGTGTTTCACTGTGTATGTCTAGGGATATCTCGCTTAATTCTTATTTTGATTACTATTCTTTATCCAATCAATTTTCACGGCGCATGTCTAGGTATATCTCCTCTAATTCTTATATTCATTACTACTCTTTATTCAATCAAAGCGGTAGACTGCTTCATTGTGGATGTCTAGGAATATTTTGTTTACTTCTTATTTTCATTACTAGTCTTTCTTCAATCAAATTGGTAGAATGTTTCACTGCGCATGTCTAGGGATATCTCGTCCAATTCTTATTTTCATTACTACTCTTTATTCAATCAAAACGGTAGACTCTTTTAGGGATTTATTCACTAAAAGTGGCAGAATATTTCACTGCGCATGTCTAGGCCTATCTCGTTTAATTTTTATTTTCATTACTACTATTTATTCAATCAAAATGGTAGACTGTTTCACTGCGCATGTCTAGGGATATCTCGTTTAATACTTATTTTCATTTCCATTCTTAATTCAATCACCGCGGTAGACTGTTTCATTGCATATTTCTTGGGATATCTCGTCTAATTCTTATTTTCCTTCTACTCTTTATTCATTCAAAGCAGTAGACTGTTTAATCCTTCCATATCTTGTCTAATTCTTATTTTCATTGCTAGTCTTTATGCAATAAAAGCGGTAGACTGTTTCACTGCACACGTCTAGGCATATCTGGCCTAATTCTATTTACATTACTACTCTTTATTCAATGAAAGCGGGAAAATCTTTCACTGCACATGTCTAGGCATATCTCGTCTAATTCTTATTCATATTACTACCCTTATTTCACCAAAAGACTAGACTATTCCATTTCCCATGTCTAGGGATATCTCATCTACTTTATCTAATTAACTGTGTAGACTGTTCTACTGTCCCTCTCTAGGAATATCTCTTGTAATTCTTATTTTTATTACAATTTACTTATTGCACCTTCGGTTTTCACCGAGTCCAAGTTCACACTAAGAATTGAATTCACAATTAGACTGTCACCGATTTCAGGAACCAACTCTTTTATCAACTTGGCCACTTGTGGATTTGGAGCCTTATGCATAACATGCTTGTTGATTCATATTACTTGACTACTGCTGTTGCTGAAAACTTATTTTTATTTGTCATTCTTTCCTTATTAGCAGCTTCTATACTCTATTTATTTCTATACTAGGCCTACTAATGGGATCCTCAGCGACTAGCATATGCTCCCTTTCAGGCATATGTCTCTCCACTGTTCTTTGTCCAGTATTTTAATTTCATTCTACCCTTTCACCTCATGACTACCCTTAAAACTCAGAACACTTTGTGAAATTGATCCGACGGGCTCCCATTCGTAGCAAACGTATGGTAAGCTTGGAGCCGCTGGGCCTGGTCTCCAGTTCCTACAAATGAGGCCCTGACAGTGGTTCAAATGCAACTGAAATCAGACCTCTGACTGGGAGAATGTACTAACCTAGTCACATATCAACAAGATATGGTCAGCATCAAGCGTAGCCTTCAGATTAAACCCACCCTGCATACACAGCAACGCCCTCTGCAGATGGAAACAGAAGGGTCAAGAAGGAAGATCAGAAAATTGCCACGGTCTGTCTACCTATAGTCAAGGCTTATCGGAAAAGATTCAGATCTGCGGTCTATCAGAAAGAGCTACACTTTATGGAGAAAATTATGTTGAGTAAAGCTAAAGTAAGTAAGGAGAACAAGACCAAGAACTGTGTATATTCCATTCCTGGCAAAAAAATATGAAAAGTAAAAAGCCGTACCTTACAAGTAAGGCACGAAGAATGTCTAAAAGCCGTAATGACTCGTGATACATTGAAATCGGGTATAGCTGATCATGTATGGAAAGAAACGGGTAGTCATCACCCCCTGTGAAATGAAGTGGAGTGTTAGAGGCCTGCAAGAATCAGCCGCATAGAAAGTCTTCAACAATTGCAGTCAAGCATGACTGAAAGCAGATCTGTAGCACTAATCAGCAGGCAGGTTAGGTTTAAGGCTCCAAGTTTATCACAGTGAATACTCTTACGGATTAGTGGATTAAAGCGTTGATTCGCGAATTTTATGACATAGTAACTGTGAGTTCAATTCCTGGACCAGACAGTGTGTACTCGGATTAAGTTGGAAGGGGCGATCGTTATCAGTACTAAAAATAAAAATAAGAACTAGACGTGGTATCCCTAAATAATTGAAACTTACATGGCATCGATCTTTCACTAGGTTAAGAGGCAATTATACTAAAACTGGCTTTATATATATATATATATATATATATATATATATGTATATATATATATATATGTATGTGTGTGTGTGTGTGTGTGTGTGTGTGTGTGTGTGTTAGAGAGAGATACCGCAGAAGTTTTTTGTTATAAGGTGGATTTTTAAAATATATATTATACTTTATTTTTCATATTTTTCTACACGTGTTTCCGCTCTCGCGAACTTCATCAGGCAAAGAGTCGTTATTTCCACATATTATTAAAGGGAATTAATTGTCCTTATGTTCTCCAATGTTTAACCATTGTGATTTGTGTGTAGTAGTAATCCTATTTTTTCTTGGGCTTGTGGCGAAAGTATTCTTCTGTTTAAGGCGTAATAAAACAATTAGGATTGGTCACAGAAAAGGCGAAGGAAGGAAGTCTTCTTTCTTAACTTTTTATAACTCTGTATCTTATACCTATCTCCATTTTTGTGTATTCTGTGTGCGTGTGAGTTTGTGCTAGTATGTGTATGCATATTCCTTCTTCATACATATATACTATTTTTATAAGTGTTGTGGTAGGATCCACCTAATTTGCATAGCAGAGTACCGACGATATAAATATGGTTGGTACCGGAAGACAGGGAGGCGAATCAAGAGATTCACTAGAGACTCTGCCCGACTGCGACTTAGTCAACACATTCTCCAGGAACGGTCTTCCCAGAAATATACAAAAGACTATATGTAAATATTGTGTACACTTTCTTGTTTAAATACATTTTGTTCTAAGTACATTTTGTGTTGCATGATTATTCCATGCATTAGTCAAGTTTCAACAATGGCGACGAAGTAGAACGAACCATACGGAAAATAAAAAGAATTAATAATTGAGAGTTTTCAACGATTGGGATAAATCATTGAAGAACCCAGGCTGAAAAAAAAAATTATTAATTCAAAGTCCAACTTTTACGTAACGACGAAGGATTCTGAACTTCTGGATATGTAGAACTCGTTAAAGGACGACTAAGCATAAAGGAACGTTCACTCAGAAAAATTTGAAATGTGTCGTAAACGAATAACGGTAATTTTAAATTGAAAAAATTATCTACAACGAGGCACCCGTTTAAAAAGAAAAAAAACTGGCCGACTACAAAAACATGCATAGAAGTAAAAGGAGCATAAATACAACGTGTCGACTTTGAAAGGTAACGAACTTTAAAAAATTATTTTTTTGGTTTGTTCAACAATATAGTGACGAATTATCTCTGATAATAAAATCAGAAGTTGTCATTGAAATACGCGAACAGAAGTCGAAAACGAAAAAAAAAAAAAAGTCCGACGGTCTCTGTTCACAAAAAAAATAAAAAATAATACCAAAGTTGATTATCACGGGCGTGAATGTAACAGCAAGACGTAAAATTAAAAAGTCGTACGTTGTTTCGATTTTTTTGGTCAGCTTATATGATAGCCGTGGATACACAAATTAAAAGTATATTCTTTGTTCCATGAACACTATCAGCTAAAGATGGAGGAATTATCCAAAGTCATATCTGAATTATTCAAATCCCAGCAATTGAGTCAACAACGTCAGCATGAACAGTTTGCCTTACTAATAAGGGAACAACAGATAGCACAGCAAAAATATCAAGAACAACAGATAGCACAGCAAAGATATCAAGAAAAGCAAGATGAAAGACAGCAAAACTATCAAGAAAAGGAAGATGAAAGACAGCAAGAACAACAGATAGCGCTGCAAAAATATCAAGAAAAGCAAGATGAAAGACTTTTAGAAATTCAAAAGTTAACACTGGAGAAATTAAAAAACTATCAGGCAGATGAGGGAAATTCTTCATATTCTAATAACACTATATTTAATTCGCTGGAAACTTTCAACTATGTGCCAGACGAAGAAAAAACGTTTGAAGCGTACTTTAAACGATATGAAGATATTTTCTACACAGACTGTGAAAACTGGTCGAATTCAAGAAAAGTCAGTCTATTACTAAGAAAGCTAGGTACAGCAGAACATAGCAAATTTGTAGATTTTATTCTACCGAGAAAAACAAGTGAATTGGAATTCTCGGAAACAGTGAAATTGCTAAAAGAGCTGTTTGGAGCAAATATGTCGCTTTGGCATAAGCGATGGTTATGCATGAATGTCTCTAAATCCGACGATCAGGATTACTTAACATATGCATCTATAGTGAATAGACATTGTGACAATTTCAGATTGGCAGAGATTACGGTTGAAGAATTCAAGTGTTTAATTTTTGCTCAAGGACTGGTATCCAGTAAGAATACCGAAATAAGACGTAGAGTTTTGTCTAAACTCGAATCTGAACAAAACCTTACCCTGCAAAAGGTAGCAGAGGAGTGTCAACGGGCCGTAAGTTTAAAGAAAGAGTCGCAAAAAATCGAAGAAGCTGGCATTGCTTATATTAAAAAAATAAAAAAACAGTCAAATTACCCATCAGAGAAAAATTGGAGTAAAAATTCGGCGTATTTTAATAATAGACAAGAAAATAAAAAGAACGAGGATGGAAAAAAGGTCCCACCATATAATTGCAGACGTTGTAACGAAAGACACTGGGAGGTAAATTGCCCATATAGAAATAAGAAATGTTTCGTGTGCCAAAAGAATGGTCACAAAGGATCGTGTTGTAAAACGAAAAAATTCAATAGCCGAATTAGACAAACAAATTCGAATATCAAATCAGATAGAGATTTGAGGAAATATGTGACGACTGAAATATTCAAAAAGAATATCAAATTTCAACTCGATTCGGGGTCAGATTTAACAATAATGAACGATAAAACATGGAAAATTTTAAAAAGGCCTACAATAATGAAGTCAACGAAACTCGCTCGAACGGTAACTAGAAAGCAAATTAACTTCGAAGGCGAGGTTGTACTTCCCATGAAATTGAACGGGATCGTTAAAAAAATAAAAGTTTTCATTCTGAAAAATGGAGAAAACTTGTTGGGTACAGATTTTATTGAAACATTTGAATTGTGGGATAAACCGTTAAACTCATTCTGTAGAAAAGTAGAAAGTAATACGCAAACAAGACAGGACATTAAAGAGGAATTAAAGAAAAAGTTTCCGGAAACCTTTACATCTGGTCTTGGAAGATGTAACAAGTTTGAAGCTAAATTTGAATTAAAGGAAAATACTATGCCTATTTTTAAAAAGAAACGTAACGTGCCTTTCGCAAGTGTAGAGAAAGTTAACGAAGAACTTGACAGGTTGGAAAAAATGGGAATTATTTCGAAAGTAGAATCTAATTCATGGGCTGCGCCGATTGTGTGCATAAAAAAGAAATTAAACCAAATCAGAGTCTTCGTTGATTTTTCGACAGGGTTGAACTCGGTAATTAAGGACTACCATTACCCGTTAGCGAGTCCGGAGGAGATTTTTAACAAGCTAAATGGCGGAGTGATATTTTCAAAAATCGACTTATCAGATGCCTATCTCCAAATTCCTGTCGAAGAGGAATGTTCGAAGTTACAAGGGATAAACACGCATAGAGGTTTATTCAAGTACAACAGGCTTCCTTTTGGTATTAAAGTGGCACCAGCCATTTTTCAACAAGCTATGGACGTCATGTTGAATGATTTAGACTTTGCGTGTGCATACCTAGATGACATCATAGTAAGGAGTGCAAACGTCGACGAACATCGAGAGCACCTCAATCAAGTATTTAAAAAGATTCAGGATTTTGGATTTAAAGTCAAAGAATCAAAGTGCGAATTTGGTTTGGAGGAAATTAAGTATTTAGGTCACATAATCAACAAAAATGGCAGATTTCCACATCCGGAAAGGTCCATTGCGATTAGAGACATGCCGACGCCCACTAACGTGGCGACGCTACAGAGTTTTCTGGGGCTCGCAAACTATTATCAAGCGTTCATTAAAGGAATGTACAATCTAAGAGCTCCTTTGAATGAACTACTGAAAAAAGACAAGGCATGGAAATGGACAGTAGAATGTCAGAAAGCCTTTGATGAAATAAAGAAAATGCTTACGCCCGACCTCTTTTTAACCCATTACAATCCTAAACTTGATATTGTAGTGGCAAGTGACGCTAGTTCATACGGGGTAGGAGCGTGTATTTAACACATAATGCCAGATGGTTCTAGAAAACCAATTGCGCATGCTTCGAGAGCATTACTTCCAGGAGAACGAAGTTACTCACAGATAGAAAAAGAAACGCTGAGTATCATTTTTGCCATAACAAAACTTCATAGATACATCTACGGGAGACATTTTATGTTAGAAACGGATCATAAACCTCTGATCACTATTTTTGGTTCAAAGAAAGGGTTACCCGTTTACACGGCAAATCGACTGTTAAGATGGGGAACCATTCTTCTCAATTATGATTTTCACATAAAGCACCTATCATCCAAAAATATTATTCATGCGGATACTTTATCAAGACTCGTACCGAGTCAAAAAGAAAGATTCGAAGAATCAATTATTGCAATTATCAGAGCAGATTATGAGGTGAAAATCATGGTAAACAACATTGTAAGAGAGCTACCGGTTACATCAAAGGAAATAAAAAAAGAAGCTGAAAGCGATGATTTCATTTTAGAAATAAAAAGCAAAATGGTAGCAAATGACCAAAAAGTGCAGGAGATTTATTCAATTTGTGACGGAATTTTATTATATGGTGAGAGAGTAGTAGTACCAAAAAAGTTACAGAAAAGAATCCTACGGGACTTTCATATGGGTCACCGGGGGATTAATAGAACAAAAAGCTTAATGCGAAGCTTTGTATATTGGAAAGGAATGGATGTGGATATCGAAAACATGGTTCATCGATGTAAAGGGTGTGCGTTAGCAGCTAAGGCACCACCTATAGTACACAAACCATGACCCAAGACGGATCATCCGTGGACAAGATTACACATTGATTTCGCTGGTCCAGTAGAAGATTATTACTACTTAATAGTGGTAGATAGTTTTACAAAATGGCCGGAAGTACTACGCTGCAAAAAGCCTACGTCCAATACCACAACAACTTTTTTGCATGAACTATTTGCACGGTTCGGTGTGCCAGAGTGTATTGTGAGTGACAATGGTACAGAATTCACTTCTGAAGAATTTAAGGAATTTTGTGAGTTATATCAAATTAACCACATAACGACGCCGCCGTATCATCCGAGATCCAATGGACTCGCAGAAAGATTTGTCGATACGTTAAAGCGCGCTCTGAAGAAAGCCTCAGGAGTTCCAACGGAAAAGGCGCTTCAGCAATTCCTACAAGTATACAGAATCACGCCAAACCAGAGAACACAATCAAACATGGCACCAGCTGAACTAATGTTCGCTAGAAAAATTAAGTCAGTGTTTGACAAGCTTTTGCCAGGAAGAAATAGAGTAAAGAACACTATGTATACAGCTAGAAAAAGATACACCGCCGGAGAGAAGGTGTTTTTCAAGTGCTACAGAAACAACGTTGAGTTCTGGGAGCGAGGCATAGCGGACAAGAGAATCGGTGACCTGATTTACATAATTAAAGGGCCGAAGAATACTCATCAAAGGCACCAGAAACAACTCAAAAAATGTTACGTTCTAGAGCATGAAGAGAGTATACCGGATGAGGAGGAAGATCCCATTGATGTAATGTATGATATTTTTCAAGTAGAACCTCCGCAGAGTGCTCCTGAACCGAGAAGATCCGGTAGGAAACGAAAGTTCATGGACCCATTGGACGTGAATCCAAAACGGAAAAGATATTAAAATTAAGCAGATTGACATATACATATGAAGTATGCAAAGGGGATCTACAAAGAAATAACCATAATCATCATCCCATATAGGAAGCCAGTTTGAAATCCAAAAGGGATTCCAAGGCTTGGGAGGGGGTGTTGTGGTAGGATAAACCTAATTTGCATAGCGGAGTACCGACGATATAAATATGGTTGGTACCGGAAGACAGGGAGGCGAATCAAGAGATTCACTAGAGACTCTGCCCGACTGCGACTTAGTCAACACATTCTCCAGGAACGGTCTTCCCAGAAATATACAAAAGACTATATGTAAATATTGTGTACACTTTCTTGTTTAAATACATTTTGTTCTAAGTACATTTTGTGTTGCATTATTATTCCATGCATTAGTCAAGTTTCAACAATAAGGAATTAGTATATATATATATATATATATATATATATATATATATATATATATATATAATCTTCCTTTGCTGTGTATGGTTCGTACGTGTCCTTGTGGGTAGTCTATTGTGTTTGTTTCTGCCAGTATGTGTATATATATTCGTTCTCCATAGATATGTGTGTGTGTGTGTGTGTGTGTGTGTGTGTGTGTGTGTGTGTGTGTGTGTGTGTGTGTGTGTGTGTGTGTGTGTGTGGTATGACCAGTTTATTTGACCATTATGAGTGCATTCTTTGTGTTTCTTTGTGGGAGGTTATGATCTGTTTAGTGCTGGTTTAAATTTGTCGATGAAGTTTTTTCTCGTATTGGCAGATAAGAATAATTGATAAATTGGCATAATTTTAAATTTACCTTGATTACATATGTAGGTATGTTATGATACAAAGAGTTTTCTGTTATCTGGTAATTTGATGTTGCTCTTGTGAAGGGAAGCTCTGTTGTTTAGTGCTTGGCCAATACCTATATAGGACTTGTTGCATTTTGTGCACTTGAGTGCATAAATCACATTTTTGGAGTTGCAGCCAAATTTTTATTATTTATTGTGAATGTTATTGTGGGGTTTCCATCTATAATGATATCAAACACCCCACATCTCATTTGTTGCATTTTGTGACCCCTGTATTGTGTGTTGCCTAAATTCGGATGAGGTTAATGTGTTTTAGGTTTTTTTGATTGGCGTTTGCTTTTAATTCTTTTGGTTGTTTTTAGTATATTTTTCATTTTATCATTCTTGTCAAGTAGGTCTAGATTTCTCGTAATTTCTGTAAATAGTTCTGGATTGATCATGTATGTTGAGACATATGCTAGATTTTGTTCGACGTTACGATTCTTTGGATTTCGTAATTAGTCTAAAGGTATTTTTCTGCTAGTTTAAAAAAAATATGTGTGTTAGTGTTTTTAGAGTTTTATGTAGTTCTTACAGACAGGTTTTTCGGAGGTGTTTGTCAGTCACTATAGTGAAAACCCTATGGAATAGGGAATGGATTTTAGACAGCTTTTTGGAGATGGCTCTTCAAATGAAGATATTGTTGGGTGTCTGCATGTTTGCGATTGATATCTGTGATTATATGGTTGATTTTATTACTAATAAGTATACCTAAAAATGGTAATTCGTTAAAATTATATTATTGTGTGAATTTGATTTTTGGATGTAAGTTATGTTCCCATTGCTGTACCCAGGGTTTGAATATAGTTTTTGTTGTCAAATTCAAAGGTGTTATTGTTTAAAATTAGGTCTATACTATCGATAATGAACTCTTTAGTGAATCTCGGATGTAGTGTTTCTAGATGTTTTTCAATCCAGAATGAGATTGCTTTCTTTCCTAGTTCATGGGGTATGTTGCTGTATAGGCTACTAATATCAAAAGTTGCCATAAGCGTTCCCGGATTCACCTTTTGTGGTATGCAGCTAAGGAAATGTATATCGTCTCTGATGTGACTTTTAATTTTTTTAGTATATGGTTGTAATATTATGTCTATTAGGTTACTGAGTTTACTAGTTGGACAGGCTGGTCCTGCTACTATTGGTCTGAATGTAAGGTCACTGGGGTTTGGGATACTAATGTATTCAGATTTTTGTGTCTGTATAGCTGCTTTTATTTCACGTGATATGTGAATTTTAGGTAGTCCGTAGAAATTGCTTGTTTTTGGTACAAAGTTTATTAGGAAATCCTTCTCTTTTTTGTTAGTATTTTATTATGTGTTGTGCAGAGTTTTTTAATTTTTGTGGTAGATATGTGTTATTATGTGTTTGTTTCTGTTACTATTTCTAATGAGTATATCTAAAAATTGGTAATTCTTTTAATTTAT